>OZ004698.1:15211949-15826848 GCA_963924545.1 Pogonocherus hispidulus
CACGAAGAAAACGAAAACCAAGCAAAACTGTCAGGGTTTCAAAAGATGACGAGAAAATAGAAAGAGTTACCACTGAAAATTTTGATCCTCTACCCGATGAACCTAAATCTGAACTTGAAACTGAAAAAGAACCTGATCCGATAAGTATTGTGGGGAAAATGTTGGAGGAAAATAAAATTCCAGAAAGACGAAGGTCATCAGACGATTTAGAAGCTATCATACCAGCAAAAACAAGAAGAAAAGCTTCTTCAGAGTCTGAAACAATAGACAACATTGCAGCTATGGTTCAGGAAGGTCTGAAATCTAAACAAATGATTGATGTGGAAAAACCAATAGAAATAGAAAAAAATGAGCCTGTGACAAGGCCTATCTCTGTAAGTGTTATAAAAACAAAAGATAATCTGACAGAAGCTTTGTCTGATTCATTAAGTAATAGTTCGACAACATTGGTTACACCAGCTCAAAAAAAGGCCACAAATACTCATTTTGTGGAGGTTGAAAATAAATTGGAAGAAATGTTTGCAGGAATAGAGGATTCTAGTGATCCCTTAAAGACGGACACACTTGATCTGGATGATTCAAAATTGGATGATACTCTATTAAAATTGGACGATCCGTTACCTTCTACTAGCCAGGAGAATGTAACTGTATCATCAACTACAGAGGTTAAAAAGAAATCCCCTTCTCCAAAGAAAAGCAAACGTAAAGCACAACCTATTTCCAGAAGAAATAGTGATGCCATTTCTTTGGAAAGTACTCCAAAGAAGAAGAAAATAAGCAAAAAGACTAAGGCTGCTGCGTTAAAAGGGAAGACAAAAAATAAAAAACTCCCTAGCCAGAAGCAGAGCAGTGCGAAGTCCGAACCCATAAAAGATGTTTATGCATACGATTCGGGAAGTAATGCGAGCTCTAGTAGATCAAGGGGGCCATTCATACAAATTAGAGGACCACGGGATTCACCTCTTTCAGTTAGTGTTGTAAATACACCAATAAATGATGAGGACGGAGAGAAGAAATTACACAAAACAAAGAAATTCCATGATGATAGTGAATACAGGCATAAAGTCCGATCTAAAGGCCTCCATTGTAGCACCTTGAGTAATAAATACGATGCCCAAACCAAAGATACAAGTTGGATTTGCGCTTTTTGCAAGCGGGGCCCTCACGCAAGCGAATTATCCGGACCAAGTTCTAATGGTGAAGTTATCCCGCCAGGGGACTTGTTTGGACCTTATTTCATCACAACTCGATGTCCAGAATTTGAAAGGAGATTGGACGATCCTCAAGATAAACAGTTTAAAAGTAAAAAGATAAGCAGAGTTCTGGAGGAATCTGCTTTGATAAAGAGTTCGGGGAAAAAATCAAAAAGAAAATACTTGGAGTTTGATCAGCTATCAGAAGATCAATCTGATATTTATGTAGGTATTACAGAAACGGGGAACCAGACCTTTGAAATTTGGGCTCACGAGGATTGTATTGTATGGTCCCCTGGTATATACTTAGTAGGGCCTAAAATTGTTGGCCTCGAAGAGGCAGTTTGGACTTCGTGCAACGTACAGTGTAAACTGTGTTATTTGAAGGGGGCTAATATCTGTTGTTTGAAACGGGGGTGTTTGAATATGATGCATCTCTGTTGTGCAAGGTCTGCTGATTGGCAGTTCCTTGACATTGACTTTAAAGCATATTGCCCCCAACATAGGGTTCCGTGACAGAAACTGAACTTTTTGTCTCAAATTGAGATTTGAGGTTTATTGTGATGATTTTAATTATTAACTTGTATAAAATTATTTGCATTTTTTATTAGCTGTATCGTGTGATTAATTATATTTTGGCGGAACAATTATATCGGAATGAAAATTCGATTGTTTTGCCTCAATGTAATAAAGGAATATTAATTTTTCTTACCACTTTGTTATTATTACGCTCTTTAAATAATATTTAAAGTTTAAACTTACACTCAATATTTTTTTATTATACGTATATAAATTTATTTAATTATATTCAATATTTATTATATTCTATTAATTGATCTATTTGGGATTAATCTCTGATCTTATTAATCTGTAAAGATGCACCAGCTTACAGTGTTAAGCACTAATAATGCGTAAATTCCTCACTATGGTTCCTGCAAATACTATTGTTGATGATAATTCAACATGAGACTACTTTTGTAGAAATTATTTTATAATCATGTTCTATGTAACATCATGTCATGTGTAACATTAAATTTGAGGTACAGAAATGTTATTAAACAGTGTGCATTATATATCCCATAATGTGATGGGTACTATCTGTTATAATACACACAGGGTGTAAATAAATACCTTTGTACAAAATTTGGTTGTGGAGAATGGTATCTAATATTTAGATGACCATTTTGACTTCCCATTTATTTACTATCATGACCCAATTTATCAAGAAATCTTACATCATATGGTAATAATGCAAAATCACTCAAGTCTTATTCCAGTACAAAAAGTATGAGATTCTAGCGAGTTTGAACAAAATCAAATTTTTTCAATATATCACTATTGTAATCTCTATATTTTTCTTGATCCTCATACAAATTTTCAGCAGATATATAAAAATCAAAGTTGCCATCCAAATCAATATTTAATGTGTCTGGGAAGTCAAACATATAATTAGATATTTCCAAAGCTTTATTAAAAAAAAAAACTGAAAATAATATAGAATAATCAATACCTGAAATGCATAGTATTTATTGTATTGTCCACACATTGCAAATAATAGTGTGAATAAAACTTGAGCTACTTATTACATATGTGTTGATCAGTGGCATAGATAGGAGGGCCCTCTTGTAATTATTTGATATGTTGATTTATGTATTTTTCTAGTCTGACGTCAAACGATTCTTTATTAATCTCGAAGAAATATCCTTTTGTTTTGCCTAATTTTATTTTGTCTTCATTATGTTAATAAATAGTAATGTAGTCAATAAATAGTAAAATGGTCAATATTTTCTACATTTTCCACATTAATACATTTTCCCACAGTGCTCCCCTTCCAACAAATTTCGGTATTAAATTGCTAATCATTGCCTCCTTGATATATAGTAATATCTATTGAGAGACACAACAGGTGCTAGTATTGATTTGTTAATTTAAACAGTTTAATAACCTTGTCTGAACAAATGAATATAGCTTTCCAGGTAGTTATGGTGTGCACATCTTCATGGCGATTATCCTGTTGCCTAATTATGACATGGTCATAGCTGAGTTCTGACTAGGCAGAAATAGAGTTCTCACTGAATATACTCGCAGTGTTGTGAAGAGCAAACATATTTTAAATTTAAATTATAAAATCAATTAAAATTATAGATTAATTAATACTGATCTGTGATGATAGTAACAAAATAATGGAATTCTTGATTTTCAGAGGAATGGAAAATACATTATTTTATTTATTAAATATAAAATATATTCATATTGACCATCTTTGTTTCATTAACTAAGGTTACCAAGGTCTCTTACTACTGCATATCTAAAATGGAAAATAATTCGCTCAAAGAATTGTAATACTGGCAAAGTGGTAATGTGTCGTAAAAAACCTCAAAAACATTTTTTATCGACTTAGTTTTTGTATGTATTGTATAAAGAATGAATGTAATAAAAATACATATTAATTAAGTTTTATTTGTACTTGCAACTACCTAAGTATATAATTTATAATGACTAGCTGTTAGAATGTTTATAGGTTTTTCTATAGTAGTATGATATTGTAAAAATTTCTTTAAATACGCTTATTTTTTGTATAAAAAATTTACAAAAATACTCCTTTAAATCGTATACCTACTGTGTATGTTTATCATATAGGTAGTTATATTTCTGAAATCATGTAAATTATGTATATAACAAAATTTATGTTTTGGGCAAAGTATTTAATAAATCCAACATAAAATTGAGGTTTTTTTATATGATTAAAAATTGAACAAAACTTCATACATGGTTGAAAAAACAAAATGCAGTACTTAGTAACTATTATAAGTTTTATATTCTACAACAGTTGTACATGTACACCAGCTTACTCCTGAACACAGAATATATACAGTGCGGTCGTAAATAGTCCCCCCCCCCCCCCCAGCTAAGTTTCGAACCAGATAAGATAGAGACACCGGACTAAAACTGAATTAAATGGCATGAAGTAGGCAGAAATTAAAATTGCAGTTTTCAAAGATGGCGCTAGTGGCGCTATCAACTTGAAAACTTTAAATAGCAAGGGTGGTCATGTGATACCTCATTTGAAAGGTTTTTTAATTCTCTATAAAACGGTGGCTTGATTTTTAAATTTCATTGACTAGTTCCGGAGTTATTAGCGTTTGAAAGTTACATGATAAATATGGCGAATAAATTATTTTATCTCATTTTCATTTAATTTTCGCACAAGAATGTCATTAGTAAAGATTTTTAAATGGATAAATATTTTATTACTAAGCCAACCACAACTAATACGTGAAAAAATAAAAGAAATAATCAAACAAGGATTATTCGCCATATTTATCAAATAACTTTCAAACGCTAATAACTCCGGAACTAGTCAATGAAATTTAAAAATGAAGCCACCGTTTTATAGAGAATTAAAAAATCTTTCAAATGAGGTATCACATGACCACCCTTGCTATTTAAAGTTTTAAAGTTGATGGCGCCATCTTTGAAAACTGCAGTTTTAATTTTGAACTAAAAAGTAGTATACTTCATGCCATTTAATTCAGTTTTAGTCCGGTGTCTCTATCTTATCTGGTTCGAAACTTAGCTGGGGGGCTATTTACGACCGCACTGTATAGCTTCCGAAGTAGACTGCCAATGTCATTTTGCAAATGACACCTAAATAAATAAATTTTTAAAATTCTAATTTTTACTTCGATATTTTAAATTACTTAGAATGTGGGTTGTTAGACGAAAACAATAGTTTTGTAGTTTTTATTTTGTATGTTTTAAATTTTAGACAAATACTAAATTACTTTTAGTACCTATTCAATATCAGCACAATTAAAATAAAGATCCACTTTTATAGAATTAAATTAAAGTTCATAAGGGTGCAGTTTGTAAAATGTCCATTTACTAATTGAATGCTAGATTCAATATGAAAAAACATTTTCAAATTGTCCATCAAAATAAAGTTCTTTTAGTTCCAATTGAAGGTGATTAGCACAGGTTATAGTTATAGATAGTTTTACATATACCTATATACTTCTAATTCCGAGTTACAGGAAAACAATTCTGAAGTTTTGGATAGGGGATTTGCAAATCAGAGTTAGGGGATACTTATTGTATTGTAGTTGACCACGAATCATTTTCAAGTTATTTACAACGTAAAATATATATATTTCATAGTAATTGTTGGCATTCGCCTTGACTTTGCTTTCCATGGAATAGAGAAAGCAAACGCTTAATGGTAGAGTTGGTTGCATATACTTATTTGTATATAAAATAGAACCAAATAGACGAATTTGAACTACATACTCGACTTCCTTTGGTTTTCTTTCCTTAGCAATATTCTACAGAGATTAGAGATATTCTACTTTTCACAGTAGTGTAGAGGTGGACTATTTATATAGAATTGAGGGTGTAGGGAACCTTTTGCCCACTCACCACCTTCCTTTTTCTCACCACTGCATAATATAAATTCCTTGTCCTGAGGTTATTTCTACGGTTTAGACCTCATTTTATGTACCACTTACCTAAGTATTTATTTTGAAGAGTGATAATTGAATGAAGTATTGGCAAATGTTTTAGTTCTTCTATAATTCTAGTTAATTGTAGTAGATTATTAGTATCTACATATTCCACCAAATATAGAGAGGTCAACATTTTTTCGATCATAGAAGAATGATCCTACCAATTTATAATTTCCCAAATGTAACACGCGCCCTCGTGCGATAAAATGTGAAGATTTGTGAAACTCAAAACATTCTTAACATTTTAAAATGCTCATTACTATACTTCGTGCGAGCGCGGAGTTTAACAGAATCGTACTAAGGTTACAAATGGAAATATCAATAAATTATGACGCAATGTGCATATTATTATTACCAAATGCCACGAAGAAGTCAAGGATATAATATCTATATAAATTAAGAAAATACCTACGTAAAAGTGACAACTCTTACCTGACAATCCTTAGTGTTCAGAGAAGGTTTCGCTGGCAAATTGGCGGTTGTTATAACATATTATCACGTGTTTTTCTAAGTGTTCTGGAGTGAAACGGCGACGTCTATCACTCAGTATTAATTTGTGCAGGGAAAAAGACCGTTCAACCTCTACTGAAGATAATGGGCAGTACGGAAAATGGTTGAGACATGAACTGTACATTAGTATATTGGCTGGCAACTCCTGATGACAGGTCCCAGCTAACACTTTGCTTATGTTTTCCAAAATGGGATATCCTGTATTCCTTTTTAACACGTTTTGCATTTTTTCTTTTATTGCATTACCGACTGGACGTATATTACTGGCATAGCATATATTTTTCTGTACATCTTCCAATATGCGAAACTGTTCTTTTAACGGTAATCCGCATGTGTTTCCAATTTCGTGATTGCAGTAACTAAAAGAAACCATAGTGTTTATTAATGTAGTGTATGTCATCGCGAATACTTTGATCCTTTAGTATGTCATGGAGTCTGTGTATGGCGCTGCTTTCATTTGGATTAAATCTACAAATAACATCTTTTATACCATCGAAATGTTTGGCATAATACTCTACGGCTTCTAACCAAGTACCCCGCATCTAGTTATAACTGGTTCAGGAGGCAGAGGTATGTCTGGTAGAACCTCCCTAAAAACATCCCTTCGTATAGGCGCCTTAATGAAAACCTTTTTGACGGTTGATATGAAAGTATTTACTAAAGGGAAACTTTCCCTTATTTTCTCTGCTACCCGATTGAGTGCATGAGCAGCACATGTAAAATGAACCATTTTCTTATATTTTTGGGATAAAATCTGTCCTGCTTTTAACATGTATGCGGCTGCGTCACTTAACATGACAAGGACTTTATCTGAAGAATCTTGATCGGGCCACATATATTCAAAACAATCAATAACAAAACTTATATAGGTCTCATGATTGGTTTTGTCCAGCACCTTAGAAGCCAATGGGTGGTTATCACTAGCAATGTCACTTTTTAACGCACCAATTAAAAAGTTGGCGACTGAACGCCCACAAGCATCAGTTGCTTCGTCTATAATAAAATACACAAAATTGTCCGCAATGTCTTCACGAATTGATGTCACTACATCGTTGTAAACCCGATCTACATATCTTAATCTTAACGTGCTTTCATGTGGCAGTTTTCGGTCAGTATAGTTTTCTAAAAACGTACGTAATTTAGGGTTCTCTAGTTTGCTTAACGGAATATTACTTGCAAGAAAGGCTTCTGTAAGTTCATAGAAAAATTCCGAGTTATCAGCGCTGGACGAGGCATGGCTCTTCAAATGTCTATTCACTTTAGTTTTGTCAGAAGAATTTATAATGCGATCACACACAGTACAAAACAAGTCACTTTCTTTAATGCGTATGTCCTTGTAATATTCAGGATCACTGTCAAACCACATTTGAAATACTTCACGTCTATTTCTTCTCTCCTTTGGCATCTTACTTGATTTACTTCTCTCATTAATAGTTATTGATAATAATATTAGTAAACGTTTATAGTATACACGGCGAATACGAGCACGCTAGAACGTAAAAAACGTAAAAGAGAAATTTATTTATCATGACTGTCAGTCAGCTGGCAAGGCCAGTGACCTGAGTACGACTCTGTTAGACTCCGCGCTGTACGAAGTATACTCATTACAAGTTAATTAATTACGAAGTAGTTGGAAGGCTACACTATTTTTTTTTTTTCAAATTCCGACTTTAAGTCGGAATCCAATTTATTGCACAGGATGTGACTGTTTTAAAGAGCGTAGGAATGATATTTGTATGATAACAAATAACCCAGTTCATAAATTAATCGTTTCGATGTACCTACAATCCACCAACACCCCTAACTGAACTATGTTCACTCGCTCTTCATATCGATTCGGAACCAATCATAATTATTGTATTTATAATTTATAACAATTCTTATTTTAATGATGAATTAGTCTACCGTTTAGGCAGACGCATTCCGAAGAACATAACATATAATCTATAAAAACTGAACAGAGATTACAATTTGGTTGTCTTTGCAAAATATCTCGCTTACTATCAAATATACAGATTAAGGGCAAGCAATTTCAACAGGACCGTATATATTTTTTATTCAAGTACTAGTGTAATGCACAGGGTGTGTTTCAAAAAAGTGATGAAAAGCATATGGCTGATTTTCTCCATTATTTTCCATGCTGGATGGGAAAAAACATTTCTTACCTTTTAAAATGATAGGCAATGAGTTAAGCTACACACACAAAACAAATTTTTCTAATCGGTTTACCCCTACAAAAGTTACAAGACTTTGACCTTAACCAAAAAATCGGGATAAATTTTTTATAAACTATTATAAACCAGATATATAGGTACCTTGAAGATAAAACAAGGATCTCGCCTACCTCATTGACATGATAATTATTATAACTGAACTGACTCTAGATTAAAAAAAAATAATGTACCTAGTATAGGCATTTGACAAAGACTTTAATTAAAAATATACAGAAAAGAAAGAAAAATATCAACAATTAGCCTAGTTGAAAGTATTGAAACAGAAACAAGCAGTTCTCATGGTTCCATTCATTATGTCAGTAACAGGAGGTATATCAGTTATCAACCATTCTTAATCACAAATTATCTCGGTAAGTATAGGGGGTCGGTTGAGTCTGGAAAAATTTTCAAGGCCGTGGGAACGACCTTGACCAGGTGAATGGCCTATTTGCAAATACCTCTTTTCTGTTTCATACCTGTTTGCAAATACCTACCTGTATTCTGCTTCATATCTGTTGGCAAATACCTGTTTTCTGTTCCATACCTGTTTGAAACTACCTACCAGTTTTCTGTTTCATGCCTGTTTGCAAATATATCTGTTTTCTATTCCATACCTATTTGTAAATACCTGTTTTCTGTTCGATACCTGTTTTCAAACAGGCCATTCACCTGGTCAAGGTCGTTCCCACGGCCTTGAAAATGTTTCCAGACTAATCGACCCCCTACCTACTTGCCTTACACAACATGAAAAAAACGTCAAAACACTCTCAAAAAGCAGTCTTATTGGTCATACCTACATACAATATAGCAAATCATTCCTAAACCAATAAAATTAATCAAAAAACTACATTTTTATCTTCACACCAAAGGTTCCAACCCCTTTCAAGATTGTTCAATATACACAAAAAACATTAAATAAGATTGTTTTTGCATGATCTGCTATTAGTTATTATAAAGAATAGATGAATATTTTTTTATATTAAAAATATCTCAAAAACGCTTAGAAATAGTGTATTAAAATTATATATTTTTGAAAAGAGAAGAAAAATAACTTTCTAGATTTATGAATATATACAGTTTGTTATTTCAAAAAAATCAAGTTTATTATATAATTTTGGTCTGAGATGCCCAATTGTGTTTCTGATACTGTATGTTCTGAATCTTCAAAATACATCATACAATCATCCGTATGAACAAAGTTTTTTTGTAAAATCAAAGACTGAGAAGTTTATAAGAGCCTGGTTCAAAATATACGTGAACACCCTGTACATGATATGAATGTGAACATGCTTTCGTCATCGTGAGCCATCGTCTATATTTTTTATTTATTATTCATTTTTTATTTGTAAATTGTAGATACATAGAAACCATGCATGCACGTACTTGGTAGGTTTACTTTGTATTTACAAGACAAAAGCATAGAGGCATCGTTGTAATTCAAGACCCATGTCAACTGGTCTGATTTTTCTTCTTTTACTTTTACTTCTTTCTTCATTTTACAGAAACTAAAATCCAAGGCAGTCCTACAAAACAATCAAGTCAAGTTTTAATGTTGCCTGAAGGCCATTGAAATCGCCGTGGGAAATTAGAAATAACAATTATTAGAGTAATAGAGAAAAGAAAAGTAACTCAAGACATCAACAAACTCGTCGGTCCATTCTTTCAGTTAAGCATATCTCGCTTATTGCAGCAACAGGTTCTTTGTTGTGATCACGTGATCCGATCCTACCTTTTGCGTAAAGCGCGACTTGAAAATTTTGTTTCAGTTGTTAGTAAACGCTCGAACGTGTTGGTGTTACTGTTGTAGTTAAATGCTGCGTTAGGTGTTAAAGTGAATTAACTTCTTTGATACTCAGTGTAATAACTGAAATATGATTTTCAATTAACAGTTTCGTGTTGTGCTTTCAATATGTGGTACAATTATTGTTTGGTTTTTGTTCTTTTTATTGTTAGGCAATGTTATTGTTTGGGAAATGCTACTACTACTGGTAAGTTTTTTTTATTATATACATATCTCTTTCAATTATTAACAATTATTACCTGATTCAAATGTTAAATTAACTAATTCTAAAGTTATCAAGTTTAGATGGATTATATCGATTAGGTCAGTGAAGTGTGAAATGTATTTCAAATGCTCACGTGTAAATGAGTATTTATTTCTGTAAAAGTAAGTAGTTATACCTACATTAAGATTTGTAAAGTTTCATTACGTAGGAGTCACCATTGTTGTGTAGGTGGTAATTTATTAAGTGATTAAAAATGGCTAAATGTCAAACATTCATTAATCTTTGTATTTTTGTGGATGTTCATTGTTACCAATTACCTACTACTCCCAAGGTTGTAGGAAATAAGTTCAATCCTCGATGGAAATGGATCACCTAATATGTATTTAAAATATATTTTTATTCTTTATTTTGTTGAAAAATACCTATGTAACTTTAGTCTGTGGATAATGGATATTTTGATTATTTTTTTTAAACTATAAATAAGTAGGTAGGTAGGTACTTGGGTATTTCTAAATATCTCTATTTATGAGGAAGAATAAAGTTATATGTATTAGTATTATTCAAAAGATGGGGATTTTGCAAGTTGAATTTTAGACGAGGTTTTAGTTCGAAAATTCTAGGGTGGGCTTTGCCCACCATGCCCACCCCGACGAGCTGCCACTGAATCTGAAGGTATTTAAATTTTTATATGTTCGTTCGTTCGTTCAGTTAGGTAGAAATCAATTTTGTACCTATTATAAATAATTATTATGTATCACGGAACGAATTTGAATATGTACGTTTTATTATAGATATTAATGACATACTTATTAATCAGGCAATATCCAGAGCAATGATATGTTTTATTGTAAGTTTCATATGTGGACTTCCATTGGGCGATTTGCTCAATGCACACTCAAATGCAGTCAAATCGTTGAATATGTGCATTTCGAAGTTGATGTGAACAATAAACAATAACAATACCCACAATGTAATGTAAGAAAGGGGTGATCGGTTCTCACTCAAATATTATGTGATTTTTAAACATCCGTTTGAAACAAGCAGAGTTTTAGAATTTTAGTGAAAACTGATGACGCTTTTGGGCAACTGCATTGCGTGTGAATTTTCTAGTAAACCTTCAAATAATGTACCGGATGGCTAAATTTGCTTGCTATTATAGGACAACTCTTCAACTAAGAGAGATACAAAGAAATGAACCCTCCCGTTTCTCGATCTCTTTTTCTGGGACAAACTTAATCATCTTTTGTTTTTGAGTTATTGGCGAAATTTTTAAAATTTTGTTGCCTGCGACCTTTGTTATTTTAGATATTATAAAAAAACAACTTATACGTTCTTTAGACAAACAGAATGCAGTGGTGTAGACAAGTGTTTAATAAGTAGATACAGTTTCGAATTATGACATAAAGTTGTATTTTTTTAAATGAAATTCATTGTCAAAGTTTTATGCCATGTCATAACTCGAAACTCATACCTAACATCAACTTATTAAAAATTTGTCTACGCCACTGCATTCTAATTAAAAAAGTATCTGAAGAATACATAAATTATTTTTTTTTCCAATACCTATCTAAAATAACCGAGAAGCACAGGCACCGAAAATTTGAAAACTCGTATTTTTGCCAGTATCTCAAAAACAATATAAGATGGGCCATTTTGCATTTCTGCATTAGTCTGTCTCAGAAAAAGAGATCGAGTGAGGAGGGTTAATTTTTTTGTATCTCCCTTAGTTCAGAGTTGTCCTATAATAACAAGCAAATTTGAACACTCGCTACATATTTCTTGCCTTTGTATTAGGTATTTCATTGTGTAGTTAGTTTTGAGTGCAGAATTTCCAAAATAATTTTTTCATGAACTCCAGTTTTTTTTGTAAATGACCTCTATAAAGAGGTTGAAAAGAGGCAATTTGTACCTGTAATAGTCTTTTTCGAGATATTTTTATACATATAGAAAAAACAACACGTGATCTGACGACCCTCATATGCCCTTTTCCTTCATATAAAAAAGAACGTCTTCTTGTTTTCCTGTACTATCCAGACACAGAAACATTCTTAACTTACCATCAGACCTCCCAATCGCCTTTCAAGTTTGACTGTTAAAAATGGAACGCCTTGTATAAGTGCGTGGTGAAGCAAACGTAAAACCTTATAAAATTATAGACCAGTTTGTAGATTGGTCTGTGATATTGATATTATAAATATGTATGATTCTTACCTTGCGAGTGAATGAGAGTAATTGTATCGACAGTTAATTTAATTAAGTGATTAAATTATAGGTGTCTCCTAATTGGGATTTACTTGGAAATATTATTCGAGTACACAGTTATGGTGTGGGCAGACAACAGTACTTATCTAAAATACGAGGGGTAAACCGCTGCGGAAGTTTGGTGTACACGCAAGTGGATTTCCGTGGATGTCCTGTGGAATTCTGTGGATTTCCCCGGAAGTCCCGTGGATGTCCTCTAGATTTCCGTGGATGTCCTCTAGATTCCCGTGAATGTTTCATGGATTTCCGTGGATGTCTCATGGATTTCCACGGATGTCCCATGGATATTCGTGGATGTCCATGGATATCTCATAGATTTCCGTGGATATCCGTATGTGTTCGGTGGATTTCCCAAGACGATCACGCATGCGCAATAATACTACTGCGCATGCGTGAAAACAATTTGCTAGTATCTAGAACATATGTACAGGGTATTCGCGTATATTTTGACCCCTACCTACAGGGGTTATTAAGAAAGTTAGGAAAAAAGTTTAAATACAAAAGTTGTTTGGTTTTTCACGTATTATCTTTTGGCTAGGTCGAAAAAAAATTGAATGTCGCAAATTTGAGCAAACCAATTGAACATAATATTTTTAAATGGGACACCCTGTATAATTTTACACGCTTGGGTAACCATTTTTTTCCTGATTTCAAAAATATATATTTTTTTGACATTTGCACTGACAGTTTTCGAAATCTTTAATATTTAATGTTTGCAATAAATCATAAAAAAAATATTAAAAAATGGAAATATTAGAAAATGTTTAAACTAAGGGGGTTACATCGAAAATCATTCAATATTTTTTATTACTGATGGTTTCTACTGATAAGTATTTTTAGCTCTTTGTATTTTTTTTATGGTACTCGCTGTCGAATATTTCGAAAACTATAGTGATGCTAGTGATGCTTCTGGTTTCCTGTTTTTTTTTTATTATTTTACAGGTGGTGTGATCCCAAACAAACCTACCATCATGAAAATGTACCACAAATAAGTTACAAACATTATGACCATAAATTGTTTTCATTTAGTGTATCTATATAGGTAGGTACATATAAATTATTAATTTTGTCATA
This sequence comes from Pogonocherus hispidulus, assembly GCA_963924545.1. NCBI lineage: Eukaryota > Metazoa > Arthropoda > Insecta > Coleoptera > Cerambycidae > Pogonocherus > Pogonocherus hispidulus. Next base: position 15,225,710 of record OZ004698.1, read on the forward strand.
TTAAAAATAAACATTTAAGGAAGTGGGAATTTTTCCGTGAAAATAACACAGCATAACTAGTTTTCTATATGGTATGATACCAGTGATGCCGGTAGTACTTTATAATATACTCTTGTGTGTAATAACCTCGTAAAAAACTTAAGAAAATAAATAACGTAAAATTTTTACCAGTTTTTGTTACCGGCCTGGACAAAATAAATATAATTTTGTATAACCAACCCTGTCTTGCTAGTTGAATAATATCAAGTAGATATATGGGAATTTTGCAAAAAACTAGCAGTTTCAAAGAACGGTTGTACATTATACATATATATTAATAGATCATAATATTCAGAAATAAATCATTCCCATGACGTATACACTTTTTCTATGAAGATAGACCACTTTATTTTTTTAGATATCCCATTCATTACCGATAGGCTTATGTGGTTTTTCGGTGGTCTCGTCTATTTTCCTGATCTGAGATCCCGCGAATTTCCATGGATATCCTGTGGATTTCCATAGATATCCCGTGGATTTCCATAGATATCCCGTGGATTTCCATGGGTATCCTTTGGAGTTTCATGGATATTCCGTAATTTCCATGGAAATTTCTTGAGATCCCGTAGTTTTTATGAATATCTCGTGGATCCCGTGGATTTCCATGGATTTCCATGGATTTCTCGTGGATTTCCATGGATGTCCAAATGAAAGTAGAAGTTTGGTGTACAAGTTTTAACCAGCGGTTTACCCCTCGCTAAAATATAAAACACCATAAAAATGTTGTTCAAAAATAATAGCAAATACAAAAAACCATGCCTTTCGAGAATAAGAAAGGGAAACGAAATGCATACCGAGATACCACGGACAGTGACACATTCCTTTATGTATTTATTTTTCAAGATATATTGGCTAAATTTGATGACAGCTTAGAAAACGAAGTTTATATACTGTAAAATACACCTTACACATCAGATTTAACTAGATCAGTAGTTTTAACTAGTTTTTTTTTAACTAGATCAGAAACTTAAAATTAACATACTTTGTATTTTGATATATTTACTCATATTTTTTGGAAAAAGCGTTCTCTTACGAATATAAGAGCGTAATTAATGGATCTGCCACCAAAGATTTTCGCAAAATTATTTCTCAAATCGAATTGTTTTGTTTGATTCTCGAAAGTTGTTTTAGAAGTAGGAACTTCTACAAATTCTGGCAACTATTGTACAATTACAAATTGTAAAATAGTATATTATGTTACTAGGAGTAGAAGGTGAACATTATTTGTTGAGCCCAGAAGCTTATACAGCCGAGGCGTTAGCCAAGGCTGTGTAAACTGGGCGAAACACATAAAGAGCTTTATACTCCGAGTGACATATATTATTTTTTCTTGAAGCGGCAATATTAAAACTATATTTCTTCAGAGATTAATGCTTGCATAAAAAGCGATCTGACGTAACGTCAAATTTCAAACTGACAGTTCTGAGAAATCATGGCCACACGACTCCCTTTTTTAATCCTTTGTTATGGCTACACTTTTATTTTTGTATTAGTACAAAAATGTCGCTTCAAGAAAAATATCAAGATCATAAGAATCAAATTTGGCGCCTTCTCTATTTATATGACAATTGTAGAACTGGCATTTTTTTTCTTAGGAGGAGTAGGTATCATCTTTTCGGTGGTCCAGGCCTGCGGCCTGGGATCACCCTTCGGGTGACAAATGCATCTAAAATAATATTATTTTAAAGAAAATACATATTAAAGAAATTTTGTGATGATGTAATTATGCTAAACGATTTTTCTTAATATTTTGATGAATTGTAAGGGTACTCTATTCTTGATGGTAAAACATCATAATTTTTTAAGTACTGAAAGTAGAATTTATTTTTAAGTAAACAGAGATATTATAATTATTATTATTATTATTATTATTATTATTGTCAATTTTATCAATGGGACCAAAAATATTGTAGATATTTACTTTTGTAAGCTAAAATCAAGAATTTAACAGACTGCCAAAATGAATGAATTAATTCCAAACTTTACGTGCAAAAAGAATAAAAGCTATGGATAATGAAACAGAATAACTAAATACTAATACTAATAAATAATTGGAATTAAAAAGTAAAAAAAAAAATTTGCCTGCAGCGAGACTCGAACTCGCGAAATCAGCATTATAAAGTTTTGAATCCTACTACTTTCCCGTTGCGCTACCACGCCTGTTGTCAAATGTTTACCTTGAGACGTTTAAGTATGTAATCTGTACGTGTCAACCTGAAAAAATAATTTTTACCGATTTTCTCATTGGAAAAGCATTTCGCTTCAGTATTTTGGTAATCAGAAATGTTTGGCAGTCAGTATTATTCATTCCGTTAGCAATATTTCTCGTAGGAAAATAACCTATCTGAAGTTTAATTAATTTGACAGTTTTCGTGGGAGGTGCTTGTCTCGTTAGTGTAATCTCACATGGGGATATAAAATGATTTAGAAGTTGAGACGGATGCGAATCGAGATTTTCGAAGACGAAATAGACGTAAAAGGAGTGGACGTACGGTCTCGAAAAAAAAATCTCAAAGGATTAGAGAAAGGACGGAACTTTCGTGTGAAGCGGGTCTCGAGGCCGTAAAATTAGAAAACGGGTCTAGGGAGTCCCGCGAAAAGTTGGTATTTCGGCGGGCGTGACAGGACCATTATAGGCGCGAGGACAAACGCCGGTGCTAGCCGCATCTCTCTCGCCGAACGGCCATCGACGAAAATTTTGCAGAGGTTTTTTGAAAAGGCGTTTAAATTGGGAAAACGCGTAAGAAACGGGACGAAAATACCCCTACGCATTGGAGAAAGGCCGGGGGCGTCCTCCGGTGGTCCGCGGAGATCGTTCCGAGATTGCCCCACGGAGGAGATAGCTTTGAAGCTTTGCGGATTCGGTAACGGAATTTAGAGGGAGACAGAATCGACGCGTTTTAATATATATGGATAATGAATATTTATATAGTTAAACTTTGAAACAAAAGACATAATATAGGTATGTATTATGGTTATTTAAAAAGTTTAACAAACAGTCTTACCTTGAATTGGTCGTGGCGAATTGCGACAAATATTGAACTCGACCTGAGTCATTGCTCTGTAAAATTGTACGCACGATGTATTTTCTTCTCTCATACAATTCGAGCTACGAATATATGAAGGAGTGTTGTGCCCTTTTTTCGCAAGGAATATCAAAAGAGTTGGTCAACTTGGATTGTACTTTTGAATCCCAATTCTGATATGAAGTGTTCCATTTGAACTAGAAACTTACATTTAGCTTGAAGTACAGGCATTTCAAGGCTAGTGAAAAATTGGTATATACTCGGTTTTATAGGTTAGAATGCTCAAGCAGTTAAAAGAAGTTGAATTACAAAGGGAAATTAAAACATTTTAAATTTGACACCATGTATCTTTTTACCTATCGACTTGTCATCAAGGCATAATTAGTTAAATTTTGACTGCTACTGTACTAACTCAGTTGCGTTGTACCATTATTTATGAACCCCCCTGAATACATACACATATTTATACATATTTATATTTTGTACTTTTATAGCTGCTCCAGTAATGTAATTCAGACTTGGTAATGTGGGTGGTTATTTGATAAATTGTTCCATTGTTAAAGAAATAATACTTAAACACGACTTAATTCGAGATATTATCGAATTTTTTACGCGCGCCGGCATAGGAGATATTTAATCAAGAGAAGTTTTCTATTCATCGATGTTGCGTAGCCGTAGCGGCAAGTTTTAAAAATAAAGCGCTATACACTGCCGATGAAGCAGTAACACCTTTTCTTGCTTGGAGATACGTAATCTAAACGTTAATTTATCCTGATATAGAATATTCTTCACTTCGTTATAAGTCAAGCCTAAGAGAAATTTTTTCACTACACTTTAAGATGCAGTTTTCATTTTTCAACAATTTCCATTTATTTTTTTATTATCGTGATGTTTAACCTTTGTAGCTTTTGATGATTTAAATTTAACGTTTACGTAACGTTTTGTGTTACATAACGTCGTCCGATATTCGTCACTAAGGCCAATAATCGACGCCAGGAGATGAAGAACCCTCAAACCTGGAAATTTTGCCGAATCTGTATGGATCTTTTGCTTGCCTATCATCTCATACAGTATTGCCAAAGTCTACATATATTCTAATATGTAGATTTTGGTATTACTACCGATGTATAGGCCCGAATACACGCCATTAGAAGGTGCGGGCAGGCATCGCGAGTCTTACCTACACGGTCACCCATTCAAGTACTAACCGCGGACCACGTTGCTTAGCATTCATTCTATCTCTACTCTTTGTCGATGAAAATAGTATAAACTCTAGTCGCTACGACGACTTTTCCGTTAAATGAAAGTATATTATACTGGATATTATATATCCGAGCCTATTCAGTTGGAAGTAAACACTTTTTTTAATAGTATGGTATGACCAGTGTGTTTTATTGTACAATCAAATATAATTTTGTGTAAATCTTCTTGTCTGTATTGACAAAGTCTACCTTAGAATATTTGTAGACTTTGGTATTGATGCTGATGAGAAACCTGCTGTATTTTTTGTGTTACATTCTTGTTGGAATATCGGAAATTTATAGGATTCTAAGCTATTTATTTAAGAACAATATAAATAAAAATATGTATTAGTTTTGATGTTACCTACTGAACGCAATTGGTTTAGCGCAAAATTATAGTATTTATTATTAGAAAACATGAAGTTTTTAAAAGAAAAGATTGTATCTTTCCAATGGGATCCCATAAAAAGTAAAATATTGTCTCATAAATTGTACCATGGTGACATACTTCGCAAGAGTTAAATGAATAAATTAAAATTAATATAGTTGAACATAAATTTATATTTATTAAGGTTATTTTAGGGTTGCCAGCGGCCTCGTCTCCTCTATTGTATAAATTTATGTTGCAACATAATTTTATACACTTCCTTATTACATGGAATGTTTTCGTTCTCCCATGTAATGGAATGGAGTATTAGGAACGTTAACAGGTTCCATTCCATATTCTAGTGGTTAATTAAACATAGGTATTACACAAATTGTACGAGGCGAGGAAAGGCCACTAAAATTTATTTTTTTAAATGTCGACTTGTAACTCGAAAGTAAATAAATCTCCAGCTTGTAAGTCGAAGATTAATAAAATTTCGAGTTGTAGAGGATGTTGTGTCGATCTATTTTACATTCAAATGGAGAAGGATCTATGGAAACGGCGAAGACATAGAGCATGGAGTTTGGAATAAGGACATAATAAAGCAAACAGACTAATAGATATAATTTTCTTTCTCGAATTACCTATAAAAGAGTTGTCAGTATCAGACCGTGATAGGCTCTCTTTATGAAGGTCTATGCTAGTACCCTACTGAAGGAAATGATTGTCACCAACCTCAGATCGACACAACATCCCCTTTCACTCGAAATTTCAAAAAATAAATTTTAGTGGCCCTTCCGCACCTTCGTAAAATTAAAAGAAACAACATTGTTTTCATTCATTTTATTCAGATAAATGTTGGTAAATTTTCAGTTGCAAATTATTTGTGTTACACCAAGACCACAGTTGTTCAAGGTTTTTTTGTAAAACCGCACAATCGTTCACATCTGTAATCGTAATGTACAATTTTAAGTCATCTGCATAAAGCAAAGTTTTACAATGAAGACAATTGATGATGTCATTATTATAAATATTAAATAGAAGGGGCCCCAAACCGGATCCCTGGGAAACACCAGACGTGGCAGTTATATGTAAAGACTGGAATCCGCGATACTGACCAGACAAGTGCCCGTCGTACAAATAGAATTTAAAAAACTTGAGAAAATTATTAGTCAAACCGAATCTAAACCGAGAGTTTTTCCAACAAAATAACATGATCCAGTCTGTCAAATGCCTTTGACAGATCTGTGTAAACGACATCGACCTGTCCGCTTTTCTCAAGATTGTCAGCAATGTATTGTGTAATGCAAAGGAGCTAATGAGACTAGGCTATAGTGAGACGTGCTGGTCGAGACTAATGTAATAAGACTCATTAAATAGAGAATCATGTAATAGCCGAGTGTAATAGCTATTTAAAGACTATCATCTGTTTATAAAAATTATTATAGAAATCTTTGGTTCTACTGAACTTCAAGGTTCGACATACAAGGTATTTCGATAATAAAACAATTATTCGTATGGTATATTATCGTATTTAATTTTTTCTTGTGCAAGACTCCCTTTATGGTCTATCAGTATGCCGCATACATAGACGAAGAAAATGCAAACACTAAATCCACGTCGCCGCCTTGGTTGGGCTCTGCCTTCGTTTAAATTTATGCTTGACAACGCCACGTAGTTCCACGGGGTACAATGTGTGAATAAGGCCCTTTCGAAAGTCTTAGCCCTAGGGTCCGGTTTGAGCCTGTCTAGTCCCCCTTGCATCCAATACGAGGGGATCCCGTCTGGCTTGTCTGTCACCATGGCAACGGTTGACTGGGAGGTGTATACGGTTTTTGATGGGAAATTAATGTAGTGACAAGGTGGAACTTTAGGATACATTTCAACGGGCGACAGTGAGGGGTATGAAATAATTAAGATAGTTATATGTTTTTAAACAGATGAACGCGGGTTCCATTTTGACGAATTTTATCCCAAACATGCGCGCATGCAAATATTCCATATTTGGATATAACTTTGAGTGACATGAAACGCGCGTTAAGTCAATTTAATTGTATTCAACTCTTTTCAGTTCCACACTATAGCACAAAAAGTAGTATATACGCCCTCCATGAGTTATCTTCGTGCACTCTAAGACCTGTACGGCACTGAGAAGGTCCAATAGATCGAAACAGCTGTTTGCCGTTTGGTGATGGGAGTAACTGACACTCTTATGGTGATGGTACATACACCTCTCTGTATATATACTTATTATAGAGATGGGAAAGGGTTTTTACCCAAATTCGGGTTTTTACCCGGTGGGTATAAAAACGAAAAAACCCGTATTTTCCATCGATTGGCCGGAAATTCAAATTTGCCGCTTAAAATTGCACTCTAACCTTATTTAATTACCTGTTTCTGAAGCTTTACTCTGTGAGCTGCACATTAAAAATCAAAACAATTAAATACTTAATAGCGGTATAGCAAAGTTTTAGTTTCTACCAAGATGCCTAGAAGAAAGTGCTCTATTTGGACACATTTTAATAAAAGTAATTTTTTATAGCCCTGTCTTATAACCCTTAACAGATAACTAAAACATGTAGTACATAAGTGTATTTGGTCTCGATTGAAAGGTCTTGATGTGTACTACTCATTTTAACTGCAAACATAAAAAAAAATTTAATTGTAAACCCGAAAATTTGACCGGGTTTTTACCCTCAAAAAAACCGTCCCATCTCCCATTTCCCATCCCTAACTCATTATATTCAAATGTTAATTAGTTCATACTTCCACAATAGGCAACCTCTTTTAAAATTAATCTCAACTTTCTACCTTTATAGTTATCTAAAAGCAGCGTAGCACTTAATATTGCTTGCAATTCTCGCATCAACTACTAGTTTCGCTAAAATACTAAGTAGATGACTGTATTAAGCGGTCCACATACTATCAAACGTGTTTAATTAACGTGTCTGACCAGCCTGCTTGGATTGTTTCCATATTGTGTAAGCGTATTTTTTGTGCAAATCTTCGTATAGGTACTTGATTTATGGTTCTCCTATCAATAAACCAGATACATGTGGTGTTTTTAGTTTAGCTTTAATCACAGAAAATCTTAAAAATGAGGAAATGAGGATCGTGTCTACTAGACTAGAACACTAACTAAATAATATGATAGACATATAGACAAAAACTACCACATCTCCCCCCATCTCAAGCACCTCTTTCCATAAAAAATCTAACAGGTTTAATATTACATTCATTTGGCAAGTGACACTTCCACTTAAAGGAAATGTAGTTTTTCACATAACACAAAAGCACTAGACTGCAAACAGTGCAGTATAGTGTTGTGGTGTTATGTGGAAAACTACATCAGTGTTAGTGATTATACAGTGTTTTGGTGTAATGTTTAAGGAAGATTCTATAGGTTTTATTTTCTTGTTACTACTTGTATTTGATTTGTGTATTTAAAATGCTGGAGATGGAAAATGGAAATGGAAAAAGTTCTAATAAACTTATATGGTTCATTACAACTATTACAAGTTATAGTTAAAATAGTTTTTTATAAGCTGGTTTTATATTTATGTAAAAGAATATATATTAAAAAAATTTTTTGCCCGTTTACTATAAGGCAGATCACATTTTAAAAAGAAGCGCGAATTTATCCTATAGCAATACGCGTAGGAAATTGAAGACACTTTTTATTTTGGAAATAAGGAGAAGTTCCCAGAAGTTTCACTTCAAAAGGTTAACATCACTGGCCTAATATTGGATGACGTTCAACAATTAAAATGTGACTCGGTGACAAACTTTCTCCGTTCATCCACTCAAAAAGCGTTACTTAAATATTTTTAGTGTCGATTAAATAGGCACTAGATTTGTTATTTAAATATTTAAAAATAGATATCATAATAGTTATTGATAAAATATATCGTTAAATGATTGTACCTGGAAAGCCTATTAATTGATGGGGTATTATATAGATACTTGCAAAGCAATTCCCTAGCAATTAGTAAGTTACTACTAAAAAGAGAAAGCTAAAAAACCAGAACACTTAACGGTACTTAGATTTTTATAATTTCAATATATTATTGCTGCTATTATACTAGGATTAATAATAATAATTTTTGTTTAGAGGGACAAATTAATAAAATTTCGATCTAAAAATGGACTAATAATTGTGTTTTATAGAGCGTTTATCAAAGGAGTTTTCTTTATATTTTTATAACATTTTTGAGAGTTGCATTCATCTCTTTTTGACATCATTTTTAAAAAGTACTTCATGCATATAAAGCTGTAGGTATATAACTCATTTCATAAAAGTTATGATGGTTTTTGTAAAGGTTCTTATTCTAGTGAATGTATATTTTCAGTCTCGTATTCACTATGGAAATCTCTCGAGAATATACTGAAGACCGGAGGTGATAAATATTCGCCATAATACGGATATTATGCATCAGATTTCCACATCTGAAGTCATCATAAGTATAAGCTACTGCATAAATTAACACCAGCATACCTGCAGTTGCAGTAATTGGATTTACGTTTGTATTATCATCGCGTCGTTTGATATAAACCTCAAGATAAATAGAGTTTAAAATATGAAGCATGCACTTAAGCTTTACCTCGAATTTTACACTATACATGATAAATAATGAATGAATATGTATACAGTAGGTTTGTTTCAACACCTCCAAAAACGCGTCACGCTCACGCACAAGAAATAAAATGTGGGCCAACCGAGAGATGAACGAGTTTATTGGACGATCATTTTGGATTTAGTAGTTGTACTAATAAATAAAATAAAAATGATTTAGGTAGGTATGGTCGGATTCGGAAACCGTTCCAACGAACGGTTGGATTTCCTTGTATCAATAAAATACGTTATAAACGCTATATGTATAATAATATGTACCTACATGGTGTTACACCATAATATGTCACAAATATATGGGTGCGTTCTAGCTCGACTCGTCTACAAGTTACAGGGAGTTATTTTTCGGAACAAAAAAACTTTTATTGTATAACTTTTAATAAGCGCAGGTATTTGAAAACACTAAGTATATAATTATTCTAAGACACACTTGGCCTCCAAAGTTACTAACTATCTAAATGCCACATTTCTCTAATAATGATGTCTCCTCGGACATACAGCTTACCATAACAAAAAGCTGTGCTTATACCATCTTATACTCAGTAAACTGATAGTTAAAATACGTTATGAAACCGGCTGTCAGTCTAAAACTTTCGGGATAATACCTACTTGTGACTAGAGTGATAGGTAAAAATATTATTATTATTATTATTATTATTAAGGTTTATTTTGCGTATTATGCACTTCTGAGTTCTTTGGTGGTTTATATTTATTGAAAACGGGTTAGTACAAAGTCTATCAGAAATTATTTTTGGTTTAGAAACGTTCTTTGTATGGCTGCTTTTTGTGAGTGGGTATGTAGATGTAATCTCTCTCTCTCTCTCTCTCTCTCTCTCTCTCTCTCTCTCTCTCAAATAATCTGGGATATTTTTTTTCATTGTTGAAAAAAATTGATAAAACGAAGGTGCTGTGACTTTTAACAGGAACTTTCTAATACTCATTTTTAACGCCATCTTCGCAGTCCTAACGAAAATACTCCGTACATAAAGGTGTAGGAATGAGTATAGGAAGATATAAAAGTGATTCCGTATACCCTCACGGTACCTATTTAAAATTGAAAGTACTTTGTACTTTGTTGTCTTATAAGTTATAACGAATGATATGAATGCGTTATTAGAGAAAGCACCGGTATTGAGTTGCTAAAAAATGCAGATTTACTTTAGGACAAGTACTATCACTTTCCTATTATTCTAAGCTACCTAGCATAATATCGAATCATACAACCATCAACACTCAATCACTTATTCTAATCGGATTGTCTATAAAAGTTATATTTCTTTTTAATTGCGGTATATGTATAGACAGAGGAAAGTGTAATAAACACTCTGATACTGCCAAGAGTTTTTCTTGAAATTGTTGGATACCCTATAATTACAGTGGATCCTTCACTTTATCTTGTAGCGCCCTTTTTATGTATTCTTAGGAATTGGGTGGACGTTATTTAATACATGTTTTGGTATTCGCATAAAGTACTGATTTATGCAAAAATATGTGTTTCAGACATTAACTATTTACAAGAAAACAACACTGACGTAGTTTTCCACATAACCCCATAATACTATACTGGATTCGACGCGCGTTTTAGTTTTAATCATCTCCAGATGACGCCAGCTTGGTTGGCGAAACGCGCGCCTAGTGCAGTATAGTGTTTTGGTGTTATGTGAAAAACTGTCAGTGTTATTTTCGCATCAAAGGTTCCAACTCCTTTCAAGACTATTTACAAGAGATTCAAAATGTCATACTTTTAAATTTTATTCTTCCCTTAAGGGTGGGCTTTGGCACCGTATTATATGCGTTTACATACAAATTTTGGAAACACCGTTAAAAAAATCAGTACGCGGGCAGCAGAAACAAAACACCTATTATTCAATTAACAAAGGTTGGCTACAAGTTGTAAACAGTTTTGAGGCCTAACCATATTGAAATTGGGAAAATAAATACGATCAAAATTCTCTAATTTTCCAGGTTAATTTTCTAATTTTTCATCTAATTTTTCAGGCGTATACATATCATAACCGGCATATTTTCTCTTCCCAGCCAATAAAGGAACTTTCGCAAACAGTACCTTGAAAAATTGTCATAAATTTTTCTTATTGTTATACTTAAAAATAAATTATAAACGTCGACTTAAAATATCGACTTCGACATAAAAATAGTCGCTTTAAAAATTACATTAATCATCCGAATTCGTCTTAAAAGAATTTGAGGGTCGTCTTACTATCCCGAAAATGAGGCTGTATAAATCAAGCGGTACGTACCTACACAAATTAGTTTTTTGTCAAAGCACGGCCTTTAAAGAAAATTTAATTATTTATAATATTTTTGAAATTGACGCACTGTAAATACGAAAATACGTACAGTTCACGTACAGTTTACATACAGTTTACGGCTCTTAAAAGTTTACCTAATTCTTGTTTCCTGCTGTATCTAGATTTTTGATAGTTTATTATCTGAATGGATATCTTCTTTTAGGTAAAAAAATCAAATTAAATCTATAAAAATTAGTTGGTAAAGTCACTAAATGATTAATTTCTAATTTGCCAATATTTATATAGTATTAATCAATTACAAATATAATCAATTAGGTATATAAAAACACGTTACCTATGCTCATTAACATTAATGTAAATATAACGACCATAAGTAAAACTAGTTTCTGTTATTATTATTCTGATTGGTAAGTGTCGTCCTATTACGTCACTATCATATTGCAACATGAAGTGTGTTATTATTTTCAATACCTACCTATGATAATTCATATTGGTTCTATGAAACTGAATCATATTATGTAAAAGATAAAATATCTTAGGAATATATAAACAATACTTTGGATATTTGTTGTTCTAGATGATATGTAATTTTATCATACATAATGCCTACCTTACCGTGCTATGTTTGCAAATTTTCATAAAATACATTTTGTTTTGTCAGTGGTATAACGAAGTAATTATTTTTTATTTTCCTGTTTTTTTATTTATAAATATATAATACGAAACAATTAGATCCTTTAATAGAGAAATATAGAGTATTCCTGTTCTCGTGTGCATAATTTTTATTATGTATTTATAGCAAGTTTTATTATTTGTAGAACAGAATTGTATTTGTAATTATAACGTTGTGATTGTCCCATATTAGGAAAATCCAAACAAGTTTGTTTGCTGGTTTGTTAGGTATAGCAAGAGGTAATTAAGTTCTGCTACATTGCAAAAAGTCAACTTTGCACTAATCAAAATGTATTACTGATACTTTTCTAAATTTATTACTAAGGACCAGCTTTTCAATGCTTAGTTAACGCAGATTTTTGAATAAAATTTATAAAGATTATTATTATTCAGGTAATCTTTAGCAAGGTAGTTAGGTTAAATTAGGGTAAAAAAGGTTAAATTTCAATAAAATCGCAACAGGATTGTACGCTTTTTGCTCATTAAAATTCAAATAAGTTCCCGATTTCCGAGAATTGGCGACAGAGAACGACAAACGACGAATTCCTTCGTGACGTCACTTTATTAATATCTATACAGCGATTGAGAATTAAGCAAAGTGCAATGACCGGAAAAAGAGTAGATCTGTGTTGTCACATTTATTTCTAAAATATTCTTATTTAAAACAGGAAACGTATTAATAACCTTATTTACCCATTTTTTTACTTGTCTTTAACGTCCCTTATCCCTATTGTACTTTATTAAAGCAAACACAATGTTTAATTTGTCTTTTACTTAATAATATCACCGAACATAAACAAAGACTTTGTTTATGTTCGTTGATAATATCAAGGAATTTCCGAGTATTTGGCAACAGTGAACGCCGTAAAATTGACGACAAGCTGTTCATCCTTATTTAACATACATATTCTTGCATTTTCGCTTTCTTTTTTTCTGAGCTTCAACGACGTTGATTGGTCGAATGAGGAACCAATGGGAATCAAGAAGCGACTGCGCTCGAGTTCTGGGGAAGCAGTGGCGTGATATTGGGTTATTTCGCGCGCGTTTCTTAACGGTAAAAATTTGTGGTAAAATTATCAGTGTATTTATTCTTTGTGTCAGTGTAAACACAAATATACTTATTTGTGTTTATACTGTTTGTGTTAAAAAAGTGGTAATACATATACTAGAAGTATTCTATAGAATAGTATACGAGTATATATTAACTGAAATGTGCCCAATGGTAAAACAGAATACGTACGCCCATGCTTCACCGCATTTTACCAGATCGGCGAGGTCATTCCACTTTGCTCAATTCTGAATTTGAGTTATAATTTAATTATTTGAAGGAGATGCCGAAAACAACTACTTCACGGGCAATATGCCCGTGAGAAACGGTGTGTTTCACACCACTACTAATTTAATTATTGTTACTACTTCCTTGTTCTACGAGTTCTGCTATTTTTTGTGATTATGATGGTAATTTAATAAGCAAATTACAATAGTATATACATTACAAGTGAAGAAACTAAGAATTTCGTTCACACGCGTGTGTTTTTACTGTAGGTATAGTGTTTTGGTGTTATGTGGAAAACTACGTCAGTGATATCTTCACACCAAAGGGTCCAACTCCCTTCATGGTTACAAAAACGTGAAGAGTATTCCCATGTTGTTCTGCTGAAAGAAATTAGTGGATCCGCGTCAGAAGATTCCAAAAACTATTTTCGCATGAGAGAAGAAACCTTTGATAAGTTTCTGGCATTAACAGGTTATTCAAATCTGTCCAGGAACTGGAGGAACTGGAGAACACCCACGAAGTTGTATCATCTTCATCGGTGTACAGTTTGTCGGTGCCGTTTCCTGATCTCTTTGAGGTTAAGATTTTTTTTCCATTCTTTTCGGTAATTACTCCTAAGTATATTTATTTTTCTCCGCACATCTGCACGACTGGCCCCTGGTTTGATTTTTATATAATGTCCAATAGTTGGTCTTAAGCAAAGTTTCTCTTTGCTTTGTTCATATACAAACGATTTGTGGGATTCCACAATTCTGGTAGGCTTACCTAGATTGTTATGAAGTTCCGAAGTTCTTAATTTTTTTCTGCATGATCTTCACCCTCAGTAATTTCACTTGGAGTAGGAGATAGCGTAAAAGAAATATCGCCACTTTCGTTGTCCATTTTGAAATTTCGTTACAGCAACGAGTGTTTTTTCTAGTCTCGGAACTGAACTGAGTAATAATGAAGCAAAAGAAGCGCACACCATAAACGATCATTATTAATGACAGTATCCTCACTACGTATCAATAATGTGCCTCGACATCCGGATTTATATCATTACTGACCATCATTCCGGTAATGTCATTATTATTGATTGTGTAAGGTGCGTTTTTCATATTTATAAATCAAACTTGTATACGGTTATTTACACTGGAACAGTTATATTCTGGTCTCAATTATTGTATCACAAAACAACAAATTGTCATCGTAGCTAAAACTTGAGTCAAGAATTCTCCGAGAGAAATCATCGAAGCGTGAATAAGTCCGATAATAATCTAGATTAAGAATATTTGATTAGGCTTGTTTATGCGGAGAACGAACAAGGTACTGAAATGCATCTAGTTTTGCTAAAGCACTAGGGAAAAAACGTTTTTCTGGACCACTTTTTTTCAAATGTAATTAACGGATAATAATTTAAATAATTTAATTTATTAAAGCAACATAAGTTAGGTAGATAGATATAGATGGGTAGACAGATAACGTACAGGTAGATGTAATTCATCACTTTTCAATCAGATTTCATCAATTTATAACGATAACCTCAAACCTATCCTGGTCCACTCACATTACTAATGTCGCAAAAAAAGCCAACCAGAGGTCCTACTTATTGTTTAAAACTTTTCAAAACCCTAACCCTAGATTATTTTCTCTTTTATTCAAAACATATATCCGGCCAATTCTCGAATATGCTAACATAATATGGACACCGCACTTAATAAAAGATATAAAACTCTTGGAAAACGTTCAACGGAAGTCTACTAGGCAAGTCCAGTGTCTGAGGAATCAAACCTATCAAGATCGGCTTCAAGCTCTAAACCTCCCACTTCTATCAGAACGAAGAAATAGAGGTGACATGATTTTCACATATAGGTTGCTACATGATCACTTTACGCAAGACATCAGAGAGCTATTAGAATTAAACACAGACGACCGACTCCGTGACCACTCACTTAAACTCAAAAAAGAAAATTTCAGGACAACGATAAGACAGAACTTCTATTCCAACCGAATTTTTAACAACTGGAATCGGTTACCCAGTGATGTGGTGACTTCAGTGAGTGTAAACTCGTTCAAAAATAAATATGACTTATTTAAAAATAGTGAAATGCTTTGATGTAAAGACAAGACATTTAGTTGGGTATCCTGTATTGTGTCTGCAAATTAACTTCACAGAACATATATTCTTGTTTGTATCTTTTTATACAGTTATATTATTTAAGTCGTACTTTCTAATTTTTATTTAATTACTTTTACTTATAAAAATATGTACATATACTGTTACCTATAAGGATTAGCTGTACTGTAACAATTTACTATTGCCATTCTTGTCAATCTATTGTTTATTTTTAGGAGCATAATAGGTTTCGACCTCTGCTCTTCTCTTTAGTTTAATAATAATAATAATAATAATAATAATAATAATTTTTATATTAAATACATTTTTTCTCCTAATGACATTAAAAGCGGCTTTTTAATGACACTTGACAGGCTTAAAAGGTGTATTTTTACTGCGTAGTCAGAAAAAGTGGACTTTCTGCCTAGGCAGAAAAAGTTCATCGTTGCTATGCAACGTTCCAGGTAATAATTTAAATCAAACTGGTAATTTAAATTGACAGTGACATCACATAAACAATTCAACAAACGTCATCAGCGGTAAACATAGTAAGGAAGAGCAAGTCACCTTTGTTGAAATAATTTAATTATTTGGATATTGATAATGAAACGCAATTAATAAATATAAAAAAAGCCGATTTTCCGTGAAATTGGAACAAATTTGTAGAAAAAATTATATGTTTCACACGGCAAAAAAGCAGGGCCTAGTCTAGTTGGGCTTTTCTGCCTAGTAAAACAAATAACTATTGTTTAATCCTGCTCTTGAAACATGAAGTTTGTTACTTTGATACAAAACTCAACTCAAAACTTGTTTTGTTCACTCAAGTTGTTTCTGTGGGAACGGGTGGGTAGTGAATAAAAATACTATCATCCACTTTACTATCAAATCGCCAATAATTGTCAAACTTCAATAAAATTTTTCTTTCTAAAAAATAAATAACGTTGACCTCAACATCGAGTATGTAGGCCACAAGGAAGGTGGTGCGTACTTCTTTATCAATCTATTACGAGTACAATATGCTACCATGTTGTTGTTGTTGTTGGGAGACGACGCGGTTACCCGCAGCACTCAGGTCTTCCGACTCATTGTGATTGTGCCTGCCGCTGGTTGAGAGCTATTGGAAGAGACCTGCGCTATGCACATAGGCCAACACCCGTTCTAGGGGAAGCTCTCTAATGTCCTGGGGCAGGAGAAATGCTGCACCCAGATATTTGTGTCTCTTGACCATGAGGCAGGCACAGTGACAGAGGTGTCACTAAGACCGATAGTGTTAAAGTCCTTGTTGAGATGTCCGTGACTTGTCAGCAGTCCTGTGACAATCCTTATGCTGTTACGACTTAGCGCAAGTATTCATCGGGTTGCGTTCGACCAAGGCCCTTCAATTAATATGCTACCATAATCACCTCCGTCACAACCTGTACGTTTTTTGATCGCATCCACTGACGGAATTTTTCCATTTTATTTAAATACCGTCCTGTAGATTGCTCCGGGAACATAATATGACAGGCATTGGCTTCATTTACAGTGTCTGCTGGCACAGTAATATCGTTATTTACTTCCATAATTTCACAATTTTATGAAAAATGTTCACCACGCCGCAGGTGCGTAATTTTCTTATTGACAACTGCAAATGTTTATGTTTACACGAATAATTGCAATGCAACCTGCCGTCTATGTTGATTCGCACTACATGCTAACCATGAACCAAAGTAAGACTTATTACATATTTTAATATTTTTTTAACATTTCAATGGCAGAATTAAACAAAACCATGTACAGCACTCGTGAAGAAACGAATTCGTTCCCTTATGTGCTTTTTTGGTAATATAATTTTTTCTCCAACCAAGTTGGCGAAACGCGCGTCGAGTCCAGTATAGTGTTTTGGTGTTTTTGTAACCAGTTCTTCATCCAGCGTTGACGCTTGACGTTTCGTTTTGTGCCTAATGCTAAAATTATAGCGATGCATTATAGCCTTTTTGCGAAGATTCATAATAATTTTGATAAAGTTGACACAAATTACAAAATTATAGCACTCAATTTCATTTTATGCTAGATCTGTTAGAGTTAGCACCAAGTATATCTAGCACCTTAGTGTGCCTCGAGACATACTGAAGCAAACAATGTCATTTTTATTGATCATGTAAAGTTAAAAAGTAATGATTGATGAATGAAACAAGACTTGGGAAGTAATTATTCAGTCATTATTAGTAGGTACATTATTATTAATCGTGCAAGGTCTGCTAAAAATATGTATAAAGAATTTCAAGATAATTTTCCAAAAGTCTCGGCCTGATAGGTACATTATATAAATTAGGTTTCCACTTTAAACTATACCAGTCACAATATCTTACATAAATGAATATACGCATATGGCTCCTCTGCGTATCTCGGTTATTAGTTATCCGATTTCAACAAAATTTGGATCCGTCGCAATGACCTTTGTATACTCTTTCTTTTAGAAGAAAACTTAGTTTTTGTCAGTGGCGTACATTTTCAATAAATAACCTACTTTAGTAAAATTTAAAATATAAAATTTTGTAACCATGAAAGGGGTTGGAACCTTTGGTGTGAAGATAACACTGACGTAGTTTTCCACATGACACTAAAACACTATACCGCACTCGACGCGCGTTTCGCCAGTCAATCGAGGATAAAACTTCGTTAACCCACGCTGTACCTATGCTAAAATAGACAAATATGTTATTATCAAAAATGTTTCATTTTTATTTAAAAATCAAATCCCGAAGAACCTATTGCGACACCGTATAAATTTTAGGTTTTAAGCCCCTAATTTTTCAGTTTGGGTATCTATTGTTTGTATCGAGGTTTTAGTAAACCCTAAGTTCGACCCTATTTATATGTATATAATTTTAATTAAATGTATTAACCTTTTATAATTCTTTTAATTACCAATATGTCTGAATTAATAATATATATTGGTACGTAATTTCAAGGTCGCTTTTGATTGTAAAACCATTTCACACTATATGATAATTTTTTATTAAAATTACTGAGATTGACAGGGCATTAAGGCGTAGGCCATACTTATGTCGACTTGGTTTAGTGCAAATGTGTAACGTTATTTTACATGTCATTATTATTAATGTTCCCCTACGCGGTATGTAGTAATGATTATGAAAGATAATATTATACAATGTTATTTATTAATAATTCGTATTTGCAGATGTTTATTTTGATCTAATAAACGACTTGTTTGAATTCACTAATCTTCTACTGATCTGTCGGTAAATTTCATAGGAATTATTGGAGAAATTCACAACTAATTTTCTTCACATGTTTTTAAAACGCTCTGTGAGTAATACGTGCAATTATGTATTTATATATGTGAGGCACCCAGTATAAATGAAAATAATTTACACACTTTTTGTATTTATATTTTTTTCAACATTTTAAATAACCGAGTTGACTCGCTCTGCGTATATAGTTCTAAATAAGTATTGTTGCTCTATTTATTTCTTACAGAGACCATTTCAGTACTATTAATCCGTCCCAAAAATATAAGCAACAAGCATCACTAATTGACCTCATTCAAACATAAGTTTTTTTAGAACAAAATATTTAATTTGGTCATTAACAGATACTGGTCCGAGGCAGCTGGTATCACGTTTGTATTTAATTATAACTAGCCCTATGAAAGCCATGCAAGTCGTGAATACTGAAAAAACGCAGTGAACAAATATTAAGATAATTTTAAACATTATCGCATTATGTACCTGCTCTTCTTAAAACAAATCTTATAATGAAAGGCAAAGTGTGTGTGTATAAACATGATTCCTAATAATCTTAAAATATTCGAAACAGATGTTGGGGGTATAGAGCAGAACATCAGGGATCAGGGGTGGGCAACTACAGTGGTAGCCTATATTTCAATTCTTAACTAAATTTAGACTTCTATGTAATTTGAGATAATTAGTCATTTGTTTCTATAGAACATCGTTTCTCAACCTGGGGGTCGTTATCTGTCAAAAAAAGCCATCTATACGAAAAGTCCTTTTATTAAATAATAAACCTTAAGAGTCCATTCACTAGGTCGAAATAAGCCCTAAATCGGCGTTCGTCTCGTGTCTTAATTATAAAAAAACTATAAAAGATAGCGACTTTTAGTAAAAAAGTATTGAAAGATAAGACTTTAATCTAAGTCCCTATAGCAGTAATTTTTGGTATTTCTTTTTATTTTTAAAATTCCAGGCAAACAAACTTGTACTAAAATAGCGTATTTTCAAAAATTATTTTCTCTAAAATACATGTATTAAACAAAAATTTGCTACTATAGGGACCTAGTTTATCTTTTGATCTTTCCGGTGATATATAATTTATAACACTAAAAAGAAATTTTGTTGCAATTATAAGACAAATCCGGTACCCTTGCAATGAGGGCTAACTTTATTTCCATGTGCCTTTTTACATCGGCTTTACGTGCACCAACGAAATCTTAATAATTCGATAGTGGAAATATGTAAGTCTTCACCCATCGGCTACCCATCCTCTCAATTCGACCCCGCATTCATGCCTGTCAAATCTACAGAGAATGGACCCTTAAGTTATAATCATCGTTAGGTTAGGTTAGGTTAGGTTCAAAAGTGAGTGGGCCGAAAACCAGACCCTCCACCGCGACCATGTGGTCTATTGTGGCTCACACCTACTTATATTTCACCCAACAGGTCCAGCTTCTTAATGTAGCTGATCACCTTATTGGGTGAGAGTTTGTTCAGATCCTCTGGCAGAAGTTGTCCTTTGCCAAATAATGAGTATCTGATCCTTTCCCCAGCAGGGCAGGTGCACAATATGTGTTCTGCCGTTTCATCATCTTCTAAGCATAGGCGGCACTCAGCATCTTCTGCCAGTCCGAATTTGCACAGATGATATTTTAAACGGCAGTGGCCCGTATATAGGCCAATTAGAGTTCGTAGGTGAAACCTGCTTAACTCTAGAAGTTTTTTAGTTCTTGTTTTTGAAGGGTTTATTATAAACGCCTTCGAATGAACTAATCGTGGTAGTTCCCGCCAGTACTGGAGGACTTGCTCCTCAGCCCGGGTCAAGAGCGTTGCTTTGGCAGTACTCGAGGATATGCCAAGCACCGGTTCTGGTCCGAAAAATTCAGAAGCAGCACCCTCCCTAGCTAGAGAGTCGGCTGCCTCATTCCCCTCATGGCCAGAATGGCCTGGGACCCAGACCAGAGTTATTCTATTTTTTCTGCTCAATTGAGCAAGTGCCTGCTGGCAGCTCCATACCGTTTTTGAGTTGCAACGGTAGGAACCAAGAGCTTTAAGAGCTGCTTGGCTGTCTGAGAAGATTTTTATCGATTTGCGTGTAAGTTGCCTTTGTTCCAGCCTCTGTACACACAATTCGATGGCATAAATTTCTGCCTGAAATATAGTTGCATAACTGCCAAGGGATGAAGATATTTTCACCGTTGGGTTGCAACTATATACTCCGGCTCCAACTCCCATGGGTGTTTTGGATCCGTCTGTAAACCAACAACTATCTGCCCTTAATAGGTCAGCCTTATTCCGATCCCACTCATCTCTTCCTGGGAAGAGAATGTGAAAGGGCAGTTCAAGGTTGGTCTTTGCAGGCATGACATCTGAAATCATCTCCAGGATACTGTGACTTTCCATGTCATCCAGCAGCCTATTGCGCTCCATGGTGTCAGACTGCGGCATGTTAAAAGCTGCCTGCTTTAGTCTGTATGTTGCCCATCTGGCCTCTCTCTCCAAATATATATGAAGAGGAGGTAGGTCCAGTAGGATTTCCAGAGCTGCTGACGGTGTGGAGCTAATTGCTCCAGTTATGGCCAGGCAGGCTTGTCTCTGTAAACCAGAGAGTTTGAGTTTGGTCCTTTGTTGTAGTCCTTTGGACCACCAAACCAGACCACCCAGACCACCTTTGGGTGAGGTCTGTAGCATCTTGGGATAAACTGATCGTGAGCATTCACAATTCTGATTTCAATGATATAATCATCGTACTAACCACATCTTGTAATAAAATAAACTAATAACTAAATATATGTTAATTTATTACTTGATGTGAGGGTTGCGTTTGTTCTTCATTTAAAAGTTTTTCTATATGTGGATATTAACATCGGAAACACACAGTAGATTACACACAGGAAGTTAGTAAATTATTTTCAAGTGACAATAGCCGATTTCTATATTTATTTTTTAAAGGCACCATTGAGGAAAACCCTTTTTCGTACAAGTAAAAGTAGCAAATGGAATTAAAGCTTCAGTTACCAAGCTTCTGTATTCACATCGTCGTGCAAGTCAAAACTTATCTAAATCTTGAACCAATATTTCTAGTTGTAAAGTTTTGTCTGCCAATATTGTCTGTGAGGGGGGTCGTAAGGCTTATTACTTTATTTTTTGGCTTTTTAGGGGGTCGCAATTCTAAAAAGGTTGAGAAACGATGCTATAGAATAACGTAAATATATATCAAATAAATAGTTGTACAAAAATGTACTTGTTTTATTGTTATTTTACACCCGAAAATTATATTAAAGATTAATTACAGAAATTAGATATTCCATTAAATATATTTTTTAAATAGGACTGTATAAAATAAAATACTAATATAATGTAAGTATAAAATATGCTTTAAGTATTTTAAAAATTTTAAAATGTAAATTTTTAAGTATTAATTTCAAGGACAATTTAATTTATATATAAAAAATCGCATATGCCATAGTGCAATTGTCACTTTGACAGCGACAAAAGTTACCTGCAACTTTTACAGCGACAATTGCACTTAGTGGTATTTTCACTTATTCATTTTTTAATCAATTATCGCGATGTCTGCTGTCAAAATAAATAGTTTGACATTTCTGTCAACAAGTTATTGAATTATTAAACAATAACAATGAATCGATTCGGTGATGCTCAAATAAAAATGTGTTTATTTTTAGTATTTCATAAATAAAGTTTGCATTATATGTTTCTAAATTTCTTATTCATTAAATTGTCCTGCCGAATTACACTCGATGTTTGTATTGATACTGGATAAATTTGTATTATTTAAATTCTAAATTGTTTCCTTTAGCAATTTGACTCGAAAAACTGTCAACCTAAAAACGCTCCACCTTCGGTGTCGCGTTTTTAATAGTTGACAGTTTTTCTCGTCTAATTGCTTGTCAACAGTTTCTCATTAAACAATCCAAATTTATCCAGTAAAATACAAACCTCTTGTGCAATTATAAGTGAAAAAATAGTGAACATCAATGATTCGATATATTTTTTTAATATAATGTTAGGTGTAGTCTTACAAAGAAATCCGAAAAATTACTAGGTATAATATCCAAAAAAACTATTCAACTTGATTAGAAACACTGTAAATGAACTTGTAGTATAAAAATATATAAATAAAATACTAATATAATGTTGAAAAGGGTTGGAACCGTTGGTGTGAAGACAATACGACGAGTGATAATACGAAATTCCTCGATTTTTCAAAATGAAAGAGAAAATCCAAAATTCATATCTCTTCCATACGATCCTCGTTTCACCCGTGTTTTTGGTAAGGTTTTTAGAGATATAGGTATATCAGTGGTTTATTCATTAGGAAATAAACTACTTTTAGGCAATCCAAAAGATAAAATAGAAACTAAGGAAAAGTCGGGGATTTACGAAATTAGCTGTAAAGACTGCGATCAAAAGTATGTTGGACAAACTAGAAGGTCAATTCAAACTAGATTCAAGGAACATATGGCTCATCTCAGATATGGTACAACAGATAAGTCTAGTATCGTCCAACATGCGTTTGAGAACAACCATAAAATAGATAGTAGCAATTTAAGACTAATAAGGAACGTAACAAATTCCGGACAGCTGGATGCTTTTGAGAGTTTGGAAACTGCTAAATGTAAAAATAGTATGAATGGTGACAGAGGCCAATCCCATATAGCTTGCTTTATTGGTTAGTAAATCACGGTTCACTGATCCGCGACGGATCAGTGAACCGTGATTCTTAATGTCGCAACATCGTTCGTCGATTCCACTACCTAACTACCTATGGCACTCTGAGGAATGCATAATAAGCGCGAAACTGGTCAGTAGTGTCTGCTGGTTGGTCTCGATGAAAGATGTGGCAACTCTTATAGAAATATCTGAGTAATGCAATGCCAGTCGAGGCACATTGCCCGTGGAGTAATTGTTTTCGGCATCTCCTTCAAATAAATAAGTAGGATTGTCTTCCTCAAAGATAATAGATGTCACTGCTATAATGGTGCCTGAGGAAAAGCAGGTCGTTATCTGTCTGTCATTTTGACAATAATTGTCAGACAGGTAGTCGCAAAGACCCAAAGAGGGCATTCGGTGTGTTTCTCACCACCACTATTATTTTAATTTGTTGAATACCTAATGGAATATTTAGTAAATAATTTAGAATCTTCAACCTTACTAACCCAACATTTTAAATATTCGATTGAATTTAAGCTGAAAAAAGAAAACCCTGTCTAAATTTCGGCTTTTGATAAACAAACTAATCAAAGAGGCCTTCGTTTCAATGTTTCTAGTGCACACATTTGTTTACAATAAAATTAATTATTTTATAACATTGTTTAATAGGTACATAGTGCCTTACTGCCTTATATCCAATACAACCATACACGAAAGTAAGACGAGATATATTATTTTTTAGTCGTTTTACATTTTTCTGCTTTGTCATATAATTTAAGTGAAATGCGTACTATCCTTTGATATCTATTATAGTAGGTTAATTATAGAATATTATTTCTAGATCACCAGATTGAAATACCAATATTTACTTTGTTAGATGGCATCGGAAAACCTCTACCTTTTTTTACAACAGCTGTGTATTTTTCTACTTGAATTGGTGTATTTTTTTATTAATTCTATACCTTGTATTTTTATATCTAAATTACTCCGAGATGAAAAATAAAAAACCCAAGTGATACAGTTTATTGTCTACATAGAAATCCTTATATCCTGAAAATATTAAGTCGAAAAAAAAACAGCTTAGGTCGCTGCTGGCCATAGAAGCATCACCAAGCCCTCTCAAAAATTTTATTGTGATTGTGGTTCTTGTTGCTGCGTATGCTGTAAATTTCAGCTCTTGTTACGGCTAAGCGATGCCACGGTTTTCAAGTATGTACATCTTTTGTAAAACCAACAGTATTTACACCAGGCAAATTTTAAAGAAATATACGTTAAGGGTGAAGTTTTTGCGGACATTATTTTTTTTGTTGAAAACGATAGCTCTCTTATCATAGAATGCAAATCTAAAAATCCCAAAAAATCGGAAGTGAGCTAAAGTCAGCATTTAAAAAAACATGGCCGCTCGCGTTATTTTTAAGGTGTTTAAGAAGCATACATTCATGTATGACAAATTGTTAGATAGTCTTCAGTGATAAGAATGCGGATCTAGATGAACTACTAAACGTTGGTTATAAATTTGTCTCCTTTATGTACGGATTAGACGGATCCCGAGACATTATAGAAGAACGATATAGGCTTTACAACATTGGTATAGCTAAGCGGACGCTCGAAAAATCTTTTGATTTGGACGTTCTTCCTCCAACGAAAGTTGCACTAAAGCAACATATTTTAAGGTAGTTTCAAATTGGGATTGTTGTTGTTCTTGATAGGCGGCGCGGTTACCCGCAGCACTCAGGTCTTTCGACTTATTGTGCCTGCTGCTAGTTGGGAGCTATTGGAAGACACCCGTGCAATGCGCTTGTAGGGGAAGCTCCCTAATGTTCTGAGGCAGAAAAATGCTGCGCCCAGATGTTTGTGTCTCTTGACTATAAGGCAGGCACAGCGACAGAGGATGTGAGTGGAGTCCTCGTCATCGTGTCCGCAAAACCTGCACCTTCTAGTGTCACTAAGACCGATAGTGTTAAGGTGCTTGTTAAGAGGTCCGTGACCTGTCAACAGCCCTGTGACAATCCTTATGCTGTTACGACTTAGCACAAGTATTGATTGAGTTGCGTTCGACGAAGGCCCTTCAATTAAGAGCCTGGCTTGTCGCAGCCCAGTCCCGTTTGACCATTCTTCCTTTGATCTTACCTTGATCCAGTTTCCAATGGACCTTGCTACATAACTAGGCGGAAGCCCCAGCACTGGTTCGGGCCCTGTATACGGACCTTCAAATGGGGATTACATTAATAGCAAATAATTTTTTTTATATTTTCAGGACCTATCTTCAAATACAGCAATGGATAGGAAATTTCCCAGCCCTGCAAAAAAATTTAAAAAGATCGTTTCCTTTTTCGTTTTTTATTAGGAAATTTATATTCTTGGTTATATCTAAATTAAAATATAATTTTCTTCTAATTTTTAAGCTTAAAATCCTGTAAAAATAAAAAAAAATGTTAAAATTGCTCCAAGGGATAAGAAGATATTTCATTTTCAAATATTTGAAGGGGCGGCCATGTTTTTTCAAAATGACGTTTTTAGCTCGCAACGGATTTTTTGGGATTTTTATATATTTGTTCCTAAACATAAAACCTATCGATTTCCATTGGAAAATAAATGTCCCCTTAAACTTCATTGAAAAAATAAGATTTGCCTGGTCAAATTCTAGAAAAGAGCGGAATGCAAACTGTGCCAATTACAATTTTAATTACCCCAAAAATATACCAGGGGTGCTAAAAATGAACATTCTTATGTTAATAGTGGTGAGAAACACACCGTAGTGCCCTCTTTGAGTCTTTGCTACTATCTGTCTGACAATTATTGTCAAATTGACAGACAGATAACGACCTGCTTTTCCGCAGGTAGCAAAGACCCAAAGAGGGCACTGGTGTGTTTCTCACCACTACTAATATTCACGATGCGTATTAGGCAATCACGTCGCAACATCGTTCATCCATTGCACTACTTATGGCACTCTGATGAGCGCAAAGTAAGCGCGAAAATGGTCAGTGTCTGGTAGAAGGTCTCGATGAACGATGTGGCGACTCTGGAGATGCCGATATAATGCAATGCCAGTCGGGGCATATTGCCCGTGGAGTAGTTGTTTTCGGTATCTCCTTCAAATAAACTTTCTTATGTAACACCCTATATATTTTGCAAAAACAAAATAAATATCCGGTCTTTATGTCTACTCAGATGTTTTGATACCAGCCTCCAAAGATTCTTCACCCATACATAGTGACATTTGGTGAAAACTTCACTGAAATAGTGATCATGTACCATGAACAGATTAATACGTTTTTCCATATTTTAACCTTCGTTGAGCCTAATAAACTATATAGCCTAATGCCAAATATAATGTTTATTCATTCACACCCATTGAGGAACATTTAAACAACACTGGTTTTCGTTGAATTCGGTACTAGCATATTTCCACAACACCATATTTTTCATTTGAATATTGTTTGACTATACCTTACACAGAGGAATTATTCATCAAATATTCTTCTGAAAATATGTACCTATTCTAATGTAGAACAATGAAAACACGCTTCTATGTATTTTACCACTATATATACCACTATACAGGGTGTCCACCTAGTGCGCGTAAGTCCAATATCTGGGTTAATAAAAGAGATAACTTAATTTTTTTTTCTACAGGGTTGTCTAATATCCGGAGCTGCACAAAATGAAAATATATTTACATATTCAGGGTGTTCAGTTTTTCCTGGACAGGTACCAACTTCATTTTTTTAAATGGAAACCTATATTTTTTATGGCATTATCGAATTCTACGTAAAAAATTAGTGGGACTTTGTGCATAACACTGCTATTGAAATATTGATAGTTTTCGAGATATTTGACTTTTAATTTTTTTTTCTTATGTTTCGTCACTTCTAATAGTTGACATAATTATGGTTGTATGACAGCTAGAAATTATTTTTTTTCAGAAACTGTAGAGTGAAGATGGCTCTTTCGAAAAACGTATCAAAAGTTGACCTGCGATATACAGGGGGCAACAGAAATCGTGCCAAACCTGATGGTTTAAAATTTAAAAAATCTCGACTTTTTCAAATGGAACACCCTGTGTTTTAGGATTTCATTAGATGCCTTTCTGTAGACTCTACAATATTATAATAGCTTTCCCTATACCTAAGTTGCGTAGTTTTTGCAAAAAACCCACTTTTATGAAAAATACCCGATTTGCGCACGTTCCTTTCTCGGGAAAAACGCAGTGAGCGTCTGTCACGCAATAAAATTTGTGACAATCAGTTTACATGTCATTTCTTCTTTTACTGAATATTCACGTACGAGTTTAGAGTAAGTACTAAGCGTGCATACAATGAACTATTCAAAAGAAGAATTAGTGAAAATGGTTTATGCCTTAGGAGAAGCTCATGGAAATTGTTTGCTAGCAGCACGTATTTACAAAGCAAATAATCCAGATTTACAGAGATTTCCACGTGCTGACTGTTTTGAAAATGTGAAAGAAAGATTTGAAAGAACGGCAAATGCGAATTATGAGAAAACTACCAGGAGACATGACGGTAACAATGACGATATTCAGTTTAATGTTGTGGCGTCTGCTGATGAAAATCCAAATATTAGTGTCAGGAAAATCAGTAATAATCTTGGAGTTTCCAAAAGCTTGACAAACAAGATACTGAAGAAGAATAAATTTCATCCGCATCATATTAAAAACCATCAAGCACTGTTACCTCAAGATCACCTAAACCGCCTGCAATTTTGCCACTGGGCATTGGATAAAATTCAGGAAAGTCCAAACTTTTTTATGAATGTCTTGTTTACTGACGAATCAACATTTTCAAACACATGCTTACCCAATCGTCGCAACTTTCATCACTACGCTGACAATAATCCAAGATTATTGAGGGTACTAGATAATCAGCATCGTTTCAAAGTGAACGTGTGGGCTGGAATTTGTGGAGAACATATTGTTGGACCGTACTTTTTTGAAGGCAATTTAAATGCCAATGTGTATTTGCATTTTTTGCAAAACGAACTTCCCCTTCTACAGCTACAGAATATGCCCGCTGATTATTTGGTTCAACAATGGTTTCAGCATGATGGTGCCCCTCCACATTCCACTTTGGCGGTACTGTGATTATTTTATTGTTGTAGTACTTTTCCTATTATCTATTCATATTTCAGATTAGAGAACACCTAAACCACGTATATCCAAATAAGTGGTTAGGTCGTGGTGGTCCAGTTTCTTGGCCTGCACGTTCGCCTGATTTAAATATTCTGGACGTTTTCTTGTGGGGTTATATCAAGGAGCGAGTATACGAAGTACCACCAACGGATATGCAAGACTTGAAAAGAAAAGATCCAAAATGAGTTTCTAACCATAACGCCCGAAATGTTAAGAAAGTTCACATTCATTTTCGTCGTAGATTAATGCTTTGTGTTGAAAACAACGGTGGACCATTTTGAGCATTACTTTAGGTTAGCTTGCTTGTATGAGTATTGCGTATTCTTTTTTCCAATACTCTATGTATATTCATCCATTTCACTAATAATTTTTTCTAACTACGTAACACCGTTTGGTTTTCAATATGATACTTATGAAACTTCTTCTTCAATATCTTATTTGTCGAGCTTTTGAAAACTCCAAGATTCTACTGATTTTCTGATACTAATATTTTTGGATTTTCAACAGCAGAAACCACAACATTAAACTAAATATTATCGTTGTTACTCCCATATCTCCTGTAGTTTTCTCATAATTCCCATTTGCTGTTCTTTCAAATCTTTCTTTCACATTTTCAAAACAGTCAGCACGTGGGAATCTCTATAAATACGTGCTGCTAGCAAATAATTCCCATGAACTTCTTTAAAGCATACGCCAGTTTTGCTAATACTTAATTACATGTAGAGCTTTTATGATTTTTTTACAATGACTTTTATTTACAAATAAATGGTAACTTTCCCATAAAGTTCCTTGTTTATTAAACTGAAATTATCTAAATTTTTCAGTTATTTTTATTTAAGAAGTGTAAACTAATACATTTTATAAAAATAAATAGCCTTACAATATTTTTTCCGTCAAAGGAGTGCGCAAATCGGGTAATTTTTTCATAAAAGTGGGTTTTTTTGCAAAAACTACGCAACTTAGGTATAGGGAAAGCTATTATAAAATTGTAGAGTCTACAGAAAGGCATCTAATGAAATCATAACACAGGGTGTTCCATTTGAAAAAGTCGAGATTTTTTAAATTTTAAACCATCAGGTTTGGCACGATTTCTGTTGCCCCCTGAATATCGCAGGTCAACTTTTGATACGTTTTTCGAAAGAGCCATCTTCACTCTACAGTTTCTGAAAAAAAATAATTTCTAGCTGTCATACAACCATAATTATGTCAACTATTAGAAGTGACGAAACATAAGAAAAAAAAATTAAAAGTCAAATATCTCGAAAACTATCAATATTTCAATAGCAGTGTTATGCACAAAGTCCCACTAATTTTTTACGTAGAATTCGATAATGCCATAAAAAATATAGGTTTCCATTTAAAAAAATGAAGTTGGTACCTGTCCAGGAAAAACTGAACACCCTGAATATGTAAATATATTTTCATTTTGTGCAGCTCGGGATATTAGACAACCCTGTAGAAAAAAAATTAAGTTATCTCTTTTATTAACCCAGATATTGGACTTACGCGCACTAGGTGGACACCCTGTATATAGTAGTAAAATACATAGAAGCGTGTTTTCATTGTTCTACAAGATGTTAAATTACCATATAGTAACGGCTTCCTCAATTAATTTTTTCAATGTATTTAGAACAAATATTTAATCGACAAATATTCGATGAATCATATAAATACCAAATCAATAATATGGTCGATATGTAGAGCAAGAAAGTATCTTTGGCTCCAACTCTGACAACTCCTACCTCGTTAGCCATAGAACTCTATTTAGATAAATAAGTCTCTAACAATAACCTTCATAATTTGATTCTAATGCTTTTGTAGGTATATGATGAAACCACTACAATATGGGCAGACCACGAATATATATTTACCGTTTAGGCATCAAACATTCTGGAAATTAACAATCTCTGCACTTTTTTTATGCGTTTCGCTCTCCAGTTCGGTGCTATCTAGAAATGTATAAAACTAAAACGTTTTAGATGTATCTACTTGGCATTAACTTAATAAAAGTACCTACTTGTCATAAAAAGCAAATATCAAAGTGAATGACAATTCTACAATCCAAATCATTGATCGGTAGTTCCAATCAGTGGTTAATTCCAGGGGTTAAAGACCGCCGTAACGACTTCCAGCATATCATTCGTTTTGATTTAGCGGATGTCTGTGGAATCATCAATTATAATTCGCAATCAAACGATGATCAGTAAAAACTTTAGAACTCGTAAAGTCAAAGTAAATTCTTTTAAAAGCCTCTCGTATAAGGCGGTCGTTATAAGAGATCCACTTTACCGTAGCAAAAACAATTTATTGGTAATGGCTAAGTATCCATTGTGCTACAGATGCCTACGCAATATCACGTTACTATAGTATGCACATTCTAAACTCGGACGTGACTTTGAGTGAAATTTAATGGAACTTCTAAATCGGTGGAATGTGGAAAATATTATCACGTATATCAACGTGCGGCATTTGGTTATCTAGACTGGGCCTTTATTGTAACCAGAATAACTTAATTGTGGGAATCAATCATTACTTTTATACAGGGTGTCCTAGTGTGAGCGTACAAAAATTTACCGCTGGGTGGACCAGAGGACCAGACCAAAATAAGAATAAAATTCTTATAAAAAGATTATCTGATGCTGATGGACATAACAGTAACATAACAGTATATATCTATTAAAGGTCATTAAAACTACAGGGTGTTTGGTTAACTCTGACACCTGTAGTGGCCTAAGCATACTCTTCCTTATGATTTTGTCTTCATAACTCTTGCATATTCTACTTTTTCGTAAATTGACTAAGTTTTCCTCTGCGTACCTATCTCTGGGAATCTGCGTAATTCTCGTTAGGCAGCCAATGAATTTCCATCACAGAAACCGTAGACACATATATCATATCAGCATATTCATTATTGGAAAATTCCATAGTATAATAAATAATAACTTACTATTTTGTACAGGGTATCCCATTTTCGGCACTTTTGCGGGGTATCTCCCTTACTTTTAAAGATACAGTGTTGCAGTTTTCGCGACAGTGTGCTACTTTTTTGTGAAATTAAAGATGACGTCAGCAGAATTTTCATAGCCCTTTTGGTTTTGGAGATACAGTGCGTTTTTGAAAATGTTGCATTTTCAGGTACCCCTCGTAACCAAGCTATCTGATTACTTATGAAAAAGGCAAAAACTGTTCCTTATATAACTTTTCCGTAGAATTCAGTGCCGCTTTCATAATAAGTATACGGGGTCAGGTCAAAAAGTTATCGGACCCTACTTTATTTTTCTAAATGGGACACCCTGTATATTATTCTTTATGTTTATTAGGAATAATGTGGGCTTTCCAAAAATATATACATGTATGCAGTTCTTTAGAAAACCAAGCTCAAAATTCGAGATTTTATAAAATTTTCTTTTGTGTCCAAGTAGTTAGTAGTGGGCTATGGCTAAAATGTATCAAAAACACAATTCATGTAGCTAATTATTATATTAAAGATGTAATCCTTTCAAACTTAATTCAAACGATCTTTTTTATTTCTCAACTCTTAATTATTTATTACAGCATTTTAACTTATTTATAATAAAATTATTGAATTTTACAAAACAATATTTACCTGTTAGGAAAAGGTTAGGAAAAACAAAAAAAATTTGAAAAATCAAAGACTTCAAAGGTGGTTTTCACTATGACGGCCATTTTCCCGTATGCAAAATTGGCACACTTTCGTTATTCTTCTAATAGCGTTCAAAAGAATCATAGGCCTTCTTTGCAAATTTCGGAAAGTTAAATCTATTGCAGCACGAAGCTCTGCTACAGACTGATATCGTGTTTTATATATGTGATTTTTCATGACACCCCTCAAGAAAAAATCTAAAATCGAAAGGTCCGGAGATCGAGGGGGCCATCTTACAGGTCCGTGGGTACCAATCCATCTTTCAGGAAAGTTATCCTCTAAAAAAGCTCTTACAAGGGCAGAGTTGTGACTTGGGGCACCGTCTTGTTGAAAATAAACGGAATTATAAAATGCCAATGCAACATTTTCCATCAGTTCTGGAATAACTTCCTCAAGGATTTCCAGGTGACGACGCGCTGTGAGACCTCCCTCAAAAATTCTATAGACTATGCGTCTTCCAAAAATGAAACACGAGACCCCAACCCCAAAGCGTCCTTGTTGTGCCCTCTCAAAAATTAAATGGTGATTTTCTGTGGACCAGTTTATTATATTATGACGATTGAAAATTTCCGCACTTGAAAAATAAGATTCATCGGACCAGATAACGAGTCTGCCAAAAGATTCATCAGTATCAATTTGTTGTAAATACCATTGGCAAAACAACATTCGGCGCTCGGCATCGCCGGGTTGTAAATACTGAACTATGTGGAATTTATACGGGTGATACTTATATGTTTTCAAAATTCTTTGACCATCAGACTTGAATACACCAGTTGCTTCCTCTATTTGCTTGCAAGAAGATGAAGGCGTTGCTTCTACATAAGCCAATACGTTTATTTCTTTTGTCTCTTTGTTTTGTTTGGTGTATGTTTTAGGACGGGGCTGGATAAATGATCCGTGCTCTACTAAATTTGATTTAAGACGGGCAAATATGTCTCGGAAAGGTTGCCTTCTCTCTGGATATCTAATATAAACAAAAAAGAACTCTTTAGATATCAACCTAACCATAGCGCTCACAATACGTTACCTTTGGAAATATAATTCCGAAGCTTCTTGGGGATTTTCATTAGATTGTATGAAACAAACCAACATATCATACTTTTCATAATTTTCGTAGATGGCCATTATTGCAAAAAATTAAATTAAATATTGTATACCTATTATAGTTAAATAGAAACACCAACACAACAAAACTATTACATTAATAATCAAAAACTAAAAAAACCACGAAGTTATTGACATTTTGCTTTTTGTTCCAAACAAATTAGCCATAGCCCACTACCAACTACTTGGACGCAAAAGAAAATTTTATAAAATCTCGAATTTTGAGCTTGGTTTTCAAAAGAACTGCATACTTGTATATATTTTTGGAAAGCCCACATTATTCCTAATAAACATAAAGAATAATATACAGGGTGTCCCATTTAGAAAAATAAAGTAGGGTCTGATAACTTTTTGACTTGACCCCGTATACTTATTATGAAAGCGGCACTGAATTCTACGGAAAAAGTTATGAACATAAGTAATCAGATAGCTTGGATACGAGGGGTACCTGAAAATGCAACATTTTCAAAAACGCACTGTATCTCCAAAACCAAAAGGGCTATGAAAATTCTGCTGACGTCATCTTTAATTTCACAAAAAAGTAGCACACTGTCGCGAAAACTGCAACACTGTATCTTTAAAAGTAAGGGAGATACCCCGCAAAAGTGCCGAAAATGGGATACCCTGTACAACTGAGTTGACTTCTAGTAACTTAGCGGTAACTATATCTTTCTAATGTGACTACACATAACAATTTTTGACATAACTCTTGTAGGCGACTTTGTTATTTGTAATGACAGGTACCTACTAGATGAGAACAAATAAAATCTTTACATATATTTTTCTGCATAGGTACTTTACACTCAGTTTACTCGAAAATGGTTGATTTTAGAGCTGTAGTAACAAGAGCTTCCTTTTTGTTCAGAATTGGTAGCCGATTAAGAAAAACTTAGTCAATTCACAAAAAAGTAGGATATGCAACAGTTATGAAGACAAAATCATAAGGAAGAGTATGCTTAGGCCACTACAGGTGTCAGAGTTAAACAAATACCATGTAGTTTTAATGACCTTTAATAGATGTACACGTCACCCAAAAATTACCTAAAATCTACGAAAGGGTTTTAAGTTATTGCCGAAAATTGTTTTTTTTTCCAAAATAACACCCTGTAACTTGTTAGGCGTGCATCAGAGAAATTTTTTTTGTAAGAATTTTATTCTTATTTTGGTCTGGTCCACCCCCTAGTAAATTTTTGTACGCTCACACTGGGACACCCTGTATATAATTTCAAATATAAAATGAGTTTTCCAAAATTATATAAAATATCAAGGCATTAAATTTTATTCGAAGTCCAAGTATAGTAAATACCCTAGAATATTACGTGAAATCGAAATTAAAAAAAATCAGATGTGGCCTAGATTTTTTGGTTTTTCATGTAGTTTTGTAGTTTACCTTCAAAATTTGGTTACATTTCATGAAAAATTAAAATTAAAAGTAAAATTTTCTGTTCTATCCTTATTTATAGGAAATCATTTTGCAAAACGCCTTATTAGGTATAAAATTTTTGGATAAATTTTTACATATGTATTTTTGAGTTAGGGAGCTTATTATTCAGTGTTAGTACACCAAAAAAATCATTTTGTTTTTTATTGTTGGTTAGAACAAAATATAAATTTGAAGTCTCTTCGACGTTCGAGGTCTATATTTACCTGGTTCATGTTATGTTTGAAACGACCTAAGCAAAATGTAACAGATTGCTGGGGAAAGTAGAAAAAATCTCATAGTACTTGAACAATGTATACCTGTGAAAGACATAAACTTTAACAACATAACCTACTTACATATAACTAGATAACTAGTTATATTTTTGTAGTTAAATGTAGGTGTAGTGCTGTATATAATAACAGCCTTCTATATTCATGAAGCGTAACAGCTGGAAGATTATATCCTTGCTCTTTAAAAGTGGGCAGCCAGTATCAAGATGCACTTACTGGTGACGAATTCGATTTCAACGAGAAAGTTGTACAAATAATATTGTTTTTTTACAATCGCCATGAAATATTCGATATCATTATCCATAAAACCATAGCTTTATATAGGAAGTCAGACATTCTTATATTGACTTTCTTACATTTTTTTATTGGTCAAATATGTCACTGTAAAGAGTGTAACTATGAATTATTTTAATAGTGACTGACAATTAAGAATAAATACCTATACACTAATCTAATACGTCAGTCTGGCGACTGGTTCTCGATCAGCAACGAACAGAGGAAGTCTACAAAAAATTGCATGGATGTTCCACCAAATCTAAGGGTCATTGGGGTACGGATGGTGGTATGGTGAAAGTTTATCAATAAATATAATATTTACCCGTAAAAAACTCCCCGGTATTAGGACACCTAGCTAAATATTATATTCGAGTCCAAGCTAACTCGATGGGATTAAGTTAATATTGTCAATTTTGTTATTTTTTTCGTCATTGGGATGCCTATGAAGCTGAAACAACTCGAAATGTTCAAATTTCGAAAAAGTTCAGCACTTCTAGACTTAGAATCATGGCTCTATACCTACCTAGTAATGTGCAACAAGCGTGAAAACCTCGAATATTATAGATAAGAGCACAAAATGTATCTAAAAGGGACATACCCTAACTTATCAAACTATGCTACTGGAAATGAATAACTAGTATAATAATTACAACTCGGAAATATGCACTCCTTTGCATACTTTTGAATTTCGCCGAACACCAGCATTTGTTTATTTTTATGGACCAATTAGAATTGGATTAGTCACCTGTTTCACGACAAACTCTTACTTCAGTCTCCATGTCGCCTGAATTACTTATATGTCACCAGCCGCAACTTTAAAATAGGCGCACTAGAAAATTTTTAAAAATAATTTGATAATACTGTACATATTTGTCATTGATCAAGAACCAGTAGCCAGACTTGTAATGGCAAAGAGTAAAATTATCTCTACTGTTTGGTATGACTAAGGATGATGCCAACTTGGTTGACAAAACGCGCGTCGAGTGCAGTATAGTGTTTTAGTGTTATGTGGAACTACGTCAGTATTAACTTCACACCAAAGGTTCCAACCACCTTCAAGATGACTAAGGATATCTTTATAAAAAAAAAGATTTGGTACCTACACTGAAGTAAATACCGAGTGATTGTTAGTTTGTATTTTTTTAATATTTATTTTTATTATTTATTGGCTATTCTAAATAGCCAATTTATTGGCTATTCTAAATATTTGCATATATTTTTCATAATAATTGTTTCGATGTTTATCTGCCTATTGCGGAAATTACCTAATTATTTAGATATTTGGTAACATATTGACATCACATTCTAATAATGACATGGAAAACCCTTTATATTTATTCACCATTGACCGATTCAATGGTCAATATAATGCAATATAAAGGCTTTTCGATTAATGCTTTATAAAATAATAAATAGAAAGCAAGTACCTGCAAGTAATTCATATATAAAAATAATTACATTTTTAAAAGAAAATCTATTTAGTAAAATTATTTCCGAACATATTCAAGGTGTTCCATTTCAAAGGCAAAAGTTGATGTTGCTAGAGATAGAGGCATAAAATATTGCAAATTTTGCGTTAGCAGGTGCTCTTCTTCCCAAAAATAAAATTCAAGAATAAAAATAGATTTAACTCAAGATTTCGATAAGAACACCTTCATACGAATTTATATAGCGGGTAGATAATTTTTATTTCTAGTTGAAATGAGATGTATATAACAAAAATGTACCATAATACCTACATGGTATATCATATAATACATCCTATATCTCAGAAAAGATACCTGTGATGAAGAACTTTCTCACTTCATTTCATAGACATAATTGTAATAATTTTTCAACATTATTTGGTGACACTTGGTCTTGTCTATATGTATAATCACATTAATTTTCAAATTCACTTCGAAATATGAAGAATTTGTGCCTTTGTGTATTTTCTGAGTAGGTACCTATTAGTATCTATTATATAAATGATTAGGTATAATAGATGCAGACAAAACAATGATTCATATCGCAAGAACAATTATAATTACATTGTGCAAGGTTCTTCCTGGTTATAAGCAGGCACGTTTGCATTTTATATTGTTCCTATTTGGTTGAAAATAATACTATACCAGTTAACCTGAAATAATGTTGGAAATATATTTTCGAATATGAAACTACGTCAAAAAATTTATACGGAGTTGGTCAATAAGTAGATTTCAACATCTATGTACATTTGGCACTGGCAGTGTTGGAGGATATGGGGTGCTTGTCTACATTTTTTATTGTGTAAACCCCTTCCAGATAGCCTTTTGTTTTGGATTTGACGGTTGTCTAATTTATGTAGTATTTTAATGATTTTTTTTTTAATTTTTACTGACAAAACTGAATTTGTAGCTTTCCTCCTTAGCCTAATGTACGATAAGTATTTTTGCTTCCGGGGTCTTCAGGCACATGTGTGTGTGTAGCAGGAGGTTTATCATCTAAGAATTGTTAAAAAATTACAAAAAATATATGACAACTGAACTGATTAAATAAAAATAGTTGCAATGTCAAAATTGTAAGTTTGTAGATAACTTAATGTTTTTTAATAAATATTTTCTAATTTCCTATATACCTACCTGTCTAAACTATTGCTACAGAAGAAAAATGTATTAAAGACAATAAATTGAGGTCATATGAAGATATGCAGTTGTAATTCAATGTTGATCGGTGTATGTTGCACGTAAAGTGGTTGTTTGCCACATATCTTAAAAATAATAAGGTTATTCCTTTGCATACCTAGGATAATACCAATATCCATTGACCTCCCCATTGCTGTAGGCCGCCTGGACTGCCTCTTAGAGGTGGACTCCATCCTTCACCAACCCCGATCACAAAAAGTGATAGGTGTGGGCGATTCGTGGGGCCTCGTTTTGTTCTGGCTCTAACCTGCAGGCTGGGTAGAATCTTCTGGCGCTCTCCTGTCTTGTCTTATTTCTTCGGCTGCATATCTAACCCACTGGGGGTAGTCTGTCTCGGGCAGGGGCGAGAAGTGCCGCTCTCGTCCAGGAGGAGGGTTGGGGGTAGGTCAGGTGTGACTGTGTAGCCGGGGATGCACCTCTAAAAGAGCCAACTGGCCCTTTAGCTTTATGCAAGGTAAGGGAAGGGCACTCGAAGTGAGCCCGCAACCGCTGTCGGTCTGAGGCTCGTTTTTTAGTCGCTTCGTAGCTACACTTGTTACGGGTGGAATCTGAAACATTCCACCCGTAACATTGAAACATAGCGGGTTGCTGTGTGTCTCGGTTGCTGTGTGTCGACGACCTGGATCTTCTTCATATACGTCTTTGCAGCAATGCGCCCACGCTGCCCATGAATCGGGTATAGCTTGGCCCTGAACAGCTTCACCTTCGCTATCGATGTGGTGTTTCCACGGCAGATTCTTATCCAGATGTACCCTAGATAAGTGTACCCCGTTCATGTTGACCTGTCCAGCTGGCGTCTGTCTGTATCTGCGAGAAACGAGAATAGCATTAGACTTGTCGGGATTTATACTTACCTTCCAGTTGTTGCACCAGTCCTCAAGAAGGAACACCGCCTGTTGGGGATACCTCGTTATCATTCTGACCTCGGGAGACCGTGCAATGAATGTCGTGCAGTCTGCGTACAGGGCGAGCGAGGCCTAGGATAATTGGTCATTGGAGGAAATACAGAACTTTATTGAACCATAATATTTCATAATTTCATTAATAATAGTTTATCTCTTAGTTAACTTTTTGGCTTAATTCCTATATAAAGAAGGAGGTAAACAGTTAAATAAGCCAATAAATAATATTAAAAATATACTATAAAAAATCTTTATAGTACTTATTACTAGTATAAAATTATAAGACCAGACACTGCTCATAATACAGAAGTGTGATATCAGCAAGAGAGCGGAACACCTGGTGATAGTTATTTTACTTAAAAATACAAATTTCTGTCGTTATGACCTGGTTAAATCGCATTTTGTGCGTCGTCATTATATACAACTAGCATTCCTAGAAAACGGATCCTTTGTGAAACGGTTGTGTATAATTCAATGCTTCTACTCTAGAAAGCGAAGCACAGGTATGCTCTGCTATTTTATGGGTACGTAAATATACTTTAAGATTTAATTTTACATTTGCATAGTATGCATTTTACTGGTTGTGTATTGGTTATTACGAGTACCACAAACATAAAATTATTACTGCAGTTAGGTGCTGCTCTGTAGTTTCCTGAAAATATTCCTAATTGGTGTCAGCATTGTGCTAAAATATATAGTTTTTCTAGATACAGAAAATATTTGAAATATTTTCAGATATTCATTAGTGTGTAGATGATGACTCCTCCAGGTAATTTGTCTTTTCTAGAAGGGAAACGGGTTCTGTTTTGACAGCATATTATTCTCAAATAACTTGAAATATACAGAAATTTCTTTATATCTGAATTCATCTAGAGTAGAGGATAAAGATGTAAGCTAATTTATATATTTGCATACAGAATAAACAATTTATACTGGTTATAGTTGTTAGTCTCTTCACTGCACCATTTTATAGTATAGAATATTATAATGTGTACAGGGTCTCCATGCATATTTTGAACTAGCCTGAAAACTTTGTTAATATGGATTTTAGGGTGTATTTCGAAGATTCAGAATTTACTAAATCAATCAGAAACACAATTACATGACACACTTCACACTTCTCTTACATGACACACTACCTTTTTTTAAAATAAAATCAGAATTACATGACATATTTATTTCTTTAAATAGAACATTCTGCATATTTTCATAAATCTAGACATTTTTGAAAAATATGTAATTTTAATGAATTATATCTAAGCGTTTTCGAGATATTTAATATTAAAAAATATACATCTATTCTTCCACATTCAACTAGTAAACGCAAAAGCTAGTCAATCTCAGATATCCAATTGTGTTTCTGATAGCATATTCTGAATTTTCAAAAGACACCACCTTAGAATCCGCATTAACCAAGTTAATAGTTTTGATGATTCGCTTTAACGCTGAAGTATATTTATTTGCCTTTCATTGTTTCATAAATGTGGCAAAAGCCCTATAGAAGTAGCGATGTTACCAAATATACTCCCGCCCCCCTCCAACCCTAGGGAGATTCTGAAGAACTTGGCAACTTCAAATACCTCTTGCCTCTGACCCGATGTCTCAACCTTCTAAACCTTCAAAATAAAGGATATAGGGGCTCTTGTTCAATATTTCCCGGACATCTCCATTGGTACTTATCGAATTCCCCTCGTATACTGGAATGTGAATTACTTATTGAATTGTCCTTATATATGGATAAGCTTAGTTTTAGCCTATATAAAGGCTGCCAGTCCTATGAGTAAGTCAGTGTTAATTAGAGAGTTTTTCGACAGCAAAGAAGAAACGAGGCATTATATAATTTTATTGTATCACGGAAACGAGCGAACCTAAAGTAACCTAAGGGAGTGTTGAAGAATGACCTAAGAGAAAAGACTGCAGTTTTCGAGGCGTTTAGCCGAACGTTTAGTTGTGTAATTCATTTAATGTGTTATATTGCGTCTCAAGACCTGAATAAATATTTTTATTGTTATGTAA
Organism: Pogonocherus hispidulus; assembly: GCA_963924545.1. Lineage (NCBI taxonomy): Eukaryota > Metazoa > Arthropoda > Insecta > Coleoptera > Cerambycidae > Pogonocherus > Pogonocherus hispidulus. The sequence continues at coordinate 15,266,726 of OZ004698.1, forward strand.
AAGTCTCACTTATTTTTGGAACCTCAGAAGGAGTAACAGTATTATTTATGTGGATATGTACCAGTTTTATCAGTGTATATTTTTGTCATATACGCTATGTTCAACATAGAAACAGTAATAATAACTATAAACCCACAAATGTAGGTGGATTAATATTATGTCTACAAGCCGGTGCCCCGCTGGGATGTGTCATATAAACAGCTGTTGTAACTACTTTTACTTTTACAAAAGGAAATATATTGCTTTAAGTTTAGTAAGAAACATAGGCTAAAGCGCTTTTTTAATGTTCGATTTCATAGAAATTGATATTTTATGGAGAAATTGGAACAAAAGTGGCAAAAGTCTGTAAATTTGCGATACTTAGGTTCTAATATTTTTTTTAACTATTTATATTTTTTTGTAAATCAGTTTTCCCAGAAATCTAAATCCCAAAACTTGGCTGATTTTTGAAATCTTTGATGTTTTAATTCTTATCATTATCTTGCACATACATTGTACAGTTACAAATATCAAATTGTTCGTTTTAGTTCAATACAGGATTATGATAAAGTAACTAACACACAAAATTCATAACTTTGTTACAGTATTAAAATAAGAAGAGATCCTATCACGTCTGATACTGGCAACTCTTCTATAATTCGAGAAATAAATTTTATCTATTTGCCGTTTTGTTTGTTATTCTAGGGATCTAGGGTATGTTGTGCCTATCAGGGGTTGATGAAAATTATTTCCTTCGGTAGCGTGCCAGTATGGATCTTCATAAAGAGAGCCTTTTTCACGTCTGATACTGCCTTCATCTCATCTGTAACATTTTATCTATTAGCCGTTTCCATAGATCTATCTCGATTTGGACTTAACATGTATCCTAAACTGTGGCTGGATAAGTGTGGACAACCTCACACCAATGAATGTAATTGGTGTGAAGTTGTCCACACAACCCTAAATCGACGCATCATCCCCTATAACTCGAAATTTTGTTAATCTTCGGCTTCGTAAGTCGAAATTTTAATTAATCTTCGACTTATAAATTGGAGATTTGTTTAATTTCGAGTTACAAGTAGACTTTTCAAAAAATACATTTTAGTGGCCCTTCCACGCTTTCGTACCATTTTGTGTTGTGTTATATATTAATATTTTAGCCGTTGAGTGACGTAAAAACTTCGTCACTCAACGATTTTAGCACATCTTTTATCTATTTTTACACTATTCACTCTACAGGGTGTCCCAAAAATATACCGACAAACTTTGAGTGGTGGTAGGGACATGAAAACAAACCTATTTTGTTTAATAAACATATGTCCGCAAAAGAGCCGTTTTGACAGAAAAAAGGAAAAATGTTTTTTTAGGTTTTGTTTGTTTCAGTGATAAATAATTAAAATTCATTTAGAAAACATGTTCAAGAGGCCATTAATAAATCACTTTTTGTTTAAGTTGGACTTTGTTTCATTGATAAATAAATGATGGTTTACAATAAGTGTACAAAATGTTGAACATTTGCTACAATAAAAAGTTTGCACCGTCGGTTTATTGACACGCTGACCCTATGGAATATTTCGGGAATAGGTTCTACATGTGTACAACTGGCCATTATTCTTGCTAAGAGATCTTCTTTATTACGAATAGGCATTTCGTAGACTTGAAAGATTTTAGATGACCCCAAAATAAAAATCTAGGTGGTTGAGATCGGGAGAATGCGCGGGCCAGGCCACGAGACCTCCTCCTCCAATCCATCGGTGGGGAAATTGCTGGTCCAGATACTGGCGCATGTTCAAACCAAAATGTGGAGGTACCAAGTCATGTTGGAACTGCATATTATTTCTAATGTCTAAAGGGACATTTTCTAATAATAGAGGCGACACATTTTGTAGAAAATGGGAATAAATATCTGCGTTCAAACTAGCAGGCAGCAAGTGAACTATTAGATTCGCTACAACAATACCAGTCCACATGTTTTTTATAGAAAATTGTCTCTTCTAGAGACCACAACGTGACCACACAAATATGGCTGTTTCTACCATTAATATAACCATCGCGCATGAAACATACGTCATCAGAAAAAAATACTATTCTCCCGAAGTGATGTTCTATTAAGTTGTGACTCAAAACCATTTGCAAAAAAGTAATCGATGCGAATAATCTTCAGGATTTAAAGCTGGTACGCGTTGTAAATGCTAGCGGTAGAGAAGTTGTTCATACATGACACGGTGTACCGTCGACTCGGAGGATTCCATTTTATTGGTGTGTAATTGCTCGAACACTTGTGGATTGATTTTCCTTCACACGGTGTAGAACTTATTCTTCAAATTCAACCGTACGAGCTATTCTTGGACGACCACCATCACCAGGACGTTTTAGGTTCCCACTTTCTCTAAAGATACGTTCAGTACGGAGCTTGGATGATGATAGAGTAACTTTTACCAGCGCTGATAAAATGTACAATGTATTTCAATGAAGCCGTTCAGTACGGAGATGTGATACTAGCAGGGAATACATGATACACGAGTGGTTTATACTCGATTATATTTTGCGGAATAGTCCGTTCAATTCTTCTGCGAGCTGAAGTAGGAGTATGGATGCCGAAAAATTAATTAGAGAAGTGTTTATTAGAGAATCGTTGTGGAATCAGACCCACTCTGATCACCACAATAGATTTATTTTGGAGAAACAGTACGAAGAAATAGGAAAAAATATGAATGCTACAAGTAAAAGTAATATTTTATTTTTAAATAAAATACAATTTATTATATATTATGAAAGAGATGTGTGTAGGTCCCGAATAACAAACGAATTAATCCAATATTGAGTATATTAACGTAAAATACATTAGAGACTTTAGCAAAAGTAAAATACTTAGTATTAAGAAAACCGGGCGTTCATTTCAACTAGTCGTTCCCGTTTATCGGATCTATGATGAGTTGCTATAGTATTCATTTTAATTTATTTTTATCATTTTAACAATATTGTAAACGATTTCTACAAACATAACTTTTAAATGTATCTAACAAATTTTGCTGTATCTACAAAAAACTGTACAAATTTTGGTGTATCTGAAATATGCGTAAAACCCCTGGGAATATTTCTGTAGTTGAGGATATAAATGGTGAAATTCTCCCAGTCGGTGCCTTTCCCTGTTCATGGAATGCACATGATACTTTCTTAACTTTTGTTTTCTTTTGGTGAAAATGTAATATTTCGTTCTTGCCGAACAAAAGTAATCTTCTTCGCTGGACATTTTGAAATGTACAGGGTATTCGCGTATATTTTGACCCTTACCTACAGGGGTTATTAAGAAAGCTAGAAAAAAAATTTAAATACAAAAGGTATTTCACGTATTATCTTAGCTAGGTCGAAAAAAAAATTGCATGTCGTAAACTTGAGAAAACCAATTGAACATAATATTTTTAAATGGGACACCCTGTATAATTTCACACGCTTGGGGAAAAATTTTTTTTCTGATTTCAAAAATATATATTTTGTTGACATTTGCACTGACAGTTTTCGAAATATTCGACAGCGAGTACTATAAAAAAATACAAAAAATACAAAGAACTAAAAATATTTAACACTAGAAATCAACTGTAATAAAAAATATTTAACGATTTTAGATGTAACCTCCTTAATTATTTAAACATTTTCTAATATTTTCATTTCTTAATATTTTTTTTTATAATTTACTGTAAACATTAAATATTAAATATTTCGAAAACTGTCAGTGCAAATGTCAACAAAATATAAATTTTTGAAATTAGAGAAAAAAAAAATTCCCAAGCGTCTAAAATTATACAGGGTGTCCTATTTAAAAATATTATGTTCAATTGGTTTCCTCAAATTTACGACATGCAATTTTTTTTTCGACATAGCCAAGAGATAATATGTGAAAAACCAAACAACTTTTGTATTTAAACTTTTTTTCTAACTTTCTTAATAACCCCTGTAGGTAGGGGTCAAAATATACGCGAATACCCTGTACTCGCTGTTAAAAGCGTTTATTCACATCTCCGTTGTGAACGCCCATCAGCGCTTATATTTTTCACTATTATTCTATCATCATTCATCTATCATCTATGATCTATCATCCAAGCTCTGTACTGAACGTACCTTAAGGCGACCATGGATGGAAGCAAAGGTTGTATGATGATGTTGCCGGCGCGGCGTGCTGAATATCTCTGTCCATACAAGCGTGCAGCGTTTCTTCCATTACAATTTGCTGCACCATAAGCAAGGTGCATATCCGTAAGTTCTTGAAATGAGAAATTATCGACCATTTTCAATAAAAATTTTGAATTAAAAATCAACAAAGTTAATGTTCTGATTTTCTGATGCCAACTAAATAAATCACAAATAGTATGGTCTAAGAAGTAGCATCTTTGGAATATTTATTGTGATTACGAATTTTTTTTTCTCCCAACAAGAAGCGTGATTGAAACAAAAAATGTTGAACGAAATACAGGTGTCCAACTAAATCAAGAATTAATTTAGTTATTTGGATATGATTTAAACATTTTAATGCTCTACAGCTCAAACGGCTCATTTGCGGATATGTTTATCAATCAAAAAAGGTTTGTTTTAATGCCCCCTACCACCTCTTAAAGTTTGTCAGTATGTTTTTGGGACACCCTGTATATGTTTTAACATAGTTTAGTTTTAATAGTGATTTGTTTCTTTCTTTGAATTAAATGAAATGAAATACAGAGTTTGGCGCCTCGGATTTGCGACATTTTCCTGCAGTATTGATAGTATTATGCAAATATGGCAGCTTGATTACGAAGTAATTAGTTTGAATGTAATTAAATGGCTTCAATCATGTTTCGAGAAGAGAATATACTCTCATATTTGATTTATTAACAAGGCGAGGATAATTTTGTAATACCAGTAGATTTCTTGCTGCCTTTTTAACAAGGGAACATGACTAGTAAGGCTCGTATTACAGTATTCAGCGTGGGCATATTTATGGGATATTATAAACAGCTTTGTTTTTTTATGGCATTTCATAAACACGCTTCGTAATACTCATATGTATATATGTGTATGTGTACTATAAGTCTTGAGATTTTATATTGTCTACTTCTCCATGAATTGAATGTATGTACATATTTTGTATTCTAAATATTCTATGATATTTTATGGTTATAGCACATGTAAACCGGGTAGTTATAGTAAATAGGTAGGTATGTGATTATAATATCAATGTCAACAATAAAACCGCATGTAAAATAAATCAACGTATAAAACTTATTTTATGGGTTATAAATGGTTATCTTAACTTTGTTATGTTTTGAGGTATGCTTGAAATAAAAATGAGTTCATAACATATTGAATATTAAAGAAATTTATGTTTATTTTAAAAACATATGGGAGATATATTTTTGTTGAATAGAGATTTGGATGGAATATTCACTATTCACTCTATTCTTTCACTAATACGTCGATGCGTTTTAATGGGTGTATTTCTAATACTAAAGGAGATATGCCCAACAGGAAGTAGGTACGGTACGGTACGTATTGTTACTCTTTTCGGGGTTCTAAAGATAAGTGAGACTTTTAACAATAGTATAAATCTTTATTCAACACTTCAGACAGAATACAACACTTCTTGTACAATATCTAAATAAGTACACACCGAAAACACTTCGAAAATCGCACTTATTTCACTTAAGTATTGCTTCTTCTCTTGATCGCTGCCTGATAAAGACTGACTTACTACTTACTCGCCGGCACGCCCAGCCTTTATATAGGTAAACTAGGCTTCTAGATCTTCGTAGAAATTTCCATCGAATACTCACGAATAATCGGCATACCAAATCGACACCCAAGTTATACGAGGGATATTCGATGAGTATCGTTGGTAACATCCAGGAAATGTGAGCAAAGGGGCCTATCTCTTACTTGAAGGCCTAGAGGGTTGAGACATCGCCCTTGGCAGGTTGTCTCTTACACCCCCAGAGGCGGTGTTGCCAGATTGTGCACAATTTCCCTAAGGCTGGGAAAACGTAGATTTGGCAGCGCCACACTTGGGCACTGTGTCGTCGATTTTGTAACAGTATCACGGGCCACCAATAAGCCTAAATGTGTGATAATTGATAATGATCATTTTTTTCGCGGTCTCTTTTGTGCATAGCCGCCTTATAGGTAGAGATAGACACATCAGAATCAGTGTACATGAAAAAATAAAATATCGAGAAGTTAAGTAATTTATATATTGTTCGATTTAATAAAAAAATACTCGTTTTATAAGACCATATAAAATTATATTATTATAAAACAACTTATAAAAATCTTATAATATTTATTAAACACTTTTTGGGTTTTAAACAATCAATTTCAGAGAGAAAATATTAACGTAAATAAATACTTAAGATCAGATACTTAAACATGACAATAAAATGTGTTGCCAGAGGGTTTCTAAATATGTTAGTGTTATTTTTAGCAGTAAGGTAAGTATGAAACATTAAAAGACTTTTGCTTGTAATTAGGCAAAAGTTTTGCAGAAACAAAGGGTTAAATATGTGTTGAATAAACAAGCTTTGAATATATCTTGAATATACCTATTCAAAGCATTTTGCCTTTACATGAAACCATATTCGCTATTTCTTATAATTACACACATTTTTAACAGTTTTAAGCATGGTCTAGACCAGGGGTCGGCAACCTGCGTCTCACGAGCCACATGCGGCTCTTTGGATGTGAAGCTGCGGCTCTTTAGTTCCATACGCAAATATTATTTATTTTATCAAAAAAAACAAACATTTAAAAATCGCGCGAGTTGAGGCACTTACTGAACAATACATTACTACACTACATTACATACAACAAACATTACTTATATTCGACGCATGGAATAGTCTTCCAGATTGCTACAGTGAGGTGAAGAAGTTGTCATTTGGAGTGCTGACTATCTTCGGATTGACATATTCGTGCGAGCAAGCGTTCTCTTGCATGAATATAATTAAAAGTAAAGAAGCCAACTAACAAATAAAAATTTAGAGTTGTGTTTGAAACTTAAAACAAGTTATGTTATCCAAATTTATCCAAACTTTATAAAACCATGCAAAGCCAACGCTCCCATTGAATTTGTTTGCTCAAATGTATGGTATTGTTTTTTTTTATTTTAAGTACAAGTTACATTGTTTAGTAAAGTTTAAATTTTCTACTAGAATAACCATGCAAAGCCAGCGCAGCGCTCCCATTAAATTTGTTTGCTCAATTGTTTGTTATTGAAGTACAAGTTAGTGTTGTAAGTAAATGTTTAATTGTTTTAATTTTTTATTTAAATAATAAGTAATTATCTAATTATGCCATATATATATTATCTAATTTGTTGTGAAAAACACTATAAATAAATAGATATTTTTTCTTATGAATAAATAGATTAGTTTTTTTTTCAAAAAACTTTATGCGAGTACTATTTATTGTTGGCAAGAAAAAATTTTGTGGCTCTTTAAAAACTTTGTAAATTGTAATTTTTGACTCTTCTGACTCAAAAGGTTGCCGACCCCTGGGCTAGGGGGATGCAAATAGAGTAGCTCATATGTGGGTTGGCTCTATATGATAGGTATCTAAATTTAAACGTGAAAAAAAGTTCATAAAAAAATTCCCAAGAGTCCAAGTTTGGCAGTTTTTAAAGGTGCATTTAAATTAGAGCGAATTGTAATTTCTGACTCTTCCGACTAAAAAGGTTGCCGACCCCTGGTCTAGACCAAATAAGCGAGCAAGAGCGAGGAAGAGCATGATCATGGCGGTACTTCACAGAAACTTCACGACATATTAAAAATAATAAAGTTATTCCTATGCGTACCTAGGAATAGGTAACGAGGAAAATTAAAAACTTTATTGAACCATAATATTTGATAATTTCATTAATAATGTATTTCTTAGTTAACTTTTTGGCTTAATTCCTATGGAAAGAAAAATATAAACAGTTAAATAAGCCAATAAATAATATTAAAAATAAACTATAAAAAATAACTAAAATTTTGTTATATTAATTATTATTCATGACTTATTAAATTAAATTTGTCATTCGAGTTGATGTTCTGATACAATTTTTTTCTAACAATAAAAGTTATTCCAACGAAGTTTTCAAAACGCGTGAAATATTTATTAACGAAATTCCAGACCATGATTAATTAGTAACCAATATTACTCAACTGTCGAAAGCTTAATTTGCATCAATTGGAGCAGGAAAAAAGTATCGGAAACTACGCTTCATTAGTTTTGGTTTGTTGAAACAAATTAATGCAAATGGGTGTTACCAATTACTATTGAATTAATATACCTCTTTTCCAATCCCTTCCTTAGTAATGTTTTACAGTGTAATAGTGTATCTAATATCGTAATATCTGTGAAATACCAGTATTCGAAATTCAAATAAGTTAATTATTAATCGACCAGCTTTCGGGATGTATTAAATCTAAACAAATTTTACTTTGTAACATTTAAAGACCTTAAAATAATTTCAACGCCTTTACATTACCTATCATATTGGATGTAGCTGTCAACTTCGTTGTTTTTAATGGAATACTTTTTATTTTTAATAGAAATATTCACATTCTCTGTCAAAAATGGACTTCTGGTCAAAATGAGAAGTAGCATAGAATCCTTTTTGGTGTTATTAAATGTAGTTTTTGGTCCCATAAGCACGTCCCATCAAATTTGATTGACGAATCTTGAAAAATAAAAAGATAAATAAGGAACCAAATATATATCCACCCTATGTATGTACATACATGTTTATACAAAAATCAGTTATTAAATTTTGATAGATAACAATACGTTCTTCATTTTGTTACCTTAAAAAAAGTTTTGTTATGAATTATAAATAAATAATAATCTTACTGTACAATAAATTTGGAATGTATTTTGTGTATACACTGACACTGATGTAGTTTTCCACATAACACCAAAACACTAATACTGGAGTCGAGTCATAAATTGCCCTAATTTCGTGTCCTGATATTTGTTGATTTTTTCAGCTTTGTCTTTTCGGATATTCTCATCTAATGGTACAGTAGTTATATATCAATAATAGCAGCTGTTTCCTTCGCTTATTATTATTATTATTATCATATTAATTACCACCTTGAGCCAAGTTAGTGATATTAGTTCCGATAGACTGAAAATGCTAATGTTTTAATTTGTTATAATTAATTCAAAATTTGTTGTTTATAATTACCGGTTACAGAGCTGTTAATAAAGTGAGACATTGAAAATGAAATACAGTTAATAAATAAATTGTATCGATAGGTCAGAATGATTTCGATTGGTGTAATATTCGGTTCAACAATATTTTTTATAGTTCTTTGTCAAATACTAAATACACGCTATAGTAACTCGCATGATGATATTTCGAAATACTGAATAATTTTCATAAAAATAAACTTTGTTTTGACAGCTATAGAATGTTTCTTATGATCTAAATATTCCACAGTAGATTCAAAAATGTATTGATTTTATTTAAATTTTCATTTTACTTTGTTTTATTTATAAACAACTCATTAAAGGGTCCATTCTCTGTAGATTTGACAGGCATGAATGTTGGGTCGGATTGAGAGGATGGGTGGCCGATGGGTAGAGACTTATATATTCCAACTATCGAATTATTAAGATTTCGGAGGTGCACGTAAAGCCGAAGTAAAAAGGCACATGGAAATAAAGTTAGCCCTCATTGCAAGGGTACCGGATTTGTCTTATAATTGCAACGAAATTTCTTTTTAGTGTTATAAATTATATATCACCGGAAAGATCAAAAGATAAACTAGATCCCTATAGTAGCAAATTTTTGTTTAATACATGTATTTTAGAGAAAATAATTTTTGAAAATACGCTATTTTAGTACAAGATTGTTTGCCTGGAATTTTAAAAATAAAAAGAAATACCAAAAATTACTACTATAGGGACTTAGATTAAAGTCTTACCTTTCAATACTTTTTTACTAAAAGTCGCTATCTTTTATAGTTTTTTTATAATTAGACACGAGACGAACGCCGATTTAGGGCTTATTTCGACCTAGTGAATGGACTCTTAAGTTAGTGATATTTGATTTATTTTTTCTTCAATTTATATTTCCATATTTTTGTAATTATTATTATTTTTTTTAACGTGAATTTAATAGTAATCACTATTGCCTCTAATTTCTTTCTTATTTTTCAGGTAAGGATCTACAACTTTCAAGGATGGAATTAATTTATGTATACTGTCTAAAGCACTGAATACCGATAAAGACTAATGCAGTAGGCTAGTAAGTAAAATGATTTTTTAGATTATACAGCTTGTTAAAAAATGATTTAACAAACTTGTGAGGCTGATAGCACTCGTCAAAATAAGAAAGAAGCCTGTTAGTAATTTTTTTAGAAAACTCGATTTTTTACTAGAAAAATCAGTCAAAAATCAAAATAAAAAATTACTAATCAATCGAATAATGAACAAAAAAATATGAGTGTTTTTGAAACTGTTACGCTCTGTAGCGCTTTAACTATCCTGGATTCTGAATACAGTCGTGCTTGCCCGTTGCTGGGCTTTTTAGGGACACCCTATACATCGTACATTCAATAAGGATCTTATCTTTAAACACATTTCCCTGTTCCCTGTGCCAAAATAGACCCCGCTTTTTGGTAATCCAGTGTAAAAATAATGTACTAAAAACGTACTAATTTTATGCCACTTATAGATGCCTTTTTAAAGGACCAAAAAGATAAAGCGATTAACTTGAATATATCCATTTTTTTCTATAATTAATTATGCTATTTTCTTGGTAACATTAATGCTATGTTTGCGTTGACAAGCCAACTGTCAACATTTTTTCCACCACTCTTTAAAAAATATGTATGATACACCTCATTCAGAAAAAATAAATTGACGCTCATAAGAAAAAAAGGTAATTTAGTTCTCCGTCTTTTCAGAAGTCGACGAGAAATACAATGGCATATTTATTTTCCTCATAAAAAGTGCCCTAATAGTGTTCGCGTTAAAAGCCTATAGCTTCTATAGTGTTGTCTTAAAAAAATAGTAAATAATCGTAATACTTATTAATATAGTAATCTTCACAGTAAAGATCTTGTCCAAAGCTCAAAGTTCGTCCAAACATAAACCATAATAAGTGTTGACCCTGAGTAAAGGAACATGTGGTGTACAAGTGTACTAAGGGGCTTAATTTCCCTTATAAATGCCTTCCCCTAAAGGGCACAAGCGACGAACATCTTTCTCTGAACGGAGCCGTATAAGAAATAGGGCAGAAATGAAAAAGGACGTGTTGTGTTAGGATGGTACGGAGCAATTCTTGATACTGTGATACTGGGGGATAATAATAACAAATACTTGTTGTTTTGTTATAATTCTCTTTTCCGTTTATTAATATTTTTATGCTTTTTTTCACTTTTACTTGGTATAACACCATTTGTATTAGTAATAGACGTATGTCGAATTTATTCTTAGCACTTTTACATAAAATCCGAAATAAATACGAGCAGTAATATACAAATAGTCCGGCAGTCAGGGGTCTTTTTGACCTAATCATTTCGTGCCATAACATAACAGATATAAAAATGACCAATGCTACCGTCAGCTGTTCCAGTAGCGGTGGAGGCGGTTGTGGGAGGGTGTCGAACTTGTCGAAAGAAATTGTTTTTAAGTATTTCAGACTAACTGAATTTTTTTATAAATTTTTGATGTCAGGTAGTGTCAAAAAAAATAGTCAGCTGTGTCTTGGAGCGGGGATTGCACGTCAGCTGGTGGTGTAAACTTGCAAAAAATTTAATGAAGTAAAACCATTTCAGACCGAATGATTTTTCTTACATGACCTCTGATACATAATTATAGAATTATGAAAATTATCATCAGCTGCATGTATAGTTGGGAAGAGATCGTCAGCTGGAGCAATAAAGTATAGTTGCGCTCATAAATCCAAACGACGCATGGTACTTTTGACAACTGACAACCTTTACCCCAATACACATTCAGCTGATTAGAATGTTCGAATTTTGTTTCATTAAAACTATTACATTTCCAAATTTCAAACGGTCTTCGACCACTTTACCGAAGATATAACTAGGTGAATTCTGCACGGCAGAGTCACAATATACAGTACTTTCGGAAAGTAACGAATAAATTCATTATTTTAGAAATTGAGAAGTTTTCGAAAAAATCCCCTGACACGTCGATCGTGTTTTTTAAAAAAGGCACTTTTTGACATACGACCCATATTTGTGACGTCATCGTTGATTCGAGATATGACGTCATCGACAATTTTTTTAAATAGCAACCCCCAATTTTGACCACGCCATTTGAAAGAGCGTATCATTCTACATACGCATCATGAAAAATTATGGTGTTACATAACAAAAATTTCAAGAAAATAATGTTTGAAGATCTTAAAATTTAATTTTCACAATACTTACAATGATAATGATTATGTAAAAAATCGACTAAATTAAATGTTCAAATTGTGCACCAAATTGGGGACCAATTGAGTGGCCAGCCAGATCGCCTGATTTGACACTCCTAGATTATTTCTTGTGGGGATACTTAAAAAGCAAAGTATACGTTACTAGACCGGTTAATTTAGAAGATTTAAAAGCAAGAATTCGTATACGAGATACATCGTATACCTCCTGAAGTTATAGATAATGTCCAAAAAGAATTTATTAATCGTCTTGGCTACTGTCAGGCAGCCAACGGTACACAATTTGAACATTTAATTTATTACCTAAATCTGACACACCTGATTGGCTAAAAAGTGGAGGTGAGATATTTTCTTCTACACTTTGCATTCGAATTAACAAAAATCAAGCAAACCATTAAAATTCCACTTTCAATGTGTGTGTATTTCTTATAATGTATCCTTCATACTTGTATTCTGCTACTATTCTTGAAACACAAACTGTGAAAAGAGATTTTTTCCTTTAAGCTGCACCCCCATTTTCCTTTTTTTAAGTATTACAATTTTTAGCACAACATTTTTAATGTGACACAAATTTGGCACGTTGTTAGCACATTTTTTTCACAGCATCTGCTTCGAATTTACAAAAAGAGAGGTTTAGCTCGACGTACTTCAGTAAACACTAATCTAAAACTATATTATTAGTGTTAGTATAGTCTGTGTTCTTTTTGAACAGCTCCATAATCGATCCGGTTCCACGCATATTTTTCACTAATTGTAATTCGAGAAATGTAATAATTAGCCGCACCTTGGCTCGTAGTAGCAAGAAGCATTATCTGTAAGTTTATCGCTTCCTTTTACATTATCATTTGCGTGCGGCAAAACGACAACCAGAGGCGCTGAAAGTAGTCGTTGCTCAATTAATTCACTACAAGTATCGGCGTTCCTTACCGTGTTGTTTTTCTGTACACGGTGTCCCCATTTTCGATATATTTTTTGGGTATATTTTTTATTACTCGAGATAGATGCGATATTCACGAACTGAGGCCTACTTTTTCGGAAGGAATTAACAATGCATACTTGATTTTTTATCGGTTTTGGAGTTTTTGTGTTGGTTTGTGAAAAAATCGTTATACAGGGTGTTCTTTAATGTAGGAGCTAATTCCTTGTCCAATTTTATGACCAAGGGTCCAAATAAACGTATGTCCTAAATTGCCTCTTTTTCGAGATACAGGGTGACAAAGTTTTATAAAAAATATTTTTTTTTTTAATTAATATCTTGAAAACCCTTTCACCAATTTTGATGAAACTTGGTACGTTAGTTTGAAGTAGAAAGGGGCTTATTTTAACGTGAAAGATTAAAATTGTTGGTTCCAGTAACCAGGAGGATAACCTATTTGAAATTTATGGGAAAAAACATTGGACGCCACTGGTTTTTACAAGTTTTGGATTTTTTTATCTGAAAGAATTCCAAATACAACTTTTTTGTTTCTTACATTTTTTCGTGCCTTCCTTCGTTTTCGAGAAAAAAAATAAAAACTATTACAGTGTCTAAATGTTTTATGTTAAAAGTAAAAAAAACTGGGATGTCCCCATATTTATAGCAGGAATTTAATATTACAATCACTAGAAGAAATGCAAGATACAAACCTAAATAATAACTACAAATGACTACACACCTTCACACCCTCTATCTCAAAAATGAGGCAATTTAGGACACGTTTATTTTGACTCTTAGTACTCTTTTATGCATGCGTTTTCGTCCACGAAACGCGGAGTTGTGAAAAACGCTGCATATACCAAACTGTATTTTATGCACGCGTATTCTACCACGCATCGCCAGTTTCATGCCACACGATAGTCAGTGAAGTACGTATTATTGTGTTATAGTGACAAGTTCTTTAATTATTTTCGTATGTCACAATTATCTTTTGATGAATTAAGTGGCAAACTGAAAGATACTTATTAAAGAAAGTGGAGCTTTCACAGGGTCTAGCATTTTCTCCTGAAGAAATGTTAGCAATAACGCTCAGTCTCACTTTTATGGGTAAAATTAGGGCACATAATTTTACAAACTTCTTTCCATTTATCCATTTTCAACTGTCTATTTTTATAAAATTCCGATGAAGAATCCTTTTTTTGATAGTATCGATGAATAGCTCAACATCAATTGCCTCCATTGCAAATGTCTTTTTTGGTCAACATTTTCTACTAGACTATCTATTTTCGAGCCTCTGGACTAGCGACAAACAGCGCCTTGCATAAAAACGCTGATATATTTTCTTGCCGTTTCAGAACGCGTGTCGCCAGGCGTTTTCTAAATCCATCGCGACAGAATTTAAAACGCGGCAACAAAACAACGCGCGTAAAATGCATAAATATGGTAACTATATTCATGCTTTCTTGAAACGCGGCGTTTTTCTCAACTCCGCGTTTCGTGGACGAAAACGCATGCATAAAAGAGGTGTAAAACCTTTTATTCTCTGTGTATACCCAAATACACTCAGCCCTCGGCATTTTTTATTTACCAATTGGATAAGCTTGTTTAGTTTCTCACGTCAGTGTTAGATTTTTCCAAAGGTGTATTGGATATGCTGCACGAGGTTGTTAAATATTATCATTGAGGCGATGAAATACGCTATCGATCATGTTGCACCCGGAAGAAACAGTTTCAGTCAACAATGACCGTAACACCCTAGAGGCTTTCTATGTTTCATAGGCAATCCATGTAACTTAAAAACAGCAACAATTTCTAGTGCTTTTATTTATATGGTTATTTTGCAACTCCGAAAAAATAAATATATAAAAAACAAACGAACCCTTGTTGAAAATATCACATTGAAATAGCAGATAAATAATGATTTATAAAACAAATATGTACATTGCAGTCAACTTTTTATGAAAATCCAGGGTAACTCAAAAAGTGAAAAAGCTACGGACAAAAACAGGGCGAAACTGTTGAATTAATCCACAGTTTCGACCTACTTTTTCAATGCCAAGTTGATGGTGCTATCAGATGAATTCTATCGTCACATGTTTAACTATTTCAACAAAGCCCTTTATTAGAATATATGTAGACTTTACCTTTATCTTTCTTATTTTGAAAGATGACAAATGTTTAAATGTACTTAAGTGAAATGCAGTGGAGGAGGAACATTTTTTCTATCGACTTTTGTTTTTGGGCTATGGAATAAACTTATGGTTTTTTTAAATGGGACACCCTGTACATCTATAACATTTATTGTTGTTTTTTAAATATAGTTCATTTATTATTGTTTATTTATTTTATGCATCTAATCTGATTTTTCAGGAACTGCTTAATACTAATACTGACAATGTCATGTATTATAACTGCGATTGAGAATTAAGCAAAGTGCAATGACCGGAAAAAGAGTAGATCTGTGTTGTCACATTTATTTCTAAAGTATTTTTATTTAAAACAGGAAACGTATTAATAAACCTTATTTACCAATTTTTTTACTTGTCTTTAACGTCCCTTATCCCTATTGTACTTTATTAGAGCAAACACAATGTTTAATTTGTCTTTTACCGTTGAGTGAGCTAATTATGCTCACTCAACGCTTTTACTTAATAATATCACCGAACATAAACAAAGACTTTGTTTATGTTCGTTTTTGACAAAGCCAGTATATTTTTAAGTAATTAAAATTTTGAAATCTGAATTTAATTTTACAAAAAAAATAATATTGGTGATATTAAAACAAAAAATCTATGCTTGGAATTGAGACAATAAGGTCAGTTTTACGTGTGCTGCACTGTAGATACAAACCATTTTCTTTTGCAATCCAAGATATCTTGGAATCTACAGGAGCTTAGCGAATTGAAAGTTCTACATTCTTGACCTCAATTCTTTAAGTGATTATAGTGGTCAAAACAGATTTGAGAATGTTTGGAAGATATAGGGTGTTTTTTTACTAGTATGTATGTCTGAAATTATTTTAAAGTCTCTACAATATACAAGATGTTTACGTAGAATTCAATTGTGTATTACTGTTTTTTTAGCTACTAATCTTTTATGAGTTACATGGCCAAGTTGATTTATTTGAAACAGTCCGATGTGTGCGTTTCAGTGATATATCACACAGTACATTATATTTTATTTCAGGCTAGACTCGAATACCTGATTTGACACAAAATCAAATTCTATTCACGTGCCTTTTAATATTCTTGCATTTAAATGCAAAAATAAGATATGTCAGGGCATACAAATCTGGTAAACTAGTTGGCTTACATGAAATAATAGATAAAACTACAAATAACGTAATATGGTAGTTAAAATAATTTTATACACCATCACTAGTGCTCGAGATAATATTGAATATTATATAATATTGAAATCAGCAATTTTTTGAAAACTCCCCATGTGAAAAGTATCTCTCAAATCTGTGTGTTTGTTTTTGATAATTAAATTCATTTCGAAGACGAGAATGGGCAATTTTCAGTTCCTGTAGCTACTGAAATAGATACCCATCGAAAACACAGTAGATCACTGATTAACTAACTAGAAAAACCAACTGAATTTTCAATTTATGTTAACAACACCGAGAATAAGTTAAAGAAAGCCTCACTTTGATAATTTTGGCGCGGAGGTTTAGGTATTCATTTAATCTATGCAATTGGCAACTGCAAACAAACCTGAACAAAAAGTATTGAAGAGCAATATGTTAGATCAAAGAAAGGTACTATCAAATTAACAGTCTAGTAATAATAATAATAATAATAATAATAATTTAATAATAATAATTTATTTTCCAGTTGACAAAATATTTTGTATAGGAATAGTCACACTTTTACTAATTACTACGTTAAGTACCTACATTATTTATCCTATGTACTCTCATAAAATTCTTCTAGACTATAAAAAACATTGTCTAGAAGGTAACAATTCAATTGTTTTTTAAAAATACTTAAACTTATAGCACTTTTTATTTGCACAGGTAACCTATTAAAAATTTTTAAGCCTAAATAAGTTGGCGAATTAAAAGTAACATTGTATTTACAGAACGGCACATAAAAATTATTTTTTTGTCTTGTATTTTTTGAATAGATATTCTTATTTAAAATAAAATCAGTCTTATTCCTAAAAACAAAGACACACATTTCATACATAAATACATTTACCAAAGGCAAAATTTTCATGTTTTTAAACAAGTTTCGACAGGAAAATCGATCAGATACACCAGCTATACATCTTATAATACGCTTTTGTACCTTAAAAACATCCAATGCCTGAGTGGACCGTCCCCAAAGACAGACCCCATATCTCAGTCTAGAAGACACTTGCGCATGGTAAACCATGATGAGCTGTTCATGTGATAAAACAGTACGTAAGTTTCGTAAAAGAAAACAAATTGAATTCAATTTCGAAATTAACTGTGCACATTGTGCCTTCCAATCGAGACACGCATCCATTATAATGCCCAAAAACTTTACTTCATTACTAAACGTGAGTACATCTGACCCTTCTAAAGAGATATTTAATGTCGAACAGGTTTTCTGTCGATTATGGAACCTTACAATTTGAGTTTTCTCTGTATTAAAACACAGGAAGTTCGCTTTATACCACTCATTTATGAGTTGCAAAACACCATTACATTTTTGTATTAGTTGTTCATCTATAGGATCAGAAATCAAAGCAGATTGATCATCTGCATACATTACAAAAAATTCTCTGGTAAAAGAGTCCAGTTCATTTGTATAAAACAAAAACAAAATGGGACCCAACACCGAGCCCTGAGGCACTCCCATGTCTATATTTCTACATTCTGATTTAACCACCCGTATATTATACTGCTCCTTGTATGTTAAGTTCACATATTGTTTACGGTGACTTAAAAATGATCTTATCCAGTTCAGTGCTACTCCACGTATACCATATGAATCAAGTTTGCTCAAAAGTTTATTATGATTAACACAGTCGAATGCCCTGCTGAGATCACAAAATATCCCAACAGGGCACTCGCCTGCTTCCAAATATTCTAAAAGTTTAAAATAAAAAGAGTGCATGGCAGATTGTGTAGATCTATTAGCCCTAAAGCCATGTTGGTTTTTAGTAAATAAATTATGTTTATCTACAAATCTTAATAGTCGATCTAAGTAACAATATTCAAACACTTTAGAAAATGCCGATGATATAGTTACTATTTAAAGTATTCGTTTTAATTATTTATGTTTACATTATTCCCTTTATTGAATTGTGTAATTTTACCATATGCCACCACGATCAGATACCAATGAAACGATTTAGTTTGTTCACAAACCAAGGCGATCCCAGCTTTGTAGGTTGCATCTACACTCATTCAGGGTACACGGTGCGTGTAAAGGAACGACCGAAAACAAATCAACCGGCTAGGATACCGTTAGGAGGAAAAAACACAGTGAATAATGGGCTGTACCACCTGTGCCTGCCTGGTTTGACTCGACAAGTGACCAGCTGGTTTATTAGTACGGCAGCAAACGGCTGAAAATCATATTCTGCGTCTCGGCATTTGAAATAAAAAATAAAACGATCCGCAGCCATTCACATGTTCCATGTGTGTCCAATTCATACGTTTTTGAGAATTTTTTTCATTGTGCTCTATAATATAGACATGCATTTTTCGGATTTTAACGGCAAAGTTTGAAGCTATAAAGTATTTTATTTTTTAACCATAGCAGCAGATTGGCATTGATTTTCAAATAAAATTAATTCTTCAACAGTGCCTACGAACAACATTGCCTGTGGGTAAAATTAAATTCAAATTTATAGTACCAATCACCAAAATGTGAAAAATCTCGATTGATTTTTGACTGACTCCTACTTAATGAAATAACGTTTGTAACCGTTCGAGCGGTTACAGACGCTAGGTTTTTAATCGTTCAATCCATTTGACTTTGGTTCGAATCTTGCCGCCGGTCAGTTTTTTGTAATTTTTCCTAAATGATAAAGTTATAACTATACTTCGTACAGCGCGGAGTCTAACAGAGTCGTACTCAGGTCAGTGGCCTTGCCAGCTGACTGACAGTCACGGAACGTTGTAATAATCGGTCGGTGACGCATAAATAAATTTCTCTTTTACGTCTTTTACATTCTAGCGTGCTCGTATTCGCCGTGTATACTATAAACGTTTACTAATATTATTATCAATAACTATTAATGAGAGAAGTAAATCAAGTAAGATGCCAAAGGAGAGAAGAAATAGACGTGAAGTATTTCAAATGTGGTTTGACAGTGATCCTGAATATTACAAGGACATACACATTAAAGAAAGTGACTTGTTTTGTACTGTGTGTGATCGCATTATAAATTCTTCTGACAAAACTAAAGTGAATAGACATTTGAAGAGCCATGCCTCGTCCAGCGCTGATAACTCGGAATTTTTCTATGAACTTACAGAAGCCTTTCTTGCAAGTAATATTCCGTTAAGCAAACTAGAGAACCCTAAGTTACGTACGTTTTTAGAAAAATATACTGACCGAAAACTGCCACATGAAAGCACGTTAAGATTAAGATATGTCGATCAGGTTTACAACGATGTAGTGACATCAATTCGTGAAGACATTGCGGACAATTTTGTGTATTTTATTATAGACGAAGCAACTGATGCTTGTGGGCGTTCAGTCGCCAACTTTTTAATTGGTGCGTTAAAAAGTGACATTGCTAGTGATAGCCACCTATTGGCTTCTAAGGTGCTGGACAAAACCAATCATGAGACCATTATAAGTTTTGTTATTGATTGTTTTGAATATAATATGTGGCCCGATCAAGATTCTTCAGATAAAGTCCTTGTCATGTTAAGTGACGCAGCCGCATACATGTTAAAAGCAGGACAGATTTTATCCCAAAAATATAAGAAAATGGTTCATTTTACATGTGCTGCTCATGCACTCAATCGGGTAGCAGAGAAAATAAGGGAAAGTTAGTTTCCCTTTAGTAAATACTTTCATATCAACCGTCAAAAAGGTTTTCATTAAGGCGCCTATACGAAGGGATGTTTTTAGGGAGGTTCTACCAGACATACCTCTGCCTCCTGAACCAGTTATAACTAGATGGGGTACTTGGTTAGAAGCCGTAAGGTATTATGCCAAACATTTCGATGGTATAAAAGATGTTATTTGTAGATTTAATCCAAATGAAAGCAGCGCCATACACAGACTCCATGACATACTAAAGGACCAAAGTATTCGCGACGACATACACTACATTAATAAACACTATGGTTTCTTAGTTACTACAATCACAAAATTGGAAACACATGGATTACCGTTAAAAGAACAGTTTCGCATATTGGAAGATGTACAGAAAAATATATGCGATGCCAGTAATATACGTCCAGTCGGTAATGCAATAAAAGAAAAAATGCAAAACGTGTTAAAAAGGAATACAGGATATCCCATTTTGGAAAACATAAGCAAAGTGTTAGCTGGGACCTGTCAGGAGTTGCCAGCCAATATACTAATGTACAGTTCATGCCTCAACCATTTTCCGTACTGCCCGTTATCTTCAGTAGACGTTGAACGGTCTTTTTCCCTGCACAAATTACTACTGAGTGATAGACGTCGCCGTTTCACTCCAGAACACTTAGAGAAACACGTGATAATATGTTATAACAACCGCCAATTTACCAGCGAATCCTTCTCTGAACACTAAGGATTGTCGAGTAAGAGTTGTCACTTTTACGTAGGTATTTTCTTAATTTATATAGATATTATATCCTTGACTTATTCGTGGCATTTGGTAATAATAATATGCACATTGCGTCATAATTTATTGATATTTCCATTTGTAACCTTAGTACGATCCTGTTAAACTCCGCGCTCGCACGAAGTATAGTTATAACACTGTATAAGTCGTTCTTGGACGCATTCGCAGCCCTCAGAATAATGATAGATCGCACCCTCTCCCACACCGCTCTCCGACTTTCGGGCTTATATTCTCGTATTAAGAGGCCCAATATTGTATTGGCATTGAGGCATTGGCCACTGTTCCCTAGCCTTGTCCCAAGCTGAATCGCATTCATTCGCATGTCTTCTATACTATTCGCACGTATACTGTTCAATTTCTGGTATTGCAGCATTGAAAGCTTTGAAAATTTGTTCCATTTGACATCTTCGTTCAAAAGGAAACAAATAGATATGCGCCACGTAATGATTGACTGATCGTCGTTCATTATTTTGGTTTACTAACAATAATTCACAGCATGATTGGTATGACAGGTGATGTAGTAGGCAGGGGGTATTCACTTAATGAAAAATGCCCTTTTTTCTTATCCCCCCTTTTTGTAGTTCGCGGATCCTATCACCTGCAGCGCTGTTAGCACTTGGTATCCTTTTCTATGGGAGGCATCATTGAATGAGAATGAAATGAATTATGTTTTGAAAATAAAAATCATAACCTGTTAGTTTTGCATAAACTGTTGCTTTTTGTTAGTTATTGTTAAGTTAATAAATCATCTAATAATTGAACTAAATTTCAGTTATATTCACCATTAAGTATACCTACTTATGTACATATTCAATTAATTATAAAAAAAACTGCTGCTTGCTTGTTCTGCTATATCTATCCACAGGTTCATACTTTTCATTATATAGTATAGACGTTCAAAATGTTGACACAGGCAATTTGCAGAACCGATCTCTGCTCTGTGCCTAGAAAAAATAAAAAGTTATTGAATATGTGATATTCAGTTCTCGGAGGATCAGAAATTTCAAGCAGACCGTATTAAGACCAATTTGAAAAAGCACGCCGTGCCATATTTAGGTTGAGGACACTGGTTGTGAAAGGCGTTCAAAGTTTGCAGATCATGGTCTTTATGACAGGGGGAATTAGCCAAAAATGGAAGCAGCCAGTATGCTATTACTTTTCGGAGGGTGGTATGAGCACACCAGAACTCATGCGGGTAGTAAAAGAAGTAAATGAAGCTCTACAGGAAATTGGATTGAAAGTAGTGGCCACGCAGTGAGTTTGATTAATATAGTTACATTCTTAATAAGGTAACATTTATTTTTGTAGATATGTGACCAACTTTCAACGAATACTGCGGTTATAAATTATTTAAAGACTAAGACCAATGAGGAATTCAGTGCAAGAAATTAAGAAAATGTTATGTATGGATTCTGCGTGGGTGGAGAGGAAATCATCCTACTATATGTACTGTATGTATGATGCCCCTCATCTAGTTAAATGTCTCCGTAATAATATACTCAAGGGAAATGTTAAATCCACTTGGCAAAATAATGAGCAGGTAGTTGCTCAAACATATAAAGTTATTTATAACATCTGTTAATAAATAAAATATTCATTTTGTTAGAGATAGCCTCTTGGAATTATATTTTTGTCATACTTAAATTTATATACGTGCCATTAAATTTTAAGTGTTATCATTGTCTAATGGCCATTTCCACCGCATTGTCTGTTAAGTGTAGTTAACTAAGGGCGTTTAAAATTTTAAGCCTCGTTTAAAATAGTACTGTTTTCACCGCTCAATTATTAAGTTTCCTATGTAAAGTCTACCTAAAAAGCCAATATTCATAATTTTTCGGGTTTTTGCACTTGTCGTTAGCTTCATGCTTATTTCTTAACCTTAAAAGTGTGGCGACTGACGACATTTCTAATTGTTTCTAATTCTAAGTCTGCTGCATAGTTAATAAAATACTGAAAAAAATCTGTTGGTTCTGTACTGTATCTGTGTTCGAGTTGATAGGAGATAGCATTGTGTCCGGATTAAAGAATGGAAATAATTCCTAAAAAAAAAACCCGATCGGCAAATTTTAGCAATGAAGAGAAAGTATTACTAGTCAACATAATAGCAAATTATAAAAGTACAGTGGAGATTAAAAAAACCAATTCAGTTCAGTTGGCATTTTAATAAAATTATTGTGCAGTCTTGCAATAGCTTCCGATACCCTCTTTATTATTCTTTAAGCTGAGAATATTGTTACTCCAGCATTATCAGCAATAGCACTGAGGTGACAGGCACTAGAGTAAAATCTTAAGCAACCCAATAATTAATTTATTGGCGATACAGAATTATTACTAAAAATTAGAACAACTTTGTTTTTTTTTTTGTAATTTATCAATGATGCTTTTTATAAGAACTTACAGATCACTTGGAAATTCAAAATCTTCTTCGATTTAGGTCAAAAGGTACAATACCGCTTCTTTTATAGAGCCGGTATCTTATAAAAAAAGTTAAATTGTCCATTGTATGGAAGTGATCACTTCTCTCGTATATTTTTCGAGGAAACCCATACTCTATTATTTCCAGTATATCTAAATCATCATCAAATATATCATTTTCATCATATTCATAATAGCTCATCTTTTTGTTTATTTTTCCAAGTTTCCAGTGGAGATAAAAGCAAATTACTGAATTAGGTTAGATACGACGTAACCATAAAGTCCCCTTAATAGAGATAAGCCTAGAATTTCGAGGGCTTATATTTATGAAGCCTTAAGACATTTTAAGTCGGGTTTAGCAAACGGTGGAAGCCAAATTGTATTTTTAAGGTTCCTTAACACGTAAGCGTAGCTTAAAACAAACGGTGGAAATGGCCATTAACGAATTAACAAGACATACAACTGGGTTATAATAGATTTTTCATGTGGGTGAATATCGGAAAGATGAATATCAATAGTTATAAATTCTACCCTCAAAAGATAGTATCTGAAATAGTTTCATGGTAGAAAGTTAGATACAAAATAATTAGTAATGGTAAAAAAATAAGCCACGAAAATATCAATTGCATCTGGTTGTGTGTGTCGTTAATTGATTCATTAACTGAAAATTGCTCTATTATAATTTTTAACATAGCTTAAAACACTTCTTATCCAACCATAGATCATGATTTAACATGAATCATAACTATAATGATTTAAATAAATTTAATATTTTCTTACTATACTCTTATTTAATTTCCTTAAATTTTTATATCTTATAGCGATATTGTTATGGTATATATAAAATTTGAAATATATTTAATTGTTCTCCTATGTTTTACAGATTCATCATAATTTGAAGAAAATAAGTAAATATTTGGTCGGATAAGTTAACAATTTCGATTTTTATATATCACGCATATAAAATTCAAACTTTATTCAACTGTTCTACTTATTTTGTTCAAATGAATTTCCATTACAAATAGCAATCAAGTGTCCAGCTATTTGTAATGGAAATTCATTTGAACAAAATAAGTAGAACCTTTGAATAAAGTTTGAATTTTATATGCGTGATATATAAAAATCGAAATTGTTAACTTATCCGACCAAATATTCACTTATTTTCTTCAAATTATGATGAATCTGTAAAACATAAGGAGAACAATTAAATATATTTCAAATTTTATATATACCATAACAATATTGCTATTATTCCTACAAAATTGACCGATAAACCAGCTTTGGTAGTGCAACCGCGAAAAATTGCCTAACACACTTAAAACTCTCTGCTCAACAAAAATTGACATCAGCGCCGCAAGTGATAGGATCCAGGTACTATTTCAGGAAAAAGTGGTGGGGGAGTCAGAATTACCAATCTATTTCAGTATATATATATTTTATCTATGGTAGTAGGTGTTAATTGTAAATATGACATATTTAATGTAAGGATACATACCCTATCCAAGTGACTAGAGTTAAAGCAAGAGATATGCTTAAGTTATTTAAATATGATTGAATAGGTAGTCCTGTCTTTAGCCTTTATTTTGAATTTGTACAAATATTTTCGCAGTAACGGATTTTATAAAGTAAGTAGTGCATTATTATTTTTAAAGATTCTAAATATTAGGCGAGTTCTAACTGTTTTAACTGTTCGCAAATTAACAAAGTTTTTGGAACCGGATTGATGTAGAATGCAATGAATCCGCAAAGACGGTAAAAAAGCTGTATATATTGTGTAACAAGTTTATAATATGGCATATCCCGTACGAGTGAACACTTTGTCACTCAAACTGAAAGACGAGAACCTACAGTTATACAGATATAGCCATTCATTACATGTTAGGGGTCTCTTCACTCTGTAGTTTTTAATATTTTACTTTAGACTCACTTTTTACACTTTTTCTGCGATAGAAATAATTGTACTACTACTCTTTCTAGAATTAGAAGATGGAAGTAATATACAGTGTGTCCAAGATAAAGATGGGATAGCATTGAGATCTTGGAAACGGTGAGAGCTAAACTCAGGAGGCTTTTCCTCGTTATTTTTTAATGGTCGCAACAAGCTAAAAAATGGTATCAAAATTTCTATTTAAAAATACAGGGCCGTATTTAAAAAAAAAGTTGATGATGGTTTCTCGGAAACGAAATGTCGGACAAGTATTTTTTATTTTTTGATAGCTGTTAAAATAACGCCAGAAATAAATAAAAACAAATATCGCAAAAAAAATGTTTTTCCAAATATTTCGAAATCAAAAAAAGATAACTTATTTTTGCAAAAGTCCATGTAAAAGGTATTCAAACTGCTCAACTTTTTCATAATTTAACCAACTTTGTATCTCTTACCGTTTCCAAGATCCCATTGCTATCCCATCTTTATTTTGAAACGAAATGTCGGACAAGTATTTTTTATTTTTTGATAGCTGTTAAAATAACGCCAGAAATAAATAAAAACAAATATCGCAAAAAAAATGTTTTTCCAAATATTTCGAAATGAAAAAAAGATAACTTATTTTTGCAAAAGTCCATGTAAAAGGTATTCAAACTGCTCAACTTTTTCATAATTCAACCAACTTTGTATCTCTTACCGTTTCCAAGATCTCATTGCTATCCCATCTTTATTTTGGACAGACATAATATACTAATCCCATAATTATAAATAGTACCAGAATGTTTATATCGTATAAAAATATATTTATATTCATCCATATTACATTTAGGTAATCGAAAAATACTTGAAACGAAAAATTGGTCCATGTTTCCACCGTCTACAATTATGTTTTTCTACGGGCGTGTGGAAAGTTACAATTTTCTGCACGCATTTGAGTGTAGAAAATTGCACTTTTCCGCACTAGTGCGGAAAATAAATACCTATGTATTACTTGCAATGTGATCATATTATCTTAATTCCAAAAAATCATGTTGTCACTGTCAGGTTTTGACATAAAGAAAAAGGAATGCTTGACACTTCTAATTATTAGACAGCATTGTGTGCACTTGACATCTCACAATTTATTTCAATATAAAACGAAATATTTTTTAAAGTAAAGTCAAAAATGCATAATTGTTCTGACTCTTCAGACGATGATATCCCAGAATTAGTTCTAAATGAAGCGAAAATGGCAAACATGAGTTTATTACCGGCAAAATCTCAAGGACGATACGAGAAGGAATACGCTCAATTTATGAATTGGTGCACCGAAAAGAGTGTCAAAAATTTAAAAGAAGAAATATTTCTAGCATATTTCTTTCAACTAAATAAGGTATGTAAGCCAAACACATTATGGTCAAGATATTCGATGCTCAAAAGTGTTACAAAAATAAAAAACAACATAGACATAAGTAAATTTTTCAAATTATACTGCATATCTTGCAGTCTCAAAGTTTAGGATTCAAACCAAAGAAATCAAAAGTTTTTAACAAACAAGAAATAGCAAAATTCTTACACGAAGCACCAAATGATGTATATTTAATGATAAAAATCGTTGCAATATTTGGCCTAGCTGGTGCCTGCCGCCGCGATGAATTAGCAAAAATTAATCTTGATGATATTGAAGAAAAGGAAGATATAGTAATAATAAATATCCCTGACAGCAAGAATCACACATCTAGATCTTTTGTGATTTCCAATAAAATAAACGATGGAAATGTAATGTCTCTGTATAAAAAATACAAAAATTTGAGAAAGCCGGAAACGCCGCACAAGTGATTTTTTGTAGCATATAAAAGAGGCAAATGTACTGTTCAGTGCGTTGGAGTAAATACGTTTGGAAAAATTCCATCTGAAATAGCCGCTTATTTACAGCTCCCTAATCCCCAGTTGTATACAGGCCACAGTTTCCGTAGATCCTCCGCATTAATTTTGGCTGATACTGGTGAGGGCATAACCAGTATAAAACGATTAGGTTTTGGTTGGTTTTTAGGTGGTTGGAAATCAACAAGTGTAGCCGAAGGATATTTAGACGAGTCAATTGGGCATAAAAAAGTAATTACAAATAAAATCTTGTCCATATCTGAATTGGATAATTCAGCGGCAGATCCATGCTATGAATCTATCTTAGCGGGACCCAGCTCTTCTACTTCCAGTTTCCCAGGAGCAAATCAGTTAGCATCTGCTATTAATGTACAGAATGCTACCACCTGTACTTTTAATATAAGCATAAATAACAAGTAATACATATTTATGTATAATTGTTTCTGTTCAGTTAAAATATTTATTTTTCTTATGTTACTTTTCTTCATGCCCGTAGAAAAAAACGTTGACCTCTTTCTGTATAATTGTTTCTGTTCAATTAAAATATGTATTTTTCTTATGTCAATTTTCTTCACGCCCGTAGAAAAAACGTTGTTCCTAACACATGTGGAAGGTGTCTTTTCCGCACTCACTGCTTGTCCGAACTCCGCTTTTCTTTTCCGCAAGCGAACTGCAGTCGCTTGCGGAAAAGTATCACCTTCCACACTTGTTAGGAAAATAACTATTTCACTTTAGCCACCTCACGGGACATATTTCTCTGTTTTATTTACACCCAGCATTTATAGTTAAAGGGGCATGATGTGGGCGCCTCGTGGTACTGTCTCGAGAGGAAATTAAATACGTAGGTACCGGAGTCTATTGCCTCAGATTCTGATATTGGTTCAGGTTCCGTAGACACTACCATAAATGGGAGATAAAATTTTAAGGAAAAAATTTACGTAGGAAGATCGGTTTAGAATTATATATTTGATAATTACGTAGGAACGGGCGTCTAGAGAATGTGTTGTAATAGCCAGAATACATTCATGGGAGTTAAATAATCCTATTTGTGCAGTTTACGCACAGATATGGTTGTATAATTAATTGCTAGGTATATTGTGCTTTTTGCGATTTGTTGTATTTAACCTTATTTGTTATAATAATATACACATGATTAACAGTTGGTAATTTATGAAGTATTTCATATTCTATAAGCACTTAAATTATTTAGTGTCTATCTCTTTTTGGGTTGTTCATTTTCTGAAATATATGAATCTTGAAATATTTTGTCAACTTCCTTGCTTCTCTTCCAGATCGAAAAGCAATGGAGATAACTGATTTTTGTTTTATCAGTTATAATTATAATTGTAATTATAATTATGTAATAAAGAATAACAATAAGAATAACTAAAACAACAACAACAATAACAACAACAAAAACAAAAACAACAATAATAATAATAATAATCATGGCTTATTAGAAAGGCTGACCTTCGCTTTTTTAAGGTCAGAGAGGCTCATAATGGCTTGCCAGGATGGTGTATTTAGCACCCTCGTCTATCGAAGCCGGGTCATTGGGTATGGATGTCCTTGATGTCAACTGCAGGGCCTGCCATAGTGCTCCGGAGACAATTTATGCATCTGCTATTCGCTTGTCTCGCATATGCAATCTCGGCCTATATCGCAAAAGAGCAAACCTTACATTTATTTATATTTAGTACTAGCCCATTCTACGAACACCATTTAACAACATGATTTGAAAAAGAGCTTGCAGCACTGAACAGTCGTCAATAGCAGATATGTTCAGAAACAGCTTCAAGTCATCCGCAAAAAACAAATGAGTACTGCTAAGAGAAAGAGACAAATCATTCACGAATAAATTAAAGAAAGTAGGCCCCAAGTTGGACCTTTGGGGTACACCATAAGTTGCTATAGAAATATTCTTGACTTAAAACTATTATACGCAACATACAACTGTCGCTGATAAAGATAAGAATAATGTAATAAGGGCACACGAAATGGCAATAGATAATTTTTGGGAAATCGGCTCGAATGCAATTTGAGCTCTAAAAGAACACTAGTGCACATACTTGCAATAGTGTTTTATATTCAACTGAATAGTTGAATTGTTGAATATTTTGAACTGAATTGAAATGTTGAATGAAAAATAGGTCAACTGAATAACTGAATAGCGTAGCTGAACATAAAGTGCAAAATTGTTTTCAATGGTCTTGTTAACAAATTGTATGAGCGATTACTACCTAAACCAGGTTTTTAGACATAGTATCATATTATCAAGGCATTGTCTGTCAGTATTTTTAAAACGCATGAAAATAGTTTGATATTTAGAGCTAGAAACTATCTATAATTATCTATCTTGTTGAATCCCTTATTAAATACCAATAATCTCCTCATTCTAACCGTAATGTTACCTCAAAAGTCTATGTTGTGTGGGAGAGGGTGCGACGTATTATGATTATGTTGGCTGCATTAGCGTCCATAATGAAATAATATTGCAAAATTATTTATTAGTAACTTTGAAAACGAATAAATTTAAGAGAAGTAAACAAATATATTATTCCTAAATATGTATGGGTTACGAGATACCGTTTATTATACCATGTTTTTTCTCTTACTGAAAGTTTTTATCCGACTTATCCATCGCTACTGAATCCTCAAACTTTCACATTCCAAACAGCGTTTCAAATTAAAATTGTTAATCGCAAAAAATGTAGTTGTCTGTGGTTATGACCGGTATTACTGGCCTAAGTAATTTATTTTTTGTTCTTTTCATTGAAAATTGATCTGTTCATGATTTGATCACTAAGAATATTTCTTAAAAGGGGCCCAATTTAATAACGAGTGTGATATAATTCGAAACTGTACATCCCAGTTGAAAATGCGTCACACTTTTTTCTAAATAAATCTTTCTCCAAAGATTTATTTACTCATTTGTTTAGTTTATATTTGACATTTGGCTCTAAATACATTAAATTAAAAGAATAACACTTTCATCTGCTTCAGTGAAAGTATAATATTTATCTGAATAAGTTACTATTATTAATCACTTTTAATTTATTTTCATAAACTACAGTATCAATTGATGAGAGGCGATCCATTTCTAATGTATTATGAATTTAGAACCTGGGGTTAACTTAAAAAAGTCCAATCCTATTTGGGTTCTTCCCTACTAAAAAGGATCTTACTGCAAATCACACAATTCCAGTTGAAGGTCTGCTCTGCTGTCTATGAGTCTCTATTCCACACTATTAATTAACTCTACCCGTCCCGCTTGACTCAACTTTCTTTGTATGCGCGCGAATGGCCACTCGAATCCTAGTAAAAAGGAGCTTACTGCATATCACACAATTCCAGTTGAAGGTCTGCTCTGCTGTCTATAGGCCTCTATTCCACACTATTAACTCTACCCGTCCCGCTTGGCTCAACTTTGTTTGTATGCACGCGAATGGCCACTCGAATGTTCGAGAGCGGCCCAGCGAAATCGAGATCCCAATGCTCCAGTAACTTCGTTGCGGCCTTCTATCCATCGCCAGTGACGTCACATAGCCTATGTATGTATTGTGTCATTTTATTTCATCGTTGGCGCAAAAATTTCTTGCTTGTGTTATTTTTGTTTTTTTAGGCATACAGTGTGCCCACAATTGGTGATGCATGTATTGGGATCTCGGAAACTATAATAGATAGAAAAACGGTCAAAGGGGGAAAGTTTTAGACAATTTTGTTTGTAATCGAATGCCGTGTTTTTTGCGATTTTATCTCTTTTGGTTTTTGAGATATTTTGAAAAAACTAAAATGATGCATTTTCGAAAATACCCTGTAATTTCTATTTAAAACAATTTTTAGATTCTGTAAAAACTTTCTTTGGGCAACTTTTTACATAGAAAACGCCTGTGTAGTCCGATTTTATTTGCAACGTTTCGGATTTTTGGAACCATCATCAACTTTGTTTTTTCATATGGGCGCCATATTGGATTTTTTCGGTTTTGGAAAGCCTCTTTTCTTAGCTTTCTAATGATGTATCACAATTAGTAAAAAAAAGTTAGGTTATGGTTAAAAAACCAAAAATTAATATTTTCTTATAAATTTGGCGACATTGCACAGTAAAACACTGAAATTCTAGGTCATATTAAATTTAATCTCTATCACAATAAAACATTAAAATATTTGTTGAAAGTTTTTACCATGTAACAAAAAATAAATTTACAAAAGCCGTAAGTTTGGATAAATACATCAACTAATAGTTTTCAGAACACCTGTCACCTAAAAATCATTTAATTATTATGTATAAACAGAAATTGAGATCCATAATAAAAAAATGTCAAAAATGTATGGAAGCAAATGGGCGACACTTTGAACTTTAGATATTTTATTTCGGTTATTAGTCTTTATAGTTTAATTATGTTTTAATTTGTGTTGATATTTTGTAATTAGTTGTAGCTTAGAGTTTAAACCGAAAATGATCCACTAGGGAACTGATGTATTTACAAAAAACTTATTGCGTTAAATTATGTACTGAATTTCTGGTTATACATAATAATTAAATGATTTTTAGGTGACAGGTGTTCTGAAAACTATTAGTTGTATTTATCCAAACTTACGGCTTTTGTAAATTTATTTTTTGTAACATGGTAAAAACTTTCAACAAATATTTAAATGTTTTATTGTGACAGAGATAAAATTTAATATGACCTAGAATTTCAGTGTTTTTCCGTGCGACGTTGCCAAATTTATAACAAAATATTAATTTTTGATTTTTTAACCATAACCTAACTTTTTTTTGCTAATTGTGATACATCATTAGAAAGCTAAGAAAAGAGGCTTTCCAAAACCGTAAAAATCCAATATGGCGCCCATATGAAAAAACAAAGTTGATAATGGTTCCAAAAAACCGAAACGTCGCAAATAAAATCGGACTACACAGGCGTTTTCTACGTAAAAAGTTGCCCTAAGAAAGTTTTTACAGAATCTAAAAATTGTTTTAAATAAAGAAATTACAGGGTATTTTCGAAAATGCATCATTTTAGTTTTTTCAAAATATCTCAAAAACCAAGAGATAAAATCGCAAAAAAAAAAACGGAATTCGATTACAAACAAAATTGTCTAAAACTTTTCCCCTTTGACCGTTTTTCTATCTCTTATAGTTTCCGAGATCCCAATACATGCATCACCAATTGTGGGCACACTGTATATATTTTTTTGTTTCGCTCCGCGCAAAGAATGTGGTAGCGAGCTACATGCGGCCCTCGGGCCTTATGCTGGACAGCCCTGTTCGAAACGTCTCCAATCGATCCTAGTTTCTTCGTCGGTAGAAGCTTATATGATGAAAAATCAGATTGACATTTTTAATTCAAGTCATCACATTTTAATTGTTACTTTGTTTATTGTTTTAGCTTGAAAAGAGGATTTTACACTCAGGTCCGAATATTACGAAAGTGTAGAAAGAGCTACAATATATTTTAAATTGTAATTTTCATAATATTTTTAAATTTTTTTAATGTTAGAAGATTCTGACTTTTACCTTGGAATTTAATATAGTTCTAAATTAGTCTTTAAAAAAATCTGTCTGATTTTCTTAAATTAATTTGTAGTTTAATTTTATTAATTTCTATTAGTATTTAGTATTAACCTGGGTTTAAAATAACCGAGTGAGCAAAAGTGATCATCAAGTTCGGCTACGCGCTTGTAGAATTCAAATGTGAAAAGTATCTCCTAAATAAATTTCAGTAAAAACTGTGTCATATTGGTGAAATTCAAAGTTCTTGAGTTAATATACATATTTATTATCTCATCATCATTAAAAGAAAGTGGTTTGCTGATCTCGACCTGATTTTTTTTACGTTAATAGATTAGTTAATAGAATATTACATCACTTTCTAAAACAACTTTTATAGTAATATAACTTAAACATACAAGTGTGACATAATTCTCAAATAGCGAAGATATGAGAATTATACAATAATTAATAATATTAGCTGATATTTATGCTAATCTTGATGCTTTTAAGCTACATTTGTATTATGTATAACATTTTTTACCACTCACATGACATATTTTTATGTATTTTTTCAAGTTATTAATGCAACGTTTCCATATATGTGAATATATATACAGTGTGTTTCATTTCTCACCTTCACACCAGGAAACCAGAAGCATACAAATTAAATAATAATATTCAAAGTGCAGTATCAAGGCAAACTTCTAACATTTGCCCCAAATAATAAAAAAAACACTGTATAATATGCAATAAAATAATATTTGATAAATTAACTAAATTTCATCAGTGGTTTTTCAGTTTAGTAAAAATTTCTGTAATATTACATGTCATATTTTAAAAATATATCTAAATAATTAAGTGTTTAATTTCTTTTAAATTTTATTATAATAATTATTTTGAAGTTTGAATCAGTTTGTTTTTTCATTTGTAACGATACTATATCTCCTTTTGCATTTAGTTATTCAGTTTTCGTTTATTTCCAAATCTTTCCGCGTCGTGTTTAAACTAAAATAATAATTTCATAATTTTGAATGTTGAAAGTTCTGTAGGAACGTTATTCTATCTAAGAATTTCACGTAACTCGAGATATTTGAGTTTTTTTAGAGGACACTGAAAAATGCTATGTTGGCAGATTCTGGCAACGATTCTTCTATTAAAACTGGCAGTTCTAATCACCTCCAAATGATGCCAACTTAGTTGGCGAAACGCGCGTCGAGTGCAGTATAATGTTTTGGTGTTATATGGAAAACTACGTCAGTGATATTTATTTTTATTGCATATTATATGTACAGTGTTTTTTTTTGGGCAAACTTTATAGAAGTTTTCTTCTGGTTTCGTACTTCTGGTTTTCTTTTTTTTATAATTTTACAGGTGGTGTAATCCCAAAAGAAAATCCTTGCTGCTGCACTTGTAGTCTTTGAATATTGTCTGTTTTCTTCTTATTTTACAAGTGGCGTATTCCCACACTGATTTTTGAGAAATCATTGAAGTGAGCCACCAGGTATGGCCACAGCAGAAGCAGCTTCCAGAAAAACTGCATACACATCACTTTAACGATTGGTCTTAATTGAACTAATTTCTTACCATTTTACTTCAGCTAGGTGGGTGGTCGCACATGAGGCCGTGACCTTTAAATTTATTTCTGCCATTGTGCATTAACAGCGACATATTTCGAGTAAAAGTATACAAGGAAATCGAAATGAGATTAACAGCTGATATGATTTGTCATGTTAAAACGATTGAGCTAATTTCGTATTCATTTCACGACTTGATGATATAAAGAGACGAGTAGAGGGTTCCGAATGCAGAGAACCTGTTTGTAATACCAAATGAACATCACGAATTAATGTAAGCGATGTCGTGTTTTTTTCACTACACATAAAAACGCTATATGTACTGTTATAGCATCACTACATGTTTGATTATCTGATCTAGTTTTTTATATATCCACTGTATACGTCGCAGCTTATTCTAATAACAAGAGGAAAGTTTGAAAAATTTTAAATTCCTTTATACGTTTTATCTGTTTATCGTACGGAGTGTCGTTTTCTTGCATCGATCTAGGTCGAACGATTATGTAGTTCCAAACCGCTAATCGAAAGTGTAAACTTCCGCGCAAATGATGACAGACTGGCCCACACTTGAAAATTTATAACCGTTTTAATATAAACTCGATGCTATTACAGTTTATACGTAAGAACAAAAAGTTTTCCACTAAAGTTATATTAAGTATACTCATTGTTCGACCTAGATCGACTGTAAATATGTCTTTAAACAACTTGCGCTTGATGGGTTCATTTTAAAAGGTAATCGGATAATTGCTAGAACGCATTCATCACAGTGAAAAACATCCAGGGATATATGTTAACGCTTGTCCAAGCTTGTAACGGAAATCTTACAACTCCACCCAGTTTTCGTGTCCAAATAGCATAGCTAGCAGCAGATTGTTCTTTTCTTATAAAAGTGTGCATTATCGACATTTGTAGATATATTTTACGATTTCGATAATAAAACTTAGGTTAGATTAGATTTATATAGAAATCGCCCCCCTGGCCTAATCCACCGCGATCTAGAATATTTATTGTGGCTATCCCAACCTATTTAGAGCACTCTGTCCAGCTTTGTCCTTTGCATTAGACTCCACAGCCTTGATAGAGGCTCTTCCATGTAGCTGTTGGGTCTTGGTCTTCCTTCCCCAAGTATTTGAAATCTCAGTCTTGTCAGGCCCTCGCACTGGCATAGTATGTGTACTGAGGTTTCCTCTTCTTCTTGACAGAATCTGCAAGTTGCTTCTTCTGACAGTCCCATAAGATTCATGTGCCTATTTAGCCAATAGTGTCCTGTTAGGAGACTCACTATTATTCTGGCCTAACAGATCTGCTGTGAATTTAGGCGTCCGTTCTTTAATGTCTCAGTTGTGGCAGATTCCTCCACCACTCTCGAGATTGGTTTCGCATCCATTCCTCCATGGATATTTTAATGCATGGCTTCGCTATGCCGCAGAAGGGTTCTGGACCTATGAGGTCTTTTGATGCGCCTTCTGGGGCTAGTGCATCTGCCTCCTCATTACCCTTGGCCCCTCGTGCCCAGGTACCCAAGCTAGGGTCACCCTATTCTCTATAATAAAATTTACATACGACATATTATTAATTTAAATTTTTACCTTCTTTGGCTTATGAGGGCATCCTCATAGCCTGAGCCATAAGTGACCTACTACTAGTTCTTTAATTTCACATTCCGGTATTCATGAAATATCAGAAACTGTTCAAATTCCAAATTTCAAACTTTTCTCCCAAGTATCATTCAGAATCGTGCCATCTTTCGTTTTCACAACAAATTTGGGATTGGCTTTATTATGATGTGTTTTACAAGAGAGATACGAAACTTGTTTTAAACAAAGTTGAAGAAGCTACATAAAAGGGTAAGAGACGGTGGTACTAGGGTAGGTCTTTTTATTCATAGAATCATAATAGAACATTTTTCAACCAATAGAGCGATCATCAATAAACGTCACAGCCAATGTAGTATTTTAAGATCGGACTTACTATCGAAGTCCAATCTAGGATTGGACTTCGAATTTTTATTTGATTACATTGTATGTAGCCAGGTCCATATAATTTTATGTTCTTTTAGAGAATATATAAAAAAGAGGTAAAATCGTTTATCAAAACATAACTTTGAACCTAAGTATCTTAGGGCGTGTACCGTAATTCCAATATTGTAACCGAAATTACGGTTAGTCGCACCGTAAATCATCTCGCCTGAAACTTATGAGAATGGTACGCGGTTTCCTAAAAACGGGAACGAGCGGTTAGAACCAGAAGAACCGCTTGAAAACATTGGTTTGTTTTATTGTATCATGGGTTGTAGCGGTAAACTGATATATTTGACATTTGACGTTAGATCTGTTAATATTTTATGACGTTAGATATCAATCGAATATGGAGGCATTGGAGATTGTAATTTTAATTTAAACAGAAAATCGTTGGTCATTATAATTGATCTGTTTTCAAGATTACGCAGTATAGTATGCATACAGTATTTGGGACATCTAGGATTTGAGTTCACTATATGTATTTTTTTATGTATTCTAACTATGTATATTTTAAGTATTCTAATATGTATTTTAGCGATTGGCTACCATTTATTTTACATAAATTTAACCGTCTAACTTACTCTGGAGTTCGTCATCACTAGAATCGGTTTCTGTATCTGAAGAAGATGAAAATATAAAATCCAATATTATCCAAATCCAACATTGTTCTCCATTACCTTCTCAAGTATAAAACTACAAACGCCACGAAAATCCAAACAATAATATAACCTCAAACATCAACGCAAACGGCGTTCCGTAAATCAAACGAGTATTTCAGTTACCGTTTATAACCGTAACGGTTTTGGTAAAGTACGTCAAATTGGGGTACACACCCTTAAATCCTATGACCTAATTAGACAACTATTTTCTAATTGACAGATACAAATAGCAGTTGTAACTGTCAATTAGACAATAATTGTCAGACGGATAGTAGCAAAGGCCAAAAGAGGGCACTACTGTGTTTCTCACCACCACTAACATGAAATATTTAGTTAAATTATTAAATAATGAATATAGCCCATATCCATTGTATTTAACGGATCATACAACTGTGCAATATAAAAGTTATCGGCTTCTATCTAGAAATACAGAAGATAAGAAAGTTGGTCATACAGTTTTCAGTATGCATTTAGCAGAGTAAAAGTTAAAGTGCCTGTAAACAGACCATAAATTTGTCACAGTTTCACTAACATATTTTTTAGACATACACAGTATTCGTATTGTTATTATTGAATTAATTATACATTTACTTTTTTATAAACGAGCATTGTGCAGTCACTCAATTAGTAGGCCTACTTGATGTCTTGGTGAAGGTTAAGCGTGAGAACCCGGATTCCTCTACGGATATTAACGGTGAAGAAATTAACCTTTCCTGTTTGAGGTGAACCCATGCAGTTTCTAAATTACATATTCTGAATAGAATTTGTAGGCCCTTAATTGTCACATATTTGTGCTGGAATTTGTATACTCTTGAAATCTGATAAGATTTAGCAAATAAATACTGCTCGATATCAAACAACCCATAATTTTAGAAATATTGGTTTGGCAAAAGTGTTTCTTATTTGCAAATAGAAACCTGTATTTACCTAAAAAATAAATAATAATAATAATAATAATAATAATAATAATAATAATAATAGTAATAATAATAATAAAAATATATCCTTTATTTGCTACTTACGAAATATTTCTATATAAAACAACATAAGTACAAAGCTCACGATGGCATATGGCACAAATGAATACAAATACAGTGTAAACATATTTCACATAAACAACAAAAATAATAACACTGAAATACATACTATTCACTGCCTGACCTGGCACATGTCTTGATACAGTTTGTCTATAACATAATTTAATGTCATCTGATGATTAATAATTATACATTGGCAATATGCCCCACCTGGCATTGCATTACATCGGCATCTCCATAGGAATCGCCACATCATTCACCAACTACAGACACTGACCGGTTTCGCGGTTATTTTGCGCTCATCATAGTGCCATAGGTAGTGAACTCGATGAACGATGTTGCGACGTCTAACATCCTAGTGTTTCTCATCACTACTAACATTCACGATGCCCATTAGGCAATCACGTCACAACATCGTTCATCGAGTTGCGAGTTTCTTGAATTTGGTTTTCTCCCAAATTAATCAAAATAGTAGTACAAAACTAAAAAAAAAAAAATGTATAAAGAAAGAAAATATCGAATCGAAAATCATTACTAGTTTGATCAACAATTTGATCTGAACAAGATTTAGTAGGGGATTTAATTGAAAACTCCTCAGGACAGCACTGGGTCCTTTGTTGTTTGTTATTTATACTAATGACTTGGATTCCAATTTGGATAATCAAATCGCATAAGAATACACCTCTCAGTCTTGCCACAGCATTTCTGGGCATTTTTATAAATTCAACGTGAGATGGGTTGATCTTCTAAGTGTCTTTCATGCAACTGGTTTGTTAGAAGTTTGGAAAGTTGATGAATTTATTTCTGAAAATTTGGCTCCTAGATTATCACTTATAAACTTTTTAATCAAAATAATTTCAAGGTCTTTGAACTTTCGGGGTTAACAGGAAGAAGCTATCAACTTAATAATTTATTTTGCTTAATATTTATTTAAACTTAATGGGAGTTTCTTAAGGATCCCCTATACCTATTTTCCAAGATATTTTGTTTTTATGGAAAAAATGTTTGCACTCCATTTGAAATCTTCATAAATTAAAGGTGCTCAAAATTTAGTACCAACTTCGGTGAACTTTAAACTATCAAAGTATTTGTATAACCGGAAGTTCAATGACCTTCAAATTGTTTTGTTTAAGAAGTTTTAAACTTTAAAAAAGTAATGATCTAGATCCAAATTTTCAGAAAAAAAATATCCTCACAACTTTTCAAATGACTAACGGACCAGTTGCGTGATAAATTCTGTAGATTATTTGGCAAAAAAGAAAAAAATTTAAGTCTATGGTGTATATATTATGCTTGTTGTAAGTTTCTTGTCAAGAATGAAATTTATTGTTTTATTTTGGGGAGCAAGCATTAACATAAACCAAGTTTTTTGTTATCCAAAAATATATACGTTTGATCTTGAAGAGGTTTCAATGGCTCATGTAGAAATAAATTTAGAGCTTTCGGATATTGGATAACTATTATACAGGGTTAATCAGAAGTAGCGGTCGGGTCAAATAACTCGGAAACTACTAGAGATACGGAAACATAATTTGGTGTGTGTGTGTGTATACATAGTGTACAAATAACGCGCGATCCAATAAAAGTATTGTCAATGTTGCCAAGTTTACCGTTTTCCAATTTTTTTTTTAATGGAACACCCTGTATATTTTTACATATTTGGATAGGGCAAAGTCTACATATATTCTAATGAGAGAACGTTCTTTTAACGAACACATTGGTGTAGGGTTTGTAAATATTTTTTTCAAATGCTGCAAATAATTTGTTAAATTTGAAAAGAATCTCTATTTTAAATAATAAATACAATATCGATATCTGCATATCCAACTATCATTAATATTTCAATTCTTTCGATTTCATTTAATTTTACCATTTTTGAAATACCATTGGTCAAACTCAAATTGTCTAATTATTGTTAAAACTACTTTAGCTTATCTGCTGAATTTAGGGACACTCACCTCAGGACCCTGTATAGATCAGTAGAATGAATAAGATAAGTAGGCTTTGCCGCCGAGGATATATTAACGATTTTAAACACGAGCCACACCGCTGATGTTGAAATTAATGTGTGCCAGTTCCAAAATTTGATACGTCAAAATGACGCTTAATAAATAAGGCTTCTTAAAACACCATGCAACTACGCCCCTGGCGTATGCTTCAACATCCGCATTTTATCTCATACTTGCACATTTCTTGAAACATAATACATATTATAAACCCGCCAAGTTTTCCAAGAACAGATTTCAACCATTCTTTGTATTCCTAAATCATAAGCATAATTTTGTCGCAAACACCAGGAAGTGGATTTCAAGAAACCCCTACCTAAATTAAGTCACTTCCGGTACAATTTAAATATAATTAAAACGTGCGCGCCCGCGGCGAGTCCGCCCAGGAGAACACATGGAGGCAGAGGAAAATGTTATACGTAACATCTTTACACTTCCGCATAGAACAGAAATAGTGCAGAACCAATATGTGAAAAAGGATTACTTCCGTGCGACGGATGGGAAAAGTAGCAGTTTCGTAAAAAATGTTACGTTAAGACAATAAACTGAAAGCGTGAATGTAATACTCAATTAAACATGCTGTACCTACATGTCCATGGTGTTAAAAGAAGAGTAAATCGAGGACATACCCTATATACAAAATTAGGTATTCAGGATACCATTTCAGCAGTATTCATACTACAGTTATTGGATGATTAGACAAATAAACAACAATTTGTCAGTTTAGTTTTCTCTTAATTTAACATCTAAGCATGCATGTACCTTTTAATAAGGGAACCCGGTGTTTGACCTTTATTTTCTGCAGGCTAAAGCCCCCCATACACCTGCGAATAAATTTCGCAAACTAACATTGCACAACGTGTTGTTTTGCAAACAAGGTCCCATACACTATATCCAATTTTATGCAAACTGCAGTTGTTTTTATCGTGTACCTAGTATGTACGGAAACATATCCATCCTCAGACGCAACCTGTTTACCTAAATAATTGCAGTTGCGTCGGGTGTTGGTGTTAAAAAAAGAAAAAGGAAGCAGAATATTAGGGATGGAATTGAAGGAATTAAAAAGTGGTTAAAGGGTGGTTCTATTCTTGTATGGACCGCTCTTTTCCTTACATACTGCCGACAACTGACGGTATAAATCAATAAACTGACTAAAAATTATCTATTACATATTTATAAAACTGACCATTTCAAGAACAATACGTACTACTTTATTATAATTACAGACGTGAGTCTGAAAATAAACTGCAGTTATTACACAATGGGTCGAACACAAAGCCCATACACGACGCAATAATTGCGCAACGCAACTCGTGCAATTAAATTCAAACATTTTTAAATTTCGGCAACTGGTTGCGCAGCACGTTAAACAACACCATACACTATACAATTGTTTACACAGCAGCTTCTGTTGCGCAATTTGTTCGCAAGTGTATGGAGCCCTTTACGGGTACGTATGTCTCCCTTATTTGATATTCTGGACGTAACCCTAACTCACATCAATCGTGAAAACGATGTAACATTTAAAATATTGTTTATGCATACATTTAGACAAGCTAACAGAAGTAAATACAGTCGAATGTAAACGTTTCACATGCTCTTTTAACGATTTTATTATATGCAATTTAAAATACTATTAACATTTTTCACATTGACATTATTAATACTATGACATTTTTCAATCTTGAAAGGGGTTGGCACCTTTGGTGTGAAGCTAACACTGACGTACTTTTCCACACAACACCAAAACACTAGTACACTCTGTACAAAGTATCACTTGGAAATAAACGAATAGGAATTTATTTTTGAGTCTGTAAACTAAAAAGGGGTCGGTACTTTGTACCTTTGATGTGAAGATACTGATGTAGTTTTCGACATAACACCAAAAAAACTATATTAAAGTCGATGCGCGTTTCGCTAACCAAGTTGGCATCATCTGCAGATGATTATGTCCTATTTATACCTAAACTACTTCTACGGTTCAGTGAACCATCGCGACTGATCAGTGAACCGTGACTTACTAACCAATAAAGCGGGGCTATATGGGATTGGTCGTCTGTCACCATTCATACTATTTTTACATTTAGCAATTTCCAAACTCTCAAAAGCATCCAGCTGTGTGGAATTTGTCACATTTCTAATTAGTCTTAAATTGCTACTTTCTATTTTATGGTTGTTCTCAAACGCATGTTGAGCGACGCTAGATGTTCTACCATATTTGAGATGAGCCATATGTTCCTTGAATCTAGTTTGAATTGACCTTCTAGTTTGTCCAGCATTCTTTTGATTACAGTACAGTCTTTATAGCTAATTGCGTAAACATTTTTCAAGTTTAAATTAACTAACAGATTGATTAAGCTATTGTTTTATGCCTGTCACTCATCACAAGTAACTAGATAATATCGCATTTCCATTTAAATACAAACAAATCAGTTTTTCACCAATAGGGAGTTTTTGAACCCCTTAAATTTTAGCACGTCGTTATCGTTATATTGAGCAAGCGCAGTGCCAAAAATATTATCATTTTCGGTACTGCGCATGCTCAGAATAACGATTACCATAACGATAACTTAAAATTTAAGGGGTTCAAAATCTCCCTATTAGCTCTAAAAGGGTTCACTTTAGGTATAGCAAATTTTACATTTAATTCCATTTTTTT
Organism: Pogonocherus hispidulus; assembly: GCA_963924545.1. NCBI lineage: Eukaryota > Metazoa > Arthropoda > Insecta > Coleoptera > Cerambycidae > Pogonocherus > Pogonocherus hispidulus. The sequence goes on from OZ004698.1 coordinate 15,309,458, forward strand.
TTAGAGGAATTGAATGGAAGTAAAAATATGTTGGGTTGCCTTTTAAAAATATGAAGTTTTTGTGTGAAGAATCACTTATTAACTGGATTTTTTAATGCACTGTATAACATTATAAACCTGATCAATTTTAGGCACCCTTACATGCCTAAGTTTAGACATTTTACATGCTGTCATTCAATTTTTCTTCTTGTTAACTCGAATTTGAAAATTATAAATATATTGTAAAACCATACAAGTTTGAAAATAAGAATAAATATCTCAAAAACTGTAAAATTATTTAGCTATATATAATCCTGAATAAAATAGTCTTTATACTGATCAAGGAATTATAAAATGTAGTATTCCATTTAAAGTAAGGAATTTGGTATCGATTTCCCGCCGTATAATAGGTAGTCAAAAATATTTTTGAAAAAGTCAGTGTCATGAACGCCCCATGCAAATTTTTAAACTTCTACTGGTTCTCCATATACCACATATACAAACATGTTTGTTGTTTATATGGCTTTATGTGAATGTACAGACTACAGATTGATTAGAGGGAGCCCTAAACAGAATACATCTTAATAGTTATGTACTATTTACAGTAGGTGCTCTTTCTCATTTAAAATTTTAATCTGCAATTCTCCCACAAAGACTTGTCTGTAAATCTAAATGTGTTTATTTTAAATGTCGGTTTTATCGCTTTATTTATGTGTGAAAAACTGTTGACTGTTTGTATTTGTTATTTAATTTAGTGTGTACCGGTTGGGCGTTGCGTTTTATACGTTCTGCCACAGGTTTGTCAACAATTCAACCTACATGGTACACGATGAAACTGACTGTTAGCTTAACAATGAAGTTAACCCCCTTTTTTATTATTCATATAATATTAGGATATTCTAGACTATGTTATTTTTTATTAATTAACGACTCGTAAATTATTAGTTTTAGTTTTACTGATTGATATTTTAGCTTTTCTTTTAACTTCCTGTCGTTTACGCAGAGAATAAAGAAGCCACTTTTAAATTGGTTGAGAATATTAAAAGAATGGGAGTTGTCGCGGCTTCTTATAATAGTTATATAAGCGATAATATACCATTGCCTTCGCCACACAACACGCTCTTGAATTCCCGGATAATTACTTGAATTAGAATGAGGAGTAAGAGATATTATTATTATTATTATTATTTCCAATAGGAAACATATACCTTTTATTTTATTAATTTTCAGTATACATATCTGTTACATCTAATGCTGATGTAACAGACATCCAGACTGTAAACAGTGAGTAGTCCATCTCTAACTGAATTAGTCTGTTATACTTAACAAATAAAGTTTTCATATGAAAAGTGGAACGTATCCGAGATAATTTAGAAGCCTAGTCAACTATCTCGGATATAATTTATTTTTAATATTAAATAGGTATTACTGGCAGTATAAAAATACATAATGTGGATGGTAAACTTATTTTTAATGAGCATATATTACGCATTTTATTTTGGCATAAGCACCCAAAATAATTATTATCTATTTATATGTCGTACTTTCAATATATACGAGTATTTTTAAATTTGTAACAAACTGAGAACACTGCAAAAGCGATGTTATGTCATTAATATAATACTTTACTCTTATTATTATCGCATACAAGTATGAAGTATAGATTAATTACATACAGAAACTTCTACAGGGGTAGGTAGATTAGGGTGGCCCTATAGTGCACCAAAGTACAATATCGTCTCTATTGCATGGTTTTGAAAAAAATCAGTTTTTTTGAAGTGATGTAGTATGAAGAGACCCATATTTTAAAAATGTTTTGAAAGATACAGAGTGGTCCACAACAGCGGGACACCTCCAAAGCACGCAGCTTATGCCCAAGGTCAATTTTTGTAAATGAATCACACTATATTTTTTAATACTTGAATTCAACTTGAAATCCTCTATTAGACGATACGTGATTTTTTATTTTCGATGCGGCGTTGCCGATTAATTAAAAAAAAGTGTGAAAATTTTGGTTGAAACGCAGTAAGTGGTATAAATGAAATCACTGTGTGTTAGGAATAATTAAAAAAAATAGTTTGCAACCTTTTAGCCAATTGATGTAGCTAAACCACAAATGCGGATACGGATACGTTGATGTATCAAATACGGATTATTTTATACAGGATCTTTTTTACACAAGTTTAGTACACCAATTTAGTGTGTTTCAAAATGCTTTTTCTGAATTTTTTCAAATGCAAGACACAGTATATTATTTTATTTTTGAAATCATCTACATTTTTTATAAATAATGTCTTATACCTAAAATATATATTTTCAGAGATATGTATACAGGGTGACCCAGGGTGACGAGATATTAGACATATTTCAGAGACTGCTTCGATTTTAATTTTGAAAATTTGGGCAATAGTGTTTTCGGGCATGTCCTTTTCAACTAAAATAATTACGTCCACCTAACGCTTCCGGTTATACCGGAAGTTGATGTCATCTTCGTTATTTTAAATGGAACACCCTGTATATTACTGCAATTTTGAACTCTACGTGAAATTTTAAACACATTTCATGTAGGATGTCCTATACCTATCTTCAACTGTTTTTATTGAGAGCTGAATATTGACGTTTTGCAACTTTGACACCCTGTAAAATCTAAACGGTTTGAGATCAAGCAAAACGGTTTGCATATTCCGATCTTGTCCGATTTGACATAACTTTATTATTTTTGTGGAACTATGTTAAAGAGCAAGTATAATCAGCGACATATACTGTGGATGTACCTATATGTCTCTGGTATAATGCAAAACCCCTACAAATACAAAAAAAGACGCAGACCTTTTAAAAAATGCCTATGTCGTCATGCTGCATATGACAAAATATTTTTAAAATGTGTGCCTTTTCGCGCTACGACACTTTCATAAAAGCGTATTTTTCCAAAACCCTACAATAGGGCAGATATTGGATTTGGAGGCGGTATTGGGACACCCTGTATGAATTTATTAATCTTATCATTTTCGCAGTATAGAACGATGTACAGAAGTAGGTACAGGATGTTTGATTGAACATTGGCCAATAATAATATATACTTTTCGCGTTAACTTACTAAATTTTATGCATCATTGATAGTTGTTGTTTTAATGGTTTTAACATATTTTTGATAAATTATAATAGTAAATGCGTTGTTTCACTTTGCCGCTTAAAGCTCTACGGGATTTTAAATTGAATCATAGCAAAATATACTAATTGTTAAATAAATATAATATCCTCCGTTACCAAATGAAATACTTGCATTATAATAATAAATTTGTGAAAAAAAGGCGAAGGAAGCATCATTAAAAAAACAATATACAGTGACTCAATAAAATCCCGCATAAATTCTTTATTTTCAAAACGTAAAGTTTTTTTAAAAATCGCTCGGACCCGTCGATTTTCTTTATTTTTTCCCTTATTTTGCATATATTTATTTTTTACAGAGTGACTCAATGAAGCTATGTCGATATAAAGTTTAATATTTTAAATGGAAGTATTTTTGTATTTTGTATTTTTGTATCTTGTATTTTTTTACATCTTTGAAAATACCTTTTTTCTACGAAGACGATCATATATAGTTTTATAGGTCTATCCCTAATAATAAGGGAGATACGCCCAAAAAGTGGACCATAAGAGGGATGTGTTGGAGAAAGACTCTGTATCTAGCAACGAATTGATATTCTCTTTCCAAGACATTCCTCTTACGGCTTATGGCACACTTTTTTGGGCATATCTCCCTGATTATTAAAGATAGACCCCTATTAGAGATAAAACCTTATTGACCATATTCGTAAAAAAGAGTTATTTCCAATTGTATAAAAAATACAGGGTGTCCCATTTAAAATATTAAAGTTTATATCGACGTAGCTTCATTAAGTCACCCTGTAAAAAAGTAAATATATGCAAAATAAGGAAAACAATAAAAGAAAATCGACGGGTCTGAGCGATTTTTAAAAAACTTTCCTTTTTTGAAAATAAAGAATTTATGGGGGACTTTATGGACTCACTGTATTTGTCAGACATTATTCTACTGCGTATGCCTATTATAGTTGACTTCTCAATATTTTACATTATACCTACGTTACATTATACCTAAAAATATAGATAGTATTATTACCCCCAAGAAATATTGTTGAAATATTGGGTAATCATTTTTTTTTTTTGTGAAACTTGTTTTTGTTAGATTATTATAATCTGTGATTAATCCGTCGATTCCGCAATACACTGGAACAAATTTATTGCTATAAGGCGAGACGGTTGTTACGCTTTCAATTTACGTACCCATCTCCGCATGGTGTTGAAATCAAATTTTCTTTTTAATAGTTCTTATAATTTAAACATTGCGTCTTCCTGTGTGAATATTAAATTTGATTTCATTAATTAATATATTGTATTGCTGTTATAGAATTGAGGAAATTAGTAGCAGTATGAAATATTACCTACTGCATAGACCATCCATTTTATTCTCTGGTACACTAAGAAAATGGTACAATTCACATAAATAACACTCCGTATCGCCAATTAAATTATTTATTTATATTTGGGGAATACATGATTTAATTAAAATATGTAATATTAACAAATACATTTCATTTCTAAGGAAAAAAATATTTAATTAAATGTTTAGTGCGGGAAACGGATTTACTTGGTACACTTAATTTAGTTTACTATTGAAAAATAAACTTTGGTTTTCCAAAATAAAACAAGTAGGTATTTATAGTTACCAAGTATTTGATATTTAAATATAAGGCTTAATACTGAACAGTTTATTACATTTGTTTATAGAAAATCAAATGTCAGAGATAGGAAAAACTATTTATTTTCTTAAATATAATAGTTATTCTATTCAACTATCTGTAATAATTATTGTAGAAAATGCGTAGAAAACTTTTCACTTAGTTTCAACATCAGTCACTCGAGTACGTATAATAGAAAAAAAAAAATACAAAAAACAGGTTTAAAAAGTAGCAAAATATAATAGTTAACAGTGTTTATTTAAAAGGCAGACATAATTACAATCTGAAATAAAGATAAATGACATTTTTGAGTATAGAGAAAGAAATTACATTTTTGTAAATCATTTGAGGTTAGGTTACTTAGCAGAAAAAAGATTAGATTAAGTTAACATTAATTTATTGATAGACATTCTTATATATTTTGAGATAAATAATAGCTCGCGTGCTATTAAATATTTAATTGGAAAATATATGTATTTCTTAACAGCAAATATTTATGACTCTAGTAAAAGTAAAGTACCTAAGTAAAAGTAAAAGTAATCGTTCGGTTTAAACTAATGTAATTCTTAATATTCTGACAATAGAAATGTTTAGTATCAAATACGATTTTGAAATAAATAAAATAATTTCAAATACATGATAATTCATAATCATTCATATCAATAATTCATATCATTCATATTAACTGTTCATTAATTATATAATAAATATCATTTCATAATTTCAAAGCTAATTTCTGTAGCCTTACTAACGGTTTTAGCAAGATTTTTCTCGTACAGAATATGTTCATGTTTCATATTTTTTCGTTTTTGAACATAGATACAGGGTTGAAAAACTTTTTCCGAGTTTTAAAAATTGTGGCAAACCTATATGGCGCCCATAAGAAAAACAAAAGTTGAGTATGCTAAAGCATAATCTAGTAGACCTAAATTTTGAAGTCCTTGCTGAGCGCTGTCCCTGTCCTGAAAATTTGATGAATGTGTCTTACAATAAACGAGCTATGGATGTTTGCAGAGAATGTACATTTTATGTTTTCACGCTGTATCTACTTAAGGCAAGGAATTTTTTAAAATGTAACCTTGGATCCTTCTTGGGCCTAAAATTGCCCAACTATTTCCCAATTTCACCAACTTTGTATCTATAATGGTTTCCGAGATGTCTATTCAGTTCATCTTAAACTGGACATTGTGTATAGGACAGGATAGCAATTAGCAAGATTTGTCTTGTTCTTCAAAATCTGGTATATCAAAATATCCCCAAGTGTTTCATTAAATTTATCATTGGCCACTTCCACATTCCGATATTAAGCGTAGATTAATTAGTTAATGTATGACATATCTTTGTGGTGGTTTACATCCGCAACTACTCGTTGGAAGAGATAAATCACATACTTGTTTTTATATTTCGCAGCAAACTAGTGATTTTATCGCAATATCTTCCCTGCCGCCTTTTATGGCCAACCAAACACTACTAGACTAGGGACTAGGGCTATAAAGCTTGTCGTCCATTTGTCCAGGCCGGCACGACACAACTTGACCCGCCAAAATACGGTTAGAATGCAAACAACGCAAATGAATGAACAACATGGGCGCTAGTCGTTATTTGCGTTCTATCCGTATTTTGACGGGCCATGCCGTGCCGGACAAATGGGCGACAAGCTTTAAGGTGTATCAAATTTTAAATAAAATGACTTATTAATAAATGACGCCATATTATGTAGAAATCTGCGGTATTGGCTTCCCAGTTCTTGAATTTTATCCGGTGATAGGATATGTTTTCAACGCAAAAATGTTTCCTCGTATCAATATTGCTCTTAAAATACAAATACATATTAAATGTACTGAGTATTTATTTTGTTATGAAGAATCTTATTAAAAATGCATATAAGCCACACTTTATGTCCCTTAAACATTAAATAAGAGAATCATTATGCCTCATGCAAATCCTTTCACGAAGCACAGGCATATGAAGGTACTGAAAGTTCACAGGCTTTACCAAAAAAGTGCATTGCACGTTGAATGCGTTTTATAATGGAATATACGGCTTTATTGAGCTTTAGTTCTCGTTGGTAGACCTAAATCCAATGTATCTTCAAAGAGGAACCACCATAGATATCTTCAAAATGGAACCACCATATATAGATATCTTTAAAGTGGAACCACCATAGATTATTTGGAACCAATGAGTATAAAATCTGTTAAATTTGTGTCAACCAGAACTGAACCAGGAGCTGTACAAATTTCGAAGGTGTTATAGAGTGTTATATAGGTGTTATAGGCTATTATAAAAATAAATTTCATGGACATATTTACTTTAAAATTATACTAGGTTGTCTCAACTTCGGCTGCTTGTTGCCATTTGGTGTTAGGAATAACTGACACTCATGTGGTGACGGTGCATCATGCACTTCTGTCTATATCTAGTATAACTATATATGAGGAATGCCCTCAAAAATTTGTATATGTTAAAAATCAAAGATAAATATTTCAAAGATTGTGTTTGTATTAAGAACTAGCATAAATGTATTAGTTTAGTTAATTAATAACAAACTAGGTATATATAAGTAATTTTTTTGTAAATATTGCCCCGTATATCATTAGAATCGGGGCCGTACGCAGAATTTTTTTAGAGAAGGTGGTTTGGTTAGTTATCCATGAAGAATTTTTAAAAATTATTATTGTGTACCACAGCCAAAACACATAGCTTTGAACTTGTCAAACAGACTCAAATAAACTTAAGATTTTGAAATAAAAATATTTCGTTGAATACTTGGTTTCGTTTAACAATTTTTTGTCGACACTTGTTTCTTATTCTCACATATTTCTAAATATAAAAACAACTTTAGCTTCCGCAAACTACCATTTTTTATTTTTAACTGATTTATTATTATTTGGCATTACTACGCATTAATTAATTAAAAAATATTTAATTGTTTAGTTTAGACTATAAAACAGCATAAATTCTCAAAATATTGCATTACCGGATATTGATAATTCGGAAGAATTTAAAATGAAAAATTATCTATTGCCTTTATCTGGTACAAGAGTCTAAATACCAATGGACCATTACGGGTCAGATATAATGAATAATAAAAGAATACAGGTTCCTAAAAAATGAATTTGAAATAATAATAAATAGATTGAACACTTTAAACACCCTCCCTACATACGGCCTTGATTGGAAATATAGTAAATAAAGCCTTTATTGGTAATAAGGCATATACAGGGTGGCCCATTTGGACTTAGGACACCTCTGTAAAATGGATATTTTAAGTCCGATTTTGATGATTTTTTTTTAGGTTGTTACTCATGGAAAATTGCATTTTGTGGCAAATAGACAGATTTCTTTATTTCATGGGTTACTTGATCTTCACAACGTATTTTGGGGCATAAATTAATTTAGTGAGAATTGTTATTAATATTCTGTACTTTAGGATGAAATTTGGTACAGGGCTATTTGAGGGGGCGCAGAATACAGTGGCGTACTTAGTTTTCGTCTAAAAAAATCGCTAATACGATTTCTCGAAATTTCGCCCCCAAAAAAATTGCAAAGTAGGCCTTGATTTGTGTAACAGAAATCTGTCTATTTGCCACAAAATGCAATTTTCCATGAGTAACAACCTAAAAAAAAAATCATCAAAATCGGACTTAAAATATCCATTTTACAGAGGTGTCCTAAGTCCAAATGGGCCACCCTGTGTTACCCCTAACCTTGTTTTACCATAACTCATTCTTATTTTATTACATAGTGGAACAGAGTAAATTGTGCAATCAACGATTTATATGTAACTAAAGCCCGTCGTTCACAGAGCAATTAGTTTCTAACGAAACCGTTTCGTTCTCGTACACATATTGACGCAAAAGTAATTCGATAAATATCTTAGTATACGAGCTTACGTATATGTTTGTGTTTCGATTGTTTAATAGTTCCAAATTATAAATGATGTGGATGATATGGATATTTTGTACTATTATAATCGTAGATATAGACAGAGAAGAAGGCGATTCTGGGGTCATCCCTATACATATAAAGAAATATAAACTGCGGATTAGGTATGACCATAGATAAATAGTTATATATGGTATGACCACTGCGGAATTGCAACAAGATCAATGGAAAGCTTCGTTCATTCTACAGAATGATCAAAGAAACCTACAAACTCTGTCTCTGGCGGTTTATTACTTACCAGTAAAAGCTACCGATCAGCAACTGATACATCCGTGTATGATATATGATTAAAATCAACATGCTGTATCTGACGCGCAAGAAATTGAAAGTAATGGAAGGTTTTTAATAGTCAGTTGACCAGTTCCTCCGTGAACGACTCAACTATAACTATAGTTCAGTATTATGCATTTTTAATACTTCGAAAGTTCAAAATTTTATGTTGGTTAATAATGCTTACAAAATCACGTTATGTAATTTATTTAAAAATTTGAAACCCTTATTCGATTTGAGTGGAGATCTGATGTTGCAACGTTTAAATTTGATTTAAATAACTTAGACTTAGGCACGTAGCTTAGCTTAAAATAAAAACTAAAACGTAATTTCTGCAATAGGTAACTAAGTACTGTCCTTCAGTTGGCACAAATGTATGTATATATGTAAGCGAGTATGTTTTATATCGTCGCTACTAAGAATAGCCCCTTACCTATCAATAAAACGTTTATACCTCGAGTAATAAATCACTTTGAATTTACGAGGACGTTTGTAAAAATCCAAATAGTGCACTTAAGCCTCCCAACCAGTAGTTTTACTTACACTCTTGCTCTTAAGGCGTTAAGTTCCCACAGATAAAAAAAAGTAAAAGGTAATGCTACACACCTTATTGTCTCTTGCATACCTCTTTTTCCAAGAATACAACAATAAAGGTGGATGTTTCCTAGAACATGCATACAACGTTTGTCCGGTAAAAAGATAGACTTCAGAAACGAGATGGGAAATTTGTGGATGTCTGTAAACTAAAAGGCTGTGTACAGCAAAACTAAGAAACTATGCAATATGTTGGTATTGTTATTTGTTATTGTAAGAATGAAATAAGAAGCTTGAACAAAGCCCTGGGTTTCAGTTTGAAAAATCTTAATTTTTACACTTATACCAACAAATTAACATTTAGTTGGGCACATATGGATCATATTTTCGGGGCCGGGTCAACTTGAATTACAATTCATGAGACCGCTGTTTTTAGTCTTAAGTTACTATTACTGTTACAATTACGACTATTCTAAAGACATGCAATAATAAACATGCTTTTAAAGCATGTTTATTATTTTTTAGACTATCTGTTTGATAGAAATTGTAGGTATATAGAGGTCGAGTCAACAAAAAGTTTTATTTTCGATTATTTGTCAAAGAATTGATTTCCATGGAAAATGCTCGGACAGGTCAATTTTTATTTGAAGGAAGACCCATTTTTATGTTATTAACATTTATACAGGGTGTTCCAAAAAGAGTGGTTTACATATATTTTTTAAATGGAACACACACCCTGTGTAATTTTATGGATTTGGATATAACGTTCCCTCACGCATACATTGGTATAGCTCTAATGGTAAAGGACATATACATAAAAGAGTGTTTCATAAGCATAATGAGTTAAAAAGAGAATATCGATTCGTTGCTAGACTACAAACACTACAAAGTCTTTCTCCAACACATTGCTTTTATGGTAACAATTTATGGTCATATCTCCCCCACTATTAGGTCTATATATATCTATCAAACCATCAATGTATTCGTGAGAGAATGTTATATCCAAATATGTAAAAATACACAGGGTTATTTTAAAAAAATTAGGTTGTGGTAAACCTGAGCCTTTCTCCTATGCGCAGGGGCATTTTCGTCCCGTTTTTTACGCGTTTTCCCAATTTAAACGCCTTTTCAAAAAACCTCCGCAAAATTTTCGTCGATAGCCATTCGGCGAGAGAGATGCGGCTAGCACCGACGTTTGTTCTGGCGCCTAATAGTCCCGTCACTCCTGCCGTAATCCCAACTTTTCGCGGTACCCCCGAGACCCTTTTTCTAATTTTTAGGGCTTCGAGAACCGCTTCACGCGAAAGTTCCGTCCTTTCTCTTACTATGAGATTTTTTTTCGAGACTGTACGTCGAGTCCTTCTACGTCTATTTCGTCTTCGAAAATCTCGAGTCGCATCCGTCTCAACTTCCTTCTCATTTTATCTGCCGATGTGAAATTGCACTAACAAGACAAGCACCTCCCGCGAAAACTGTCCAAATTAATTAAACTTCAGATAGGTTATTTTCCTATGAGAAATATTGCTAACAGAATCGATAGTACTGACTGCCAAACACTTCTGATTACCAAAATACTGAAGCGAGATACTTTTCCAATAATTAGAAAATCGGTAAAAATTAATTTTTCAGATTGACACGTACAGTTTACATAGTTAAGTGCCTCACGGTCAACTTTTGAGAAGTGGTGCAGTAGCGCATAGGGATAGTCGTAGGATTTCAAACATCGTAATGCTGATTTCGCGAGTTGGAATCACACTGCAGGCAATTTTTTTTTACTTTTTAATTCTAATTATTTATTAATATTATTGTTTAGTTATTCTGTTTCATTGTCCTCCGTAGTTTTTATTCTTTCTGAAGGTAAAGTTTGGAATGAATTCGTTCATTTTGACAGCCTGTAAAATTCATAATTTTAGCTTACAAAAGTAAATATCTACAATATTAATTTGCTGCAACAATTATGACAGCAATATATTTTTGGTCCCATTGATAAAATTGATAAAAATGTTTACTGAAAAATAAATTCTACTTTCAGCACTTAAAAAATTATTATGTTTTACCATTAAGAATAGAGTACCCTTACAATTCATCAAAATATTAAGAAAAATCATTTAGTGTTCTATAATGACATCATCATTCCAGTTACAAAATTTCTTTAATATGTGTTTTCTTAAAAATAATATTATTTTAGATGCTTTTGTTGACCTCTGGTAGGGCTAGAAATGGGAACGTAGCGATTCTCTCCCATTTCTAGTCTATTTTTATTACGCAAGTAGGTATAGGGATAAATGAGGATATTAGTTGCATGTTTCTGAAGCCATGTGATATTCTTGTCTACCCGTGTACCTACCGCGCGTCAAAAATAGCTTTAATTAAAATTATCCGGAAGCACATGCCCTTTTGTTAGATTATTCTTTACACCACCGAATGGCTCAAAGTGAGATTGATGTAGCATAAATAAAGGCTCATATAAACGGTTATAAATACCCGTATATGCCTCGGAGATGAATGAAAAACAGACTAGATTCGATTAGTTGTGTTAACGTTGGTTTTAGCCTGTGCCCCTTTTTCTGCAACATCTGGATAGACTCGTTACTGGTGGTCTGTGTATTACGGAAGATTTCTAGTAACTAAATGTTTATTATTATGATTAATAAGTAAGGTTTTCAGCTTCAGAAGGACCGGGTAAAATATAGTAAAATAAACAAGACCCACATAAGCAGACTTGATGAGTACCTAAAGTAGTAGAGATGCGGGTGGTAAACGGGAAATATTGGAATTGTGAATCATATTCCATTAGACACGGACAAATAATATACAGGGTGTTCCACGTAGACCTTCCATTAGACGTTTCTAGAATACTACGCGTAGTGGAATTCTGAAAATTTATATGCGGGGGTTTCTCACAATTTTCTATCGATTAAAAATACTGCCGGTGACGTCACACTTCCGGTTCTAACGGAAGTAGACATCAACTCGCTTCTTTTCAAATGGAATGAACTATTTTTTATTTCATTTTTGGATTCTACGTCAAATTTAAAGGTAAGTTTCATAAGAATACCCTATCCCTAAACTCAATCGTTTCTGAGATATTTCGAGTTTTTCAAAAATTTTGCAAAAAAACATACTTACGTTTAATCGGTTCTATCTCTTCTGTTTTGAATCTAGTTGAGATTTCTAATCCAGCAGCTATAACTGTCGGATTATTTTCGTTGCAGCAATAATGTCCAAATATTTTCAAATCGGTGGAATTTTGGAATAGGGAATGCTAATATCAATCGGAAGAGAATTAAAAGCTACATCCATTAGCATTATAAAACATAGAGTGGTGTATAGGGTGTTATAATAAGCGAGGTACTGAACTTTGACACAATTGGTCGGTGTTTTTTCGACGCCCTGTGTAACTTGTATCAACTTTCAAATACTACAGATGTTTGGATACCTTTTAGTATTTCTCGTCTAAAATTTTATCCCTCTAGATTCAAAACTAGAAAAGATCGAACCGATTAAGCATAAGTATGTTTTTCCAAAATTTTTGAAAAGTCTAAATATCTCGTAAACCATTGAGTTTAGGGATAGGGTATTCTTATGAAACTTGCCTTTAAATTTGACGTAGAATCCAAAAATGAAATAAAAAATAGTTCATTCCATAGAAAGAAACGAGTTGATGTCTACTTCCGTTAGAACCGGAAGTGTGACGTCACCGGCAATATTTTTAATCGATAGAAAATTGTGAGAAACCCCCGCATATAAATTTTCAGAATTCCACTACGCGTAGTATTCTAGAAACGTCTAATGGAAGGTCTACGTGAAACACCCTGTATATTTTAAAACATGTCTTACTCAATATAAAAACTTATCGAATTCCGGCTCTCAATAAGGGGTAAACCTGTCTTCAGAAGTCTAAAATCTAATTATGGAGCAATTGTATTTTAAATTAATTTAAAAATATTAGACTAACGTGATGGTGAGGGGGCAAAAACCATAGGATTCCAGGGTATCTCAGAAATTGTTATTTATAAAAAAAATCTAACACCGCCTTCTCGAACTCTATTTTCAAAATTGCCAGAATGTGTTTAATTTATAAAAATATAGTTCAATATTATTAAATATATTCAATACAGCAGTATGACTGTTTTTTGTGAGTAGCCAGTATGTAGTAATCCAGTAACCCAGCCACATGGCTGGTAATCTGGCCAGTAACGAGGTGCAGTTGAGTGAAGTGATTTATGAATGGAATGATGTGGACTTGTTTCTGTTTCCATAATTCTTTCAACTTCTACTGCTAGTTGTTGATATTTTTCTTAGTTTTCTGTATAGTTTTTAGTTGTTTTTGCCACATGGAATTGGCATGTCCATAAGGTAGGTGTCCCTTTTTATTTTTTCATGCAATGTCTTGAAGTATCTGGTCTATATGGGCTACCGTTTTATCAGTTACAACGGGTTACAGTTGGTTAGGTCTCAGTATAATTTATAATATTTGTTTTCTGTTTGTGGTGAATATTGGTGGTACAGCTGATGCTCCGATTTTAGATTTAATCGTAGAGCTATCGCCAGGTGAATAATTTTTGCCACTGTATTTATTATGTCTATTAATTATTGGGTACTTACTTCTACTAGTAGTATAAATCTCTCTGTTTCTGGATATAATTTGCCCGTCTGTAAAAACGTATCTGAAAGTTCTTTGTTTATGGTTGTGTGAAGTTATCCACACATTTCTGTCCACGCATTCTGACAATCGTATCGGAAGTGAGGGTATAAACGCGGTCAGTTGTCGTGTAAATGTGTGACTTCCCATCAATATACGCCTTTCACCGGCTGCAGAAACATGTGCTACGGCATGATGCTACTGCAACATAATCTTTTAAATAAGCTGTAAACAAAATATTTATTTATTACTAATGAGGACAATTTGGTATTTGGGTATTGTCTACAGTATGATAACCATAAATAATAAAAAAAATGTAATTAGGTTTCTGTGCATGGATAGCAGAAAATCAATATGCGCCCTTACGGATGCATTCACCAAACTCGGTACGTATCAGATGCATTCACCAAGCTCGGTGGGCATATTATGCCCATACCTGTAGGCTTCACAATCATAAGCAGTATTTGTTGCCCGTCTGTCTGTCTATGATAAAAACAATTAAATTTGAATTTATCTGCGTGGATGGCTGCAAATCAATATTATTTAGCCACGTAACCCTTTCAGATGCATCCACCAAACTTGGTGGGTATATGCCCATATAAGTAGGCTTCATAACCACATGTAGTATCTGCTTTGCCTGCCCGTCTGTCTATGATATAAATCATTAAATTTAATTTTTCTGCGTGGATGGCTGCAAATCAATATTCCTTAGCCACGTAGCCCTTTCAGATGCATTCACCAAAATTGGTGGGCATATGCCCATACAAGTAGGCTTCATAACCACATGTAGTATTTGCTTTGCCTGCTGGTCTGTCTATGATATAAATCATTAAATTTGATTTTTCTGCGTGGATGGCTGCAAATCAATATTATTTAGCCACGTAGCCTTTTCAGATGCATTCACCAAACTACTACATGCATTCACATACTACATGTGGTTATGAAGCCTACTTATATGGGCATATACCGACCAAGTTTGGTGAATGCATCTGAAAAGGCTACGTGGCTAAATAACATTGATTTGCAGCCATCCACGCAGATAAATTCAAATTTAATTGTTTTTAGCATAGAAAGACGGGCAGGCAAAGCAAATACTACATGTGATTATGAAGCCTACTTATATGGGCATATACCCACCAAGTTTGGTGAATGCATCTGAAAAGGCTACGTGGCTAAATAATATTGATTTGCAGCCATCTACGCAGATCAATTCAAATTTAATTGTTTTTAGCATAGACAGACGGGCAGGCAAAGCAAATACTACATGTGGTTATGAAGCCTACTTATATGGGCATATACCCACCAAGTTTGGTGAATGCATCTGAAAAGGCTACGTGGCTAAATAATATTGATTTGCAGCCATCCACGCAGATAAATTCAAATTTAATTGTTTTTAGCATAGACACACGGGCAGGCAAAGCAAATACTACATGTGGTTATGAAGCCTACTTATATGGGCATATACCCACCAAGTTTGGTGAATGCATCTGAAAAGGCTACGTGGCTAAATAATATTGATTTGCAGCCATCCACGCAGATAAATTCAAATTTAATTGTTTTTAGCATAGACAGACGGGCAGGCAAAGCAAATACTACATGTGGTTATGAAGCCTACCTATATGGGCATATACCCACCAAGTTTGGTGAATGCATCTGAAAGGGCTACGTGGCTAAGGAATATTGATTTGCAGCCATCCATGCAGAAAAATCTAATTTAATGATTTATATCATAGACAGACGGGCAGGCAAAGCAAATACTACATGTGGTTATGAAGCCTACCTATATGGGCATATACCCACCAAGTTTGGTGAATGCATCTGAAAAGGCTACGTGGCTAAATAATATTGATTTGCAGCCATCTACGCAGATCAATTCAAATTTAATTGTTTTTAGCATAGACAGACGGGCAGGCAAAGCAAATACTACATGTGGTTATGAAGCCTACTTATATGGGCATATACCCACCAAGTTTGGTGAATGCATCTGAAAAGGCTACGTGGCTAAATAATATTGATTTGCAGCCATCCACGCAGATAAATTCAAATTTAATTGTTTTTAGCATAGACAGACGGGCAGGCAAAGCAAATACTACATGTGGTTATGAAGCCTACCTATATGGGCATATACCCACCAAGTTTGGTGAATGCATCTGAAAGGGCTACGTGGCTAAATAATATTGATTTGCAGCCATCTACGCAGATAAATTCAAATTTAATTGTTTTTAGCATAGACAGACGGGCAGGCAAAGCAAATACTGCATGTGGTTATGAAGCCTACCTGAATGGGCATATACCCACCAAGTTTGGTGAATGCATCTGAAAGGGCTACGTGGCTAATAAATATTCATTTGCAGCCATCCACGCAGAAAAATTAAATTTAATGATTTATATCATAGACAGACGGGCAGGCAAAGCAAATACTACATATGGTTATGAAGCGTACCTATATGGGCATATACCCACCAAGTTTGGTGAATCCATCTAAAAGGGCTACGTGGCTAAATAATATTGATTTGCAGCCATCCACGCAGATAAATTCAAATTTAATTGTTTTTAGCATAGACAGACGGGCAGGCAAAGTAAATACTGCATGTGGTTATGGAGCCTACCTATATGGGCATATACCCACCAAGTTTGGTCAATGCATCTGAAAGGGCTACGTGGCTAAAGAATATTGATTTGCAGCCATCCACGCAGAAAAATCT
Organism: Pogonocherus hispidulus; assembly: GCA_963924545.1. Taxonomy (NCBI): domain Eukaryota; kingdom Metazoa; phylum Arthropoda; class Insecta; order Coleoptera; family Cerambycidae; genus Pogonocherus; species Pogonocherus hispidulus. The sequence continues at coordinate 15,326,299 of OZ004698.1, forward strand.
AATTTAATGATTTATATCATAGACAGACGGGCAGGCAAAGCAAATACTACCTGTGGTTATGAAGCTTACGTATATGGGCATATACCTACCAAGTTTGGTGAATGCATCTGAAAGGGCTACGTGGCTAAGGACTATTGATTTGCAGCCATCCACGCAGAAAAATCTAATTTAATGATTTATATCATAGACAGACGGGCAGGCAAAGCTAATACTACATATGGTTATGAAGCATGCCTCTATGGGCATATACCCACCAAGTTTGGTGAATGCATCTGAAAGGGCTACGTGGCTAAAAATATTGATTTGCAGTTATCCACGCAGAAAAATCAAATTTAATGATTTATATCATAGACAGACGGGCAGGCAAAGCAGATATTACATGTGGTTATGAAGCTTACTTATATGGGCTTATACCTACTAAGTTTAGTGAATGCATCTGAAAGGGCTACGTGGCTAAAAAATATTGATTTGTAGCCATCCACGCAGAAAAATAAAATTTAATGATTTATATCATAGGCAGACCGGCAGGCAAAGCAAATACTACATGTGGTTATGAAGCCTACTTATATGGGCATATGCCCACCAAGTTTGATGGATGCATCTGAAAGGGCTACGTGGCTAAAAATATTGTTTTGCAGCCATCCACGCAGAAAAATCAAATTTAATGATTTATATCATCGACAGACGGGCAGGCAAAGCAAATACTACATGTGCTTAAGAAGCCTACTTATATGGGCATATGCCCACCAAGTGTGGTGAATGCATCTGAAAGGGCTACGTGGCTAAATAATATTGATTTGCAGCCATCCACGCAGATAAATTCAAATTTAATTGTTTTTATCATAGACAGACGGGCAGGCGAAGCAAATACTGCATGTGGTTATGAAGCCTACCTATATGGGCATATACCCACCAAGTTTGGTGGATGCATCTGAAAGGGCTACGTGGCTAAAAAATATTGATTTGCCGCCATCCACGCAGAAATATCTAATTTAATGATTTATATCATAGTTAGACGGGCAGGCAAAGCAAATACTACCTGTGGTTATGAAGCTTACTTATATGGGCTTATACCTACCAAGTTTAGTGAATGCATCTGAAAGGGCTACGTGGCTAAAAAATATTGATTTGCAGCCATCCACGTAGAAAAATCAAATTTAATGATTTATATCATAGACAGACCAGCAGGCAAAGCAAATACTACATGTGGTTATGAAGCCTACTTATATGGGCATATGCCCACCAAGTTTGGTGAATGCATCTGAAAGGGCTACGTGGCTAAAAATATTGTTTTGCAGCCATCCACGCAGAAAAATCAAATTTAATGATTTATATCATAGACAGACGGGCAAGCAAAGCAAATACTGCTTATGATTGTGAAGCCTACATGTATGGACATAATATGCCCACCGAGCATGGTGAATGCATCTGATACGCACCGAGTTTGGTGAATGCATCCGTAAGGGCGACGTGGCCATAGAATATTGATTTTCTGCTATCCACGCACAGAAACCTAATTATATTTTTTTTATCATTTATGGTTATCATACTGTAGACAATACCCAAATACCAAATTGTCCTCATTAGTAATAAATAAATATTTTGTTTACAGCTTATTTAAAAGATTATGTTGCAGTAGCATCATGCCGTAGCACATGTTTCTGCAGCCGGTGAAAGGCGTATATTGATGGGAAGTCACACATTTACACGACAACTGACCGCGTTTATACCCTCACTTCCGATACGATTGTCAGAATGCGTGGACAGAAATGTGTGGATAACTTCACACAACCTTTGTTTATCTATTCTTGTTTGACAATATTATATCTGGCGTAAAAACAGATGTCTCGTTTCGTGCCAATATCAATACTATGTCAGTATGAAAGGCGGCTCTTTGCATTGCGCTTCTGCACATGGAAAGGATTAGATTGAAAAAAAAATTTTAATAAAAATTTGTGGATGTATAGGGAAATACAACGATTGAGCTACAGATGCCGATATTTTTTCTCCTCGCCAGTGTACTATATTTTATATAAAATAAAACGTGAACTCCATAATAGACGATGTTGCAAAAGGTGTTGGCTGTTAAAGTAGAAATTGCTAGAGGTAAATCACTAAAAAAATATGTACACTGAAATTCCCCCTGCAGTGAAAAATCCCCGAAATTCCCTAAAAATTCCCTGAAATACTCCCAAACATTTGAAATTCGCAATTCCCCGAAAGTCTCCAAAATGGCAATTTCCCATAGCGATTTGAAATTCCCAACAAAATAGGTACCCATTATTATGTGCTACTGAAAGACAGACACAAATTAAGTTTGTGAAACATTTATTTATGCCGTATTAAAAACAAATAAAACTCATATATCCCATAGTATATTTATTTATATTATGCATGTACCAACAACAAAACATAAAACGTTCTTTGGTAAAAATAAAACTAAACTAAGGAAAAAATATATTCATTCATGCAAAAACTGTCTCAAAAATATAATATAAAATATAGAACCCATCACAAAACATTTTTAAAAAATGTTTTCGTAATTTAAGAAGTATAATGAAATCTAGCAAAAATATAACGTAAAATATTACTAAAAATGTCCAGGATTAGGTATAACCTCAGGTCGGGCCTCGGGTATAACAAAATATATATATAAAATACCCTGAAATTCCCAAAATACCCCAAAATTCCTCAATTTTTTGGAAAGTCCATCTGCTTGTACACTAAAATACCCCAGTGATTCACCCCTCGAGAATTTGTTTCTTCCGAGATTTCTTCATTGAAAAAAATCTTTTTTCCCCTTTTTATTGTTTTTATTTATAGAGGGCTTTCAGCCAGATACATGGACAAATATCTTACGTTTCGTCCGAGTTTTCGAACTTTTTCAAAGGTTAAAGATATCTAAAAAAAGTGTTTTCTTAACTAATATAAATTTCCCATTTTAATTTCATTGTATAGGGCGGTTTTATTTTATTTTTTCATTTTTATTGTAATATGCAATGTAGGTACGTGTAGTTTGAGGAGTTAAGTAGATAATGATCAGTATTTAGTGTCGCCCTTGATGAGTTTATTTTTTAGAGCAAGTAATTAAGATATTAAGATATTAATATATGCTATCAATTCTTAATTACCTGCTCTAAAAAATAAACGCATCAAGGGCGATACCAAATACTGATCATTCTTTGCTTAACTCTTCAAACTACACGTACAGTGCATTCTTCAACAATAAAAATGGTGAAAAACTAAATAAAACCGGGATATTTGTTCATGTATCTGGCTAAAAATAAAAACAATAAAAAGGGAAAATAAAGGATCTTTGTGTTTTCTATTTATTGAAGAAATAAAAAAATTTACTCCAATGTTTTGTTTTACATCATTAAGTCATAGCAGTCATTTAAAACATCGTAGGTCGCAAAAAATTGCAGAGTTCTGATTTTTTTGGAATGTTGTTAGGATAGGTACCAATCGTGTAAGACCAAGTTTGCAGCTTAGCAGACCTATGCTAACTGCGTGCGAAAAACCTTTTTTTTTCGCACTTTTTTCAGTTTTTGGCTTATAACTTCCAAATGGTGCATCCTACGGAAAAAGCCAGCCGTCTGACGAACCTGGGCCTTCCTAAAGAAAACAACTGTCTCGCTAAGTGCGTAAAGGTAAGCCTAATATTACATATCCTTCGTTGAAATTTATTATAAAATTGATTACACAATAAATACTAATTTACATTATGTTCGATATTTCTGTCGCAGGACTCAGCTGAGGTCCCGCCATCACTTCACGTTCAACATTTCACGTCCAAGGTCCCTCAAACTACCAAAATATTTTTTATACAATTTTTATATAATTTTGATAAATTTATACGTCATTGTTAATTGAACTCAATTTCATTTTGCATGAAATAAAACCATTTTCCATTGAGTTATGTCTTTCTTATCCTTTACAAAAGTCCTGCAATTCGTCAGGCTCCATTTCTTGAAAAATCCCATTTTCCTTAATTTTTTGTTATTTCCTGATAACAAGGGAACTGTTAGCCCTACAGTGTTCCGCTTATATTTAAATTAAAGCTAAATAACTGCTCTACAACTTCATTTCCCATGATTTTCCTCGTAGGCTGAGTGTTTTAGCCGATATTGGGCTAAAAATGGCTAATTTTTGAAGTGCTGTATCTCGGGAGCTATTAGACCTGTGGAGCTGCAGTTGCACTCAAATTGTAGTACATTTTGTCCACTTTAAAATTGTACAGGGCTTTTTTCGTAGGATGCACCATTTAGAAGTTATAAACCAAAAACTGAAAAAGTGCGAAAAAAAAAAGGTTTTTCGAGCACCACGCAGTTAGCACAAGTCTTTCGAAGCTGCAAACTTGGTTTTACACTATTGGTACCTATCCTAACAACATTCCAAAAAATCAGAACTGCAATTTTATGCGACCTAACGCGATTTTAATGCCTACACGGTGACTGGCCTATCAGGTATGCACCTGAAACTAAGCTCTGAAATTTCCCTTAACACTATAAACATTTTAAGGCATTTTTCACACACTATGTTTTTTTAAACAAATTATGTTATTATTCTGCACACTGCACAAATCTGATTTAAGTGCCGACCGTAATGAATTCGATGAAAGGGTATTTCCGCCACTTTATATTACGTTTAAGTAGTTTACCGTTGTTGCGTTACATAATCCGTTTTACATGTCACGCCATCAACTCTGACATGCTCCATTGTGCTCGCCGGTCTACTATTTTCCATTTTGTTTTAACAGCACATCTCGCAAACCCAAAGGCGTTCCTGGATATTGGGTCAGGCTTTGCAGTACGGATTTGCACCTCCCTGTTTTGAAATATACGTGTCTTATACTGGTGAAAAATGAAATATATTTACAGTGTGTCTAGTTTAAAATGAATTGGCACTTTTGGAATCCATTAAAGATACACGGTGCGTCAAAATAGAAGTAGGTTGTGTATTTAGTTATATACCAAGACCAATTCTGGTTTACGTTTTAAAAAATCCGCCTCGAATTAGATACAAGGTGAAAAGAGAAACTGTACATTTTTTAACATTCATATTTTATTTTTTACAGAAGATATGGCAACCATTTATGATCATATCAGCCTCACTAGTAGATCTACAGGGTGACCCATTAAGAATGGAAACACGCATACAAAAGTTGTTTATGGACCGATTTAAACCGGATTTTTTTTTAAAGATAGATCTCCAAAAGCTCTATGTTGATGCAAAATTTGAAGACGAAATTTTGGTTTTCAAGGCCTACTACGATTTTTTTTTAAAGTAAAAAATAGCAAAATTTTGTTAGCGATTTTTTTATAAAAAATCTGTCTACACCACTGGATTTAGGAGCCCCTCGAATACATTTGTGCCAATTTTTGCGAAAAAAAGTTTGTTCCTAGAAAAGTTATGATAATATCGGCATCACCAGTGTTTGCCTTTGTCGGTGAACATATTCTTTTATAAAAATCGAATAGAACCCAAAGAGAAACAAAATTAAACAGCTTAAACACTGGTGTAATTATTAATAGGAACCATAAAAACCAGTATACACAAAATAACCAACAATTACTCTAATATAGACAACAATTGATAGGTAAGTTCGTCAAATTATTATTATTTTATGGTTATTACGCCAAAACTTATAATATTACCTTCTTAGATAAAAAATAACTACATTATAATTTTTTATTCAAAAAGTGTGAATCAATTTGACAGACTCCTTTTTCATTTTTAAATATATAATTTTCTAATCATTACTTTTTTGTATCAATTGTTGTTTAAATCAGCGTAATTGTTGGTGTTTTTGTGTATACTGGTTTTTAATACTGGTTTTTATGGTTCTTATTAATAATTACACTAGTGTTTAAGTTGTTTAATTTTGTTTCTCTTTGGGTTCTATTCGATTTTTATAAAAGAATAGGTTCACCGACAAAGGCAAACACTGCTGATGCCGATTTTGTCATAACTTTTTTAGAAACAAACTTTTTTTCGCAAAAATAGGTACAAATGCATTCGAGGGGATCCTAAATCCAGTGGTGTACCTAGTCAGATTTTCTATAAAGAAATCGCTAACAAAATTTTGCTATTTTTCACTTAAAAAAAAATTAGTAGTAGACCTTGAAAATAAAAATTTCGTCTTCAAATTTTACATCAACATATAGAGCTTTTGGAGATCTATCTTTTAAAAAAAATCCGCTTTAAATCGGTCCATAAATAACTTTTGTACGCGAGTGTTTCCATTCTTAATGGGTCACCCTGTATATCAATCAAACCGTATATCAATGTATTCGCGAGATAACGTTCTATCCAAATCTGTAAAAACATATAGGTTGTTCTATTTAAAAAATATACTCGTAACTTTGCGAAACCTCTCCTTTTTGGGACACCCTATGTAAATAAATGTCCATACTATAAAAATGTGTCTCCCTTTAAATAAAAATTTACCTGTCCGACTATTTTCCATGGAAACCAATCCTTTGACAAATTGTCGAAGGTAAAACTTTTCGTTGACCCCCTGTAGATTACCCTGTACACATAATATAAAATATAAACTAGGTATAAAGTGGTTTTAGAGCATACCTACTTCGGATCTAAAATTACATACTTTCTTAAAAGAATTGAAAATGTATCGTATCTATTTCCTAAACTAGATCGTATTCCCTTTTAAACGATACCCGTTTAGGTACCCTTCCTACACCAGGTAGGCTACAAAAATTATGAGTTTATTGCATGGTAACTTGTCACGCTCCAAAACCAAAAGCATTTCCTTGTCGTAATGACGTTGGGTTAATTTATTGATGATGTTATTGTTGTTCGTGATTATCATGCAGCGCGTAGAAACTGATATAAAGTAAATTGTGCAATAGTTTTCACCTTACATACAGCTAACTCAAATTGATTGTTCTTATCTTCTTTTGCCTGTAATAAAAACAGAGTGGCCGAAACAAAGTTATGAGTGGGTTATATACCTATCTTACCTGTAAAATAATAAAAAACTGCGGAAGATAAAAATACAATTAATTGATAAAGATATATTTGTTAGGTACCAAGGCAAGCTACCAAACTTTGACAAAAAGAAAACAGTATTGGTAAATATTGTGATAGTACAGTACTTTCGAAAGTGAAAACGAGTACTGCAAACACCTACTGGACGTGCATCATATGATATTTTATTTAATACTGAAGTCGTTTGAAAATAAAAATGAGTTATTGTAAAGTTTAAACCAATATATAAACCAAATTTTATGAAAATAAAATCTCACAATATTCAAATTCCATCACTATCTTAACAGGATTTTCTCTTTCATTTTGAAAAGAATTTCTTTGTTTCTTTTCAAATTTCAAGAATTTTTCTTTTTAAAATGAAAGAGAAAATCCAAAATTCATATCTATTCCATACGACCCTCGTCTCATATATATTTTTGTTGTTAATTTAAAAGGTATTATACCATTATCGTTGAAACTGTTCGATGTTATATGATTTTACTCGAAAACCGTTCATTTTATCAGAGATGTTTTTTGGTCATTTGGTTTTTTGTTCATCATTTTGCAAAGAAATCCACGGGCGTACAATTTATTTTTTAAAGGGGGAGAAGGACCCCCGCAGTGACGACATTGATTCAAGAAATTAATAACAGATATCTGTTTTGTTCACCACAGGTGATGTATTATTTATGCCAAATTGCAGGTTAATATTTATTGACGTTTTAGAGATATTAAGGAAAATTCCTAAAAAATTGTATTTTCAACGCCCTGTATCTCGCAAACGAAGCGTTCTACGACCTGTGTTGACATTATGAACCTATATAACTTATAATGAACATTTTGTCTTAAGAAAGTTTTTCTATCAATTGTTCCTACCACAGATACTAACACCCTGTCATAATATACTTATGGCATTCCTCAAGAACTTTTGTCTATTTAAACTAAATAACAGAAAACTTCAAAGCCTTAGATTTGTTTCTTACGAATCCTCAGAAGGTATTGTGATATTTCGTTCAGTCTAAAATCGAAAAAGGCCGAAGACTGAAAAATATTGTAGTAGCAAATAAAATGCGGAAACTGAATTTCACTGTTTCAAATGCAAGTGAAAACGAGTACTGCAAACACCTACTGGACGTGCATCGTATGATATTTTATTTAATACTGAAGTCGTTTGAAAATAAAAATGAGTTATTGTAAAGTTTAAACCAATATATAAACCAAATTTTATGAAAATAAAATCTCACAATATTCAAATTCCATCACTATCTTAACAGCCGCGACATGCAAGGTGTCATTAGCATGACATTAATCTTTTTTGAAGTATCATAATTTCTTTGGTTTATGATAAAGGAGTGCTTAGAGAAAATTTTAAATAAATTCCCCAATATTGTTGCTTCACTGAAACGGGTAGAAAAGCATTATTTATATTTGCCTAACTTTTAGTTTTACTAAAATGATAACTTCTAAAAAAGTATGTTTATTCCACACTCCGCCTAATCTTGTCATTCTGGTGTGAATTATTTTATGATTATGTGATATTGTATGATAACTAAAGTGTAAGTCGTACCTTCTCGATGGATATGAGATGCACAAGACAAGCGCCTACGCTTAGGTGCACTACTCATGTCACCTTGGGGGTCTTTTGTACTTATTTATACTTATTATTTTTTACCGCAATGAATTCTAAAATTACGTTTTGTAAAGTGTTATTATTGATAATGATAATATAATAATAAATTAAAATTGAAATTGAAATCAAGATTCGTACAATTTGAAAAATATATCAGCTAGATGTTTTTTTATCAACATAATTCTTAAACGCACCCCTTAAAAAATCAATAAAGGCTCTTCTGAATTTAAATAAACGCTGCCGAACAAAAAGAAAAACTCGGTACGCATGATTATATACGCGGTGCATATTCTTTGTTTGTAATACTTAAATGCTCCCAGAACATTAATTTATAAATACAAGTGCCGCACCCTGCTATATAAGATATATAATAGGTAAATAATATAATATAATAGGTAAATATATAAGGTATCCTTTTCTAGGTTTTCTGCGGGGTTGAAAACCACATACATTGTCAGTATCTAATCTACATTTTCTGAAAAATGTAAGGTATAGTGGGTATATGGTTTGATATAAACAAAATAATAAAATAAAATCAGTCAAGTATTTTTTACGATTCACTAACTTAAATTATATTCGAGCGGTTTGATATACGTGATAGTTTTATCGAAAGAATTTGTTTATCCCCATTAAACGTATTTTAATTGCTCCTCACAAAGTTTAATATTGTTTATTTACTGAATGTGAGTATTTAGAATTTAGTATCAATTTAATTGCAGAAGCACTTTCAAATAGACGCATATATTAAGCGGCTTGGTTTTTAATTGAAATACAGGGTGTCCACCTAGTGCGCGTAAGTCCAATATCTGGGTTAATAAAAGAGATAACTTAATTTTTTTTTCTACAGGGTTGTCTAATATCCCGAGCTGCACAAAATGAAAATATATTTACATATTCAGGGTGTTCAGTTTTTCCTGGACAGGTACCAACTTCATTTTTTTAAATGGAAACCTATATTTTTTATGGCATTATCGAATTCTACGTAAAAAATTAGTGGGACTTTGTGCATAACACTGCTATTGAAATATTGATAGTTTTCGAGATATTTGACTTTTAATTTTTTTTTCTTATGTTTCGTCACTTCTAATAGTTGACATAATTATGGTTGTATGACAGCTAGAAATTATTTTTTTTCAGAAACTGTAGAGTGAAGATGGTTCTTTCGAAAAACGTATCAAAAGTTGACCTGCGCTATACAGGGGGCAACAGAAATCGTGCCAAACCTGATGGTTTAAAATTTAAAAAATCTCGACTTTTTCAAATGGAACACCCTGTGTTTTATGATTTCATTAGATGCCTTTCTGTAGACTCTACAATTTTATAATAGCTTTCCCTATACCTAAGTTGCGTAGTTTTTGCAAAAAACCCACTTTTATGAAAAATAACCGATTTGCGCACTCCTTTGACGGAAAAAATATTGTAAGGCTATTTATTTTTATAAAATGTATTAGTTTACACTTCTTAAAATAAAAATAACTGAAAAATTTAGATAATTTCAGTTTAATAAGCAAGTCTTTATTGGCTTCTAAAGCATACGCCAGTTTTGCTAATTCTTAATTACATGTAGAGCTTTTATGATTTTTTACTTTTATTTACAAATAAATGGTAACTTTCCATAAAGACTTGTTTATTAAACTGAAATTATCTAAATTTTTCAGTTATTTTTATTTTAAGAAGTGTAAACTAATACATTTTATAAAAATAAATAGCCTTACAATATTTTTTCCGTCAAAGGAGTGCGCAAATCGGGTATTTTTCATAAAAGTGGGTTTTTTGCAAAAACTACGCAACTTAGGTATAGGGAAAGCTATTATAAAATTGTAGAGTCTACAGAAAGGCATCTAATGAAATCATAAAACACAGGGTGTTCCATTTGAAAAAGTCGAGATTTTTTAAATTTTAAACCATCAGGTTTGGCACGATTTCTGTTGCCCCCTGTATATCGCAGGTCAACTTTTGATACGTTTTTCGAAAGAGCCATCTTCACTCTACAGTTTCTGAAAAAAAATAATTTCTAGCTGTCATACAACCATAATTATGTCAACTATTAGAAGTGACGAAACATAAGAAAAAAAAATTAAAAGTCAAATATCTCGAAAACTATCAATATTTCAATAGCAGTGTTATGCACAAAGTCCCACTAATTTTTTACGTAGAATTCGATAATGCCATAAAAAATATAGGTTTCCATTTAAAAAAATGAAGTTAGTACCTGTCCAGGAAAAACTGAACACCCTGAATATGTAAATATATTTTCATTTTGTGCAGCTCGGGATATTAGATAACCCTGTAGAAAAAAAAAATTAAGTTATCTCTTTTATTAACCCAGATATTGGACTTACGCGCACTAGGTGGACACCCTGTATATAGGGAGAGGTTTTTTTAGTTAACGACGCGAAGAACGTTAAGTTCTACCATAATGGAAACTACCAGATGCTGTTTATTCGATTTAAGTTGTTTTGCAACAAATTTATAATCATTTTTTAAATCCCCTTCAATTCTGGAACCACCAAACATTCCTACTTTAAACATTCCTACTTTACTTTTTATATCAGTTTTAGAAACTTAAATTTACGTTGATTCTACAAACAGTTATTTTAAAATACATTTTGCTGAGTTGTACCATTTTACTAAATATTATTATAATAAATAAATGATATTGTTAAATATTATTGGCGAGCCGGTGGCTCAGGGCTTAGCGTCTCGATCGCTCAACCCAGAGGTCGTGGGTTCTAATTCCCACTCCACCAAACAATTTTTAATTAAATTGTTTACTCGTAGATCAAGGCTTATTCGCAGGGATGGCTTGGCAACCATCCTGGCGATGGCCTAGGATGGGAAGAATGTCAAACTTGGTGTTAATGCGAGAGATTAAAATTAGTTGATTTTTGATTTGTCCCCCTAACTAATGAGGTTTTCCAGGTTTCCCTCATTCCAGCACTGAACGGTGGTTAGGGCCTACCAATGTAAGTCGTTACTAAGGCGCAAATGCGGGCCGCGAAATAATAATATGCCGCCCCATCTACCACACAAGTCTCAGACTTTCGGGCTAATCATTGTGATTAGAATGAGGGGTAGAGATATTATTTATTATTATTATTATTATGGTTATGAATTGCATGATAGGTAGGTATACGGGTGTTCAACATAAAAGTCCTCAGCTTCGTATCTCGGTAACGGAAATATATTTTGATTTTGTAAGAAACAGATGATAGAGCTCATCTATGACTTCGTGACGGAGTTCAACTTGATTTTTTTCGGAGCAAATTGGAAATGGCGCTGAAGTCGAAAGATATTTTTCGTTTGCAGGAACTTTGTAACTAGGTTTATCCGATACTTTGTTCAATTTTAAACAATTTTGGTTAAATGACTATTTTTCAAAAACTTAATAGTTTCAGAGATATCGGACTCTTTATTTGGTGAGGCCCAAACTCAAGCGTATTTTACAGTCTCGAATTAGTACCTTATACAATCAAACAAAAATTATCCAAGTCAATTTAATAGCTCTTTTTAAGGAATAGTAAAATAATAGAGAGAGTGATGGCCATCGGCCACTAGTTATATAAAATGCTTGAATATGGAAACCTGTTTTAGAATTATAGAAAAATCATGTGTTTTTTTAGGTTTAAATAAAGACTTTCAATTTTTACATAGATCATTGGATGGCCAGTAATTTTACCAGTACTTACATTTAATAATTTAATAGGTACTAAATAATAAATAATCTATAATAATTTTGTATAATACATACGAAAACATACTTAATATACTCCAATATAATGAACTTATTTAACAGTTTACAACACATTTTTAATAGAATCATATTTTTGTTGTAGTTATTAGTTAAGAAACCTCCTATAACTAAATAAGTATTATGAGATATTATGAGTACTTACTCTGAATAAGTCCTTTTATATAAATTATAGGGCTTCTTGATAGTTATTACGTTATTCAGATAGTTAAAAAGAGAAAATATTGTTCACCCAGTTTCTACTTACTAGCATGTGCTTTAATATAAAAATAATTTTATTCTGATAGTGGCGCATTCGCCAAAAACTTAAAATTATATTTGCAAAGTTGTTACTGGAATTTCTACAAAACTATCTTTCTACAAGTAGAATGCTATAACCGTACATAGATATATAACCGATTTGAATATATTTTTTTTATTTGTAGTTAAATTCATTGACCGTAAGTGAAAAAGGAAGCGATTATAGCTGTTACCGAGGGTTTTACTATATTTTATATAGAAATTATTGGAGAAATTCGTAACTTGACTTTTTCACATGTTTTTAAAACACTCTGTGAGTAATTCTTATGTGCAATTACGAAGTAACTATTTATATATCATTTACTAAATACTGACACTTTTTACTGAACATATGGCTTTTTTGCTTTCTACATGTTCTATTTCCTTAATTTCTATTTTGTCTTGGATTCCCTAAAAGTGGTTGTAGTTTATTTCCCGATGAATAAACCACTGACATACCTATCTTTAAAAACCTTACCAAAACCACAGGTGAAACAATGATCGTATGGAATAGGTATAGGTATGAATTTAGGATTTTCTCTTTCATTTTGAAAATAATTTCTTTTTTTGCTTTTTTATTTTCAAAATTAAAATTTCAATATTTTTTCTATTCAAAAGTATTTTTTATTTAATCCAAAACCTATAAAGGATTACCTTTAAGTATTACCTATTGCAAGAATATTAGAAGACTGAACATTTTCATCAAAAATACTTCATCATTCTTGCAATAAAATTTTATAGGAGAAATTGTCCTTTTTACATATAATATGATGCAGCTTGTTTTAAATAAAAAGAAATAATGTATGAAAAAACAAGTCAAATGTTCATTATTAAATATTAAATTGATATTAATGTATATCGTGAAAAACTAACAATAACAATAAGTGTTCAAAATGTGAGTCATCAAATTGAAACAAAGCCATTTGTCTTAGGTTTAATGGAGTTTCTTCCCACATATTGACATACGCTGCTTGCAAAAACAGCAAAAAGCTTTTTGCATTCACACAAGGTGCTAAGAAGTATGGTCCAAATAAATAATTATTATAAATTCCAACCAACTTTTACACCAAACTCATTCTCAAAATGTCTTGGTAGGACTACATGTCGATTTTCGTGCACCCACATATATTAATGATTATGAAGATTTATGATATGATATTTATGTTTTTCTTGTTGTTTTTCACGGCACATGATATTATTTTTGTTGATAATTTAAAAGGTACTACCATCATCGTTGGAACTGTTCGATGTTATATGAATTTACTCGAAAACCGTTCATTTTATCAAAAAAATAAAGGAGATGTCTTTTGTTCATAATTGATTAACAACTTCAAAAATTATATCATTTTACAAAAAAATCTACAGGCGAACAAATTATTTTTAAAAAGGGGACCAGAACCCCCGCAGTGACGTCACTGGTTCAAGAAATGAATAACAGATATCGTTCTATGACTTATGTTTAATGAACATTTCGTCTTTAAAAAAGTTCTTCTATCAATTGTTAAAGTCCTACCACAGATACTAACTCACCCTGTATATTATACTTATGGCATTCCTCAAGAACTTTTACCTATTTAAACTAAATAACAGAAAACTTCGAAGTCTTGCCAATACCTACCTTGAATGAAATATTTACTATTGGGACGTCCTTGCGTACCAAATTATTTAAAAGAAAGTTAATTGAACATTGTCCATCGATTCTAAAGGTATGCGTTTTTTACATAGCAGATTCCATTAATACTATAAAGTGATTTTAATTATTCGTTTCATTTTAATATTCTAATTTTACTGTTTTCAAGTATTGTACCTTAACTTTTGTAAAGCTTTGTAACTTATGATAATAAATTTAAATCTTCATCATAATGGACATGCATATATTTGATGAACAGCTTGTACTGCGGAGTGCTTTTCTTACAAAACAAACACAGTCTGCATATGACCAATTAGTTCTATTATTTGTTTGTTTTAACAGGTGAAGTAGTCAAAGTTTGTCGACCTTCTTCACATCATTGTATGGAGTTAAACGTACCCCACAGCTCCTCTAGAGATATTTGCCTTTAACATTTCAAGCGTTGTTAATAATTTTCATTAGACGGCCGGTGTTCGCCGGGATAACTTTAACACCTTTAGGACAGTGGCGTAACAACATTGTTAGAATAGTTTTGTTTCTTACGAGTCCTCAGAAAGTATTGTGATATTTCGCTCAGTCTAAAATCGAAAAAGGCCGAAGACTGAAACATACAAAGCAAATCAAATGCGGAAACTGAATTTCACTGTTTCAAATGCTTTCGTACAAGGCCGCGACCAACCAGATGCCAAACTCGGCACATCAGCTGTTTCAATCGGGCGGCCCCTGATATGTAGTTAAACAGGTTATGTTATACTTTTAGTAATGACATTAATATGTTTGAAGTAGAGGTGTGCCAAGCGATTAAACCCTCAGGAGATTTAAACCCAATAGAAAATTTAAATCGGGTCCGGTCTTTTCTTTTAGACCCGGTCATTCCAATAATTTAAAATTCGCGCTACTTTATATGTATACTCGTAACCTTAAATCAGATTAAAATGATCTCCATTCTTTTTGGATTTGAATTTTTACAATGCCTCGAGGTAAAGACATCATTTGGAAACATTACTGTGTTCATTAAAACCCAGCACTAAACAAAAAATAATGCTCGATGCACGTTCTCAATAAAAGTGTTTGTGTACTGACGCAGACTGATGTTTTTCTTGTAATGTAGTGAAAGTATAGAGGAAAATGTCCTGGAATATCTGAATTTTCTAACAAGTTTAAATTTCTTTCAATAAGTTCTTTCAAATTTTGGCGAGTTCTTGAGAAAAACTATAAGTATTTGATATCAAATTTTACATCTCAATTTTTAATCAAAACACATTTTTATGCAGAACAGTTCAAAAGAGGGTTTCTAAATGAAGAATAACCAAAATGACTCTTGGTTGTTTCCCAACACCTGGAACACCTGGTCTCTTCTCAACTCTAGTTTGAAATCTTCATTCGGTATTACATAAATAGGGATACGAACAGAGAAATAAATTAAATACAACACTAACTAATACTTTTGTCAATATAAATAAATATAATAGTCAATATAAATATAAATATCGGGTCGGTAGCTCAGAGGCTCCCCAACTGTGACTGTCCCCCTAACTAATGAGGTTTTCCAAGTTTCCCACATTCCAGCAGCGAATGGTGGTATAAGTCGTTCCTGAGGTACAATTGAGGCCTACTGAATAGTAATATGCCGCCTCCTCTACCGCACAAGTCTAAGACTTCCGGGCTATTCCTTGTGATTAAAAGGTGAACTCCATGCGTTCGGTGGTCTGATACAATAAGAAAGAAGATAATAAACTCTTGTATAAGGCAGTTAGACAGAGATATAGCCTCTGCATAGATGCCACACCATATTTCTTATTTTATGAGCTCAAGAGTCTATTCACTGTAGATTTGACAGACAGGAATACGGGGTCGGGTTGAGAGGTTGGGTAGCCGAAGGGCGGAGACTTATATTTCCACTGCCGAATTATTAAGATTTCGGAGGTGCACGTAAAGCCGAAGTAAAAAGGCACATGGAAATAAAGTTAGCCCTTATTGCAACGGTACCGGATTTGTCTTATAATTGCAACAAAATTTCTATGTTATAAATTATATATCACCGGACAGATGAAAAGATAAACTAGATCCCTATAGTAGCAAATTTTTGTTAATTCATGTAGAAAAAATAATTTTTGAAAATACGGTATTTTAGTACAAGATTGTTTGCCTGGAATTTTAAAAATAAAAAGAATTACCAAAAATTACTACTATAGGGATTTAGATTAAAGTCTTATCTTTCAGTACTTCTTTACTGAAAGTCGCTATCTTTTACCAAAGAATATATTAGTACATATTGCCTTTGCTTTTACAGTTTTTTTATAATTAGACACGAGACGAACGCCGATTTTGGGTTTATTTCGGACTAGTGAATGGACCCTTAATACAGAAATGTTTGCTTGATATTACATATTAGTGAAACGATGTAAGATGTAACCATCTTTGTATGTTCTTGCTCATATAAGTATATTATTAACTTATGTTCCTCTCATAACAGAAGCGACCGAACTCATGTCCTACTTTCGGACCTGGAATGTAATAAATGTACCAGAAATAAAGAATAAACATATAGGTAGGTACGTACGTATAAACTGAACCAAATTTGATTACCACTACAGAGATCTCAGAAACTATCAGAGCTACAAAAAGGCTTAAATGGGGAAAGTGAAGCAATTGAATTTTGGTTCGTTTCGATTTTATTTAGAAAAAAATTAAAATCGTCATTTTTTAAAAACAGCTGTAACTTTTTTATTTGTGGTCCGATCGAAAAGAATCTTGAACGGTTTTGTTTGGTTTTCTAAGGGCTGTACAGTAGCGTAGTTAGTTATTTTTTTTTGTTAATGGTTTCCGAGAAAATAACAGTAACTTTATGTTTTCTTATGGCGCCATATTGGATTTTATCATTTTCGAACTCGGCGAATTTTTCTGATTAATTTAATGTATTATAATATATCATACTTCAAAAGTGCGAAATAAGCTTGTGACGCAAAATATATTTTTTTGAATATTAAATTTCTTAGTAGGCCATGAAAATGGGATTATATGATACAAAAAATATTTTGAAATAATTTTTTATCGTGCATTGGAAAACAAAAATAACTTCTATTGTACTACAATCTAAAAATATATCGAAAATTTAACTTTCGTTATTATTCTTTTATGAAGTTAATTTGTCTGACTCACTTCAAGGTGCTGCGTAAATGTTGTGTTAAACAGAAGCGCTTCTTCTAGCTGCTATTTTGAAAAAAAAAACGAAATAAATATGCTCTGAAGTGCACTTGATAATCTAAGATGGCGATTTGCTAAAAAACAAAACTACAAACGTCCTATCCACAGTACCAAATCATTTTTGTTAATAACTTCATAAATTTACATTTGAATTCATCCTAGAAATAATTGGAAACGTTAATTTTTAAATATTTTTTGTATCATATAATCCCAATTTCATGGCCTGCTAAGGAATTTAATATTAAAAAATATATATTTTGCGCAACAACCTTATTTCGCACGTTTAAAGTATGGCATATTAGACATCAAAAAAATTCGCGAAGTTCAAAAATGATAAAATCCAATATGGCGCCCATAAGAAATAATAAAGTTACTGTTATTTTCTCGGAAACCATCGAATAAAAAAATAACTAACTACACCACTGCAAAGCCCTAAGAAAACGAAACAAATAATCGATCAGACCACAAATAAAAAAGTTACAGCTGTTTTTCCAAAATGATGATTTTCATTTTTTTCTAAATAAAATTGAAACGAAACGAAATTGTTTTTCCAGCGGAATATTGATCCATAGTTTAGTTTCAGTAAACAGTTTCTCCTACATTTGCCTCTGATTCCGAATCATTTGAAATATCATCATCGAAATGTAGAAAGATTGTATAAATAAAATACTCCTTTTCATTCAAAAAGGAAACAATTTTTCAAAATGGCGGCGGGACGCATTATTAATATTTTTTTAAAAATAGCACGGTGTAACGCCACACACCTTTAACAAGGTTTTTAAATGTTACGCCTTACATTATTAAAATTGATTTTTAATAATGCACCTGATGATACCTATAATTAATAAATAATTTAACTTGCACGTCACTGGCACCCTTTAGTTATGTTATGTGAAATTTTAACTGAAGAATTATTGCGTAATAAATTAATCCTTGTCATCCTATGTTGCAATAAATACGGGCACGGTGTCGTACTGAATGCACGTACGTTGGCTATTGTATTTCAGCAGACTGCTATTTTCTGTTCATGGTTAATACAGTTGATAATCATTTACTGATTTTAATTAAAATTGTTGATCTTACGTTATTATAATTAAAACAACTTCCTTTAAAATTGTATCTTTACTAATTTCTATGTACCAAAGTTCATAAGTAAAGTTTTTCGCTGCATTAAGGTTTATTACATTTTGTAGTTAACTTAAAACTAATCTTTACCACCAATATTTTTGAAACTGGATAATGATAGATAAGTGAAGGTACGTTGGTCATGAGAATATACACTTACACTATATCAAAGTTTATAGAATATAACTATACCTATTAGTGACTCCGCTCTTCATCGGAACTTTTATCTTTCGAGATCACAAGCGTGCCGCCACTATTTACGTTGGATACCAAAGCTTCCTCGGTACGAGGCACAATACAATCGTCGAGGATGGCTCAAATTAGAAAAAAAATTGAGGGGTCCGATAATGTGTTTAGTTTTGAGTTAGTACTTTGAAATTTTTAGATTTTCGTATTCATTTCATTATTTTGATGTCATTATGAGAGATAGCAAAAACGAAAAGCACATTTTCTTTGGGATTTAAGGATGTTCATTTAAATCTGCAATAAAGAAGTGCTTTTAGTTTTCTGTCTCTCATAATAATAACATGAAGAAATTATTTGATAGGCACATTTTTAAAAGGCGTCTAATCTCTTATTCAGAAATTATTGCTATTGTATCATATTATATTATATAATAAATATATTATTTATTACAGTATTTTCTAATATGTTATTTTGGCAGTTTTTCAGAGATATGGGAAAAAAATTGGAAAATTTTCTTATATTTTTAACCATAGTACATAGTATCTAGAAATATGAGAAAAACGTGGTTTTGTTAGGGTACATACGTGCCAATTTTCCTCATATCCCAGCCAGATTTACTCATAATGTTACATCCCGAGAACTTTTTTTATAATTTGCTAATTGTAAAATTCTTTTGACTAGTAGAAACCTAAACCATAATTTTCTAGCAGAAACTTAAACGATGCTTAAAATTGAGTTTAAATTGAGCAGATGCGAATTCCAAAATTGCAACATGAAATTTTTGTATCCTAATGTGTCTCTAACTCCACTGTCACAGTTAAATGAATTATATGTAATTCATTTAACTGTGACTGTGTCCTATGTACTTTTAACTGTCCCTGCTCAGTCTCTTGGGACCAGCTTTCTCAGCCTTTGAAAGAGCGACTTCGATCGAGTTTTACTCGATAACTCTCTGCTTCAGTCCGGACTAAAGAATTTTTAATTTAGTTTGTTTATAAAAAAAAAAGTTAAATACGAAGTTGTAGATATGTACTAACAGTTTTGAGAATGACACTGAACTTTATACTATGTACCTACCTACTCTGAAAAGCCGCAGGATATATTAAATACCGTGTATAGTTTCATTTTTGGATTGGCCTTTCTTTTATAAATTCACTGATATAGCGTTTACTGAGTATATCTCTAAGAATAAAGGCGATATATCCAAAAGAGTGCCATAAAAGCAATGCGTTGAGAAACAAAGCGAAATGAATGAAATGATCTGCCTTATGGCTAAGCATAAACGTTTTACCTACGTTGCTCTTATGGGGTATTCTCTCCTTTACACATTATACATTACCCTTACCCTTACTACTAGAGAATAAAAACATTTTATAATTTTTTTATCAAAAGTTAAGATTTACTATTGTGTAATAATATTCATAAGTGCTTCTTAGAACAATGAAGCAGGTGATGCAAATTATTATTAAGAACGTTTACCAATCACATAATTGCATTAGATTAATATTAATGCTCGAATTAATGGCTATTTTTAAGTTTAAACGCACGAGAGTTTCATTCCACTGAATTCCCTATGACACAAAATAAGGAAAATAAATTACAGAATCATATTCAAACGTCCTTGATGCTCCACTTTCTGTTCTCACTCATATATTTATATGGTGATAAAATGTCATCGTCGATTAAGTAATTTTATTTGTTTATTTACATGGCATCTAATGAATTAAATATTAATACCTACCTATTTTATATAGATGAATATAAAATCTGCATAAACATTATGCCACAATCCTGTGGTGAAGATTTTTTTTATGAAAACTAATAAATTGTTGATGGTTGTCAAGGCAGTTTTTCAAGTTTCCACTACTACTGATTTTTCTTTTGAGAAATAAGTATATTGACATAGGTACCTACTGATATTTACATACAATATATTTTCTTAGAATACCTGAAATTCATGTTCTTATATCTCGTAACTTCCGGTATATGCTTTTGATTAGTTTTACAATGACAAAAAGTGTTTATATTAATCAATTATTTAATCATTTTAACCAGAGAAAGACGACTGAATTGTTAAATTAAAATAATGTGATGTAAACATATATTTTTGTAAGCAGGAATCTTGTATATTTTTGTTTTTTGATACAAAATTTATTTAGGGAAGGAATATCAATTATTATTTTAAAACGAATTCGGGTTCTTGGAAATATGTTGAAATATTATTTATAAAAATTAATATCAGATAGGTATTCACTATGTATCAATGTGTCGGTATTATTTCTGGACACCCTGATTAGTAATAAATTATTTATTGTTAACTACCTATCATTAAAGTTTAAAACCAACTTTTCATTTTATTTTTTTGTTACAGGATGCGACGAACCCTCTTGCCTTAAGTGCGGCCCAAAAGGATGTATCAAATGTCTGAACCTGATAGTTTACCCTTCGAGAGAATGTGTGGACACCTGCCCATATGGCCACAAACTCAAGTGGAGCACCATGGTGGATTACATCGGTCGCATATGCCAACACAATGGCAATTTTATGGGGCTTTCATCTAATGCCTTAGCAGTATTAACCGGAGTTATCACCGGAACTTTACTTTGCACTATATTTATTTCATCAGCTATCGTTTACATAAGATATAAAAGGAAAAATGTCCCCCAGCTAAGTGAAACGAGTTCAGAAATTGACGATTCTCCAGAGAAAAAGGACTTTTTGAAGCAGTTGGAAACCCTAAGGCCCTATGCACAGAATTATTTAGATATGCTGAACGACACCCGTCGACAAATCAGAGAACTACACCGCGAAGGAGATAGTGGCGCCATCTCTGCTTATAGGCCGGTGGTTCGAGATTTAGCGAAGCTACTCTTACTTTTAAATAGACCTGCAGAAAAAATAGTGGTTCCAGAAGACTGGGAGCACCTCTTTAACTGGTCAGAAAAAGCACTGAAACGTTACAAAAGGATGAGTGAAACTTCACAACCTCAAGTTGCCCAGTTAATAAATTTCCTACAGGGACCTGTAATACCTACAAATCTAGAAGCAGAATATTCTCTAAGAGGAAGTACAACTATGAGTACATTCAAACCAGATCAAGTTTTTGGTTCCAGTTTGAGTTTGAAAGATGTAGCGATAAACAACTTTAACAGTAACTATGATTCTAAGTATCATACTCCTTTAAATCCTCAGTGGAAGTTTGAATATTCCCTAGTGTCAAACAATATGCCTTCATCGGAGTTTAATCCATCTTTATGGAGGAATAGTAAAGAATACCTCAGTAATTCTTTATTTTTGGATGATGATTTTTATCAGTTAGGGTTTAGACCGCAAGACGAAATTACTACTGAGTTGTGACGATACTTGTCGTCACTTGAGAACCAAAATGTACTAGTCACTAAATGTTTTTTACCTTTGTATATGTGTTTTTTTAAGTATGTGTGTATTATATAAGAAACTATTGTATATTGAATAAACTAATTTATGTAATACTGCGTTTTATTCTTAAATTTAAATTAAAAATGACAGTACTAAAGGTAGACAAAGGTCGATATGAGTAAAATGTCTATATTTAATCTATGACTAAAGAATTTAATAAAACACGCAACTGAGTGGAATTTTAATAATCTATTTCTCCAACAATACTTAGAAGAAAATGTTCAAACAATTTTTTTTATTACATTACCACTTCCATATGGAACAAATATTTACAAGATTAATTTTTTATTTGAAAACAGTAGCACACAGTGTCGTTCATAGTATATACAGGTACATACAATTTTTTTGTCAAAATCATAGGTTTAATGCTAATTCATATGGATTTTCAAATTATTGATATATAAAAGAGAATTTTCCCAGAATTCTCCAAGTAAATTTTTGTAATATTTGAAAAATACATTGGTTAAAAGAAATTCATGGATCTATTAATAATCTTTGAGAAAACAGTGAGTTGGTAACTTATACTTATATAAAAGGTGGTTGTGGAATGTAAAACGTGTGTCTTACTTTAAATTTTTGAATATATTTTGTTGTGTCAGAATCCGTCAAGTCATTGTGCTGAATTTTTTCTAATCCAGTTTTTGAACCATGCCTCTTACCACACAGCACAAAATTTTCATGATTGAAACCTATTTTCGAACGGGTGCGCTAGTTAATGGAAATTAGCAATACAGTCAACGTTTGTGTTTGGACAATTTTCGAGAGCACTTCCCAAACGTGGCAATATTACTGGACAATTTTTATGCGTGCCTTACAAATTGTGTTGAAGTGTTTCGCGAAACTGGTTGTGTGACTCATAAAAAAGGTGCTGGTAGACCAAGAGTTCGTACAGAAAAAGTTGTCAATGACGTTCATCAACGTTTGGAAGAGGAGCCTGCAAAACCTTTGAAACGTCTTTCTCAGGAAATTGGACTTTCTTATGGAACATGTCATAAGATTTTAAAGAAAGACAGATTTTAAAGATTTATTGACGAACCATTGGTTTGTCAATAATTTAATGAATGACGATCTTCTGGACTTAACTTTTTTTCTGACGAAGCGTGGTTCCACCTTTCGGGATACATCAATTCTCAACATATGCAAATGTGGAGCAATGATAACCCTCATGTTTTTACTGAATCGCCACTACATGCTCAAAAAATTGGTGTTTGGATGGCAGTTTCTCGCAGAAGAATAATTGGGCCAATTTTTTTCGATTTCACCGTCAACGCAGAAAGGTACAGACACAGCGTTTTGGCTGAATTTGTGCAACAGTTAAACGATGATGAACTTCGGTACGGTTATTTCCAGCTTGACGGTGCAACAGTACATACTACACGAGAAAATTTGCATACAGAAGTTGAGTTTCCTCCGAGATCACCTTGTTTGACAATTATGGACTATTTTATATTTCCTTACTTAAAAAACAAGATTTTCGCAACTCCGGTAAATAATTTGCAAGAACTGCAACAAAGAATTGTTCAGCAATGTGCAACCATAACGTCAGAAATGCTGCAAAACGCTTTTCACAGCATGAGGAGGCGCGTCAACTTGTGCATCGAACAAAAGGGGGGACATTTCCAACAATTACTGTAATTTAGTTTTTCTTGTTACTAAAACCGTTATTTCATAATTTGTAGTTCATTATTGTTTTACAACTGAAATAAATAGGTATGAAATTTGTAGGTTATTGATGATGTCAGTGTGACAGAGACATAATTATTTCAAATTTAAAGTAAGACACACGTTTTACATTCCACAACCACCCTTGACCAAGATAATTTTTGATATTCCGGTATATCTCACCACTATCAAAATAAACAAAAATAAAAAACTCAGTGATGCAAAAACGACCCAGTTTATAGAGGTGTCTCACTAGGAAGCACACCCTGAAATAAAGAGTCTAAATAAAGTTAAGTAGAATCCACTTGATAATAAACACAAAATTTAAATAAAGTCATTCAAAAATTCAATTCATTCATAAAATTCTCAATACCATTAGAAAACAATTAGCAAGCAATTTACCCATATGCTTATTTTATCTGTGGGACCAACAGAACTGAAATTACAGTTAAGAGAAGGTGCTTTAAGTTTAAAAGTAAAAGCAGAGAGTAGTCTAATATCTGGAAAAATAGAATCCATAAAAGTAATTTGACTTCTGAAATGTTACCTACTTATGTTATATGATTAGATTCAGAAGATGACAAAGATGACAGAGATTCCAAAAATAAAATAATATTCAAGGTATTCCATATAAAAATCCAGATTTGGTATTACTTCCAGTAAAACCGGAAGTGGCGAAAAGGTTTTTCTCTCAAATTGATTGAGTGATTGATTCAAGTTGATTTTTATGTCAAAAAGTGACCTTTAATATGTAGGTACTTCTACTATGCAAAACTTGAAAATTGTATCTAAAAGAATAAGGGATGAAAGAGCGCAGGAGTATACCATACCTACCTATATCACAGTGTATAATTTTAAAAGATTTTATTTCAATCCACATACCCTTTGTTAAATAAATTGAAGAAAGTGCAATGTGTAACACATGAAGCATGAGGGTGTTTGTTCTATAGGGGGAGGGGTGTGTACACTAGTTTCTGGCCTATTTCTTATTATCAAGGTGATGTACCTATATAGATTATTGCTAGATACAAGCAATAACTGCTAGGATAAATAGAAAGACAATCATATATAATGTGACTGACACTACAAGGAGACTTATCATACATTGGTGGCTTCAATTATAATTGAAATTTTTTTTAGCAGTTGCTCACAATATTTTTTGAGTTTTCAAAATTGTGTCGACTTCAACTAAATATTATTTTTATTTGATAGAGAAGATTGGTAAAATTATGTCTACAACTTTCTTAATTTTATCATTGTAATAATGTCTTTAAATCACCAGCACCACTTATGCAACTTCAATAGCACATATGGTGAGAAAGGAGATACGTTATTAATATTATGCAACCAAATATAGAGCTGATTTACCTGGTTGCAGCATAGGTCTGTGATAGAATTTCGAATTTTTAAAATTATTAAAATTGTCCCATTTGCTTAAAAATTTCTATTTCTACAGTCAAAAATATAGTCAACCAGAGATTATAAGTGTATTTATCTATAGTCTGTGGTCATACTAACATTTCTTGTCATTGAATTTAGTCAAATGGTTGTCATAACAAAATCGATCAGATCTGTAGGTATTTTCATCTACAATTAAAATTAAATTTAAATTTAATTTAACGAAAAAGATGAATGGTAAATTATGTACCTACACAATCGTAAGGTTTGAGATGCAAAATGCAATTAGTAGGGCTTATGTTTAGAATTTTTAAGACGCTTGTAATTTTTAAGTACCTATCTTACTTCTATCTTTGTTTCATAATTTTTATCTAACCCTATACCCTATTTCTATGATTAAACATTAGATTATTTAATTAGGTTTACTAATTAATTTACTATAAAAATAGGTCCAAAACAGAATTCAGAGTCACTTTTAAAATTAATTGAATTTGATAATGATAATGTCTTTCATCGATCATTTGTAATAATAATTTTCCATGTCTAAAAATGTCAACATTCCTGAAATCCAATAGGTATAGCATGTTTGGCTAATCCTGTATGAATACAAAATATACTTAACTACCTACCTACCTACCTACATAATTTGAGATACTCCTCTTGAACTTCTAGACTAGAAGTAAAAGCATTTTCTTCAATGTATTTATGTTACTCATTATATCTACATAATAGAGTGTTCTCACATATTTTTTGAATACCCTATTATACATATGTCTAGTTAAAAAAAATACAAACACTTGCATATCCGAAAAAAAGTGAGTTATGAAATTTAAATTCGGCATTTGGCGCGCAAAAACGCGTCTACTACAGCAGACATATTGATGACGTCATCCGGCATATAAATAAACAGTTTGACAGGAAGCTATCAACATCAGTGATTATATTTCCATCATAATAAAGATCAGCGTGTATGGTAACAAGTTTTTTTAAGTTATTTTATGAAGTACTAGTTATATTGTATGTTTTAAATATACCTATATAAAAAGTTCCAGTTCAAAATATGTATGCTCAATCAAGCAAATGGTGTTTTATTCCGGATTGCTCTAACACGTCTGTAAATGCACCAAATAAAAAATTTGTGACGGTACCAAATGAATATTCCCGGAAAATAAAGTGGTTCAAGGCTGCCAGACGTGATATGCCTAAATCCAAATCAAAATTTTATTGCTGCGAAGATCATTTTAATGTAAGTTTTACGAAGTTTTTAAAAACATGTGTCATTGGTTGTATCGGGGATTAGTAGTAATAGTACTATATCTTAAATGTATAATTTCAGTTTGAGGAAGATGTTGAGAATTATATTAAGTTTAAATTAATGGGAGGTAATATAAGAATGAAATCAGGTGTAGTTCCCCATATTTTTGATTGCCAGAAAGATAGAAAAAGAGCTGCAAGTGCTCCTGAAAGATCCACATCAGTGAAACGACAAAGGAAGTGGTTAGTGGAACAGGCTATTGCAGAAAGTACTATTGTAACTTCAAATGAGTTAGGTGAACCAAGTACTAGTGCTACCAGAGAGGAACCTGCAGATCTATCAGTGCGGAGCGAACAAACTTTTGTAACAATATTTAAGGAAAAACAAATATCGATTGTATCCAAATCCATAGGAGTGCAAGTGAAACCATCTTTTAGAGGGAAATACTCCATGTGCAATATTAAACTCCCGGTCAAAAATGTGGCATTATCGCCAATAAAATTAATGTCAAAGAAAGACATGAGTACCTCACCCCTGAAGAACCTTCCAGATATTAAAAAAAAATGAATTTAAACCACCAAGCAGCAGTAGTGAAAGGGAAGATATTGCGTCAAGTTCATTTGTAACAAATATATCAACAAGCACATCGGACAGTGATTTTAAGGAAGATTGCAAATAAACAAGAACTCCAGCAAAAAACGCTGATGGTAACGCTTGTTCTTTAAAGGGTATAATAAGTTTGTTGAGTTCAAAAACTAAAATAAGTGAAGATGAAATAATGCTAACTTTAATGAAAATAAAATTAAATTACAAATTTTTCTAGGTTGGTAGTTTTTCGAGTCAAATTGCTAAAGGAAACAGTTTAGAATTTAAACAGCACAAATTTATCCGGTACCAATACAAACATCGACTGTAATTCGGCAGGACAATTTAATGAATAAAAAATTTAGAAACATATGAATGCAAACTTTATTTATGAAACATTAAAAATAAACACATTTTTATTTGAGCATCACCGAATCGATTCATTGTTAGTGTTTAATAATTTAATAACTTGTTGACAGAACTGTCAAACTATTTATTTTGGCAACGTACACCGTGATAATTGATTAAAAAATGAGTAAGTGAAAAAACCACTAGTGCATTTGTCACTGTAAAAGTTGCAGGTAACTTTTGTCGCTGTCAAAGTGACAATTGCACTGTGGCATATGCAATTTTTTATATATAAATTAAATTGTCAAAAATTTGTTTTTCTGATCAATCGGTTTCTATCGACCGTTTCGACCTATTAATTCCTTTTAGTGCGACAAGTGTGCCAAGAACTTCCTCATACGAGCAATAGTGGTATATTTATGATTTTTCTGCTTGATATAGGTATAGAACTGCTTATTTGAGGAAGGATACCTCCTTGTCCCCTGCTTAGCTGCCCCACTGATTGCACCCCAGAAACATATGAAATGAAATATAACAAAATAAGATTTGTATAACTTTATTTAATCCAATCTGGTCCAGTCCTATAAGAATAAGCTGTAGCTTATTTAGTAAAGAGAACATTGGATATTACAAATACTATACTGAAGAGAGAGGGTATTTATGATATATATGGTAAATATAAAGAGGTACTCACAAAATATGAAGTGTGTTAAGAATTTTATTTTACACCACATAGAGCAAATGCAAAACCTTATATTCTTCGACGATCAGTTCAGGTTTTGATGCTTCAGCAAGAGAAGAAGCAGGTTCTTCTCTTATAGTTGTTTATGGTAAGGGGTGGATCTAATTGAACTTATTTAAGTAGATTTTAGAAAGACTCAAGGTAAATAAGACAGAAGTTAAGACCAACATAAAAGATACATTTCTACAGATAAGTCTATAAGAAAAGGACAGAAGCTTTCTAAAATTTATCTAAAACGATAGGTAGTGATAAATTTAAGATATATTATCACCTGGAAGTAGTGTTTGGAGTATAATATATAGTGTAGTCATATGTTAAACCTGAGAATTTGTACCTGAGACGTTTGGAATAAAATATGACAATATAAGCTTCCAGATATCACAGCTTTTCTGTACTGTACTGTGCACGATTTGAGTTGCTGTTGCATAACGGATACTTTTTCCTGGAAGTTATATCATTTTAAAGTACCTAATCCATTGATTTATTTGACTCTACAGCAATGTTTTGCAGAGAAAATAAGATGAAACGAAGAAATAGGTGAAACAATTAAGAGAAGATTTTTGAACTGATTAATGAGCTTCATTACTAGAATTCCTGGATATGCAGAATCCAATATAGAATGAAGTCATCATATGTGCTTTAAAAGCGAGGGAAGCAAGATGTTGTTTTATTAAGAAATGAGATAGTTGACGATCTATGTTTGGTTGAGAGTTTTTTCAGTTAGGGTATGCCTTAGGGTTTGGCTTTTGACAGCTTTAGTAGCAGCTCGTTTGTCGAAATCTATAATGGATATGTTTTAGATTTTCAGAAAATTCTCTGCTTGTTTTGGAGTGACTCTTCAACAATAATTATGTGAATAAGTACAAATAAAGCAAAACTCATCATGCACACTTTAGAATTTTTGTGAGAAAAAGAGTTGAATAAATTCATATAGTAACTGAAATTGTTAAAGAACCGTTAGAGTCAAAATGGCGAGA
Organism: Pogonocherus hispidulus; assembly: GCA_963924545.1. NCBI lineage: Eukaryota > Metazoa > Arthropoda > Insecta > Coleoptera > Cerambycidae > Pogonocherus > Pogonocherus hispidulus. The sequence continues at coordinate 15,355,502 of OZ004698.1, forward strand.
AGGACCTACCATCAGTTTTACAGACATTTTCTAGAAGCCTTTTACATCCAGTACAAATTTGTGATTGTTAGAGACATATAAGGCTTCTTTCAAGTATGTTTTGAAAAGATAAAAAAAGATAATAGTGAGGGAAGCTGACAAGTAAGGTTAAAATTGAGTATGAAAGAGACGCATGCAAAAACATGTTGAGCTAATCATGTTCACTGGTAATAGTAGAGAAGTTAATCCTAAAGAATATGTTAATCCTCTAATGAAACAATTATTGTTAATTTACAACAATACTTTATAGGTAGGTACTTACCTATATTTATATTTTATATATATACGTATATTAAAACATTGTGGCATCTTCAAGAGGGAGCAGTCGGGAGCACCTATTACCTATATATAAAAATTGTGAGAATTGTATTTATTTTTGCATAAAATTAATATTACAACCTACTTAGTCAAATGTTTGGCATTTTATAATGTTGTTTGAAAAGTAAAATGTTATTTTTGTAAAAGCTAAAATTTTTCTAAAGTTTCCTACGAAGTTTCCAAAATTTTATTAAAACAAATTTAATGAATCCTAGAAAATTAAAAGGGACCGCTACTGATTTTACGAGTCAAAAGTAAGAAACAGAAGAATGCCTGAGCCCGATAGATGCTGACACCTATTAGACAGGTAAGTAACTATTGAAACAATTTGACTCCGTTGGTAATAATTTTATCTCAATTGTTAAACTCCGCCTACTTTTCATATTCTGCCGGTCAGTGACCAAACTACGTGTAATGCAGCTCGAACGTTTGGGCACGCTCTTGTGAAGTGTGCAGTGATTTATTCGTTAAATTTATATTTTATAGTGGAGTTACAGTGCAAGGTAGATGATTCACTTATTTTTTTATTAATTTCACTTGAACTTCAGAAATGTACCTCTGTCTTTAATTTTTCTGAGACCGATTTTATGCAGGCGTTGGCCAAACGTAACAAAGTAGAAATTGACATATGCAATAGATGTTTTGTTTTGAAATTTTTCTGTAAATATTTTGCAAAATCGTAATGTTTGTGGAATTTATGTTTGGCTCGCTTATTTTTCATTGTTTATAGTCGTTCTTATTTTTATTATGTTTTATTACCTAGTTGTGCATTGTTTCAGGGGATAATATTCTTTAAAAATGTTCAAATTTATTAAGGCTAAAGGGCCCCATCAGTCTGCAGAGAGACAAAAATTGCAGAAGGAATTATTTTCTTACAGAAGGGTGAGTATCAAAAATTTCTTATCAGTGTTATTTGAGGCTTGTGATGTTTACAGTGAAGGTTTAGGCCTGCAATATTATTTTATATTGTTTTTACACTCCATTGCTCATTTTATCTACCACCTTATCAAAATAAATATTGTCGAGAACGGGTTAACAGGTGTTTGGTAATACAGGTTCTGTATTAGTTTGCCTATGTAAATAAAGCAAAATAGGTACCTAGATAAAAAAAAGTATTACAAAACATTTTAATGATTAATTTATGTTATTCAACTATTACAAACCTGGCCTAGATTGCAATATTTGACTTACTTTATTGCTGAAATATCCTCCTTTATGATACTATACTATTACATTAATTTGAGAGACTTACTAGGAGTAGGTAGGTACTTTCATTTTGAGAATTCGGAAGTTAGGTTAGGTTAAGCCGAAAGCTTCACTCTTTTAGATTTACATAGCTCTTTGGATAAAAGCTTCATCTTTCATAAAGCAATTAAAATAGTCACCATAAAATAAATCAAAAACCCAAGTACTTTATTGTCATGAGATGGCAATAAAGTACTTGGGTTTTTACATCAGTCTTTGTAGGTTATTATTCTCAAACTGTATTTATTTAGTATTTGGTATAGCAGTATACCTAGTATAAGTATAGCACAATCAGGAGTACAAATAATTTTATTACAAATGTAGGAGAACCAAAGCTTTTACATTTAGTATCCTATTTATTTATTTATTTATTTACCTACCTATTTACCTTACCTTACTTAGTAATCAATTTTTACCTGAGAATGAGATTAATGAAGAAAATTTTGGAAAGACCTAAAGTGTTATTTTATGATATTAGTTTTACCCCAGTAGTAAACAAAGGTACCTATTTGTTTATCTGAAGGGTGAACTGGCTGAATAGATATATTTTATTTATTGAAAAGCTTAGAATTTTTAACAATGTAGGTACTTACTTATATATTTTAATATGTTCTGTAACTACCTAATTTGTTTAATTTTGGGAATTTTTTGGATAGGTACTTATATATTGATACACAGAGTCAGTCTGAAATAAATTACATAGCAATATATTTTCTTTAAATTGAACGCACTGTGTAACTGCGTTAATAAATATAGAAGTTGATGTGTCTGTTACTAATATTATAATTTGCCCAAAATAAGATAAGGCTGACTGACACCATTAGGAAGTTTCTTTAGCGAGAGTTCCTAATTCAGTAATAAACTATTGAGTAAGTTTTCCTAACATACTGAATGGTCTATATAGCTAGGTATACTCCGGAAAGAAAAATCAACTTTTAAATACCTATGTATTTATAAGGAATCTGTTCAAATGTGTATTTGTGTATCAAATAAGTGTATAATATACCAATCTAGAGACTAAATTTAAAAAGTATAGGTACTACAAAAAATATATGAATTTGTTCCGTATGTAATCAATTTTATCATTTTCGAGATGATTTGTTCATTACTAAAAAGAGATAACACTGGTACCTATGTGGCTTTCTTTATGCATTCTTATTTGTTTCAAGTATGCAAATTTTACCAGCATTAGGTATTTACATTTTAGTTTCAACTTCTGGTAACATAATTACTTGTAAATTTGTTTGTATTATTATTATAATTGAAACAAAATGAATAATTTGGACTGATGTCATCAACTATTATTACTTATTAGTAATCAGGATGAAAGTCGATATCGTACCTTTATTTGAAGATATCAATGTTATCTGACATAAATTTATTAGTTCGTATTTATTACTTTTTAAGCTTATGGGATAGATAAAAAGTACAGTTTTTCTAATACCTCTAGGTATTGCAAGACATTTAAAATTGAATAATATACATTTTCTACAACCTGTAGTACAATGTGTCACAACTAAAACTTCTTTTTAATAGTTTTTAAAGCAGGAACGTAGTAATTTTCAAAAAAACCTGTTGATCAGATTATGTGAAGGCATAGTTTGAGTATTATGATTACATATTAGATGTTAGGATTAATATGTAACTATCACACCCTCGGATCCCAACCACCCTACCTTTAAAATATTTAAATACATATGTATATATATATATTTTGTAAACAACATCAAATTCAGGGCAATTTCATTTGGAATAAAATAATCAAAACTCATTCATAATCAAACTCAATGTCTTTAGTTTTCGCTAAGTTCAAAGAATCGCAGTATTTTGTGTTCGGTCGAATACTCATGTTAGAAAATTGTGAAATACAAAAAAAATAACTAGTAGATGTGTTATTTGTAACTTTTGTTATAAGTAGAAGCATTTGCTCATCTAGATTCTTATTTTTCTCCATAATTTTGACATGTAGATCTTTCAAATTAAAACAATGATAACACCTACATAAAAACGAGTAAAACTCATCGCTGAAACTTTACTTCTTTCTCCACCAATTTCCATTTTATTATTGTTAAACTAAAAAAAGACTGATGAAGTTTTAAATAATTACATAGGTATCGGTAGTCTTTTAGTAAACTTTACTTAAAAGTTAAATATCTGTTAATACGACTCTGTAAACTAAGTTACGTATTTTCCTGATAAAAATTTTTCTGATAAACCTTTAATGTGTATAGTTATTAGTATAATTAAGGACCATCTGTCCCTAGATATAATCTTGGTTTGTATTTGTTGAGGACGATTCGGTGACGTCATTCAAGTGAGCTTCGTCGGGCATATTTTATTTTTGAAATTAATGTAATAACTCCCTGATTTTTTATTCAAAACGCATTTAAGTAACATAAAAAAATAAACAATTTTTTTAAACCCTATAATACGTCAGGGGTATTTACATGTACCCCTATAATAGGGTTTAATAGGTAATACAATTATTGTGCCACTGACTATTATAGTGTTTAACAACTGAAGTAGGTATGTAGGGCGGCTATGAAACTGCTGAAACAAATCATTTAATAAGTGATGGTCTGTTTTTGATAGGGGGTGATAATAATGAGGTGCGTAGACGGAGAAAACTTGATTACATAGATGAGGATTGATTTTTTGCATAATCATTATTACATTTCTTCTGGCAGTGATAATATATTTACATTTTTAAAAAAATAAATGTAATGTAAATTTATTTAGTTATTTCGAAAATTATTTATGACAAAAAAATTACGGACAATTTGTTCAATTGCTTTCTGTATATTGTTTCTGATTCCACTTCTTTGTATATCATATTTTGGTTTACCGTTATTAGTAAGAATAAAGGGAAGATCTTTTTATACTGTATTTTATCTTCTTTTCATTATTAATGGCATTTTGTAATGTGCAATCAACTCTATAGCTAAAGATAAAAACCTGATGCCTCTATAATACCAGTATTAGGTTCTTCTGTAAGCTGGTGATAATATTAAGTACTGGACAGCTTACTGCATTCAAGGAAACGTCAGGTAGCTAAGACATTCAGTTATTTCTTAAATTAAGATTGTGTTTTGAATGAATATTGACCATTTTTGGCTCGACTTTGGGTATATGCAGAAAATAAATTCTTTGTTGTTGATAACAAATTTCTAACATGTTTAAGTATTGAGTTTATTGATTTCTTATTTTTTGTCTTTTTTTATCTTATTATTGTTTATTTATAAGCATACTATTGTGTTGATATTTTCGATGGCATTTTGGATAAGGGTCAGTGGATCTATCCGTGACACTAAATGGCATATGGTGGAACAATTTACCATTGCCTAACAAATTGTCCAAATTCTTTCTGACATTAGCCTTACGGTACACTTTTTTGTACAAATGTTACTTATATACAAAACTTCAGTGGTTCAGATTTCAGACTTATATTACCATTAATAATAATAATAATAATAATTATTATTATTATTATTGTTATTATTATTATTATTATTACTGCCCATATAATGAGTATATTCCAAATGTCTATTAGGGGATGTGCTTTGATTATATTAACAAAAACATTAATTTCTTGATAGGAGATGTGGCAGCAAACAAACTGTAGACTGTAGAGTATACAGGGTGTCTATTTAAAAACGAGCAATGCTCTGTAAGTATGGACCTAAAGAAGTTTAATAGTTTAATAGAAGTTTTAATAGTTTAATTTTTGAGAAATACGTAAAATAAATTTTATAATTATTTATTCCAATTTCTCGTTATAAATTCACAAAATAATTCTATCAAAAGTATAATAAACAAAAAAAGCATAAATAAACAAATTGTTCAACAATAATCAGAACACTTTAATTTATAGCTTTTTAAAGTATATGTATAAAGTATAAAACTATAGTGTTTAGTGATTTAGTAGTATAAAGTGCTTTAAAGTGTTCTGATTACTGTTGAACAATTTGTTTATTATACTTTTATTTATAATTATTTTGTTTTCTCGTTTTTTTACGATATTTGCACCAAAATGGTTTAATTTGATATTTATAACGAGAAATTGGAATAAATAATTATAAAATTTATTTTGCGTATTTCTCAAAAATTAAACTCTTAAGAAGAAGTATTTTGTTTAGTACTGTTAAACAGCAATTTCCAAGAGCTTTCCAATGAAGTATCACAAAGGGGGTGTTGCCATTTAAAAATATTGAGTTGGGGTGGCTACAGCCCCACGGGTTGCTTAGTGAAGGTCATTTTTGTGGTCATACTGATTCCCCCCACATACCCTGCTAGAAACGGTTTTTTAGAAATTTTTTATATCATAGGTCCATACTTGCAGAGCATTGCTCGTTTTTACATAGACATCCTGTATACGTGAACAGCCTACACGCATCCCTGTTGCTCGCTCTGTTGCTATTAGCTGATGGTAACTGTGAATATTGCCTTAGTGACAATACTGGAAAGCAATCAATAGTAATACACGTATGCAATGCTCAGGTGGAAGTTATGTAAGTACTTTGTTTACTGTCACTATTGCCTTCGAACAAATGAACTTTAGGTAACCGCTATAGAATGGTTGCTCGTAAATAATAATGACCATTTTGGAGTTTTTTAAACGGGAAAGTATTTGGATATTGATATCATCATTTAGCTACCCTGCAATCGATTATGACATGATGTTCATTTGCTCCTACGTTCTCTAGAGAAATTCCAGTGCCAAGTTCTCGCTCCCTCATCCATCTATAACAACCCGATTAATTATGTTATGTAACTAAGTAGATAATTCCTCAGTAATTAACTTTGTCTATTTGACTTAGATAAAGGTATTATTACGAGATAATACAGTATTTTCTTTATTTTACGACAATTATTCAGAACTTATCTGTTTCTGAATAAAATGACGAATCTTTAGTGCGAAAGTAATTTATACTATAAAACAGGGGTGGTCACGATATACGATATATTTGTGTATTGTCGGAAGAGAGACCTAGGTACAAAATTTAAAATCGAAAATATGCAGTTAGGTACCGTGTTAAAGTTAAAGTTTGACCTATCCCTGAAAAAATGATGTATGGATATTTGAAATTTTATAGATAATAAAAAAAAGTACTTATGCAGTGTGTTCCACGGTGACCACCCATATACGATGAAGATTATCTGCAGTTATTGCCTTCAACAAAATTATTGCACTAATTCGAGCATATTCGACGTAGTTGATTTTATATTATTTCTTAATTTCTCCCTATCCATTGGTGGCACATCGGGGTATCTCACATTGAAAGCTCTACATGGGCTGTTATAATTCCGTAGCACTTTCCGTGAATAAGTAATAAATTTTAAATATCAGCATTTAAATACGTATTATTTTCCATTTCCAATAAACACATAGTTAAACTGTCACCAGTAGATTAACAATAAATAACTGATGACAGCTTAGTTGTTTGTTTTATAGTTGTGTTAACAATTTCATAGCCACCCTCGTAAAAAGTTGAAAGATATTTGTTGGTTGGAATAAAGCAATCAATAACGTAAAAAATGTAAGATAGGGATAGATATATGCATATGTAAAATATGGAAAAAATATACTTAGTGTTCCATTTAAAAATCAACCTATAGGTGTTTCAAATTTAACAAATTTACATTACATTTTTATCATCTCGTATAAGATGTAGCAGATTTTAAGGTAACTCTACAAATTCAGCAATTTTCCTTCCAAAAATCATGCGCGGTGTAAGAAATAGCAATAAAATAACAATTTTTTTGAAAATTGCAAAAGTATTTTAAACAAATAGGTATATTTTTTGGAAAATTTTTCGAGGTAGTAAACAGTCAACATTGAATTAGATATTCGGAGATCCGATGAAAGTCTCCCTAAAATGATGCGCAAAATCCAAAAATCTAAAAATATGCAGAATATCCCGTTTAATAACAAAGTTGGGAGCAACTGCCCGTTGCCGGACCTGAATATTTTATTTGAACAGAGCATATTTGAGTACATGGACATTATGGACCAAGATATGGCTTCTTCAAAAAATAAGTAGCCCGTCTTAATTAAAAAACAATCAGAAATAATTTTATTAAGCTGATTGTGTAGTAACCGCTGGTTTCATAGTAATTTTTTCCGCAAAAATTATATACTATGTACTTATAGCTGAAGAAGAATTAGCAAATATCTGTAACTAGGAACTGGAAGGATATTTGAATTTTACAAAACTTAAAAAATGCAAATCAGTGTTTTATTTGACTTATTGTAAACATTACCAATGTGTTCGTAGCACATGTTATTGTTTTTCTACGAGTCGAAAAAAATTAGGATCTCATATAAAATGAAATACTTAATATAATATGAAATGTATATAATAATAATTGAATAATATAATATAAAAATGTAATATGAAATAAACTACTACTAAATTTCTACTAAAAATTGTCTAGTTAGTTTCGAAGGCACGTAAATCTAGATGGCTTCAATTGCAAAGAAGAGTAGTTGTTGCAGACAAGGGGTTAACCACCTCACAAATTGATGTCCAGAGATTACAACATTTCATGATCATTATTGCATAAGCATTACATAATTATTGCACGCATTTCACGGGCATTGCATGACAATTGCACGCATTACAAAGGAATTTCATGGTCATTATACGCATTACATAAACATTACATAATCATTACACGCATTTCACAAACATTACATGGCTATTGCACTCACAAAGAGCAAGGTAATGGGCGTAAATCCATAATTGTAAAAATATACAGGGATTTTAAAAGTTAGAGTCACTTCCGGTGACAACGGAAGTGGTTGAATTACTTTCACATGACCCTTAAATGCACCTTATGGCCTTCTAAGCACTTCCCAAATTTAGTTGATATATTTTGCAAAATAAAAGTGGTACAAGGGCGAGCCGTTTTCCTATTTCACCAGGTATTATGTTAACAACGTATATTATATACACACGAGTATTAATATAAAAAATCAAGTAATGGTAAATTATGATTAAGAAAAATTAATTTTTTACAATTTTCGGGATTTTGCCTCTACACCTCGAAGTCGTCGCACACCAGTTTTATTTACGTAACTCGCGAACCAGCCCAGGGCAAGTTTCGAAAAAAAAGTCGGGTGGATGCGTCACTCAGATTACTCAGAACCCGTCATACATGAGTTATAATTGTTTACAAGTTATACCTTGTATATAAGTTATATCAAACTATATCTTAGCGGTTACTGATACTCTACTAAACCTGCTGTAAGTAGTTTAACCTCGAAAATTATCACGCTCGTTTTCAGTCGAACGCGGTCGTTAAGGTTTATTTGCTGTGGAATAGATTGACACGCATTTCATGAAACTCTGCATAAAATGACACGGTCACTACGTAGCATTGCATAAACATTGCATAGTACTACAATTGAGTTTAAGTATAGTTAAAGGTACTACACGATGATTACATCGCATTACACACTATTTCATGGCATTGCATAAACATTGCATAGTATTACATTATCATTACATCGCATAGTATTACATGATCGTTACATCGCATTACACGATGATTACATCGCATTACACGACTATTTCATGGCATTGCATAAACATTGCATAGTTATTGTTATTACATTATCATTACATCGCATAGTATTACATGATCGTTACATCGCATTACACGACTATTTCATCGTACTACGTAGTCACTACGTAGCATTGCATAAACATTGCATAGTACTACAATTGAGTTTAAGTATAGTTAAAGGTACTACACGATGATTACATCGCATTACACACTATTTCATGGCATTGCATAAACATTGCATAGTATTACATTATCATTACATCGCATAGTATTACATGATCGTTACATCGCATTACACGATGATTACATCGCATTACACGACTATTTCATGGCATTGCATAAACATTGCATAGTTATTGTTATTACATTATCATTACATCGCATAGTATTACATGATCGTTATATCGCATTACATGATGATTACATCCCATTATATCGCATTACACGACCATTGCATGCCATTGTATAGCATTGTATAACCATTGCATCGCATTTCATAGCCATTGCAACTCATTACATACACATTGGACTCAACTTGTCCCAAGAATTGCACGAGGTGGTAACCCCTCGGTTGCAGAATGTATGAGTACCCAGCATCCTGTATCGTATAACTTGCCAATATTTTTAAATAGGTAATGCAGAAAAAGACGTCGTTTCGTAAAGACAAGTCACGTCGTCTCTACGTATATATTCTATGTATAATTGTTGCGTCTCAAGGAGCAACAGTTGTAGAATACGCACTACCAACTGTTTAAAATTACTTGACACACTTATAAAAATAAATATATGTTTTACCAGATGTAATAATTACTATTTAAGTGCTTAAAACTTTAATGAGTGCAAACCTAAATTTTTGTGAATTATGTGAATACGTCACCGCTTGTCTCATGGCTGCTCTACTATATTTTACTTTATCTTATGTAGAAATAAGAATAATTAATTAGTTTTTAAGAGTACCTAATCAAAGTAATTTATTACGTGAATTACATGAATTTAAACAGGTTTTGTTTTGAAATATTTACTGTTGTGGCAATACCTGTTTGGATAAGATTAGATGATGTTTGTTTGGCAGAAAAAGATAACCTATGTAAGGAGTTAATATTGATGGGAATACTTAATTTATCGAACTTAATATAGGTATTTTTAAGATGACCCAATCAAGAAAAACTTATTTGGATTTCTGTAATTCCCTTTGCAAATCAAAAAGACTTTATTTATTTATTGCCTGTAAGTAGACCTCATCCTAATTAATACAAATAGGTAATAATACCATTGTATAAAGAAAATAGTTCTTTACACAATAGTAAAGTAATACGTTTTTTTATATAGTTATTTGAAATTGATAATCTGAATCAATGACTTTAAAACGCTTTTAGGCTATATTTGACATCGTTTCGATACTCTTGTGAATACATTCATTTATTGATGGGTCTATCTACAATAGTAAGAGAGATAAAGCCAAAAGAATGTACCTAAGCATAATGTGTGCGAACATCCGTTCGTTGCTACCCACACACCACACATTACTATTACGCTTATTTATTATTCTAGATATACCATCCTACTCCAGATATGGATAAAAAATAAAAAGACAAGAAACATAGGCTGTTCCATTTAAAATAATTAAATTGACGGCAACTTCCTGTATAATTGACGTGTTTCAAACACATTACTGTATTCAAAAAGATCGTACAGAAAACTCCTGGTGTGCCAAATTTCAATATTTATATCAAAATTTTTTCGGAAATATTCTAATGGGTGAGACACACTCTGTATATCAGTGCGACATCTAGTAATTTGGTTTTACTTCAAATTTTATTAACCCAGAAAGTATACAATTATTAAAATCTAAAAGACATGGAAAAGATACAATTAACCAACAAATATTTATATAGAACTGTTATCAAAAGCAAAAGATTGTTATACGTAGGAGCACTATTAGTTGTAGTAGGGTACCTCTTTAAAGAGCAAATATTTTTATCCGTTAAAATCTGTTTGTTTTGGGCAACAGACCTACTTATCTAGATTTGAATGTTGAAATGAATCGTACTATAAATATTTTGTTAGGTAGGTACTGTAATTATTTGAAAACATCATCTGTCTTTTTCGTCAATATTTCCAAATTCGACCATTTCCAAATAAAAATTCCAATAATTTATGTGAATAATAATAACAAATTCAGTAATTATTATAATATAGTGCTCTTATTGGGACAATAACTAAATTTTAAATATTTTGGTACTTAATATAAATAAAATATTTCTCAAAACGTATAACAAGTAATCTGGCACTGAGTGGCAGGAATAATGGGCAGTCAATATTCTTCAATTTCACCATGCTATTTATTCTGTGAAGTGAGAATTTTTGTTTGATGTCTATATTGGCTTGTTCAAAACAGCAGGAAGGGGAACTAACTTATGCCCGCATTGTATGTAGTCAGTTACTATAGCAGTAGTTGCGGACTATACGAGTAGAAATAAATCATTAATCTTTCCATTATCATTCAAATCTGGATCAAATATTTTAAATCATATTCTAGAAATTCAGCCAGTGCGAGGTTAATGCACCAATATGAAAACCATGCGTTCCAGAACTTTTATAACCGTAAATCAATCACTGCTTTATATTATTCTGACAGAAAAGTAATCATTAAAATTAATTGTGTAGAGATACCTATTATACAGTATGAAAAGTATGTACAAGGTGGCCCGTTTAATATGGGCCTATACCTTATCTCAGAAACTACAAGTTCTACAGAAAAAAAAATATAGCAAATTGTTTTTTTCAAAGTTATCTTCAATTTTTTTATATTTTCAAACTTATAACCTGTTTATATACAGGGCGATGAACTAAAGTTCCTTTTTTTTCAAATAGCACACCCTATATATTATTACATTTTCAGAAAGCCCTTCTAAAGACCAGTTCAATGATATATGATATGATGGGTCTGACGCCCGCCGTTTCGGAGTTATTGAGTATTATCTTCAGGAAATAGCCCATATTAAAATCGTGCTAGAAAGGTTAATAATTAAGTTTTTGAGCCTTAACTTGCGCCAAGAGATTTCTAATTTTATGTACTTTATTATGTTATTACTCAATATTCAACTTATAAAAAAATTTTTACCGTGTTGCCACATTTCGAAAACCATAAATTCTCACGATTATTTCAAATGGAACACCCTGTATATTGTTACATTTCTAGAAAGCCGTTCTATCGACAAGTTCAATGATATATGATATGATGGGTCTGACGCCCGCCGTTTCGGAGTTATTGAGTATTATCTTCAGGAAACCTCCAATATTCAAATTGTAACTAACAAAATTACTTTTATTATTACTTAATTAAGTGTTTGAGTTCTAATTTGCACCAAAAAAAGTTATATAGGTATGATCTATCACTTTGATGTAATTGATGTTACGCGTTAGTATAGGGACATTTTAACGTTTAGTCAGAATGGCGTTTGTAAACAAAATATCCACAATTATTATAGGATTTATCATTGCCTTGACAACCGGGGTAAACTGAAAAATTATTTGAAAAAAATTTGAAATTAGTTAATATATTAAGTATTTATTAATAATAATGTATAGTGTGGAAGAAAAAGTTGATATGCTAGAATGTTATTTATCAAATAATAAAAGTCCAGCTCTTGCTCTTAGAGAGTATAGAGCAAAATTTCCCGTGAGACGAATTCCAGAAAAGAAATTATCTGCTAGACTTTTTCAACAATAAGATTGTTTATGCAAATTAAGAGTTCAAAATGATAATTTGGGATCTTGGTTAGCACTATTGCAATCCTGGTCATATTCTGAGTATCATATATCTCTAAATTTGTCAATAGAAGAGCTTTCTAGAAATGTAACAATATACAGAGTGTTCCATTTGAAAAAATCGTGAGAATTTATGGTTTTCAAAATGTGGCAACACCGTCAAATTTTTTTTTATAAGTTGAATATTGAGTAATTACATAATAAAGTACAAAAATTAGAAATCTCTTGGCGCAAGTTAAGGCTCAAAAACTTAATTATTAACTTTTCTAGCATGATTTTAATATGGGCTATTTCCTGAAGATAATACTCAATAACTCCGAAACGGCGGGCGTCAGACCCATCATATCATATATCATTGAACTCGTCTTTAGAAGGGCTTTCTGAAAATGTAATGTAATAGATAGGGTGTGCTATTTAAAAAAAGGAACTTTAGTTCATCGCCCTGTATATAAACAGGTTATAAGTTTGAAAATATAAAAAAATTGAGGATAACTTTGAAAAAAAACAATTTCATATAATTTTTTTTTTCTGTAGAACTTGTAGTTTCTGAGATAAGGTATAGGCCCATGTTAAACGGGCCACCTTGTACATCGTATTGTAGTTAATATGGATCGTACATACTTATGATTGCCTTAAAATTTTGTATGTGTCATACGTACATATGTGTCATATAATGAAACAAAATATATATCATTTTTTATTTGTTTATAAAAGAAACGCTTTTAATTTTAACTAAGTGTAACCCTTACAAGGGTATAAATACTCCAGTTACATTAGGTCGAAAAAAGCAGCATCTGCTAAAAAAATCCAAGTGAGCCTAAATTTTGCATACACCTTTATTTTAACTTTGGAAGCAATGTCTAAAAAGTCCCCATCAATATCGCGCTTGCGATTTTAGTTATTGAAGGTCAAAGGTCATAAAACTCTTATTTTCTCAAATATCTAGCTTTGCGTGAGTCCTACGACTTTTTGCTTTATTACAAAAAATAAAGAACAGGAAATTCTCTACAAAAAAGTTATATAAGTCTTTTCTGTACAACCAACGGTTTATTAAATAACACAGAGCTGAATTATGCTGCAAGGCGCGCAACGCATTATGTGTCGACAAAAAAGTATGTGGTACCGCTGTTAACTACTGTATTATACCATGATACAACTTATACATTTTTCTAATTTTGACATTTAAAGTGACAGTTTTCAAAACTCTTTGACGTTAAGAAACGTCTTACTTTTCATAACTAGCAGTGACTATAGAAATAGTCACTGTAACTAGGTAGTTATGAAAAGTAAAATATTATACAACTGGTGATGAAACGTTTGTTTCACCATCAGTTATGAAATATATACCACAAAAAATTAACAACTTCTACTTTGTCGGAATAACAGTAGATAAAGCGCATTGGGCCGCTTCTTCTATATCACTAGAAATATGGCTTTTGGTATCTGCCATGATGGTAACTGGTATAATATTTACTGATTTACTGAAAAATGTTGTGGAAGAAAGTAACTACGACATAGAAGAGAAGGAACAGGTATTTGAGGGGACAAACGATGAGAACTTGGAGGAGGGGACAGAGAACGAGAACATGGAGCAGTGACAGATGACGAAGAAGTAAAAGAGGGGACAGAGAACGAGAATGAGGATAAGCTGTAGAAGATACTATAAAAAGAGCAAACTCATGGATTAGGCCTACTGGGAAACCATGTAAAAGAATGCGCCTTGTATCCTGCCTCTGAGGTGGTGTTGAAACCGATGCACCGCTACCCTGTCCTTTCCTGGCGTATAGAGTGAAAACTATTGGTTTTACGTAAAATATGTATATAACATTTTTTGAAGAGCATATTATAATCTTTATTTTCTATAATAACCAAAAAAGTCATAGGACATACAGGAAGCAAAATATTTGCGAAAAAACGATTTCTGTGACATTTGACCTTGAATAACTCGAAACGCAAGCAACATATCGACTTTTGCCACATTATTAGTAATATACAAGTAAAGGTGTATGCAAAATTTCAGCTCACTTGGATTTTTTTAGCAGATGAATCCTTATGTTACTGGACTAATAACCCGAATATCAGTTGATAAAACTTCTTTTTGTCCACTATCCAATAAGATCAGTACAATTCACTTTTTATTTCTTGTATTCAATGTTTGGTAAAAGTTAAATGTAAAATAAATACTGCAAAGGGTGTTTTAGGGTTGGGGCGGCAGAACTCTATTATCCGTTTTTTAAAATACACAAAAACGCAGGGTGTTTTCTAATGGCGTGAAGAAAATCGACGTGCCTATTCCATGATTAGAAACCGTGTGTTATATACGGTTGAACCAGTGAACCGTGAGTTACTAACCAATAAAGCGGGCTATGGGATTGGCCCTCTGTCACCAATCATACTATTCATACAACTATTTTTACATTTAGCAATTTCCAGACTATCAAAAGCCTCCAGCTGTCTGGAATTTCTTACATTCCTAATTAGTCTTAAATTGCTATCTATTTTATTGTTGTTCTCAAATGCATGTTTGGCGACACTAGACTTATCTGTTCTACCATATTTGAGATGACCCATATGTTCCTTGAATCTGGTTTGAATAGGTATGTCAGTAGTTTATTCATCGGGAAATAAAGTACAACTTTTAGGTAATCCAAAAGACAAAATAGAAACTAAGGAAAAGACTAGCTGTAAAGACTGCAATCAAAATGTTGGACAAACTAGAAGGTCAAATCAAACTAGAAACTCAAAGGAACATATGGCTCATCTCAAATATGGTAGAACAGATAAGTCTAGTGTCCTCCAACATGCGTTTGAGAACAACAATAAAATAGATAGTAGCAATTTAAGGCTAATTAGGAATGTAACAAATTCCAGACAACTGGATGCTTTTGAGAGTTTGAAAATTGCTAAATGTTAAAATAGTATGAATGGTGACAGAGGACCAATCCCATATAGCCCGCTTTATTGTTTAGTAACTCACGGTTCACTGATCCTTCGCGATGGTTCACTGAGCTATCGCTCGGGGTCATTCAACCGTAGAAATAAATATAGGTGTAAAGGTTTAAATAGGATACAATGTTAGCATAGGTTTAGTTTTAATCATCTCTAGATGATGCCTACTTGGTTGCCGAAATGCGCGTCGAGTGCAGTATAGTGTTTTGGTGGTACCTATGTGGAAAACCACGTCAGTGTTATCTTCACATCAAAGGTTCCAACCCCTTTCAAGATATTTCTAACTGCTTGAAATATTTTTTAACAAATTTGATATCAACTCGTTATTCATAGGGTAGGTACTAAGGTAATATTATTAAACATGAAAAATTGTGTAGAGATAAAAAATGAAGGGAATGAATGGAGTATATGAAGACATTTTGTTTGTAATATTATACAGGGCAATATAATTTTTTAGCCATAATTCCGGCATGCACTGATTATTTATGAAAACTGAATATTTTTTATTTTATAGCTACTAAAATATTAAAAATGTACAGCAAATTTGTTTAAAATATCTCAAGCGGTTTAGAATAAAACAACAATTCATTTTTTTTTTTCATTTTGAAAACCCTGTATCTTGAAAACGGCGGCCTTAGGACCCTATATTTATTTAACAAAATTACCGTAATTTCAGTCACAGATTACGCCCCTGTCCCAACCAATAACTAGATATCGTTCTTTGAAGTTCCTAAGTTCAAGTCGGTTATTATATTCTTTATAATTTCTCGTAAATAATTTGTCCCTGTCGATTAGGAAACAATTAGGTACTAGACTAGATAGGATATGTAATTCAAAAGCAGACAAAAAGTAAAATATAATTATTGTTGCAGGCCTCCAACAAGGTCAAATTCGCACGGATTTTATTGACAGACTTGTTCTCTACTCAATAATTATTTCAAAACCGTATCTCATGCATTGAAACGAGGAATCACATTGTCCAAGTTATAATATAATTTTTAATCATTATTTACCTATGGACGTTGTGTTGAGTGACAAAATTATGGATTTAATAAAATGTACTCAAAATAATGAAATCTGATTCGGCACGATTCGAAATTTAAAGGTACGAACTGTCTGCTACAACTAACAGCTATGCCGAGCGCCGTGACTCATAATATAACGGTTACTAGACTTTTTCCTGTTTGAAACAGTAAACAGTATACAGCTTTGGTTTCCATGGAGAAATTTCGATGAATCATAAGATAGTTTGGAGGCGGGAATAAGGTATTATAAAATAGTAACTTGTAGAATTGGCTACAGTCTTTGGAGTTTAAACAACCGCTATGTCTTAATTTAATAATAATTAGATGTTATGCAAAGCATCGTTAACAAGCTGTGTAATACATACCTAATAACTTCGTGATAGAATTTAATCAGAACTGAAACATGTCTACAAAAAGGACATGGCACTTAATTTTCATTGACCGTCAGAAATACCGGGTGTTCTTTGAAAATCTTCAACGTTAGAGACATAAATTAGTTGCCGGTGTTCAGTGCGATACAAGGCGTAAAAGTGTTTTAACGGTTAAAAAATAAGGTTTTAAAGGATCGATATAAATTATCTATAAAAACTATTAAAGTCTCAAAACGCCGTCATGGAACTGAAAGTTATAAAAGCTTATTTGAAATAATTATAAATGAGAGAATATAAAATTGTAAATTTCTTAAATAAACTATGGAATTGGTAATAAAAATAAATACGAAAATTAAATCAAGCTGTTATTGAAAATACAGAAATTAATGTAAAAAGTATTGAAAGTGGTTAAACTCGAAATGGGAATATGGCGAGTAATGCAAAAAATTAAGTGGTAGGTGAACAGCATAATGAAATAATTCCTCATCGATAACTAACGATTCCTACCGATGTGAATCTACTTTAGTATGTTATTACCATAGAGATTATAAAAAATATAGAATGCTTTTATGGAGATTGAAAATGGTCGTCCTATGGAGAACACGTAACTCTTGTAACTTTGGTTACAACTAACTAGAAGCTAGATTTTTACATTAACTGCCAGACGGGAAATTCGAAAATCGGATAATTTTACATATGAAGCAGATTATTTTCAGTGAGTTTGAATTTTTCTCATAATATATGGTAAAATTTATCAAAAAACAGTACGAGCACTAAATATACAAACAATTAACACACGCTCACACATGCCACAAGATCTATCTATTAATTTTAAATTCACAGTCGGCGGGAAGTTGTCTACCAACTACCAACACATGCTTGATTCTAACCCAAGGTGTGGTACAAAAATTCCCTAAAGCGACGGTTTCGTGCATAGGTTGTGACTGTATTTTGATGTGTGGTGTAATGGCTTTTTGGCATTCTATATTTTTATGATTTCTATGGGTATTACACGATTTAAATATTGAAGGAAATAATTTTCAAAAAATATAATGTTCAACCTTTGCGAAAGTTATGGTAGGTCCAATCCTAATTGCCCCTATTGTATTTATTTATTTATTTATTTATTTATTTATTTATTTATTTGGAAAGCGTGGTTTAAAGGCAAAGATTAATGCCGGTCCATAATGCTTGTGAAAAACTTATAGCACATATAAAACACATATATTTATTATATACATAATGTTTTACCACATAGTTTTACATTACCTACCGATTTTCTTAATATTTTTACTCGGTTATTTACTTTTGATCGTCGCCGCCAATATCCATTGACCCTGGTCATGATCTGGGATGGTTTGGGGCCGAGCGGGATTATCGCTCTTTACCCTCCTCATCACTGTAGGTCTTTTTTTTTTTTTTTAGAGGGAGAGGGGAAACCCTACATGGGCACCTGAGCTTAGGTTCTATCGCTTCAGGTAGTGTCGGACTCTTACCGCCTAAAACCCCTCTCTTAGCTTCTCGTGCCCTACAGCGGGACCGTTTTGTTAACATACATCGCTGAAGGGCGTTGATCTATATATTTCCATCTCTCCGTTCCTCCTTTTCTTTCTCTGACACAATTTTGGTTATTGCTTGGTCAATTATATTCCAATTCTGTTTACTGCTGAGCATAATGTTCACCATATTATACTTATTAATTTCTTGGCCAGCCATTGTCTCCATTTCCCTCCGGTTTTCCTGCCACCTACTACAATCAAAAACTGTGTGCTCCGGTGAGTCAGTTTCCCCACAGTGTAAACAGAACTCATCCCTGGCTTTCCCTATTCTGTTAGTATATGTGCGGAAAGATCCGTGCCCAGACAGTGCCTGCGTCAGGTGATAGTTTAACCGGCCATGCCTTCTGCCGACCCATGGTCTAATATTCGGTATTAGAATCTTCGTCCATTCTCCTTTGCTGCCGGCAGTCCACTCCTGTTGCCATTTGTTCAGCGTATTTTCCCTTTCATTTTTCCTGTTTTCAATGTTTGGCGCATTAATGTGCCATAATTCCTTGCTTTCCAACGCCAGCAGATGAATTGGGACTGTGGATGATAACACTGTTGCTGCTTCAAATGACACCGTCCTATATGCCCTACAAATTCTCAGTGCAATCTTTCTTTGTGTTCGTTGCAGTGCCCTTTTGTGAGCTGACACAGCCATTGCCTCTGCCCAAATAGGTGCCCCATACAACATTATCGACTGTACTACCGATCCCAGTACCTTCCGTGAATGTTCAGCTGGTCCCTTCATATTTGGCATTAACTTGCACAATGAGTTAGCCGCAACTTCTGCTCTTCTTGCGGCTGCTCTTATATGAGCCCCGAATGTCATAGCAGAGTCGAGTGTAATTCCAAGGTATTTAACACTGTTCCCAATGGTGATTGGAGCTCCATCATATGCGAGGGAAACATCTCCGTTCCTGTTTCTATATTTTAGAAGAATTGCCTCCGTCTTCTCTGGTGCCATCTCTAACCCGTTCCTTAAAAGCCAATCACTGTAGGTCTGGACTGCCTCGTAGAGGTGGACCCCATCCTTCACCAACCCCTATCACAAAAAGTGATCGGTGTGGGCAATTCGTGGAGTCTCCTCCTGTCCTGGTTCTACCCTGCAGGCTAGGTATTTTATTGATCGTCAGTTTTCAGTTTCCCGGAAAAAAAAACGTTAGTACTGCTGCATCTTTAACACCCCCTTTTCAAATGCCTATTACCGCGGGAAAATGGTTTTTGAAAATGTTTTCTAGCAGTTCTAACAACAAAAATGTTCTATATAATTTTAAAACACTGAAGTAAATTAATTGGTCCAGTTATTCGTATGTTTTTAAGTATGTGATTTACAATTTCGGCAAAAATTGGTCACACATACCATAAATACAGTTCAAGGCCATGATACATTTTATTCTATCATGGTTCAAGGCTAGTCGGTTAATGTCTGGTACCATGAGGATGATAACTATTCTTAAATTGTTTCACAACATTTTTGTGTGAAATTTGTGTTCATTTTGTACCAATTTAATAATTTTTGTATATTGACCTCAAGTCAACGTACTGAAGTTGAAAGTAACAGGTCCATTGTCTAACATAATGAACAACTAATTCAACTTCCTAATTGCTTCTTGTTTTTTGTTTTACTTTTCTATATACAATATTACTGTTTGGTACTATTTTATAATATACTGGCAGTAATAAATAATGAATGAATATATAATTTCTAGATTACACAGAAGAAATTGAGGAAGCGAGTAATATAAACGTATTGCTGCTTTAAAAGGTTCCTGCGAACACTAATTTCATAATGATCAAATACAATTTCAATTTCTAACTACTGGCCTCTTGAAGAGATCCATTATCATTACTTTTTCGATCTCTGTATTGATTTTTCTTTTTATTTTATTAGAGGATTCTGATGAGGATTATCTGGTGTGTCGAAAATTCTTTCATTTGTTCTTGAACTATTAGTAATGCATGGACGCAAAAAGTTCTATATTAAAGTCAGACGTCAATTCGATACCAATTAGATTTGAATAACTTTAAGCATTTCTGCTAATTATAAATGCAATCAAATCACACTTTTTCAGTATGATTTAATGTGCCTTACTGCTTGGTATCATTTACAAATGGACTTACCACATGATGAAGTTAATAAAGCGACTCTAAATTTGACCTCAGATCGCGTAGGACGTTATAAATTGCTTGGGAGACGACGAATAGCGCTATCTAAATTAATAGTAAATCAACAGTTTATAAGTAACAAATGTAATAGCCATACTTGTATTTGAAACACATTAATTCTTTATATTTTTATAAGGGTGTACGTATTTTTTATCCTTGATCTTTAAAAAATATACTGATTTATTGGATCGATACTGTAATGTTGTTGGTATAGTTTTAAAAAAATAAAAATGTTATCAAAGCTGAGCGATAAGGTAGAAACAATGGTGCATAGGTACTTAGTGTATACTTCATGGTTTTATTGTTTTCACTTCTTTATCATATTGATTGCATGTAATTTTATTTCATTCCTAATTGATTCATTTTATTTATTGTATTTGATTAGTTGCATTGCGTTTATAAACATTTTGTACATAAGTAAACGTATTACGAATTCGTTAAAATTTGTGTTATAATTTATGATTGTAACATCTCATGTAGGTATACATTATTTTTATGTAATGCTAGGTATGTCTTAGGGAAAGTTGCTATATGCAGCGATGAATGCAGCCATTTAAGGCCATATAGCATATATAGTTTGCCTCCGAGTTTAGCATTTCTAGTATTTTTATGTAGTGTAGCAGGCATTGAGGCAGGAATTGTAGCAAGTGTGCATGTAACGTTTTATAACTTAGATATAATTTATTTCCCATCATGATATAATAATGTATCATGACTTCCCATTGTTTCCCACAATTTCAATATACAGGGTGTCTATAGGCTTACAAGGGAAAGCATATTTTTAAGACATTAGTGCCTCTACACTGAAAACTACTGGTGAAAACCACTCTAAATGTTATGTTATATCATTTTATTGCATTTTGATAGTTCTATCCAAATATGGAAAGAAAATAGGGGTATTCCATTTAAAAAAATATAAGTTTATTTCACCACCCTGTGTATTTCACATGGCTATCACAAAAAATCGAAAATAATTTAAAATATGCCCCTCCTCGGTAGCCACCACTGTACCAATTTTCATTTCGATATATCTTCAAATGTAAAAAAATATATTTCTTTTCTAAAAAATATGTTACGCCACTGACTAACGTTTTCCATCGAGCTGAATTTTTTTTTGGAAGACTTCGAAGACTTTCTTTGAAAGAAAAATCCAGACTTTGCACAGCTACGTAATAATACTTTGGCAGTGAAGGAAATACTACGAATGATCTATATCAGAATTTTAAATATGCCAATTATATCCTTCCTCTTTTACTGCAAACGTATGGATTTGAAGGAGATCACTACAGAAGCCATTTTAATGATGCAGAAGATATATGGTAGCACAACTTTCGCTTGCAACGAAATGAGATGCTAGTAAATTTATTGTAATATATTTAACACAGTTGAATTATTTTTAAATTTCTTACGGATGCCGCTGACTACGCACCGAAATATCGAGCTGTGACCATCATCAATGTATCATTTCCCGCTCTGTTCTTTGTCAACGAAACGGACTTTTTTATATCACCAGATCGAGTCATCGCTGATCATCATCTAAATAAATACTATTGGTATTTGATTCTTGAATCTCTCTTGTACTTTTTGTTTGAGCTATACTAATACTAATAATTCTTTACTACACTACAAACATATTTCCTGATACCCTACAAAAAATAACATTTCTCTTTAATTCTTGTCAGCGCAATTTATAGGACCTTAAAATATCACAATCAATTTTTACTACACCATCTTCACGTCTGTATTTTTTAAAGATATACTGATAATGAAAAGTTTGGCCATAGTAGTTACCAAAGACCTGGAAGAGATACCTAAATTCCGTTTTTTAGTGTTCAATCTATGAACGCAGGAATATTGAATTTCAGTAATGTTACGAGTAGAAATTGTTTTTCAGGGTAGTAATTTGTAAATATGTAAATATAATCTGCATGTGGTGTGGGTTTTCGAATAAATTGATGCAAAAGCCGATTTTGTATATATTTATGATTCACATGTAAAATTAGATGTTTTAAAGTATTCTAGCATTAGTCAATCTGTAGAAAATAGTTTATGCTCTCTTAGTTGATTTATAAAAACTGTTAAATGAAGTCAAAATAATTAGTTCCTCTTGGCTATTATTCTTATTGTTAGTACCTATATTATGTAATGTAATATACTTAAGAGTTCTAGTAATTCACATACCTACTACCAAAGTTTACAGAATAAATATACCTATATTCTGTAAAGTTTGACACTACAGTTTTTATAGTAGTACCGGGTGGTTCACAATTAATTATTTCTCATCACCAAATGCAAAAAATTGTAGTAATACTACAATACTACTATAGTAATACTTTGGAATCACTCCTAATTAAAAAAAACTTCCTAATTACATACTTGAATTAGCTGAGTCTGAGTCTTGAGTCTGAGGCTCAAAGTTTGTCGATTGCTTAACCCGAAGGTTTATAAACTCAATGCCCGAAGGTCGTGGTTTCAAATCCCCATTCCTCCGGACAATTTTTAATTAAGTAGTTTACTTGTATATTAAAGCCTGTTCGAGGGCTGTATTGACAACTACCCTAGCGTGCGTGCGTTGCATGGGAAGAATGTCAAATTGGTGTTAATGTGATAGATTAACATCGGTTGATATTTGACAATCCCCGTGGCTAATGATGTTTTCCAGGTTAGCCTAAATGTTTCCAGGTTTCCCTCATTCCAGCACTGAATGGTGGTTAGGGTTTACCAACGTAAGTCGTTCGTGACACGGACTAATGACTTACACCCTGCTGAGTAATAATAATATGCTGCCCCCGCCTTCAAAGAAGTGTCAGACTTTCAGGTTAATCCTTGTGGTTAGAAAGAGATGTAGTATATTATTATTACTTCGGCATATCTTAGAAGCTACATCATTCGTCAGTAATTAATTATTAACAATTACTACTTGAACAATTAACCTTTTAGCAAATTTCTCATTTTTTATTATATGCCCAGCCGGGAACTCAGACAAAGTTTAGGATATTTACTCCAATATAAATGTTATTAAACAGAAATGTTTTTTATTCGAGAATACATCAGAATTCAGAGAACATAAAATCGATCTATTATCGTTTTCCGAGAGTAGGTATCTGTGACTAATAGAAAAGTACAGATGTACAGATAAACGTTTTGAGACTAATAATTGGTAATCGACAATACCTCGAATACCCGTATCATCAAATTACTCGGCAAGATATTAAACGTAAATAAAAATAGTTTATTATTATTTATTAATAACCACAAAATATCATCAGTTGTTTGTTATGAAATGATAAAAATGCTCGGGCATGGTTACAAATTTGTGACACAGTACCCCTAGCCTTCTATTGTAATCTTGGGGGATAAATTCCATAAATAACTGATAAATGATAAAACTAACGACAGATTACAGTGACTAAAACACGGACGAGTAATTACCAGATAATGGAAATGAGATAATAAAATTCTGCGGAAAAAATAACAAACGGCTAAGGCGCTGTTTATATCGTCGAATAAAGTTTTTATTTTTAAATAGATACCTACGCATAACATATTCAACATCTGTATCTGCGGTTGAATGAGTTAAATTTAAGTAAGCTATCGCATGTCTGGGCAGGAAATGATTTTGAAAGCTGATCCGACTGGTGTTAGTGGTGTTAAGCACTGACGTATCGAATGCTAGTCTACATTTTGTGAATGGAATGAGAGAGGAGTGAAATTGCGAAAATATAGTAAACAAGTAGAAAGTTGTTATAAGAGCTTTCCAATAATGAATAAAATAAAGGGATGGAATTTATCATTAGCCGAAAATATCTTTGCCGTTCTTACCGATATTTTAAAGAAATACTTTTATGTCTATCGGGATTTTGGTCCCCATCAGAATGTTTTTGCCACGTAAAATACTAACCGTAAAATTGTATGTACAATTTTTGTTAAAGTAATAAATGACACTTGTTGGAATGTATATTTATGTGTGCTTAATATTCCACTTTAAATATAAACAAATATATGGAGCAACCAATAAACATAGATATGACATACATACATATACATAGAATAAACATAGAAACATAGATATGATACCAGGTTTTGTAATAATTATATTTTTTTGTATGAAAATGGACTATTTTATTCAAATATGAAATTTTTTAATAGTATAGGTACCAAACAAAATAAAAAGTATTTTAAATATTACAAATATTTAGGATGGGAAGGGATGAAAGGGATAATAGATGTAAAATCATACACAATTAATGCCTATATTCATTATAAAAAATCACAATTATGACTACCGGTGTCTGTTTGTCATTTTTTTAATTACTATATTATGCATACAACTTATTGACATTTTTCAAGCTACTTTTGCTTTCTTATTGTAACTTAGATGTAATTCTTGCCATTAAGATGTATGAAATTACGTAATTATTGTTTATTTCCATATTTTTTTAGAGAATAAAAACTGTAAATTATATTAAATATTACAAGATTCTTATAGATAAGGCAAGACAGGTAATTCTTCGTTTTTTTAGTGATCTTATAGATTTGTTTTCCTTTTGGAAAGAGAACACATACGTATTATAGTGTGTTAATGAGTCCCACAAGACTCTAATTTGGGGCCACTTTGTGCATTGTTTTCATTAATGATATTATTTTAAACATCAGTGCATATTGTCTTTTGAACGCAGACATAAAAATCTTATGGAGTTGTTTGCCTTACTGACTGTTTGAGCTTGTAGAATAATTTAGATCTTCATAGTGTCTGGAGCGTACAAAAAAAGCTTGCCTTCGCACCTTCCAAAGCTTGCCTTCGCACCTCCCATCGTATCGTATTATCTTTTATTACTGAATAAAATACTATCATTTTTATAAATACGAAACAGAATGTAGTCAGCTTGTCAGGCATGCTGAAACAATCAGAAGCTTTGAAGTCGTAAGTGATCAAATCATATTACTCACATAACCAGAAAGGCGTTTAACATTCTTGGATTTATAGTACAAAGTACTTACTAGACAATTCATTGATGTTTCCATTATTAAATAGCTACCTTTCCATGGTGAGATCTGTTTTGGAATATCATTCGATAATCTGTTCCCCATACTACAGAATTTGTGCTACATATATAGAGCGATTCTAGCCCAGGTTTTTAAATTGATGATATTAAAATTGAATGATTGATGGCAACAACAAATTGGTTATCCTCAGTCTGCACTCCTGATCAGTATTTGAAAGTAATCACAAGGCTTTATTTAGTTTTCTTGCAATAGCTAGCTGATTTACAATAGTTGCATTTAGGTATATCAGTTGTATAAAATGTACCTACTGTCTTTTTATGCACATAGAATGTCGTTGCCTCAGACTAATTTATTTTATCTTTCAAATCATAGAACCAATATTAAAATGTTTTCTTCGCTTCATATTATGTAACACAGTGAAATCTGTGACCGATTATATGTTTTCAATTAATTGCAACCTAGTTTCTGTAAAATGCATTAATTTAACCAATGCGTAAACATTTTACTACTACACTTGTATATCTTGTATATCATTTTTATTGTATATATTTATTTTATTATTATGTGTAAGGACTGGACCATTCTATCCTCAAAAATGTTATTAAATAGTTTCACGTATATTCTGCAATAATAAGAAAGCTTCTTAATACAATACCGCCTCTGTATTATTACAGCGTTAATTAAGAGATTTAATAAACTGACATATGAGTGGAATCCAGCTTTTCCATAGACTATATTATGGAAGAAAAAATACGAATCCTTATATACCTACCTACACATAATATTAAATTTTGTTCGGAAGTTTGGAGGATTCTCGGAGAAATTCAGATGCCGAAAATCTCAATTCCATTCAGTTGCGAGTCGTATTAAATCCTTCAGTCAACAATTTCCGTGAAAGTTATTACGATAACGTAAATAGGACCGTGAGACAGTGCATATGTAATGTGAATGTATCTAGTATTGAGAATAATAATTTTACGTCTTAGTCATACAATCTTCAATGGAATTCCTGTGTAAAATTAGTTTTACGTTTGTATAACTGATCTGTAATTAATTTTTGGATGAGATGTGATATATTAACCAAAAAACATCCAAGGTCATGATAGGAGTTCTCATGGTTTGGAGGAGTCTTTTTGGAACCGGTAGAAATACTGTTAATAATAATTATTGTTATATGAAAAACCCGCTTGAAATACATTCTTCTTCTTCGCATTAAAGAAATAAAGTAAAAATGCAGGGGTAGGCCGAAAACGCTAAGTAGAAAATTTTTCTATAATCATGAATAAGGTTATAATAATGAGTCAGTCAACAGTCTGTTTATATTACATAAACAAAGGTAGAAGTTTCAAGTAACGATTTCAGATATCTTGGAATTATCTGTTTCCACTAAATGAGGTAAATAATTACATTTGAAAATATTGATTATAAAATCTAATCTTTTATCTAGGTTGTGAATACATCGATAAATTAGATAAAATGATTCATTTATATTTTATGTTATTATACGCTATTGTTGTGAAAATCATCATCATCATCAAAAGTGAACATTTGTGTTTTCTGAAGATCAGAATCTCATGTGATTTCTACCCATGATTCTGTTTTACAGTACCTACATGTTTTATAAATTTTGTAGTAAACTTTATTTTCTACATTCAAAAACATACTGAAACATTTTTCCATTCGTCCCTTTGAAGACTACTAATTAATAATTACGTGTACTTTTGAATCCTATTTACTACTGTTTATCTCTCAATATAACTCACGTAGGGGCAGTCGGTACTGATTTACGTATAGAAGTATGGATAGTAGGTTACTGGTTTAAAAGTTTTATAGCTGATAGAAAACAATTTGCATCAATAAATAATGTTATTTCAGTTTCCCTTGATGTTCCACTGGGTTGCATATTGGGCCCCGTGCTTTTATTAATATGTATTAATGTCTTTGAAAATATTTCATCATTAACTAATACAGTGTATTCGAATGATCCCTCGTCTGTCATATCTAGCAGGCCAAAGAAATGTGTAAGTACCTACCAAACGCTGATAGACCCAAATTTTAAAGTTTCATTATAGAGTTACTAGATCTCAAAAGTAATTATGGGTGGGTCAGGGTTTAAATTGGTGCGTACAATGTGAAGATATTAGCTATGTTCCAACATCTCTAAAAGGTTTACTGTATGGTCACGCGCAATAAATAAAAATACGTTCCAACCAAGACATGAACGGTTTATTGAATGATCTTTTTGGTGATCCAACCAAATTTGTGACTGTTTGCGTAACGATTTCTGGGCGATAATAGCTTTCTACGACTCATACACAGTTGCGTTTTAATGCCATTAAAGAACAACTGCTCATTGAGAACATTTTCGGCGAATTATTGATTTATTAATTTATTTCTAGCCCTATTTTATTTTCCTTTGTTTTCCCTGTCTTCATTAGTGATAACCAAACTTTTTATCAGGTAGGAACCCCTATACATATTGAAAATATTAAAGATATGATTTAGAAGTCGTGCTAATACTAATTGTAAAATAGAAATTGGAATTTATTTAGGTAGGTAGGTATATTAAGGACCCATTAGATGAAGGTTAGGGACTCCTTATTCTGTAAATAAGTAAATCTCTGGCAAATAAAGTTGCTACCTGGACAACATTGCTCTTTAGATACAGCGAAATATATTATAGTGAAGTTATGAAAAAGATGATGAGTGCACAAAACACTCGCAGAACCGTTCCAATCGTTGAATTTCGTTATATCTATAGAAAACACTGCGAAGTTAACGTTCTCGTTTGCACAATTACGCGATACAATTTAATACAGGCCATGTAGGCCGTATTAATTTTAAAATTGAACTCCATCATACGCCAGTTCAAGAATTTAAAGACAATTTTAAATATCAATAATAAAAAATCAGCTGTTGAGTGTCTGTACTATGACCAAAGGCTCAATTCTTGAATCTGTTTCTATAAGAAACATGGCTGCTTTCCCAAAGGGAAACGTAAATTGTATTCTTGAATCATCTCGTAGGAATATTTTCCACTAAAAATCAGTGGAATTACAGCGCTTGGTTATTTCCTGTGGAGTTGCAATTTTTCATTGGAAAATGTTTCTTAAAGTTTTGTCGCGAAGTGTGGTGCGAAGTAAATACTGGAAATTTTAATCATATTAAAAAAAAAAGATTTATATATTATGCATGAATTAATTCCTATTCAGGGTATTGAGACTATTAAAAGAGTTGGAATTTTAGATGCCCAGGATCGTAGTCCTCGGCTAAAAAGCATTTGTTTGCCTTGTATCGCATGAATGAGTTTCATTATTATATCTTTCATTATCAGCTGCGTTCCCCCGCCAATACGCCAATATCCATTCACCGTGGTCATGACCTAGGATGGTTTGGGGCCGGGCGGGATTATCGCTGTTTATCCTCCCCATCGCTGTAAGCCTGTACTGCCTCGTACAGGTGGACCCCATCACAAAATTGAGAGGAGTGAGCGATTTGTGGGGTCCTCCTTTTATCCTGCAGGCTGAGTAAGATCTTCTGGCGCTCTTCTGTCTTGTCTTCTTTCTTCGCCTGCATATCCACCGAGGGTAGTCTGTCTCGGGCGGAGGCGGCAAGTGCTGCTCCTGTCTTGGGTGGTGGTTTGGAGTAGGTAAAGTAGTAGGTGGAGTAGGTAAGTAGGTTAAAAGGAATTCCCGGCTGTGCACCGAGAATTCCTTTAGAATAGCCGGGGATGCACCTCTAAAAGAGCCAACTGGACCTTTAACTTTATGCAAGGTAAGAGAAGGGTACTCGAAGTGAGCCCGCGACCGCTGTCGGCGGTCGCGACTTCTAGGGGAGATCCGGAGGGTCGTTTTTTTAGTCGCTCCATAGTCCTCTACGCTTGTTTCGGGTAGAATCTGAAATATAAGGAGATCTTACTCTCATTCTGGGCCC
Source organism: Pogonocherus hispidulus (assembly GCA_963924545.1). NCBI lineage: Eukaryota > Metazoa > Arthropoda > Insecta > Coleoptera > Cerambycidae > Pogonocherus > Pogonocherus hispidulus. The sequence goes on from OZ004698.1 coordinate 15,385,439, forward strand.
AGCAGTTGGAGTCTTGGCCGTTTGATGAAAATAATGAAACACATTATGCGATACAAGGCAAGCAAATGCTTTCCATTAACGATAACCATTTAGTGAGAACTTCCTTGTTTATTTTTTCGTCTTAAACCGTGGCCTATTTTCCCTTTCAAGCGTGGTTTTGGAATAATTTGATTATTTCGAAAATTCGAGAGGTTTGTGGTTTAAAATGAAATGTGGTGAATCCAGAGATTCTTTAAGATCATCGCACAAACATACACTTTAGAATTTCAGGATATACTTTTGTTTTGTTAAATATTCATATATTGATGTATGTATATAGTTTTTAAAACTAGACACTTCCTACCTTGAATAAATATAATAAAAAAAGAAATATGTTTGGTAAAATTAAAAAAATTTGTCATGTTGGTTACATTGAAATTAAATTGTACATAGTACTAGTAATAACAACCATACACTATATCTCATAGGCCATATTATAAAATTCTGAATTTTATAATTGTGGAATAGTGGATTTTTTTCAAAATCTGTTATTGTTGACAGTATTTCTTACATTATAATTTAATATTTAATAAATAATGTTTAATTATATTGTCTTTCAAGTAAAGAAAATTATATAGGTTACAACTATTAGCTTGTTGCAACACAGCTTTAAACAATAAATTATTGTTAATAGACTCGCAAGTTTAGACTTAAACCACATATTTTTACCCTACACCGTGTATAATGAAATTCATTGAATCCTATAATGAGAATAATAGTATTTTCAATACTGTGTCTGTTGTACATGATGGTGACTGAACTTTGCAGTATTCAGTGCATTCAGTTCTAATTAAATTAAATAGTATGCTGCTCAATTATGAATCTTGGGCAAAACACGTAAAAGAGGTGCTAATGATCCCCCAAATTTCTATAATTGGTTATTATTAATCATTATCTCGAATTATCATAAATCATGTTTAGAAAGATACATAAGGTTTCGGGGAATGTTTAGAATGTAGTAGAGACTCATGATTTACAATGCTTGGTTGAAACCCATACCACAGAAAACATTTTCATATGATTTTTTTATTGTTTTGTGGAATGTGATGAGATAAATAACGTTTATTTGGAAGAATTGTGCTTTTCGAGCCCAAACATGATGTGTATATTGTCGCCGGATCAGTCATTTTACCTACCCCCTGTAGGTAATAATCCCATCCCCATAATGAACTAATAAACACGGTCGAAAAAACCGACTCGCAAAAATCTTTTTGGTTCATGGCCCTCGTGGGGTGAAGTTGTGTTTTTGTGAGTGTCTGTGTTTATCTGGGTGTGTCTTAAGTAATTTATTTATTCACATTTTTCGATAACTTGGATAATTCATTTTCGACATTTTGGATCCACTTCAAGTTTTAATATTTGCATTTGATATTGTTTACATATTACGTTACTCCAAAAATCGTTTAAGAGATTTAAATTTCTATGTTTATTTATTCACCACGTGGTTTGTTCGTCTCACTAGGAAGATTTATTTTCACTCACTTTGAAGCATTAAGATTTATATTTGCATTTAATAATACTCATATATTACATTATTTCAAAAACCACTTAATAGATTTAAGTTCAATTGAGGTTTCGTTGTTTAATGTTTATGCACTTCGGGTGTTATTAATAACCATTTAGAACTAATTTGCTGGGGCACTGTTTCCACAAATTGGTTAAGATAAAGAAATTCGTTACATTACGTTCCATTGGTAATCGCTACTACGAGACACTCTTTGGGAGCAATTATCATTGCTAATTTGGAGGTGGCGATATAAATATAAAACTTCCACCGCTGGACAAGACTGCAGAGACAAGAAGTGGTAGGGTTCACTAGACAAGCTGAAAGGCATTGTACTCTTAGTGGGCAATTTGGTCATCTTAGCGCCACCAGCGGCGAAGCAAAAGAAGTGTGGGCCAGGAAGGAAGACTGGTAACCGCCAACGGGGACGGACGTCGCGGATACTAGGTATTCGCGATTTCGCGTACGAGCAGCCCGTCTCAGGCAGAAGAGCGTAGTATCTATCGTTCACCTGTGTACATCGAGGGTGTCGCCTAGTTGGTCATCAACGGCTAGGACGATCCGGGTGTGTTTTAACCATAGACTTAATCTTATAAATCTATGGTTTCCCCTTGCTAGATTTAATGTAGCGAGAGCCACTTCGCGTAACAGGCAAGGTATTTTAATCACTTCTACCCCTTTTCAATCGTAAATACCGGGATGATGCGGCGACAATATCTAACAAAAATGACAATCCAAAAAGGCACAATTGGATACACTACCAACTTAATTGATGTTGCTAATGATCATGCTCGATCTATCATTTTACAAATATATAAGTTGACAGATAACCCTTTTCTTTCCTCTATATCTGTGCCAAAATAAATCGCCAATTTAAAATCTCCAACAATGAGACATTATGTACATTTTTAGCCTGATTTTTAGAGTTAATCCAGTGTCGTCCGAATTTTAAAGGATTTAAGAGGTTTTTTTAAACATTAGAAATATCAGTAGGGGATAATTAATCAGATATTCTTCTCTGGCGGAGCCCCAAAAGCCACAAATAATAAATTTGGTTCAAACTTTGAAAACATATTCTGTATAAATACATATATGACATATTTATTTTTATTAGGTACATATTTTGGGGCAAACTTTAGAAGATTGCCTTGATACTATATTTGTTTTGAATACTTCTGGTGTTCTGTTTTTTTATTATTTTACAGCTGGTGTCATCCCAAAAGAAAATAAAATTAATCACGATTATACGTAGTTGTGCATCTATTGGATAAGATGCCAAATTGATCTATTTTAGGTTATACCTAAAGGTATTTCTAAAATCAGAAAGCACGAATATGCGGTAAAAAAGTACCTTATTCTGAATGCCTTGTATGAATTAAACCAACAAAACTTTATGAGTATCAGAAATATACTGATCCACCTAATGAAATGGTAAATAAATACCAAGACACTTTTTGGCGTTTATTCAGAGGACTTTAGAGAACTCTAATGTTCTCGAAGTTTTAAGCTATTCTGTGACCCACTTTGTGAGTTATCTTGTATCTAGCTTGTAATTTGTGGATTTTGACTGGTCGCCTTTAAGTTTTGTATCTCAATTTCATTATCTGTATCTAGTTGTTAGTATTAACTTAAATACTGAAAAATAAGTAACTCGCCCAATGTCAAAAGTTTATAACAAATATTAATCACGAGAATGTTTTAATATAAATATTCATCAATCACCTTAAAAGGTGTTAAATCACCATAAATTAACATATTCATTACTGACTAATTATCAAGAACGACCAGTGGCGTAACAGAAAAAGAAAGTGTTCGTATTAAAAAAAACATGATGTATTATATTAAATAAATAAACATTCGCCAATGTCCGTATCCAAATTATGTATTAAAAATATACAGTATTTTCTTCATAAGAGTAGAAGTTTCCGAAGGAGAGACAAGGGAGTCAGTCAGCCGGTTACCGAGCATCAGTTACGTGTTTCTTGGTCCGTGGGGGACATTGGTGTAATTTATTTACAATACCAATCTTACTAACACGGGTTAAGTCCGAGGTTAAATCTTAATTACATTTAACCCTGTTCATTATTTTATACTACGGTTAACATACTGCAACGCCACTGGAATTAATGAAAAAGTTTCATTATATAATTCATTTATAATTCTTTTGAGAATTTTCTACGTGAAAAACAATAAACGGCATACCTATACTGAAAAAATACAGTTGCAAAAATAAGTGGTTATTTGGTATATACAAATGAAATATTTAACTAGAATTAAAAAATTACTCAACGCGAGAGGTTTTTTGTTCCTCTCTTCAGATTTTTAAAACTGATTTTCGGTTCTTCGTCTGTGAACCTTCGTCTGTGACAAAACGCGCTCAATGAACATATCTCATATCTAAAAACGCGCTCCAACGCCGATCCACGCGCGCTTTTAAATATTTTGCGTTGAGCCTCATCGAGCGCGAGTAAAATTCTAATCGCGCGTTGCCATGTGAACAGCATATCTAAATTTCCGGTATTTTTAAAACGCCAGTTTGAAAAATGAGCGTTTTATCTGAACTAAGCTTTAAATGCTATTCCAGACGACTTTGATCTCTGTGAATGACTGGAGAGCTGCAACTCAAATTAGTTGGAACACTGTGTTGTGGTAGGGAAGGAACTTTTTTGCTTTCATGTAATGTTACACCACCGCAGATGTGCAGGAAGCATTATTTACGCCATTAGACTTACGCTTTATTTATCACATGAGTACCTAAATACACCAGTAACTACAGCTACCACTTTAGTTTTTTTTTTTAAATGTATCCCAACATTTAGTCCGTAAAAATTAAAAACTTACCAAGACCAAGAACATTTTTGATAATTCAATAAAAAAACAATAACGTTATGAGCAGACATAACCGCCGTGTTTAACATGAACTTTTCATCAATCATGAACTTTTACTGATCGTGATCTGATCAGTCCTAGATTTCTTACCATGCATAATATATGGATGTTAGGCCATATCAGGGACTTATACATCTACATAAGTCTGGCCATATTCACCTATTTAAAAAAAAGTGAAAAGATTTGATTCGCTGAAGATGACCTAACAAAGCCGAAAAGCAAAATATCTATAAAAAGTTGTTAACTTGGTGACCGATGAAACACAAAAATAATTTATATATTCCAACCTCCAAAATAAATATGCATTTAGTTTTTTAAAACAAGCTAAAGGCGGGTTCTCATTAATCAACTTCATTGATCAATATCGTTGAATCTATGCGATTGAAAGAAAATAGATTAATGTGAATATCCGTTCAATGATATTGATCAATAATATTGCATTTCAATATAACTAAAAGGCGTTTCTACTTTTGGTTGAATCAATGAACTGATTCAATTAGATTGAACAGTGCTTGATAGTGGGAACATGCGTTCAAGTTCAGTCGCATTGAAACGCCGCGCCATTTCTGATTTTTAAAGAATCTAGCTAAACTTTATTGTATTTCATAATAGAAATGTCCAGTTTTAAATGGAGGGACAACCATATTATAAAGTTTTTGGAATAATTATACCAGTCAGAGGAGTGTATCTGGAACATTAGAAGTGAGAAATATAAAAACATAACAATGCGTGAAAAAAGTTATGAAAAAATTCGTTCCGGAATGGAAATACGGACGCCAGCCCGCACAATTTTCTTCTTTGCAGCCATTTTTTAAACGGACACTTTCTAGACTAACTATTCAATATCCTTGAAACATGTGAACCAAATTTCATTCTATTCCATTATTCAATCGCATAAATTCAACGACATTGATCAATGAAGTTGACTAATGAGAACCCGCCTTTAGTAGCAATGAAAAAGAAAGAAATAAAAAAACTAGTATAAACTAATAATTAAAAAATCATCGAAATCGTATAATGAATTTAAACAATGCGCGCACAAATTTATGGAAAAAAATAATAAAATTTACAAGATGAATCAAAAATTAAAAATTAGTAAGATTTTGTTTCATAACCCTAAATTATGAGTGAATTTTTAAAATTTTACTCAAATCTAAAGTGCATCTCAGAGTAAGTTCATAGTAAGTTCAAAGAAAGGTTAGCAGCCTATACAACAATGATTTCTACTTCGGCCTTTTGGATAGAATACAAAATATATTAAATCAAAATTCTAAACAGTAACCAGCCACGATCTGGACCATATATATAATACTACTATATTGAGCTATTCGAGCTTTTCTTGAAGCCGGTTTATGAGATGGAGTTATATATTTCGTTCTCTTTCACGGACAAATGTTCCTGTGCACATGCCCAAGTGTTGTCCAATCCAATCCAAGAATTTCAATGTGCCGCGAAAGTAAAGAAAGACCGGGCTTTTGTTTTGTCATATACAGGGTGTCCCAGTATGAGCGTACAAAAATTTACCAGTGGGTAGGCCAGACCAAAATAAGAATAAAATTCTTATAAAATTATAAAATTATTATAAAATTCTTATAAAATTTCTCTGATGCACGCCTAACGAGTTACAGGGTGTTATTTTGTAAAAAAAACAACAATTTTCCGTAATAACTTAACTTAAATAACTTTAACAACTTAAAAACCGTTTCGTAGATTTAGGTAATTTTTGGGTAACGTGTAAATCTATTAAAGGCCATTAAAACTATATGGTGTTTGTTTAACTTTGACACTTGTGGTGGCCTAGGTCTACTCTTCCTTATGGTTTTGTCTTCATAACTCTTGTATATCCTACTTTTTCGTGAATTAACTAAGTTTTCCTTAATCGGCAATCAATTCTGAACAAAAAAGGTGCTCTTGTTACACAGCTCTAAAATCAACCATTTTCGAGTAAATTGAGTGTAAAGTACCGACTGTATTCCTTTATGCAGAAAAATGTATGCAATGATTTTAAAGTTTAGAGTTAAACAAACACCATATAGTTTTAATGACCTTTAATAGATGTACACGTCATCCAAATATTACCTAAATCTACGAAACGAGTTTTTAAGTTATCTCGAAAAATTGTTTTTTTTTTTACAAAATAACACCCTGGAACTCGTTAGGCGTGCAGCGAAGAATTTTTTTTATAAGAATTTTATTCTTATTTTGGTCTGGCCTAAACACAGGTAAATTTTTGTTCGCTCACACTGGGACACCCTGTATGTGTTTTGTCATATATGTGTTTTGTGGTGTGGTTATGTCACAGTTTATCTTTTGTATTTCAGGTATATATGTTTGTGTTTCACAGAAAATAAATTTGTGTTTTTCGTAGAGCCGGCAGTTTTAGAATTGTTTTATTTATGTGTAACTTGTAGTTTTAGTTTTGTTCATATACCTATGACTTATTAGTGATTAGAGACATTTGCTCATCAAATTATTTCGACGGTATTTTTACAGTCGCAACTGCAAGTTTAGGTATATAAGAACATTTTGTAAATTTAAATATGTAGTGAATTAGGTATAGGAATTATACTGTACCGATTGTACGGATATCGTAAAATGCCGAAACGAAAAACTCAGTCGAGGTTTTGTCTTTTGTGCGAAGGAAATATTCCATATGAAGTCGCATAGGTACCTACCTGAAGTATGTATTTTTAAAATTTTCTTTTCAAATACAAACTGCATCCACTCTTTTGGTAAACTTGATAAATACGGGAACATCCCAATAACAAGATTGAAAAACCGTTATATGTAGATAAAATACAATATAAAATAAAGTTAATTTATTGTATTCTACAGTATATGGAGCAAAATTCCCGCGGTTTGCTGCGCATGAGTATTTGGTATTTTCTCCGTGAAAGAGACAATAGATATGATTCTGGACTACTCTAATTTGGCTTCACTTGAGAAACATGGTAAAGATTACATAGGCTCCATATAGTAGTACTATACAAGGTGTCCACCTAGTGCGCGTAAGTCCAATATCTGGGTTAATAAAAGAGATAACTTAATTTTTTTTTCTACAGGGTTGTCTAATATCCCGAGCTGCACAAAATGAAAATATATTTACATATTCAGGGTGTTCAGTTTTTCCTGGACAGGTACCAACTTCGTTTTTCTAAATGGAAATATATATTTTTTATTGCTTTTTCGAACTAAACCCTTGATTTTAGTAGGACTTTCATCAGCCTTCCCTATACCTAACTTAAACTGTTTTTGAAATATTGACGGGTGAATATTGACATTTTTGCAACTTTGACACCCTATAAAATCTAAACGGTTTGAGATCAAGCAAAACGGTTTGCACATTCCTATCTTAACTTTTTATAAGCTATCGTTTGATACTAATTTCAAATGTATCCAGGAATTAAAAATTTTCCGAAAATTTTGAAAATTTTTAATTCTTGGATAAATTTGAAATTAGTATCAAACGATAGCTTATAAAAAGTTAAGATAGGAATGTGCAAACCGTTTTGCTTGATCTCAAACCGTTTAGATTTTACAGGGTGTCAAAGTTGCAAAAATGTCAATATTCACCCGTCAATATTTCAAAAACAGTTTAAGTTAGGTATAGGGAAGGCTGATGAAAGTCCTACTAAAATCAAGGGTTTAGTTCGAAAAAGCAATAAAAAATATATATTTCCATTTAGAAAAACGAGGTTGGTACCTGTCCAGGAAAAACTGAACACCCTGAATATGTAAATATATTTTCATTTTGTGCAGCTCGGGATATTAGACAACCCTGTAGAAAAAAAAATTAAGTTATCTCTTTTATTAACCCAGATATTGGACTTACGCGCACTAGGTGGACACCCTGTATATATGATCTGGACGATATAACCATTCTACACGGTGATTCACACAATATTGATGCTTGTAATGTTACTTTTATAAGGACCTACTTTTATATATTTACGTACGACGGTGTGTAGAACCTAGAAATACGATAAACTTAAGCAAAAGTGCAAGTATTTTATAAATCTTTGCGATAATTAATAAAACTTCTAATGAATACATTACGTTGAATCGCCTTGTTTACATTTATAAGATGTAATTAATTTGTTATAGGATTTATAAATTATTTTTTGTGTTGAATGGTGCATTGTAAATGCGTTTCTAACTGTAAATTGACAAGACAATTATAAAGACTGAGAGTTAGTTGGATACTCGTATACCGCAATCCGCAGTCTATTGAACTTTTGATCCTATTTATGAAATACACTTTGAATGCAATCTAGATACTAGTTGGTCTCAGTTTCTATAACCGCCCAATTTCATTTTTTATTAATTAAGCGAAATAAAATGCATAATAACTTTTTAACCATTTTTTAATGGTATAAATCCAAATAAATCAATTCACATTTCTGTAAAACGCATACAACGTTTATTTTTTAATGACTAATTTAGTTAGTTACTTACTATTAGACTAACTTGCATTGTAATGCGTAAGTAATTAATGATATTAGTTTCTGCAATTTCCATACCTGGCATTTCAACTATTATTCTTTTTTTTTTTTTCTAAAACAAAACGCGTCGTATTAGTATTTCATAAGGTAAATACAATACCATTTTGAGTCTAGATTTACTTACAGATATATACCTATTATTTTTATCTAAAAGATGACTAATTCTTTACACAATTATTGCGATTAGTTTGTATATTTTTTTATGACAAGCATATCCATAAATAGGAGAGGTATTTCTGTGACGTGATAAATACCAAAACTATAAAATATTTCGAAATGATTGTTTAATAATATTTAGGTTGTTATATTTTTATTTCTTGTAGGCAACCAGAGTCATATATAAATTATTTATATATTAAACTTTTAGCAATTTTGTACAGTATCCACGTATTTTGTAGTCCAAAATATATTATATTTTTTCCTTATTTTGTAAAATATATAAGTAGTGGTTGTTATCTTTTGGTATAACCCAAGCCCATAAACATTATTTGAAAGAATTGCTATGAGAAGATCGAGAAGTTGACTTAATAATGCCTCATTTTAATAACCTAATTAGGTATACTATACAGGGTGCTTCAAATTCGATGCAATACATGGGGATCTCGGAAACGGTAAGAGATGCGAAGTCGGTTAAATGGAGGCAAAGTTGCGTATTCAGGAGGGCAACATAATGGTGAAAAAAAATCAAGGCTAACTTGATTAGTTTTCGAAATATTTTGAAAAAACCAAAAATTTCGATTTTCGTTTTTATTTTTTTGCGGGCCTATTTGATGAGGTATTCAAAAATAAAGAGCACTTTTCTATAGCAACTTTTTGCCCTTTTTCGAATGGTGTTAGGGAATTTTCCGAAAAACGTTTCGTTTCCCGGAAACCAACATCAACTTAATTTTTTTACATACGGACCTGGAATTTTTTTTCAATTTTTTGGAATTATTTTTGTAACTTGATAGAGTGCCACCATAAAAGGAATCAGATTTAAACGTTTTATCCAAGAAAAATCCATCATTAGTATTTTTGTTTCGACTTTTGTTAATTCTAGATATTGAATAATATTTTTGTGGTTTCATTTTTATTTACGATAAATAAACAAAACCTAATATAAAACAACGAATTAACAACTATAAACTTTGATGTAATTGAATAAACAATGAATAAAACAACAAAATATGTTAAAACTATAAAAAAAAATAAAAACTAAAGCAGATGTTGAAATAATCCTCCGTCATTATTCATGCAGAGGCGTATTCGTCTTTTTAAGTTTTGAATAGATCTTTTGATTTCCCTTGCCGGTATTGCATTCAGAACACGAATAGTGCAATTTCTCAAATCCTCAATGTTATTATATTGATTCTTATATAAAACATTTTTAGTTCGCCCCCATAAGAAATTATCTAATGGGGATAAATCAGGAGCTCTTGCTGGCCATTCTATAGCACCATGATTTCCAATCCATCTGTTTGGAAATGTTTCATTTAAGTAGTTGCGCACAATTCCTGAATTATGAGGAAATTTAAATAAAATTAAAAAATTCTAGATTGCTGAAAGCCATTTTTAAGTACCGATAGTGCTTGACACAACATTGAAATGTGTTTGTCATAGAAACGTTTGCCTAGATAAAACTAAATCTAAGAGGACCACGGGAAATTATTAATGATGGATCTTTCTTAGACAAAACGTTTAAATCTGGTTCCTTTTATGGTGGCATTCCATCAAGTTACAGAAATTATTCCAAAAAATTGAAAAAAAATTCCAGGTCCGTATTTAAAAAAATTAAGTTGATGTTGGTTTCCGGTAAACGAAACGTTTTGCGGAAAATTCGCTAACACCATTCGATAAAGGGCAAAAAGTTGCTATTGAAAAGTGCTCTTTATTTTTGAATACCTCATCAAATAGGCCCGCAAAAAAACAAAAACGAAAGTCGAAAATCGGTTTTTTCAAAATATTTCGAAAACTAATCAAGTTAGCCTTGATCTCTTTTCACCATTATGTTGCCCCCTGAATACGCAACTTTGCCTCCATTTAACCGACTTCGTATCTCTTACCGTTTCCGAGATCCCCATGTATTGCATCGAATTTGAAGCACCCTGTATATTACACTTACACCTCAAATTATCAAATATAAAATTTTACAATTTACCTTTTTCTTTCAGACACTTCAGCATGGCTTCCCCCACAAACCCACATCACTAGCATGGGATGCCTCTCTCCGTCTCATTTGCATAGGTACGGCCACAGGTGCCGTCAAGGTTTTTGGACGACCCGGTGTCGAATTCTATGGCCAACATCAGAACCCCATACCGGTAACAAAAGTGATCTTCCTTCCTAACCAAGGCCGTGTGGTGACATTATGTGATGACAACTCGTTGCATCTGTGGGAGGTTAACAGAAGTTCTCTGGTGGAGGTGAAGTCCCAAGCTTTGGAAGGGAAGTTGAAGAAAATCTCCACCATGTGCTTAGAAACAGCGGGCAAGCACTTACTGCTTGGTACCGAAGGTGGGAACATATATCTGCTGGATTTAAGTACATTTACGATGACCCCCGATATTATTTATCAGGATGTTGTCATGCAAAAGTAAGTAGTATTTGGATTTATTTACACGTTTTTCTTTATTTTTTCTTTTTTTTTTTGTGAAAACCGAATATTACAGAGAATGTATAATTATGTTTAAAAAAATACATTTTTCTAATAGTTCCTTCAACAATGCCATATAAATACTCTTTGTGAGTGTAGCCTGCATTATGCCAAGCAAAAATTTCACCAAGACAACTGAGTCTAATAGAGAATAATAAAGAAAATAATAAATTGACTTGACGGCACTATGAGTTGACTTTGAAATCAAAAGTTATTTTTATTTAGTTTTATTTTCATTTAAGTCCTTTTGGTTAGCTATAAATCATGCAATAAATTATTTTAGAATGATGTTTAAGATATTCTTTTTACTGCTTTTCATATTTAAGGCTAAGCCAAGTATTGAATCTCCTCTATACATTAATGATACTACATTAAACTTATTTACAGTATATAAGAGATCATTAATATAAATCAAGATGAGCAAAGATACCAGAACATATTCTTGTAGCACTTATAATTATCAGCATAGGATTGGGTTTTTTATTTCAAAATGCATTCTTTAATACAATCAGTGAAAACATTGACTGGAGAGTAAGACAATCAAAATTGAACAAGGAATCACAAAAAAATTGTAGTAATTGAATAGCTGTAACCGTTAGTTCATTTTATATTTTATTGATAAATTATTTACAGTGTTCCTCAAGACTACAAGCTTAATCCAGGAGCTGTAGAATCTATTTTTGAACAGCCAGATCATCCAAACAATATCCTTGTTGGTTACAATAGAGGATTAATTGTACTTTGGAACAGGGTAGACAACACTGCCGTTAAAACCTTCATTTCCAATCAGCAACTAGAATCACTCTGTTGGAAAGAAGATGGGAGATACTTTATCAGTTCACATAACGATGGTATGTAATGAATACAAATTATAATTTTTCTATATTTTTGTTATCAACAAACCAGTTTTTAAAAGATGCGGGACATTAAGCAAGAGGCACTTTGTCTATAATCCATTGTACAAAGTGATAAATATCCCTGGTTGTACCTTTATTAGTGTAATCCTGTTATCGAGAGTATTCGTTTGTTACTCTACTGCTGAACAGAGCAAGCTACATCCAATTGTTTTGACATCCTGCTATTAGCAGACTGCAAAATATTAAACTTATTTTGTTCTCGTGAAAGTGAAATAAGTATAATGAGGGCACAGAGAACATACTAAGCGGTTTTCATCGCCTGATTAGAGAATGGATAAACTTCTCTTCTTAATGAGTAACATTAAGTAGTAAAACCTAGTTAGTCTTCAGAGCTTGCCTTCCTACTAATCATTGGAGGCACCATCAGTCTCACCAACACTATGTCGACCAAGATTTTGAAGTGTTGGTGCTTTAATTCTCAATAATCCTGACTGTTGAGAACAGAATAAGTTGGAAACTGCACTTTTGTTAACAGGGCTTAACCTACTTTATTGTTTTTTTATGCATCGCCACGTGTATTAATCACCCGGTGCTATGGAGGATAGATAGACTTGTTATTAAGTACTTTATATTTATGTGGTTGTATCTCTTTTAAATGACAGGAAATATGGAGTGTAGCAGATATAAGGGCAAAAAAATTTAAGTTGGAAATTAGAAGGTAATGCAATAATTCCTGTTATAAGGAGGATAACTAACCTAAATACCAAGAAAATTCCACCGAAGCTGAAGTTATAGTCTTGTAGATTATTGATCTTAAATAATCTATTTTGTTGAACTGTCACGTTCTATTTATTATTGAATTGATAAGCAGTGACTAAATTGATTACAGTTGTAAAGCTTACATAATATACAAATTGTTTTACCCAATAAAATACGAAGTATTTTTAAAGAAATTGATTGCTGTAAATTTACACTGTGTAATATGAATTTTCATTTAATCTTTCAGGCAGCTATATGGAATGGAATATAGACCAGATGGATAAACCTTGTGGTGATCCAGTTACCACTTATGGGCCTTACTCTTGCAGAGCAATACCGAAACTCTTAACGAAAAGTTTAAACGGAGAACCCCTCGTTGTTTTTTCAGGTGGTCTCCCTAGAGCTAACTTCAGTGATAAATATTCAGTGTCCGTGATACATGGTGAAAAACATGTTACTTTTGATTTTACTAGTAAGGTAAGAAGAACTTTTATAACCTATTATCATTCATTCTTGTGGCTTCTTATAACTTTTTTCATATTTTTGATTGGGTATATTTATCATTTTGACAATGCTAAAAATATATTCTGATAATGTTTTTGAGTTATTACAAATGCGAATTTGTCACTGTAATTTTTTTACATTTGGTCATGTTATGTGTCATGGTATTTATAATGGTTTTATTAATAATTAATCAAGATTCTTTAAAATATTGATGTTTTAATCACAGTTATATATTTCTTAATAAAAAATACAATAATTATTTTGCCCACATTTGTTTAATTAATTGCTGAAAATTTTGTTGTCTCTGTTACTACTCTGGAGTATTTAATGCTGTTTAGATATTCAGTAAAATCTCGTTAATCCAAACAACTAATTGCAAGGCCTCATTCGAGTTAACTTGTCGACATGCTCGGAACTGGACAACGGTAACAAGTTTTTGCAGGCAATGTTCCGAATTTCCACATTCCACCTGTCCGAATTTCCACATTCAGATAATTCGGGCAGGTGGAATGTGAAATTGAAGAAAACACATTTTAAAATTGAGTTATCTAATTATATTAAAAGTGAACGTTCATGCTCAAATGTTCAGTAATAGTTTACAGTAATAAGAACAAAGAAACTGCACTCGTCGGATAAAATAAGAGGCAGTGACGTATTACCGCATGACGTAATAAATTGTGGTGGGGACTGTAATTCCATAGGCGTACGCAAAAATCATTGCAAAGGTGCTAATAATGTCAAATAAATATAAAAAATATCAGAACATGAACGGTGTTATAGAAATTGTGAATTGTTTTTTAAACTCACCTTACAGATTAGTTGTACATCGAACGAAATTGATGAATATTGCGACAGATATTAAAAGAACGCTTTTAAGTGTTGATGGCCCACCACCATCCCACAGCCGCCATCAAAAACGCGATAAATCACATTCCGGAGCAAGTTTACTATTTAACACTTCACTTCACTTCATTTCACTACACTACACTACACTACACTACACTACACTACACTACACTACACAACACAACACAACACATGATGTCTACACATCCTTCATTTAACCATGTCTCATCCATATAATATATTTTTCTATTTAAAGCGCGAAGTTCTCTTATTTTCTCCAAATATTCACTTCTCCATGTCACAATTTCATTTTTCTCTGTAAGCATACTCTTCCGATTCCGTTTGCAATATTTAAAATTCAATTCATGCATTGTCTTTATAAGCAATTTATACGAGAGTTTGGGCAAATCGCTGTCTTCTGCTAGGGCAGCCTGAACTTTACTTACTGTTGGGATTTCATTTTTGAAAAAGAAACCATGAATTTTTCGCCGAATAGCATATTTCACATTTTCATTCACAGTAATTTTTTTTCTTCCCCGTGTTTCCATTTTCTTCTTCTTTGAGTCTGTGTCTCCACATTTTATTGCACGAAATACACTACGAACGGAGACTTTTGTTAATTCCCTACACAGTTCCGCCGCATCCACTACACTTAAATTTTTATCACGCGTTTTTAATCCCTCATACAAATTTTTTATCATATTAATTTCCTCGCTTGTCAGATGAGATCGTTTACGCATTTCTAATTCACTACTCCCCGCGATCGCTTCCATAAGAAAATCCTTTTCTTCGAACACTAAATAAACTAAGTAACACATCACCAAGTTCACCAATTAATTATATGCAGTCCAGACACAAATTACAGCATTTCTGTTCAAACATGCTTTCTGTTCAAATGAAGCCTTTCAAATATTCAGTTGAAAAATAAACTACAATTTCACCTGCAATAAATTACACTATCACTATGAAATATAATTCATCTGAACTAGGCTAAATGGTGTTTTGTACAGATTCTGTGCTGCTATTGCCCCCCATAGTAATATGATTGACGATATCAGTTTTACAGTTGCAGCAACAAAAATGTTTCCACCCTACCCATTAATTTTTGTGAATTGTTACACAAGTGATACATACATGGACTGCACATACTTAATGTTGTGTAGTGTAATAAGGATCATTCCCATTAAAACTAGTACAATAAAACCATTTAGATCTACAGTTACGCTGCTTAAAGTTAAGAAAATATACTTCACTTTCTCTGTTTTATTATAGTACTAATAATAAGGACCGCCCAGTTTCATTCAAACCAGTAAATTTATTTAGGTTTGCAGCTGAGATGTATAGAAGTAAAATAAAAAAATTAAGCAAATGTGTTTCCCATTGAAAACCTGTTTTGTGTATATAAGGTCTTTCAGACAACTGGTTCTTTAGATATTTGGAGAGTTGGGGTAATAAAATTGAAATCTTCAATAAAATGAAATTAAAACCTCCGTTACACAGTGCCAGTAACTCATACGAGTCACTAAAACCGAGTACTGGATTTTAGCACCCATCCCGTGTAAACAACCGTTATAGTGTTCCAGTACAGTACTCGCTCTAGTAGCTATTCCAGTCGAGTTAATAGAATGCAATCCTATTTTACTGGCACGAGTTGTTACCCCCACCAGGACTTTACTCGACTGTCTTGAATACTAAACACCTATAAACGGGTGAGTACTTGTAATAGTGACCATGGACATTGATAGTGTGTTAAAACGTACTTTTTAAAAATGGCTAATAAATGGAATGAGGATACAACCATTCAATTTGTGGAATTGTATCGAGACCAAGAATGCCTTTGGAACACGAAACTGTCCGTTTACAAAAATAAACAAGCTCGTGACGCTGCAATACAAAAGATCCAGGAACAAATTTAGAAATAGCTGGTCTTGAAACACGGAATTGCTGTTGCAGATTACGAAAGCTATTTGCAGTTGCTAAAAATAACAACGTTACTTCCAATTTTACCCTGCTAGGTATAGCTTCTCTCATTGTGGTGTCTGATCGTTGTATGGTAGGAGATAATTTTTGTAGAAGAATGTTAAAACATTCTGGAGACATTCTCATACAGTTTCGGTATTCCGTAACGTCTTCCAAAGCAAGCTCTTTTAAAAGCATGCTTGAAGCTCCACGTGTATTTCTTCTATCTATCCACTTTCTCACTCATACCCTTTCTTTGCGATTCAGTTCCTTTTCTAGCATTTCTTCGCAGCACACTTTTAAACCAATTGCAATGTTTCTACTAAAAAAGTTTTTAACATTTTTTCGGTTACAATTAATTTTAAATGTTGAAATTCAGCGTTTTAACAATGCAGATTTTGTAAACACGAAGAGAGGTGCACTATACTGTCATAATATTACTAGAAAACTGTGTAGACGCAGCTATCTTGTGAAACTCGCGTCAAGTACTCGGTTCTAGTGACTCGTACGAATTACTGGCACTGTGTAACGGAGCCTTTATAGAGATGACTTTTACAAACTTACTATTTGAATCATTCCTACCAACTTTGGCGAACTTCAAACCCCAAAAGTATAATAAAAAGTAAGTACAGTAGACTCTCGATTATCCGAAATAATGTGGACCGGACCGATTTCGGATAATCGAAATTTCGGATAATGCGGAGATTGAGGAAAATCATTAATATGATGTACATATTATGTCTGTTTAAGGCACATTTATTAAATTTCAATTTAAATATATATAACAAAACAAACATATAAGTATGTATTTAAATATGTACTTACTTAGGAAAAAGTAACCACATATAGTTTTATAGATGTATGTAATAAATTTTAATAATACATAATCTGCATTCTATAATGGTAATATATATTCAATATTCATAAATTCAAGAAAGAGGTAATTGGTCATTGTTTCAATTTGAAAGTGTTTCGATTTTAATGGTAATATTTAAATACATATTTCATAAATTTCGGATAATGCAGAGGCATAGCCAGAATCATTTCGGATAATCCGATTCATGTGTCGTTTCGGATAATGCGGAGTTCGCATAATGGGGTTTCGGATAATCGGGAGTCTACTGTATAGTAAAAAGTAAAAGTTCTAATAGAATTATTAGAATTAGAACATTAGAATGTTTATTTCTATGGTATCTAATCCAAAATTTCATTCTATAGCGATTGGTATTAAAGTTCCCATATCTTATTTTTTTTTTATTAATAATTTTTGTGAAAATTGGCTGGCTAGTACAGGGATTAATTATGATTATGATGATTGGTAAAGGAGGGTTATGAAAATTAAATTAAATAGTTCTCACTTATGCCAGATTTATATTTTGAAATGCTGTTTCCACTCTAATAATAATAATAATAATAATAAACGACTTTATTAGGGAAAACTAGATGTAATACATAAGAAAAAAAAACACAAATCTAGCTTGCCTAAAAGGCAGAGTTCAGTAGTGCATGTGTAAAGGTTATGAGGTCTTGCTCTTTCACTTAACCTTATACTAATTCTAAAGACAATGTAAAGTGGTCTTGACTAAATATATAAATAACATTGAATATTAGTTTTAAATTGCTATAACTATATATGGTAATTTAAATTATATTTAATAACAGAAATCAAGTTGTAAGTATTTATTTGTAATATTTATTGCACAACTTGCTTACATAGTATCGATTTAAATAGAACAAATAATAAACTACACCCGTCGGTTAAAATAATAGGCAGTGACGTATTACCGCGTGACGTAATAAATTGTGGTGGGGACTGTAATTCCATAGGCGTTCGCAAAAATAGTTGGAAAGGTGCTAATAATGTCAAATAAATATAAAAAATATCAACATGAACGGTGTTATAGAAATTGTGAATTGTTTTTCAAACTCACCTTACAGATTAGTTGTACATCGAACGAAATTGATGAATATTGCCACAGATATTAAAAGAACACACTTAAGTGTTGATGGCCCACCACCAACCCACAGCCGCCACCGAAAACGCGATTAATCACATTCCGGAGCAAGTTTACTATTTAACACTTCACTTCACTTCACTTCACATCATTTCACTACACTACACTACACTACACAACACAACACATGTCTACACATCCTTCATTTAACCATGTCTCATCCATATAATATATTTTTCTATTTAAATCACGAAATTCTCTTATTTTCTCCAAATATTCTCGTCTCCATGTCACAATCTCATTTTTCTCTAAAAGCATACCTACTCTTCCGATTCCGTTTGCAATATTTGAAAATCATTTCATGCATTGTCCTTATAAGCAATTTATACGAGAGTTTGGACAAATCGCTGTCTTCTGCCAGAACAATGGAGTCTGTGTCTCCATATTTTATTGCACGAAATACACTACAAACGGAGACTTTTGTTAATTCACTACACAGTTCCGCCGCATCCACTACACTTAAATTTTTATCACGCGCTTTTAATCGCTTATAGAAATTTTTTATCATACGAATTTCCTCGCTTGTCAGATGAGATCGTTTACGCGTTTCTAATCCACTGCTCCCCGCGATCGCTTCCATAATAAAATCCTTTTCTTCGAACACTAAATAAACTAAGTAACACATCACCAAGTTCACCAATTAATATATGCAGTCCAGACACAAATTACAGCATTTCCCGCGTACTACGCTTATGTCAGGCTGCGATGAACTACTTGGATGTGTGTGAAATGCGCATGTCCGATCTTCTAGACACTCTTGACTTTTGTTGCATAGGTTGCATATTTCGCTCTTCGTTTTTTAATCCGTTAAACAAAGAAGGAACTATATCCGACGTAAAGAATTGTGGTAGCATCGAATAGCGAAGCATGGAACCACCATGGAACAGACAATTTATAGTTCTGTTCAATAGTAATGCGTAAGCGGCATCACTTTTCTATGTGCAAACGTTTGTGCCGCTATGTATTAAGTATTTACACTTCGTCCCTATTCTGTATCGAATTAGACCATGAGTCACTGCCTATTATTTTAGCCGACTGGTATATTTATATCTTGAGTTCATAATTTTTGAAACATTGTAAGAAAAGCATTTCTTAAAAAATGAGAATATGTAATTATATGGTATAAACAAGCACTATGTAGGTACCTGCGTTCCCTCATTTCAGCCAATTAATTTCCCTGAGTTTACCAGATGTGTGAGTAAATCGAGGTAAACTAAAAATTTCCCTAATACAATAATTTTGAATTTTTTGGAACCTGAGTTGATCTCTCACAGTTAGACAAACATCATAAACGACGTCGCAATAATTTAAATGTGATAAAATAAGTGCTTCCGATAATATGATTTTACTTTTCTTCGTTAACATTTTTTAAAATATAAAACTAGTAGGTATACAAAATCCTAATAATAATCAATAGAGAATAAAATTTTACATCAGGTATCGTAGAAATACAGGGTGCCTCAAATTCGATGCAATACATGGGGATCTCGGAAACGGTAAGAGATACGAAGTCGGTTAAATGGAGGCAAAGTTGCGTATTCAGGGGGGCAACATAATGGTGAAAAGAGATCAAGGCTAACTTGATTAGTTTTCGAAATATTTTGAAAAAACCGAAAATTTCGATTTTCGTTTTTGTTTTTTTGCGGGCCTATTTGATGAGCTATTCAAAAATAAAGAGCACTTTTCTATAGCAACTTTTTGCCCTTTTTCGAATGGTGTTAGTGAATTTTCCGAAAAACGTTTCGTTTCCCGGAAACCAACATCAACTTAATTTTTTTAAATACAGACTGGAATTTTTTTACAATTTTTTGGAAGCATTTTTGAAACTTGATAGAATGCCACCATAAAAGGAACCACATTTAAACGTTTTGTCTAAGAAAAATTCCTCATTAATAATTTCCCGTGGTCCTCTTATAGATTTAGTTTTATCTAGGCAAACGTTTCTATGACAAACACATTTCAATGTTGTGTCAAGCACTATCGGTACTTAAAAATGGCTTTCAGCAATCTAGAATTTTCTAATTTTATTTAAATTTCCTCATAATTCAGAAATTGTGCGCAACTACTTAAATTAAGTAAGTAAGTAAGTAAAGATTTATTTAGCAAAGCTAATAAGCATTTCCAAACAGATGGATTGGAATTCATGGTGCTATAGAATGGCCAGCAAGAGCTCCTGATTTATCCCCATTAGATTATTTCTTATGGGGACGAACTAAAAATGTTTTATATAAGAATCAATATAATAACATTGAGGATTTGAGAAATGCCACTATTCGTGTTCTGAATGCAATACCTGCAAGGGAAATCGAAAGATCTATTCAAAACTTAAAAAGACGAATACGCCTCTGCATGAATAATGACGGAGGATTATTTCAACATCTGCTTTAGGGTTTTTATAATTTTAACATATTTTGTTGTTTTATTCATTGTTTATTCAATTACATCAAAGTTTATAGTTGTTAATTCGTTGTTTTATTATTAGCTTTTGTTTATTTATTGTAAATAAAAATGAAACCTCAAAAATATTATTCAATATCTAGAATTAACAAAAGTCGAAACAAAAATACCAATGATGGATTTTTCTTAGACAAAACGTTTAAATCTGGTTCCTTTTATGGTGGCATTCCATCAAGTTACAGAAATTATTCCAAAAAATTGAAAAAAAATTCCAGGTCCGTATTTAAAAAAATTAAGTTGATGTTGGTTTCCGGTAAACGAAACGTTTTGCGGAAAATTCGCTAACACCATTCGATAAAGGGCAAAAAGTTGCCATTGAAAAGTGCTCTTTATTTTTGAATACCTATCAAATAGGCCTACAAAAAAACAAAAACGAAAATCGAAAATCG
The DNA here is from genome assembly GCA_963924545.1 of Pogonocherus hispidulus. Lineage (NCBI taxonomy): Eukaryota > Metazoa > Arthropoda > Insecta > Coleoptera > Cerambycidae > Pogonocherus > Pogonocherus hispidulus. The sequence continues at coordinate 15,406,791 of OZ004698.1, forward strand.
GTTTTTTCAAAATATTTCGAAAACTAATCAAGTTAGCCTTGATCTCTTTTCACCATTATGTTGCCCCCCTGAATACGCAACTTTGCCTCCATTTAACCGACTTCGTATCTCTTACCGTTTCTGAGATCCCCATGTATTGCATCGAATTTGAAGCACCCTGTATATACTCTATTTAACACTTTTGAGGATTGGAAGTTTACCAAGTTGGGTTGAGCACCTTGTATGTTGTCAAGTAGGAAACTTTCTACGTATAGTTGGATAGTGTCATGATTCGAATTGTTGACTTTTAATTCATATCTTGAACTTTTATTTTAGTGAAGATAGCAAATCATATGTGCAACATTTTTTTCCCAAAAAAATCTAACTATTTAGGAAAAGGCTACATTTAGGTATAGTTATGAAGCTACCATTAAATCAATAAGTATAGTCCAAAATGTAATAAAAAGTGTATCATTCCATAACAAATAATGAAGTACGGCAACAACCTTGAAATTATTTTGGTTAAAAAATTGTTGAAATTATCACTAAATGACTATCCAAATGTGTAATGAACCAGTTGTGTGAAATATCCTATATAAATCAGTATAACTCATAAATAAATATAACATTTTTAACAAAATTTTTCATTCACTGGCAGATCGGAATTGAAAAAAGTGATAATGATAGTGAAGACGAAGTATTTGGAAATAAGGTATATCTGTTAACGTTTTGTTGCATATGAGAGAAATATAGATTTTGCATGTTTTGTGTTAATGTGGAATAACTTTGATTTATTATTAAAGTGCATGTATGTTTACGGTGTTAGCTTTAAAAATTATTTTTATGCGATAATTTAAAAATGCTCAAAAAAGCAAGACATGAGGCTGCAGCTTACTTTATCTGTCACAGAATATTTAATAACATTAATATATTAAAGTAAATTATAAGATATGTTTTAAATTTTTATATTGACCATATGAATATACAGTAAATACAGAGTAAATTGATAAATATGTTTTTTAATCATTGTTTCTAGCAAAAATATGATTTTGAGCATGATGATGAAAAAAGCAATTTTTCCCAGATTGTATTTACATTTCTATTAAAATGAAAAATTTCCAGTTTTTTCCAAATCTTTTGGCAGATAAGGCAAGCACAATTTTTGGAATTTGTTTTTCTACTCACCCATTATTGAATTATATAAATAATTAACTTTATTGAATATTATTCAGATCTTTTACATTATTTTTCTACAGAGGAATACTATTGCACAATTATTTTTAGGTAATTGACTTCATCCTCATTGAATCAAAAGCACAAGAAGAAGACTTGGAGGAAAATGGTGAAAATGAGAACGAGGAAGAAGTTGCAACTAATGGAGATTATGAAAAAGGAGAACCGGAAGCTGTATTAGTTCTAGCCGAAGAAGAATTGGTAGCTATCGATTTAAGAGATGAAAATTGGAAAATGATGAACTTACCGTATCTGGTATCACTCCATGCCTCTGCAGTTACTTGCAGCCAGTACATATCAGGTACCGTAATAAGTTTTCTAGATTAGGAATTAGTTTCGATTGCTTTTCTGAAAAATATCAACGACTTACACGAAGTTAATTCACTAGGAGTACCAGAGGAATTGTGGGAACACATAAAAGATGCGGGGAGAGTACAAACAAGTCACTTGTACTCTAATCGACCTTGGCCAGTTGACGGAGGAAATTTGTTGTGTTCGAAAGGAGCTCTGCCGAAAAGAGAGCTTTTGCTTACTGGCCATGAGGATGGCACAATAAGATTTTGGGATGCTGGAGGTGTTACACTAACACCTATCTATAAATTTGGAACGTCCCAGTTCTTTTCAGGAGACGATCTAGAAGGTAAACAGTCTTGGACTAACATTGTCTTTTTTATAAAAATTTTTGCATTATTTCAAAATTAATTCAAAAATACCTTTATCCATGAATCATTGCAAGACTAGAAAGAGAAAAATGTTAAACTAAACTAAATTAAATATCGTGCCAGTAGTTTAAACTATATTATTAATTAATTATTTTATGACAGACAATATTCAATTCTGTTTAATATTACACTATTTATTTTTCTTTAGGTCTTGAGTACATGACTTTTGTTATTCACTTTAAACTCGTAATTTTTGACAAAATTAAAAAAAAATTTATATCCAAATATTATAAATAAAAACGAAAAATGTATTGAGACAGAAATTAGAGTTCAGTTACAGTGAAGACCAGAATTAAGCAAAGTGGAATGACCTCGCCGATCTGGTAAAATGCGGTGAAGCATGGGCGTGCGTATTCTGTTTTACCATTGGGCACATTTCAGTTAATATATACTCGTATACTATTTTATAGAATACTTCTAGTATATGCACTTCCACTTTTTTAACGAACACAAATAAATATAAACACTGTCACAAAGAATAAATGCACTGATAATTTTACCACAAATTTTTACTGTTAAGAAACGCGCGCGAAATAACCCAACATCACGCCACTGTTTCCCTACTACCTCGAGTGCAGTCGCTTGTTGGTTCCTGATTCGACCAATCAACGTCGTTGAAGCTCAGAGAAAAGAAAGCGTAAATGCAAGAATATGTATGTTAAATAAGGATGAACAGCTTGTCAACTTTACGACTTTCGCAGTTGCCACATATTAGGAAATGCCTTGATGTTATTAAGTAAAAGTCAAATTAAACATTGTGTTTGCTTTAATAAAGTACAATAGGGATAAGGGATGTTAAAGACAAGTAAAAAAATGGGTAAATAAAGTAATTAATACGTTTCCTGTTTTAAATAAGAATACTTTAGAAATAAATGTGACAACACAGATCTACTCTTTTTCCGGTCATTCCACTTTGCTTAATTCTGGTCTTGACTTTAGTAATGTAAATTTGCCAGCTAAAAGTATATTTACATTAGCCAATTTTTAGCTAATTTTAAATTGGACTATACCAAAAATAATATTTCATTTTAATGAATATTGAATTTGCAACATTCCGCTGATTAATTTGATACTACATACGTGTATTGTTCAAGTTATTATTCAAACATCGTTAATTAATGATTTTCTCATGAAAATTTTCAAGGCCGAGTTGAATGGCTGTATTTATCGCATAGTAAATGTATTATCAACGCTATAATAAAGCATGGTTCTATTCTCAATGTGCACAGAGTGTAAAAGTAAAACCCAGTTGAAGGCGGCATTAGTCTATGTTTTTATTAATTTAGTTATATAGATTAGGTTATAATTGTATAATTTATTTCTTTCAATTATGAATTATGTTTACCCATAACTTTGGCCCTTTTACGATTATACAATAATTGTACATATTACAGCTGAATAATTTTTCGAAAAACTCCAGAGACACGTAAACGTTTGTATGTATTTACCTATCTTTTCCAACCAATATTTGAAATATGGCCCTTCAGAGAGAGCAGAAACCACCCCCAATTTTGTTTTTTCACATTGTATACACATTTATTAACAAAATTTTAATAGAAACAACATCCTTCGTTTTATTCTTGCCAAGTAAAATAACTTTACCGGAGTTTGATAAAGAAACAATTTTCTTAAGCTACCATCACTTTTTATTGGTTTTTTTAATCAAGTTTTCTTCAATCTTATTTCTTATACTATGGCTATGGTCAAAACAAGAATCCAAGCGATGCGGGACAATAATATAAAATAATTTACCTGACGTTAAAGAGCCAAAAACATTTATTTCTTGTAGTTATGTAATCACAGTAAATCACTACTGTAAGCTATACTGAGGACTGAGGTAGATCAAAATTAAAAATATATATATTTACTTCTGGAAAATAACATTGTGGATCTTTTGAGACCTGCATCGCTTGGATTCTTGTTTCTGAGTTTATATAATATTCTTTCTTTAGTGAGGTTATTTTCAAACTCACTAGCTTCCTGGACCTTGATTTCAGTCAGTGAAGTGTTTTAATATCTTCTATTTCATCCTCAATGCCTTTTACTTCTGTTTCTGTCTTTTATACCTCATACACAGTGGTGGTTTTACCATAAGAGCTGCGGAGCTGCAGAACACATAAAATTTTATGTATTTAAGCTTTTAAGCATATTAAATATCAATAAAATACAAAATATTTAAAATTTAAAGAATCCAAATGTTCTCGCGCTAAAATAAATCTAGGAGCTTATATTATTATTTATTACGACGTGAGCTAGCCCCTTATACAACCTTTACCTGATATACAAAATGTGTGCACAGCGAACAGTTAGATGCGTCCTTTGTTTTTATTGGCTAATCAGGCACATGACCGAGTACACGAATATATGGGCTTATGTGGCTGAAACAACAACAGCCACTGCCCAGTGCCCACTGCAGTAAATTCAGTAATATTTCGTAATAGGAAGTGGTACGTGGTCGTTTATTTCTGTGAGCGGCACGGGTAAATATTTTCGTTTAGGCGTTCACGGATATTATACCAAAGTCTATACATGATTATACCTAGTTACTAAAATAAATAACGTTTCGTTTTTACAAAAAACTTTATTTGGTTCTCTGTCTTATGAGGATAAACTGAAAATAAAAGAATTGGGTAGGCCAGCACCACAATTAAATATTGAAGTTAGTGGAACAAGCCGAAGTAAAAGTTACAAAAGACAATTTAACAATAATGTATACACAAAAACAGAGTGGATGTGCGAGTGTGATATAAAAAATGCACTCTTATGTTTCCCGTGCTTACTTTTCGGTGGGGATAAAGCATGGACAATATACGATTGAGAGCTATATAGGATTGCCACATGGACATGGGGGATTTTCTGTGATTGTTGTACCGGGAATTAACTGTACGGTCCCGGTTGAAGTTCAGAAGTGCCAGGAAAACGCGTGACCTTGAAAATTTTAAAAATTTTGCGGCTCCGGCCAGTCTTAATATCCCGGAATTGAATTCGACCAATGTGACAACCCTAAAGAGAACACATACAATTAATGTTTACGCACCGCCACTGCTCATACATATCTTGTCGTCTGGTTTAAATAATTCCTGTATTATAAATCCATCACTCCTTATATTCATATTTATCATTTTCATCTATAACTTTCACAATCCCACAAAAGAAATATTGTGAATGTTACAATTCACAATATACAACATAAATCTTCCTCTTTCATCAGTATCTGAATTTTTACTTTCATGATAGTTTAGATACGCACATACACATACATATATTTTACATAAAGCTTACACTTGTTCACTGTTAATACTTATTTACCCATTTTTTCAAACTAAATTTTGAAAAGAATGTATTGAATTTACTGAATATAGTGTACTGTTTGTTTAACCTCCAAATATATTTAAACTCAAACTCTCCGGCAAAACCTCCGATCAAATATGTATAGATAAGTAATTGCCTATTTGTCAGTATATAAAATAATGTGACCAAGAATAACAAAAAACATAACCTCAATTTCATGAAATTACCTGTCGGCATGGGCGGCTATGTTTTGAGGGGTGAAAATAATAATTATAAAACTAAAAGTACAAATTAGAATATTTTATTTTAGTAAATACAAAGTTTAAGATTTACATATTCAAGAACAACAATTTATACACATGTGTATAATATTTACTACACTATTTATAATAGTATTTAATATTTACTATTAAAAAACAATTGTAAAATCATTGACGATCCCTCTCGCCATCGCCGATTCTACGTTTATGCATGGCTACATACCGGTGTAAACCACGTCCATTGGTGACAGTCACAAAATCCCTAACAATTTAGGCCGTAAATTAAAATGGCATTTTTTGATTGGACCAAATGCTTGGGCACTAATGTAAACAAAAAGCCATTGTTTTAAATATTGTTGGTCACAAAACTGTGTTGCTATTATTTGTCTATATAATATTTGGTCACATATATAACTAATCACAACTGTCGCCAATATTAAATCTTCACATTGACGTTTCAATATATCGCGCACGAGCTTTCAGATTGAACTAACTCCTAGTTGAATCCGCGGGTATTTATTTACCTTTTTTTAAGCTTCCGGAAGGTTCGAGAGTACTCTTTTCTAGTTCCGGATTACAATGGAATCATTCTTTCACTGAGACGAAAATTCGAGATGACAAACGTCAACCCAAAGATTTTACACATATTAAATTTCAAACAATAAGAACTAAATTAACGAAATAGATAAGCTTATAAACAAGGTAGGTGAGGTTCCGTAACAATAGGTTATATTGGTCACAAGGTCAAGTTTTGGCAAAAGGATTTTAGCAAAAGAAAATGATTTTTAGCAAATAAAAGTGTATTATTATATTTCTTAGTCGACAATATGAAATTAAAAATGGAAAGATATCCAGTGGGAAAAATCTGACTCACATCACTAATGTTTAATTTAGCCTTCTCTATAGTATAATTTTTTTTACAACAACTAAATAATACATACATTTTTTTAGAAGTTCATCCTGATCCAGAGGACCTAGAGGAAGAGTGGCCCCCTTTCCGGAAAACGGGTGTGTTCGACCCCTATTCGGATGATCCTCGTTTGGCAGTTAAAAGAGTGACATTGTGTCCTCTTTCTGGTACCCTAGTGATAGCTGGCACAGCCGGACAAGTTGTCATTGCTAAGTTTGACACGGAAATTCTGGATGGGCCTCTTAAAGTTGCTTCTATGAATATTGTCAGTGACAGAGATGGTTTTGTCTGGAAAGGTCACAGTCAACTAACTCCGAAACAAGGTATTTCATTTTATTTGCAAAAAATCATAACGTAATCATTCAAATTAGTTATAATTATATATTATAGTCATATTTAGAGATGGACCACTGGTAAGTTTCCATATTGGAAAGTTTCCAAAATGGGAAATTTCCGGGAATGGAAGAATCCTGTTCACAAATAATTGCTGTAAATACGTGTTGAAACAATTTCCAGATATCAAGTCGAGTACCTACTTGCAATGCCACAAAATAAGTCGTAATACATGTTCAAAAAAACAAAAACAGTCTGCAAGTTGTGGGAAATATTTCTGGACAACTTCCCTTGGAAATATTTCCCTGGAAAGTTACCAATGGGAGACATTTGGCAACGTTCCCGAAATATATTTTGGGAATATTTCCAAAAAAATATGTTCCCGGGAATTTCCCATCTCTAGTTATATTATATATATGTTATAATTATCCTGTTTGGATTATTAATCTTTGTAAAAGTTCCTATGGTAAAACATCATTGATTTGGATTATTTAGTAGTGATTGGTTCTTAGTTGACTAATGCTTTAGGCCATTTAGCCAAATCATTAGCAGGCTTATGAACTGACTGTTTTTTTCATCAATTTCAATCCGGGTTGAAACCAAGCGGCTTGAAAAGAAGAACTAAAAATGATTACTTAACCGTTTGAAATTGAGATTCCAAGCGGCTTAGAACGTTCAAGTCAATCCTAAAATATTGTAGGATTGTTTTAACAGCTGCTTCAGATTGCCATATAAACGTGATTGGATTGCGATTAGATTTAATCAGATCTAACTGCAGAATATATGCTGAAGAATCACATGTGACGAATGAAAAACTTTATTAGTGATCCTGTGAAAACTAAAAAGTAAACTCAACGATTATAATATATTATTAATATATTAATACAACAATACTTAATTTTGAGGTTAGGTCGTTAGTTACATATATAAAGCACGCAAGCGCAGGAATACGGCTTCAAGAAGGATTGAATGGGGGATACAATCCCTCCTTTATTCCTACGAGATAAATATGTACGATTGAGATTCAGTTTCAAGCGGCTTTACTTTCAATCACGCTTGAAATTGACGAATCCATAACTGACCTTGATCTAGGTTCTGAATAATATGCTGATATTATATTAGTCAATCCATGTTAGTAATGTAATTTTTATTTTCCAGGCGATATACATCAAACACGAGGTTTCCAAGCTAATTCCATACTTCAACTCCATCCTCCTGCTGCGGTAACTTGTTGTGTTCTTCAGGCTGATTGGGGCCTAGTCGCTGCCGGTACCGCTCATGGCCTTGCCCTTCTAGATTACATTAAGAACAAGCCTATATTGGTCAAATGCACGCTTAATCCAAATGGTAAAATAAATATTTACATTTAAAGAAATAGCTGTAATACAGTGTTATTCAGAACTTATCCATAATAAAATTTGGGGATGTTCAACATACATGTACAAATGTGGTAGTGCAAAAAAAAATTTTTTTTGGCGTTTTCGGAAAACTGTTTAAAAATTTTTAATTGCACGCCGCTGTATACTGGTCCACTGTAATGGAGTGACCTTGGTACTGACAATGCAAACTGGCGATGTCACGGAAAAAACTTGGGACCTTCTGAGAGAATACCGACACCCGGCGCAAAAAAGATTGCAGCGTTTTTACTTTAAAATAAACTGAAAGATAGATAGATGTGACCAAAGTGACGTGTCTTTAAAATAAATAAAATTTTGTTACACTAATTTTGAAGAATTGCGCTACTTGATTACTAGGTATTAGAAACATGAAATTTATAAAAAATTTGCACATACCTTGCTACAAAAGCTTTTCGAAATTTTGTCCCTCGACTTCTACACACTTTTGGGCACGCCTTATCCAATTTTGCTGCACTAAAGCGAATGTTCCTCCTGGTTGCGCTGATCTTGTAAACGCAAATTGCTCGACTGTTTCCACTTCGGTATGGTACACCTCACAAAAACCTAACTCACTCAATGGGAAAACCTAACTCGTAATGGATAATCCGCTGGCAACAGTGCTTGAACACGCTGGATATGATACGGATAAAACTGAGCTTCATGTAGTAAGCGCCACACCGTTGATTGGGATACCCCAGGCGCGATCTGACTTGTACTTATTCGCGGATTTTCACGGACCAGATTCAACACTTGTTCTTCAGCTGCTAAAATATGTTGTGGTCGTCCAGGGCCACCATCTCGTCCACGTTTTGCACGTAAATTACCAGTATCACGGCCATGTTGTACCACCGCCGTAAAAGTTGCATGATTTGGCCTGTGTCGATTGGGAAATCGTTCCGCATACGAGCGCGAAGCTGCCAATGAATTTTGTCCAACTTCGCCATAAATAAGAATCATGTCCGTTAACTCAGCATTACTGTACACATGAGCCATTTTGAAAATTTTACAGTTTAACACTCCTACGATAAATAAAACACCGGCACTGAGAGCGACACAGATAGACTGATGACTGATAGACAATAGAGATATTATCCCCCACTCCAACTCTATTCCCTCGGTCTTAACCAGGCGTTCCAGGTACAAAAACTTGTTTACTGTTTTTTGTAGGAATGTGGTATATCAGATGTCGTTGAAGTACAGTTGCCCATCTACGTAGTCCTTTATAATGGTATAACTTTAAACATTGTTTACGGGAAATCCTAAGACTTTTATTATAAATTTTTTTGGTGATATCGATTTCTTATTTAAGGATGCACATATCCTCAAAGTTTTAGAGATAAGTTCTGAATAACCCTGTATATGTAAGGGAAAAACCTAGTCATATTGCTGCTATTTTTCGTTTGCACTTACTCTCACTTCAACAAAATGTTCCTGTAGGGATATAATGTTAGATAAAAATTTTTGACAGATGTATTTGTATCGAATAAGATCTTTTACCTGCTGATGATCCACAAAAATGGCAGCTTTTGCATGATTTATGAATACAAAAAATTAATTGGCTGCAATAGCTTGAAATAAAGATTTGGCAACTAGCTGACGAGTTTTTTGAACTTATTTTAAATTTTTACGTTGGCAGTAATTTCTCATCCCACATTGCTTTTTTAATTTCAGATCTCACTGGCTCTGGTGATACCCCAATTTCCCGCCGAAAGTCGTTTAAAAAATCTCTCAGGGAGTCCTTCAGAAGATTGAGAAAAGGCCGTTCACAAAGGAGAAACGCCAATAAGGATGAGGGTAAACAACCTGCCACCACTTCGCCTGCAGGAAGAAAACCACCAGGACCCGATGAGCCTTTCAATCCTCTCGATCCTAAACCGGTGGAGAGACAAATAGAGGCACGTCCATCCGATGACGCCATGGGTTCCTTTGTGAGATGCCTATATTTTGCTAGAACATTTCTTGTCAGTGGTAAGTTTACTATTAATTGCATGTAACTGAAATAAAAAGAGAGAAACAATCTGCTAATATCTATTCAAATTTTTAGTGTGAGCTTGTCAAATCGGTTATTTTAATATTATTTTTAAATGATTTGATATTACAAAAGTCCCGGGGACATTGTAAGCTTATTTGAAGGAGATGCCGAAAACAACTACACCACGGGCAATGTGCCCCGACTGGCATTGCATTACTTTGGTCAATAGAGGTCACGGTTGTAATGGCGGCTGGTGAAAAGCAGGTCGTTATCTGTCTGTCATTTTGACAATAATTGTCGACAGATAGTAGCAAAGACCCAAAGAGGGCACTATGGTGTGTCTCTCACCACTACTAACATTGAAAGCTTATTCCTTTTGGAGATAATTTGATTAAGGATGTGCACAATATTCATTTTCATTTTAAAACTGTTAGCATTAAAAGAACTCGTGGGCACCATATCCGAGTAAAGTAGTGGAAAATGGAACAAGCGGCAGGACACTTTACTTTTGATTTAATTTAATTGTTGCGGTGCATCCCTTGTAAGTTCTATGCGCAGAAGTATTTGTAAGGTAACAAACAAAAGCTTTCGTTCTTTCGTGTAATTGTTATAATTTTTGTGTGTTAAAGTCTGAAAATCTATTTTGGTGGAAATAGGCAAGGATATTTAGATTTTTCCATATTTTTGACTTGCATTTTACCTTATTTGATTGTTTAATAATTGTTAGAAATGTGTGCATAAAATGAAAGGACTAAATTAATTATCTAATAAACTTTGGTATGTCTGTTAGGGTAGAATGAAAGGGACACATATACATATAAACAAAATTATATGTGTATATTTTTAGTGATAGAAGGCGAACAACAGGTTGTTATTGCAGTGCCATGTTTGAAAATCAAATTTGTGTAAATATAGTTGACATATTTTATATATTATTTTAAACACTTATTAAGTAGGTAAAATAAATATTTATTAGATTTTCTGTTTTGGTGAAATTCAAAGTCGAATTAGATTTTTGGACTTGGTGGCCATCATTAAAAAAAAATTTCAGCAGAGTAACTGAAAGAGTAATCGTAACTAAAGTCAAAATGATATCAGTTTAATTAATACTTAAATAACTAACATAACTTCTAATAAGTAATGACTTGATATTATGTTTCTTCACTGTAGATGTGTTTGTTATGTTTGTACTTAAAATTATTAAGATATCTAAAAATGTATGCCAGTTACTCATTCGTCATATATTTTTATAATTTTCATAGTAAAATGTTATTTCATTCGCTTTGTAGATTATAGATTTCTTAGAAATCCAGAGGCGTATTCTATGACTAAAATGAAGGTAATTATGATAAATAAACATACAGTTTAAACATTAAACTAGGTACCTCGCCACTGGACGGCGCTATTCTGGACCTCTAGGATCGCACGCGTCTGAGAAGATCACGGACGGTGAAATGCGTAGTTGCCAAATGTCGCGATTCAACTGAAACATGAGGAATTAGATCAAAAAAACAAATTTTCACACCACGCATGTCAGGTATTGCTATTGGGAGCGTTACTTTTTAAATTTATTTCAAAATATAAACACAAAACACACCTAATCGAATGTCTCGAATCGAATTTAAATTACACAAAAAACTATTAATTGAACACAAATGCAAAGCTACCGTTCCGCACATATGTTTTGTTAATAAAAAAACTATGTCAGTGTTAAATATCAAATGCCCCTTAAACTTAAAATGAAGTAACAAAAAATGAGTTTTATCTAAAATGTGTATCAGTTTTGTAAAAGCGTAAAAGTTTTGTATCAGTGGGCGTGCCTAAAAAAGACGTTGTTAGATGTTAAACTATCTTCCTTATTCATTACAGTGGGTAGGTACCTAGTGATCCACGGGTTACCATCTCTGCCGTGCCATAGCTCTATGATGTGTTTATTGTTGCCCCGCCATGCATACTAATTAGCACGTGGGTCAATACACAAACAAAAAGTAGGCAATCTTAGCAGCCGTTACAAAAAGAAACGTAATTTTAAAAGTCGATTGTCATATAAATCATATAAATTACAGTGACAACAAAAATAGGCATATCTTTGCTCTTGTCTCTGTTCAAAATATCCATATTTGGACATTTTTTTTTATGTAGGGGACCATATAACGGAGCCACCTATGTATATGAAAAGTTGTTCCAACCATGCTGGAACATTCTTATTCTTTAATGCCAACTAATTTTCAACTAAATGAAATATTTTCTGTACCTGCTCTGACTTATAACAACCTGAAGTCTGCGCTCCAGCTACCAGATAACTTAATTGATGTTTTTATTTTTACAGCTTTCAAATAGTGATTAGTAAGTTCTGGTAAGCCAATATTTTCATTTATGACATGGCCATAAGTAAAAAGTAGAAAATAAAAAATCAGTTTGCTTAATTGCATTGCTTTAAAAATGTTTTTAAATTCTAATAAACTAATATAAAATTGAATACAAATTTCAAATTAGCCTTAAAATTAGTAGAAATTCACTAGTTACAAAGCTTCCCTTAGTGTCTGTTGACACTTCTAGAGAGAGATATAAAATAGAAACAATAATTAGATGTACCAAAGAAGATATATTTTTTGTAATCTTGGTTTTAACTTTTAACTAATATTGTACAGTCCCAGTTGTCCGGGTCATTTTTTTTCCAGTCACCAGTATTACCCAACCTCTTCAAATTGATTGATCATTTCACATTATATAATATGGCATATGTTATAGACGTGTAGGTGTGTAGACGTGTGTTTCACCGCTCTTGATATAGTATCAGTTCAGGCAAGTCTTAAACATTTTAATTTCTCAGACTATGCTCCTTGTGTGTTCAGTTATTTATACAACGTTCCTAATACACACTACAAGTTCTAAATTAGCCAATTAATTTCGCTAAACAGTAGAAACGACCTGTTAAATTTGGGGAATTAAATTATTTTCATTGATAAAACATAACTGATATGAGTTCTAACAAAAACTTATCTACTAATGAATTGTACCAGAAACTAACAAATTTCATTGATAAAAAACTTACTGAACAAAAAAGTGAAATAGAGGAATTTATTTTGTCTGCGGATAATAGATATAAACAACTAGAGGAAAGGATTTTAACATTAGAGCGGAAAGTTCGGAAAAATAATATTGTTATTTTTGGATTAAATGTCGACAGCCAAACCGATTTATTAGAGCAAACACTTTGCAAATTAAATAATTTATTAGTAACTAATATACATATTACGCAGATCAACGATATATACAGAGTTGGAAAAACAAACACAGTAGTTCTGGAATTTATTTCAAATATAACAAAAAAGGATATCTTTAAAAATATAAAGAAACTGAAAGGCACTGGGATATCTATTTCGAATGACCTCTGCAAAGAAGATCAAAAAGACAATCGACTCTTGTATAACAATCTAAAATCGGCCAGAAGTAATAAGTTGAAGGCATACATAAGAAATAATAAACTTTATATAAATGATGAACCACACACTGCTGCCCAACTGCTAAATTCCCCTATTCACAACTTAGAAAACTCCGACATAATATTATCACCTCAATCAAATAGTGGACCTGCTACACCTAATATTAGAGATCTGTCCCCATCAACATCCCAAGTAACCCAAGATAATTTGCTTAATTCTCCATCGGCGCTACCAAAACAAGATACGGCTACAACAAATGTTCAGAAACCAACACTCGGAATTGCATCCTCGCCTAAGGTCTTTAACAAAAAAGAAGTTAAGATTCATTCTGATTTGGAAATAAGAACCTTGAGAAACAAATCGAAGAAATAAAAATTTTATAAAGTACCTAAGCATTGATATTGATTTAAATGTATATTTTAGTGTAATAATAATTTTCTTAAAAATAATCCGTGAATATGGATCAGTATATAAGGGATATAGATTACCGTTCGTTTAATGCACATGAATTTGATATAGACCAAATTGATGATTTTTTTAATAAAGAGCAAGAAAATAATTTTAGTCTTCTCCATCTTAATATTAGAAGTATTAACAAAAATTTTGACAATCTATTAATATTACTCGAACAGCTAAAAATCAATTTGGATTGTATCATATTAACTGAAACTTTACTCATAAATGATTTGTCCTTATTTAAACTTAATAATTATAGCTGCTTTTATAGCGGAGGCAATATAAATAAAAATGATGGTGTGGTTTTATACATAAAGAACTCTGTTAATTACTCTGTGAAAATAGTAAGTATCTACGTTTGTAAAGCTATCCAGATCAAATTCACTCTCAACAATAAATCATTTATTATAACAGCTATATACAAACCACCTAAAACTTGCGAAGGGGAATTTTTAACTCATTTAGATAATTATATCAAGGAAATTGTATTAGAAAATGTAGATTTCAATATAATCACGGGTGATATCAATATTAACTTAAAGATAAACAATGTTATTACGGAAGAATATCTCACCATTATGAGCGAATATAATTATATATCACTAATAAATTCCTATACGCGAGTAGAGGGCAACAGCAAATCATGCCTCGATCATCTGTTTCTAAAATCAAAAACAGGAATTAATGACGCTATTAAGTCTATAATATTAAAAAATAAAGTAACGGATCATTCCCCTATTTTATTGAAAATTGTGTTGGGACAAAAAGGCACTAATAAAATTACATCAGTAAACTATAAATATGTAACTGATTATAATAAACTTAAATCTTTGGCAAAATTGATTGACTGGTCGAGTTTTTACAACGCTGAAACGGTGGATGGTATGGCTAACATACTAATTAATAACATTGCTAATATTACAACCTTAAGTACTAAAAAGATTAAATTGTCCCATAAAATAAGGAAACGAACACCATGGATATCAGCTGGTTTACTTAAATCTATAACTAAAAGAGATATTCTTTATAAAAAATTACAATCTGATCCTAATAATCTGACATTGAAAACAGAATTCTTAGATTATAGAAATGAACTAAATAAACTAATAAAAATTACAAAGTTTGGTTATTATAGATCTAAGATAACAAATACTAAAGACACTAAACAGTTGTGGAATGTTGTAAATCAGCTTTCCAATACAGATGATCCAAAATTAATAAAGAAAATTACCACGGCCTCTGGAAGAATTGTATCTGACGAACTTAATGTTGCCAATGAATTTGCTGCTTACTTCACGGGGATAGGTGAACATTTAGCAAATAAGATTAATAGATCCTCTATATCTTTCCCGCGGAGGTCGTCAGCATTTTCATTTCATCTAAATCCTACAAGTAAACATGAAGTTCAGAGCATTATCATGAGTCTTAAATCTAATAAAGCACCTGGTATTGATATGATCAAAGCAGAAGGACTTAAAGAAATAGCCGGTGATATCTCAGAGCCTATGGTTCATCTAACAAATTTAATTTTTGAATCTGGAATATGTCCTTCTGCTTTTAAGGTAGCAGTGATTAAACCAATTTTCAAAAATGGGGATAAAACACTGCCCAGTAACTACAGACCGATTTCAATTTTGTCAAACATTTCAAAGATATTTGAAAAAATTTTAAAAATTAGAATTCTAAAGTTTACTAATAAATTTAAACTAATTTCTGAACATCAGTATGGCTTTATAGAAGGTAAATGTACTCAGCATGCGATTCAGTATTTAACAGGAAAACTGTTTGATAACTTAGATAAAGGTAATCGGTGTCTGTGCGTATTTTTAGATTTAGCCAAGGCGTTCGACACCGTTAGTCATCCGCTGTTGTTAGAGGCTTTGGAAGATCTTGGTTTTCGCGGTACAGCTGCAAAGTTGTTTAAAAGTTATTTATCTGATAGACAACAAACAGTTAAAATAGGTAACACTTATAGTATCCAGCATACAGTAAAATTTGGTGTCCCACAGGGTACAGTTATTGGACCGTTGCTCTTTGTCATTTATATTAATGATTTATTAATTCATAATTTTGCAGGTAATATAATAAGTTACGCTGATGACACAGCCATTTTATACACTGGCGGTACCTGGGAAAGTCTGAAGCAGCGTGCTGAGTATGATTTACAACAAATAAAAAATTGGTTTGATCACAAACTATTGACAATTAACTTCAAAAAAACCAAGTTTTTGCCTTTCACATGTTATAGAAATACATTACCTGATTTCACATATCTCGAGATTACTCCTTCCGATAAAATTGACAGTGCGGAAACCATTAAATATCTGGGAGTTACTATTGATTGTCATCTGCGATGGAATTATCATATACATAATATCTGTAATAATCTAAGAAGCTTAATATATAGATTTAAATACCTAAAAAATATTTTGGACATACCCAGTTTGAAAAATGTATATTATGCTTTAGTAGAATCCCGATTATCTTATGGAGTTATTGCATGGGGAAGTGCTGCAAAAGAACAACTGATAAAAATGGAAATTATACAAAAAAAAATTCTGAAAATAATGTTAACTAAGCCTAATATTTACCCATCAGATAGTCTTTATAAGGAGGCAAATATCTTGGATGTGCGACAGTTATATTTTCATTCTGTAGTGTTATATCAGTTTCAAAATAAAAATCTTTTGGAGAAACCACATCATTCTTATGAAACTAGAACAAATAAATTTGTCTTGCCTTTCTGTGAAAAATTTATAGGGCATAGAAGCTTTGTATTCCTTGGACCCAAGCTATATAATGCGTTACCTGAAAACATTAAAACTATTAATCAATTAAATATATTTAAAAATCAATTTAAATCATTTCTTAAGAAAAGCGAGAGGAAATATATACATGATCTGACTACAATCTAATAATATTAAATCTAGTAACTACTGATAATGCCATACTTACCTGAGTTTTATTTTATTTATGTTGCCACCTCACCTCACAGTATCGAATTATTTATCAATTATCCTACCCACAGACAGCGTAAGCTTTGTGGTGTATGTTTATTTGTATAGTGTATGTATTTTACCTACTACTTTATATTTTGTATTTTTTATATTTTTGCAAATAAACTATTATTATTATTATTATTATTATAAAGCATGACAGAAATTGTGCATACTAGTTCTCCTTTAAACGAGACTACTTGTATTTGTATAAATGAAATTGTCACGAAAAGTGCAAAAGAAGAATTTACGTAAGTATGTTAAAAAAGTTTCTAAATGTTTGCCTCTATGCAATCTTGAAAGGGGTTGGAACCTTTAGTGTGAAAATAACACTGATCTAGTTTTCCACATAACACTATAGTGCACTCGACGCACGTTTCACCAACCGACCCGTAATAAAACTAAACCTAAGCTAAGACTATGCCCTATTTACACCTAAACTACTGTTGCGGTTCACGTCGTGACGGCTCAGTCAACTGCCGCGATTGATCAGTGAACTGTGATTTACTAACCAATAAAGTGGGCTATATCGGATTGGCCCTCTGTCACTATGCATACTATTTTTCACTAGGGCCGCGCCCACCCGGGGGTGCAAGGAGTGCGTGGCATCGTTAGCGTAGCGTAGCATCGTTAGTCAAATATCTCTTCTCCTTTTTTACATTTTATTTTTGTCCATTACTTAGATCAGATCCCCTTAGTAAATAAGTACTTTCTAAGATCTCAGTTGACTTGTTATAATTTACAGTCTTAGCCAAGTTAAAAGGTTTCTTCACGGTCTATTAGTCGCCGGTCTACAAATTTGTTGCGAGTAACAATAAAACGCCGTTTTTCCTACTCGATTAAAGAGGGCAGTCCGCGCGCGACTGACTGGGGCGGGGAGTCACTCAGCTGTTTTGGCTGAGTCAAAATAAATTTCAAAAAACCTGTCTGATTTGGTTGAGGAATTTGCAAGTAGGAAGGCCCGAAAAATTATTTTTTGAATAATGATTGAAGTAACTAAGTATTTAAATAAAAAGTCTATTGATGTTCCCGTTCTTAGCTTCTTTTTTTTTTTTAATATTGGTTTTTTGTTAATTGTTGTTGTTTTTAATATTGCTTGTTTTTTGTTAATTGTTGAAGAGAAATGTATTTAATTTTATTATTAATATTTATATTTCCATATTTATTTTATCGAATTATCACTCCATTATTTGGTGATTAACCTAGAATGCTGCTAGGGCGGCGGCAGCTACCCTAGGCACGGCCCTGTTTTTAACTTTGTTCGAAGCTGTCAAATGCATCCAGCTTTCTGCAATTGGTTACATTCCTAATTAGTCTTAAATTGCTACTATCTATCTTATGGTTGTTTTCAAACGCATGTTGGACAACACTAGACTTATCTGTTCTACCATATTTGAGATGAGCTACATGTTCCTTGAATCTAATTTGAATTGACCTTCTACTTTGTCCAACATACTTTTGATTGCAAGTCTTTACAACTAATTTCATAATATAGGTTAGGTTAGGTTCAAAAATGAGTGAGCCGAAAAATAGACCCTCCACCTCGACCATGTGCTCTATTGTGGCTCACACCTACTTATATTTCACCAAACAGGTCCAGTTTCTTAATGAAGCTGATCACCTTATTGGGTGAGAATTTGTACACATGATATTTTAAATGGCAATGACCAGTATATAGGCTAATTAAAGTTCGTAGGTGCAACCTGCTTAACTCTAAAAGTTTTTTAGTTCTTGTTTTTGAAGGGTTTAATATTCTGTAAGATTAATCGATAAAATAATTAGGTAAATTTAAAGAGACACTTTGAAATTCCTCGGCTTTTCAAAATGAAAGAAAATCCAGATAAGTCTAGTGTTGTCCAACGTGCCTTTCAGAACAACCATAAGGTGGATAGTAGCAATTTAAGAGTAATAGGAATGTAACAAATTCCAGACAGCTGAATGCATTTGAGAGTTTGGAAATTGCAAGGTTTAAAAATGGTATGAATAGGATAGAGGGTGAATCCCATATAGCCCCATTTATTAGATAGTAAATCACGGTTCATTGAACTGAAACAATAGCTTAGTTGTAAATAAGACATAGTGTTAGCATAGGTTTGGTTTTAATCATCTTCAAATTATGCCAACTTAGTTGGTGAAATGCGTGTCGAGTGCAGTATAGTGTTTTGGTGTTATGTAGAAAAGTACGTCAGTGTTGCCTCTATGTAGTTGTTTTGGATTGTTTGATATATGTGCACAAGTAAATGTATGCTATTGATACACATTTAATATTTCTTTATTAATTTCGGAATATCTGAATTACCTCGGATAATTGGAACTACTGTATTTCCTTTTCCATAACAACTTAAACATATCGCAACGGTTCCATTTCTAACAATTATATTATGAATTTGTTAATTTCATGCTGGAAAATACAGTATGAAACCATAACGTTATTACAAAGAAGATTGACAGGAAAAAATGTGCAGTTAAAAATTGAAATTGACGTTTTGGAACTTTTTTGCTAAATATTAATTGTTTTGGAACTTTTATTCCCTAAGTACTTAGTTCTACACTGTTAAAATAGATACCATTATTAAATTGGTGATTAATCAAACAAAATTCTCATATATAGGATGTTTCATATCATAAACTTCCAGCCAAACAAACTGATAAAAGATATTTAACGACATTAAAAACAAAATGGTTTTAGGCGGGTCATTTATGAAATAAATTATTAATTTGTCAGTTTCACATTCTCTAACACAGTGGTGCAGCAATAAAAGTTATGCTGGATTCATGCAGCCGAAATAAAATAAATTAATTAAAATAACTTAAATTTTAAACACAATACATTCATATGAAAATGTTTATGGAACAAATTATTTTAAATTAAGAAATATATTAAATTAATTTTTAACCAAATTTTATATTTTTATTTTATTTCTCTTCTTATACTAAACTTCAAATTTGCATGGGCCGACAGGGTAAGCAATAGTAAATTTTTAAAAATATAAAGTTACCAATAAGGAATTGAGTTTTTGTATATTTTTTTATTGGTTTTATGTGTTGTTCAAATATTTAAAAACCGATAAATGCTGTGATAACATCAAAAAAATTTGAAAATTAAACATGAATGACTTCCGTTTAATAGATTTAGGGCCGGTCTTTCCACCCCCCATTAAGTTCCTGATAACTATTTGGCAGATTAGACTGAAAACTGAAATACTGAAATGTCACATTCTAATCTGCCAAATAGTTATCAGGAACTTAATGGGAGGTGGAAAGACCGGCCCTAAGTAGAACAATTTAACTTTTAAATAAATTTTTAGTAAATTTGATATTTTACAAACTAATATGTTTGCCGCTCAAATACGTACAACACATCTGACAACAAACAAACCAAACTACCAGGTACTAAGACCAAGGCTAAAGAAGTAGTTCATATGCTCTATCAGTAGATGACCAGTAGTTTTTATGTTGTCTTGCCAGTTATCATATTCATAATGCACATACCTAAATTAAATTAAATATCCTCTAAGGGGTTAAATATCTCTATGAACCTTTCAAATATTTTTTTTTTTTTTTATTTAATTTATTTTAACTTCATTTATTTTATTTATTTCGGCTCCATAAATTCACCATTAAAGATAGTTGATAGTTGAAACACTCAACAGCTGCTATTACATAAAACATTCATAAATCATTAATACCATGCAAAATATATAGTATTTTACCGTTGAATGAAAGATTTAATAATACTCCAGATACCCATACAAAATTTGGTTTTAAGTGACCACTTTATAACCATTTCCATATATGATAAAAATTAATAAGATTTGTATTCTTTTAAAAATACAATATATCAGAAAATCAAATCCACTTGCGTATCCCATCATCTATTTGACAGAATTTCATATATGACCAGTTTATTAAAAACATAATAAACCATAAGGTATACTATTTTGTCATTTTATAACTTCAAATAACAGTCGATAACAAATAACACTTCGAAAATCGGACACTGAAGTACGAAGCGTTTGCTTACAAAAAAAAATTCGGGTATATATGTAAATATTAGTGTTACTCAGTGAAACCTGCCAATCAGTAGTTGTACATGTATGCAGATTTTATATTAAATACTGGAATTATGATTGTCTATGGTATTAAGGTACAGGCAGACGCAGCTACTTTAGCTTTGTCGCAGCATAAAAAACTGCATAATTCTAGTGAATTTTCATGTGAATACATATGCAAGTTGCAAAGTAGCGCATGCAGCATGGTGGCGTGCAATATGTTCGACCTACAACTGTAGCCTAGTGTGAACGGACCGGTGTGCAACCGCTGCCAAAAATATCAAATAGGTTGAAACTTTTGCAGTGGTTGGTTGCATGTACAATTATGGGGGTAAACAGTGTCTAGTGTCGATTTGCATTCTAAAGTATCTACAGAATTATTATAGTTTGAAAGGTAGGTTAATGTAATATTTTACTGGTAATTATTTTTTCACCAGTAATTTTATCTAAAAGGAATAAATTGATATTATATTAACTATATAAGGTTATGGTTGATTGTCATATCTGCGTGTCATGTATATGTAGTACGTAGTGAAATACAATGTTTCGTCTATGGTGCCAAAATCGTTCTATGTTTCATCTATGTTACGTTTTTCCTAATAATACAACTTTTAAAAATACTGATATATACCAAATTTTTTACTCAATTTACTAAAAAAAATCTCAACATTTTAATAACTTACAGTTGGGCAGGTGGATCTTTTCACACGCGACTAATGTGTGACATTATCAACGACAAAGTATATGATTAACTGTAAGTAATATCCACTGTTAGAAAAGAACATGATACGGTTCATGTATT
The DNA here is from genome assembly GCA_963924545.1 of Pogonocherus hispidulus. Lineage (NCBI taxonomy): Eukaryota > Metazoa > Arthropoda > Insecta > Coleoptera > Cerambycidae > Pogonocherus > Pogonocherus hispidulus. Next base: position 15,428,640 of record OZ004698.1, read on the forward strand.
ATGCGCTGAGATTACTGATGCTAGGTTTTTAATATTAATTCATAGAAATGTGCATGATCACATGTGTGAAAAGATCTAAAGACCCAACTGTATATGTGTATGGTATAGAAAGATTAAATTGCAGAGGTCGTATGTTTGTTAAACATATTTTTTAAACTCAACATTTGCTCTATTTCTGATCCATTTCTTCACCCAAATTATCTTTCTTGGCTGACAATTATGTCTTTTCATTATTTTAATAGTACAGTTAATAGACAAGTTGTCAGCGAGTTTGAAAATGACACGTACACGAAAAGCTAATGCTAGCATTCCAAATGCTGCCGTTTGACTGCACGATGCAAAAACAGCCCGTTGTGTGTGAACAGTGTCGAAATCTTTTATTACATTTGCAGTTTTAACGGGTAGTTGCAGTACGAAAAACTCTGTACTGCACACTACTTTTCAGATGTGTGTGAATGCAATGCAAAACATTTCCAGCTGCAACTTTTAAACTGCTCAACAAAAGTAGCATATGCCCTTATCTTTAGCCATATATAGTGTATAAGTGAAAACTTGGTTGGCATAATGATTCAGATAAATTTTTTGTTGTAGTACAAAACACAAATCCGACACTCTGGGCCGGGACCAATAATGGTACAGTATATGCTTTTACAATAATGGTGCCTTCAACGTCAAAACGAGAAACAGATGACGTCACTTGTCATTTAGCCAAAGAAATACAGCTTAAGCACAGAGCTCCTGTTATAGCAATAGCTGTGCTGGATGGCTCAAATAAACCTCTTCCGGAACCACTAGAAGTCGAGAAAGGTGTAGCCCCTCTTCCAGATACAACACAGGCACACAGAGTGATCATTGCTTCTGAGGAACAGTTCAAAATATTCACCCTACCTTCATTAAAACCCTTTTGTAAATATAAATTAACAGCACATGAAGGTGAGTTAATTTAAACAAATTTTATTATTAGAAAAACTTAATGCAAATATTTAATTAGGTGCTAGAGTGAGACGAATGGCGTTTGCGAACTTCTCCTGTCTGATTGACACTACCACACATTCCGAAGTTGATCTACTGTGCCTAACGAATATGGGTGACTGCCTTGTTTTAAGCATTCCAGACTTGAAACGTCAGTTGAATGCGGCTGCTATTAAAAGGGAAGACATAAAGTAGGTTTTCTCTAAATACATTTATCGTCTACCAAAAAGTATATTTCCAGTGGATTTTTAATTTTATTTATTTTATTTATTTATTTATTTTTTTTTTTCTATTAAATCATTTCATATTCTTTAATTATTTTCAACCATATAAGTTAAAATCATAAATGTAGTGTATTCCTATGAATACATATTTTTTCTTAAGTACACAGCAAATTTACTTGAAATAACTTCTCCATCTGATCTATACTTTCCGATAATTACTTCTTTCACTTACTACAAATTTTTTTTTTTTTTAGTGGAATATCTTCACTGGTATTCACAAAAGACGCACAAGCTTTATATCTACATTCCTCTTCCGAACTGCAAAGGATATCTCTATCGGCAACAAATATTACGATGGCTCGATGTTACCTGCCTCTACCCATTGGCGCTAGAGAAGATACTGTTTCTGTAACAGGATCGGACAACGAACAGGAGGTACAAGAAAATTCTACCGATGCCCCTTTAGTTAACGGCAACGCTGAAAGTAAGGAGGGCAGCGTTGCTGACAAGGTAAGGAATTTAAATGTAACAATTGGTTGTTTTTTGTTATATATAAGCGAGACGTTATATATTTACAAATCTCATTTTAAAATCTATGCAACGCAACAAGCATTATTTTATTTCGATAGGTACGAATTTAAGATTTTCACTACCTATTTACAATATACAATGTTCAAAATTTTTTTTAACGTTATTGCAAGCTTTATGGATAACAAAAATAAGTTATGTATGATGTAGTTAAAGGTGCTTTGTTACATGGTAATACTAACAATTAGTTATGTTGTTCAGCCATGAAGATTGGCAGTCACTACGATGATATGTGAAAGTAACTTTTTGATAAACCTAACGGGTTTTTGCACTTGTCAAACCAAGATAGACAACCGTCTATTTCAGAGACATTTTATGTAAAAATCTGCTTAAAAATTTGAGGTTTCCATCAAGAAGTTCATGAAGTTTCACCATCAATATTAGGTCCTGAAAGGGAAGCTAATCTAAAAAATGTCATGAATGATATCCTTTCTGGATCTGCTCTTTTAATAAATTAATAATAAAAACAAGCAGGCCCTGTTTTGGAATTGTGGGTGTTAGTCAACTGTTACTGCACCCCGGATGTCGTAGCCATCCAACTATCGATCCGAATGGGGGAGAGCAGGGGGAATATAATCCTCTGCTCGGCTTACTTTCCGGGCGATAGGGATGCTGGTCAACCTCCTCCATCTGCAGTGCGGGATTTAGTCGCCTTCAGTAGGAGAAACAATGTCCACCTGGTCATCGGATGTGATGCGAATTCCCACCACACGGCTTGGGGCAGCACAGACATTAACCAAAGAGGTGAGTCACTATTTGATTATATATTAGGTGAAGGGCTAATGGTAAACAACATTGGTTCAGAACCAACCTTTATCACTAGAAATAGGAGAGAGGTACTAGATCTCACCATCAGCTCAAATCTTTTGAGCAATAAGATAACTGACTGGAAGGTATCTTCTGAACCATTATGTTCAGACCATAAACACATTCTATTTAATATAGAAACGGGGCCTAGGCCCATGGTGAAATATAGGGACCCGAGAAGCACAGACTGGGGCGAGTACAAACGATCGGTCCAGTCACGACTTCAAGGTACCCTGACCACTATAAATAATCGTGACGAGATAGAGATTGCGACGGAACAAATTCGGAACGCTCTTATAGCAGCTTATCACGAAAACTGTCCACTTAAGACCAAAAAAGATAATAGAGGCACATCTTGGTGGAACAAAAAACTGGAAAAAATGAGGAAAGAAGTTCGACGCCTCTTTAATCGAGCTAAAGTTTCGGGCGCCTGGGCTCCATATAGATCTGCATTAACAGACTATAATAAAGAAATAAGAAGGGCAAAAAGGGAATCTTGGAGGAAGTTCTGCGAGAGTATATCTGATTTACCTAGCAGTACGAGAATCCACAAGATCCTTTCTAGAGATCTGGCAAGGGAATTTGGGTCGATAAAACGACCTGATGGAACCTTCACGAACTCTGGAAGGGAAACCTTGGAGCTTTTGTTACAAAACCACTTCCCAGGTAGTTCGATTTTGGATAACCAGCAACTACCACTACCAGAAAGCCGATTTAAACGACCTAACCAAAATGACTGGATGGTGGCCAGGAAGGTTATCACAAGACCAGCTATTGAGTGGGCTATCAAATCTTTTCAGCCATTCAAATCACCCGGTGAAGATGGTGTGTTTCCGGCTCTGCTCCAAAACGGACTGGAAATCATCATACCGTTTCTTATTAGACTATTCAGAGCTAGTCTGGCATGGAGCTATATACCATCCAGTTGGTCCGCAGTGAGGGTGGTATACATACCTAAAATAGGTCGAATAGACCTATGCCCCAAATCGCTCAGACCCATTAGCCTGACATCATTTCTGTTGAAAAGTCTGGAAAAGGTACTGGACGGACACATTAGGACGAGTGTGTTAAGCATTCATCCTCTTAATACCCACCAGTATGCCTATCAAACCGGCAAGTCAACAGAACTAGCCCTCAACAACTTAGTCGCTAAAATCACCCAATCTCTGCAGAGTAGGCAAATTGCAGTGGCGGCCTTTCTTGACATTGAGGGAGCGTTTAACAATGCACTGCCTGACTCCCTATATACAGCTGTCACTGCTAGGGGAGTCGACCCAACCATAAGTGGCTGGATTCGGGCTATGTTAGAAAATAGAACTATAATGACGTCCCTTCAGGAAGAAACGGTCAGATTTAGGGCCGCAAGAGGGTGTCCACAAGGGGGGGTTCTTTCCCCCCTACTTTGGTCACTGCTTGTGGATGACCTGCTGGCCATACTTTCTGTGTGGGAGGTTGAGGTTCAAGCATATGCGGACGATCTAGTCATTTTAATCAGAGGAAACTCTGAAGAGGAAATTTCCCTCACCCTCCAAGAGGTACTAGAGACAGTACTGAGTTGGTGTAAGAGGGAGCAGATGTCTGTAAACCCTCACAAAACGGTAATTGTACCGTTTACCAAGAAAAGGAAGCTGGACAACTTAAGACCTCCCTCCTTACTTGGTGAAATAATTCCATTTGCGGAGGAAGCAAAGTATCTGGGTGTAGTACTGGATAAGTCGCTTAATTGGAACTCCCATCTGGAAAAAATGATCCACAAGGCACGACTGTCCTTATGGACTTGTCGAAGAATTTGTGGGAAATCTTGGGGCACTGGACCCAAACAAATATATTGGCTGTATGTGACGGTCATACGACCCATGATCGCATACGGCTCCATAGTTTGGTGGTCCAAAGGACTACAACAAAGGACCAAACTCAAACTCTCTGGTTTACAGAGACAAGCCTGCCTCGCCATAACTGGAGCAATTAGCTCCACACCGTCAGCAGCTCTGGAAATCCTACTGGACCTACCTCCTCTTCATATATATTTGGAGAGAGAGGCCAGATGGGCAACATACAGACTAAAGCAGGCAGCTTTTAACATGCCGCAGTCTGACACCATGGAGCGCAATAGGCTGCTGGATGACATGGAAAGTCACAGTATCCTGGAGATGATTTCAGATGTCATGCCTGCAAAGACCAACCTTGAACTGCCCTTTCACATTCTCTTCCCAGGAAGAGATGAGTGGGATCGGAATAAGGCTGACCTATTAAGGGCAGATAGTTGTTGGTTTACAGACGGATCCAAAACACCCATGGGAGTTGGAGCCGGAGTATATAGTTGCAACCCAACGGTGAAAATATCTTCATCCCTTGGCAGTTATGCAACTATATTTCAGGCAGAAATTTATGCCATCGAATTGTGTGTACAGAGGCTGGAACAAAGGCAACTTACACGCAAATCGATAAAAATCTTTTCAGACAGCCAAGCAGCTCTTAAAGCTCTTGGTTCCTACCGTTGCAACTCAAAAACGGTATGGAGCTGCCAGCAGGCACTTGCTCAATTGAGCAGAAAAAATAGAATAACTCTGGTCTGGGTCCCAGGCCATTCTGGCCATGAGGGGAATGAGGCAGCCGACTCTCTAGCTAGGGAGGGTGCTGCTTCTGAATTTGTCGGACCAGAACCGGTGCTTGGCATATCCTCGAGTACTGCCAAAGCAACGCTCTTGACCCGGGCTGAGGAGCAAATCCTCCAGTACTGGCAGGAACTACCACGATTAGTTCATTCGAAGGCGTTTATAATAAACCCTTCAAAAACAAGAACTAAAAAACTTCTAGAGTTAAGCAGGTTTCACCTACGAACTCTAATTGGCCTATATACGGGCCACTGCCGTTTAAAATATCATCTGTGCAAATTCGGCCTAGCAGAAGATGCTGAGTGCCGCCTATGCTTAGAAGATGATGAAACGGCAGAACACATATTGTGCACCTGCCCTGCTGGGGAAAGGATCAGATACTCATTATTTGGCAAAGGACAACTTCTGCCAGAGGATCTGAACAAACTCTCACCCAATAAGGTGATTAGCTACATTAAGAAGCTGGACCTGTTGGGTGAAATATAAGTAGGTGTGAGCCACAATAGACCACATGGTCGCGGTGGAGGGTCTGGTTTTCGGCCCACTCACTTTTGAACCTAACCTAACCTAGTCAACTGTTGGTCGCAGGCAATATAGCACTCTATAATTTAAACGACTATGTTTTATTTATCTTTGGGTAGGTACCAAAATCTTGTTTTTTATGCAGCGCAACTGCTAAACGAAAATGCAATAAAATGATTTGCATTTTCTCAACCTTCCCAACTAACACAATTAGTCGTTGGAACGTAACCGTTACCATTGTAAGAACTTTTAAGTGTTTAGTTACAAGCTACTGGCACGTAATAGCAACGCTACTTTTACGTTTCTGTGACCAAAATGGGGAACAATTATTCAGTAATTACGCAAACGTTTTTGGAACAATCACGGCCACGTTCCAGCGGAGTTGTGATTACGTGGAGTCAACATTGTTAGATGGTAGACACGACTTTCACGGGACTTCCCTCCCACAATTTTAATAACATGGTCATTGTGGTTGCTTTGTCTTGCACATGATTTTGTTATATTTCTATATCATTCTTTTATGATCCTTGTCCATTATTTCCCGAAGTGGAACAAAATTAATTACTGTAATATGGATTCCAATCTTTGACATGTACATGAGTAGTAGAGGTTAAATGTACGGAAAATAAACATTTCCGCAGTGACTCCCATGAGAAAATCTAAACGAATGTAAGTTTACTGTCAAATATAGTGATGATAGATCCAAATAAACAAGGCGCCCCTTATATTTAGATTTTTTAAATAAAATTTTTGTCTAATACCATAAAATAAAATAATATAATTTTTTAATACCTTTTGCAATTTGAATGTGAATTGTTAATTGGTATTAATTAATGCTAAAATTGTAAGAAATATCTTGTAAAATCGTTATTACGTGAAGGTTCATCATTTTGTAAAAATAGCGTCGTAATATTTTATGGGATATTCTGCATAAAAATGGTGGATTTTGGGAAATCTAACTTTAAAAGTATTTTCCACTAAAAAAGAAGACTTCAAACTAATTGTTACTAGAGAACAGTGACGGTAATCACACAGGAACTATATAAATCTAACTTTATAGTAATTATTTACTTCAAAGTGGCTTTTGCCTGTTCAAAAGTCAACTTCTTACTATACAGTTCTATGGGGAACTTCTGCCGTGCCTTGCTTGTCTTGTGGTTTGTGTTTGGGCTGGAAAATTGTTGGGAATGTTGGGTTATGTGCTATCATAAAATCATAACATAGCGTGAACGTCATTTATATATGGTGAACGTGTTCGTTATGATGTTATTATCGACTTTAAAAATCGTTAAAATTGTACTTTTTGAGTCATTATTTTAATATCAGATAGGTATGGATTTCCCATTTTTCAATGAGAACTGCTCTTGGCGTTTTCAATAAAGTTCTACTGACTATAAATTTATGTCATGGTATTTCAAGCAGATGGTTAAGTAAGTTATAAGTAAACTCTATGAGAGTAATACCAGGTTCCCAGTTGCTCAGAAAGTGATATTTGTGAGGTTACATAATTTATTTCTTCATTGTCAGAAATATCATCTTCGGGTACGTACCCCTGATAGCAATGCCTGTCAAAACGACTGGCATCTAAATCATCAATTAATTCCTCGTCCTCCACTTTGTGTCTTGATTGAAAGCATGCTGCATTCACGGGTGGTTTATTCACAACAGAAAAATATTGTTTTACTGCCGTGGTGCTACAGATTACATTTGTGCTGAGTTTTAATTTTCTGTAGAAGTTTGTGGAATGTCTATAACATTTTGTTCCTTTGTAAAGAAACATTTTTGTAAAACAACGGCACACTGAGCAATTATTATAAGAAAACCACAAGTAGGTACTCCCTGCACAGTGCACACCCTAAAAAACGCGAACTGCCGGGAACGTAGTGGTAAAATTTAGTTCATGGTGGACTATAAAGGGTGATACCCACTTTATAGTAGCCATCTTCGATAAAGTTTACATGTCATGGTAGCCAAAACGTTATTAGCAGAAATACATACTACTTTCAAGTTTTACAACTTTGGGGGGAGAGAAACAAGTTTCCAGAACGTCGCGTAAACCAGCAAAGATACTTTGAAGTAATTGTTTACTTTGAAGTCGAATTTTAGTAACTTGAAATAGTGTCTGCTACTTTCGCCTGCTACCTTTAAGTTTTAAAAACTTCAATGTTGCCGCTCAAGTAAATAAGACCTCGCCGATACTAAAAGAGCTACTTATTAGTGACCAAACTATAAAGTAGCTAGTAAAGGTAGAAACTACGTAATTAGAACTGACATATTTACCCAACAAAGTTGTTTATTCATGAAAGTAGTATTTTTGGTCACAGTTCTGTAATAATTACCTACTCGAGGTTCCTGTATCAGAGACAACTACTTGTGTGCTAGTTGGGTTTACTGTGTGATTAAGAAATTTCACTTTAAAAAAGTACATTTTCTCGTTTCATGAATATGGGTTTTGTTTCCTCCCATTTACTTAAAAATTACCAAAACTGACATTATTCATTATTAATTGCCAATATCGATTTCACATTAATCATTTTATCGTTTTAGACTTGAAACTGGAGAAATCGACAGCTTCATCTTTTCAAAAGAATTTTATTTTATGGTACATTGTGGTGAGAGAGAATATTATTTAAAGCATGTTTTATTTGTTTGAATTTCACCTAGGCCAGTAATACTTTCACTTAAGGAACTTGTTGTTTTTTTGTGTATATAAAACGTATGGACAGAAAGTATTGCTAAGAAATAAAAATTATTTGTCACCCTGCCTTATATTTTGATGTCTACAGGGCGCCCTATTTCTTGACCCGTTGCATGGGTAACTTTTTTATTAGTAGAGATACAAAAACGCTTAAATGAGCAAATTAGTGCAGTTTCGTATTAGTAATTCTACGGTAAGGCGAAAAATTATATACGGGGGAAGGTTGAAAAGTTATTGACAAAAAACGAAAAATCCAACTTTTCTATTATCCCTCGTAGCTCGTTCATTTGAAGAGTTAGAGAAAAATGCTTCACATGTTTTTTGCAGTATTTTTCATGTAAAATGACATGCACTTGCTACTTTTTATATATCTCTTAAAATGGTTGAGAATCACAGTAAATTATATTTTTTTTAAATGTAATGGATAGGTGGCTGTGACATTAACCGAAAGTCCCCTTTTTTCTCTTTCAGATGATATAACATAGTCCATATTTTATCCTTACAAAAGTAATAATAATCGTTGTTTTTAAAGAAAGTTTATTGTCACATCAAGAATGCTATGGAAATAAAACAAAAAATAAGATTCCTGATATTTTTAAAAACGTCTAGTTGGCTTTTAATTATTGACAGATCATAAGTGACATTTTTAGTTTATGTTAAGTAGTTTATTGTTTATTATTAATACTGCATACAAAATAATAGTGTTGCAAATATGTTCACCAACGAAGAGAAAAATGATATGCTATTTTGTTATTATAACCAAAATCGAGATGCACAAGCTGCAGCCAATCTTTATTTTGAAATTTACATGGAACGAAGACAACCCCATCATAGAATATTTAGACAGCTGGAAAATAATATACGATTACACGGTTCTTTTTCAAAGCCTAAGGATGAAAGAAACTTCAATGAATACACTGAAATAAATGTTTTGGCTTATGTAAATTTTAAACCTGATTCTTCAACTGCAGAAATTGCACATCACTGCAACACTTCCAAGGAAACTGTAAGAGCTATTTTAAAAGGTAACAATTTAAAGCCTTATCATTATTCCATATGCAATACTTTATATCCAGCTGATAATCAAAGAAGGATGACATTTTGTCGATGGTACATTTCAAAATGCGAAGAGGATCTAGACTTCTGGAAAAAGATTTTATTCAGTGATGAAAGTAGATTTACCAACAATGGTATTTTTAACCGCCATAATAACATAATGTGGTGCCGAGAAAATCCACATCTTGTTTCTGAAAGAAGAAATCAACGTCAATTTGGGATAAATGTGTGGTGTGGAATTTTTTGTGGCAAAATTATTGGCCCATATTTTTACGAAGATAATTTGAATGCGAATAATTACCTTCATTTTCTGAGGAATACTCTAACAGAGGAATATTTAAATGAATTACCACTTCATATTTTTAGAAATCTTAAATACTTCCAACACGATGGAGCACCTGCGCATAATTCCCGCGAGGTAAAACAATATTTACATGAACAGTTTGATAATGTTATAGGAAATAGAATGGATATCGACTGGCCAGCGCGAACACCTGATTTGACCCCCTTAGATTTCTTTCTTTGGGGGTTATTGAAAGATAAAGTTTATGTGACAGCTCCTCTAGATATAGAGGATCTAAAAGTCAGGATTCAAGATGCAATTAGAAGCATACATGGACATACAATAAATAATGTTTTAAGAAGTATCCAGAAACGTTGCTTACTATGTATCCAACAGGATGGTGGTCATTTCGAACATTTACTTCAATATAATTAATTAATTAATAATTTCTGTTCTCAAAACATTCTTTTGTTCCATAATCCATAGCATTCTTGATGTGACAATAAACTTTCTTTAAAAACAACGATTATTATTACTTTTGTAAGGATAAAATATGGACTATGTTATATCATCTGAAAGAGAAAAAAGGGGACTTTCGGTTAATGTCACAGCCACCTATCCATTACATTTAAAAAAAATATATTTTACCGTGATTCTCAACCATTTTAAGAGATATATAAAAAGTAGCAAGTGCATGTCATTTTACATGAAAAATACTGCAAAAAACATGTGAAGCATTTTTCTCTAACTCTTCAAAAGAACGAGCTACGAGGGATAATAGAAAAGTTGGATTTTTCGTTTTTTGTCAATAACTTTTCAACCTTCCCCCGTATATAATTTTTCGCCTTACCGTAGAATTACTAATACGAAAGTGCACTAATTTGCTCATTTAAGCGTTTTTGTATCTCTACTAATAAAAAAGTTACCCATGCAACGGGTCAAGAAATAGGGCGCCCTGTATACACGTGATATATAAAAAGACATTTTTTGCTATTGTTTCTGTCTTACGGTTTTTGTTCTCTTTGTTACAGTCGGAAGATGTGAGGTCTAACGGTGAAGAGAACCTGCACAATGTGACAGTATCGAGTAGCGTAGGCGATATCACAATAGACAGTGTGAAAGACCACTTGGGTTCAGGTGAGGACTTAAATCGACGAATATCGGGCTTATGTGTTACAAAAACTGTTACGACAATCATCAATAGTAATCAAGAAGGGGTAACCTCATCCAGTACAACCACGACGACTACCGCACCCGTCCAAGATAATAGTGAGTGTTTGCTTTTTGTTTAGTCTTTGCCATTTTGCTAAATTTTGCCATTGCTTTATTTTTCTTATCTTTTTTTGACCATTACAAGGTAATAAAACTTTTCATATAAGCTTTATTTTTATCTGTTAAATTTCTTTTATTAAAAGAAAGTATAGCATCTTAAAGAATATTTAGATTTTGCTTTAAATTACAAAAAAAAATAAAAATAAAAAAGTAAATTTTTTTTTAATTATAAAATAATGCTTCAAAAATCCATTCAGGTGCACTCCAGAATTCACTAAATTTTTAAAGTTGAAATTCTGTAGGAATTTACTAATCAAAAGCAATTTACATGGTAATTATCATTTTATGTATAGTTCCTTTCAGAGAAAAGCTTTTCAAGGAAAAAAGTTAGAAGGTAGCGTTGAACAAAAAAGTGTTTGTAATACCACTTCAATTTCGTTACCACGTGTCTGAATACAAGTTCACATAATAAATAATTATACAGCTTATAATAATAATAATAATATCTTTATCCGTCATTCTCATCTTAATGATGAGGCCGGAAGTCAAAGACTTGTATAGGAGAGGGAGCAGCGTATTATTATTTTGCGAGCCACGAGGACACCCAGGAACGACTTATGATGTTATAACTTTAACTACCATTTAGTACGAGAATAAGGGAAACCTGGAAAACCTTATTAATTAAAGTGTACTGTAGGTTGTTAGCCATTTATACAGTGATATTGCAGTACTAGCTCCATATTGAGAAAGCTTCCAGATGTATGCACACAGATTTAATATTGGAACAATTAATTAGAAAAAGTTGACCACAGTAAGATTCGAACCGTCTTTAACCGTGCAGCTACGGAGCTCCTTATCTTAGTGATGATCTTATAATATGATAAATATTGGCAATTTTTTATTAGGTATTGGTGTTACACTTTAACAATTATTTGAAGTTGTATGTATATCTGCATTTTATTAGTAGCAACTTAGTCTCGGAATTAATTAGAATTGTATCAAATGAAGTTCCAACGAAATAAGTATTGAGGGTACTTCAAAATGAATTTAAGAAAACTTTGAAATATCTTGTACTGATAATACAACTGCTTCAATCGGTCGCTGTTACCTTTAAGTCCCTATCAGAACCTCGGACATGCGCAGCGTGGAAAACGGACTTAGTATAGTTAAGGCGTAGTAGACAGCAGCTGAATTCTTCCCAAGTATCAACTCCCTTGTGGACTTGTAATATCTATTCACTTATCCCTGGTGTTGTTAGCAGCGGTGGACAGGACTGCTCGTGGCGATGAACGGTAGGCAACTCTTTGTCTCAACTGTTCTCAGCTCGATGAAGGAACAGTGAGAACTCGGACCGGCGCAGTAGTGAAATCAGGAACTTAAGAAATTATCCCAAATATATATATTTGATACTTATAAAATTTCCACTCAAGTTGATTTTGTGGACTTAACCAATTTTACTTACTATTCGTATAGTGGAGATGGAAGTGTCGGCTGAACTGGTCTTCACTGGTGCCGGCTACGGTCTGACTGTAAATCTCATGCGCTGCTTACTATAGTCAGCGTGGGACGTGAAGATTCGAGTGCGGTCGAATATCTTCGGGTCGGCGCGGCGTGATAAATTATATTTGCCAATTAATATTTAATAAGTGTCGGTTCCACAACATAAATATTTTACAGGTGGCGGATATATTTAAATATATGTGTATATGAAATGAAATGTTCTTCATTACATAATATAAATAAAATTTTATTCTTCGGAAATATTAATATTTAGTATTTGGTATATTAAACCAAGTTATTGACATAGTACATACTAAATTAATATATCAAAGTTTTGGATGATTACTGTCCTTAAGAAATTATATAATTATATAAAATGTGTGTTTTGTATTCAGGATCTCACAATATGAGGAGATTTAACTAATAATAATTCAAATAAATCCCAGCCTGTCACACCTGCGATTAAATGCAGCGACACTTGTCTTTTAGTTTAAAGTAGGGCGGCTGACTGTGAATGTGTGTACTTGTAAGATACTTACATAGTGTTAACGTATATTTGGTTGTATTATATGAATTCTATGAACATGTTAATGTATATTGGGTTGCATTGTATGAAATCTATGTGGCGCTGCTGTTGCTAAGCCAGAGCGTTCAGTTGACTTGTAGCTGTGAAGCAAGAAACACGTATGTACCACTTAATAAAACCTATGGATCTACCAATCGTTCATTTATTCAAAAATACAGTCCACTAAGTCGTAAACACATAGATTGGTAAGTTTTCAACTAAAGTTTTTGCTCATCATACACCAAATCTTATGCATCTTATATACCATCTTTGTGTATGTGAAACTTCGTGAGATTAATAAATAATTACATTATCATATTTGAAAAATGGAAGAAGAGTTCATACCATCATCAGAAGTATTTGAATATACTTTATATTTTGTTTCTGTGAAGTCTAAAGATGTATTTGCAAAGGAATTATCTGGGTTTGATAACTAAAGAAGAAAAAAAGGTGTAACAGCAATTACTGAGAATGTCTTGGATGCATATTTCTTTAATGTTAATAAACAGTTTGCTATTGGACGAAATATTGCATATTAAAGACAATGTTGAATGTGCACAAAAACATTGATATCTCCAAATTTGGTAAATTGCTTTTTTGAAAATTCGTTCTGAACACACAAACCAAAAAAGGCTAAAATTCTCAAAAGAGAGCACATCGAGCAATTTTTGCAGCCTGATTATCTTTTTGTAGGTCGGATTAATAATTGGTATAACTGACGCTTGTTGATGTAGCGAGGAAGAAGGATTAAATAAATGTTTATTTCCTCCAAGCATAAAAATTGCACTTTAGTCTCCAAAAATCACATTTTAAAGAGTCCTTCAGTCTCTAGCGAACATACCCGCACATACGAACAATATACCATTTTCCTCCTTACAAAAATTAAAGCTGGCAAAAATTACGGCTGTAATAAACTTTAACGCCTAGTAATAAAATAAGATTTAGTTAGTACATACCTGACGGCGCACGATTCAATAGTTTTTTGCTAACCAGTTTTTTAACTTTTGTTTCTTGAAAAGCAATAAAACGTTATATCTCTGAAATGAACTTTTTAATACTCCATTATTTTGCTAAAGAATTAGTTTTTTGCCATTCAATTCCTAAGTTAACTATCGTTATAAAATCGACAAAATTAACTATCGTTATATATGATTGTTTTGTTTATGGCTGTTTTATATATGTTTCTATAGTAGTACTGTTTTCTATGATCGATGTAATTAAATCTTAGAAATAGTAACTAAAAATTAATAATCAGGCATAACATTTAATCACAAATCATAACGGTAAAGAAAGAAGGGTATCACTGTTGAGTCTACAGAGAGTAGCAGACAGTTGCTGAAATAAACATTTAAATATTTATTTTTACCATTTTAGTGTAAAATTTAAAAAACTTTATAAAAAGGGAATGTTGCAATTTAAATTTTAAACGTTGGCCTGTTGGTCTTCTAGGGTGCAATTTTTTGTGCCACTCAGCTCAATAGGATTGAGATAAGATTGAGATGTGGATTGAGATACAATAAGTTCCCTACCATCAATAGTTATGTATTCCTAGATCTTTGTCATTTGCACATAAAATTAATAAATATTTTAAATGAATGAGATTTTTCCTAAATTCTGTTATGTTTAAACAGTAGGTACTTTGTTTGTGAGACAAATTTGGTTTGCTGGAATTACAGCTCCCATACTGGGTGTTTCTTTTATGATTTCGCATTTATGGTGAGAGTATATAGCATTCTACCGCATGTACCTTAAAAGTAAAAAAAAAATTACTTTCAAACCAATATGTATCACTAAGATAGTGTAGCACTACATGAAAATGACCACTACCTAGTTATGGATGTGTGCCAAAAATGTATTAGTATAAATTAGAGTCAGTAGTTATACAAATTTTCACAATTTTTTTTTCTATTCAAATAATGTGCATCTAGTTATTTACAATTTCATACATATTTTTCAGATGGTTTTGTATATGAGCTTCACATTTAAATGATTTGAAATTATGATTAAAAATTAAATGTGTATTAGTATTTTATACTAATCTAATCTAATAACACTGACTTTTCTAGATTCATTTTTGGAGAATTGTTTTGTAGGTACCTACCGATTTAATGATAAATATTTACAGAAATATTTAAATATTTACAGAAATTTTATTCACGTTTTCCATTTTTGTGATTTACGAACCTATTTGAAAAGTATCACTTGCCAATCTACTTTTTGAAACAAATTCTTATACTTATGAGTTATAAATGTTTTAAGTGATATGTTTTTATGGATTTTATCCTTATTTAGTGTTGACGTTTTTTGACAGTAAGGAATTCAATTAAATTTAACTAGGTAATCTGATAACAACCACTTTTTTATAAATACTTTAGGTTTTATAACTTATTTCATACCTATTTATAAACTATCCATTTAAATACATATAAATTTTACAATTTATTTTTGATTTAAAACTAATATTGTTAAAATTTACCAAATAATAGTGAACAGATAAAGATATATTTTAAATTATTATTGAAACTGTTAAAAAAATGGTAGGGAGAAATAGTAAAGTTGAGTGGTTTTCTATTAAGTTATAGTATATATATGCCCAGAAATGTAGAATATACACAGACATTAAATGATTTATTTGAATTTTATCTTTATGCATGTGCATGTTGCTCCAATGTTATTCTATGTCCGCCAGATCTATTTGGTTATAAGCAATTGTTTTCTTCAAAATTAAGTATGAATCAAGAATTTAGCATAATATAAACCTTTATCAAGTTCAAAAAAGAAGGTAGGTATACTTATGTTAATTAGTAATAAATTTGTTTTGGTCAAAAAAATATATCTGTATTCTTCCCGTCATCACAATTTATTAGATTAATAAGGAATAAATATATTTTATAAGACTTAACTGATACAAAAAATGTAATGAAGTGATAGAACTAGAAATAGAATATGATGATAACCATAACAATGATAATGTCAATATTTAATGTCAAATATGTAATAATAAATTGTGATGATTTGTCATTGTACCTGCTTTAAATGTGTTTTTTTTTGTTATCGCTTTGTAGTTATAGAAAATCAGACGGATGGATCTGCAACAAAATTAGAGGTTAGAGACATTTGTTCTATGAAACCTTTATAACTAACGCTTTATGTTGTAGCATTATAAATACCAGACAGTGTTAAACATCTAACGAGTGCAGCTTTATAGGTAGAAGGATATTTTATTAAATGACACAAGAATTATGACACACCACTTTGGTCTCTTAAAAATTAGAGTACGCTTTTTTAGAAGATATCTTACCATATAAGCTAAAAAATATTATTTTTTCCCTGTCTGAGATTTCTTAATAATTAGAAATGGGACAATAATATGTCATTAATTTTTTTATTCTTTCTAATAATTCTCCATAAATAATTTTGATTTTAACAATAATTAAAATGGCAAACATTTCATTTTCATGGTGTTTTCATCATTCTGACACATAAACAGATAAAGGATAACATTTTGTTCTTACTTTATCAATTTTTCGAAATATAAGGAAGTGATAATTTATTTTATACCTATTTAGGCTGATATTTGTTTACCTGGTCTACTTCTATAATAAAGTAAGAGTAAGTGAGTAAGTAAAAAAAGAAGACATGATCATGTGCAAAAAAATCGAATTTTAATTTTGTTTAAATTATAGAAGAGGTGACGGTGTATACAAATTATATGGTGATGTCCTTGGTTCCTGTGTCACTTGACTTTCTTTAAATTTCACCCCTATTAGTAGGTATATCAGCAAACAGTATAGTCACTAATAATCTATTTTGCTTTTCATGATTGTATATATTTGATCCTTGTCTTTTATTGGTGAAAATATTGAACCAAAATTATTGAACATGATTAAAAACTTAAACCCCATAACTACTACATAAATTGAAATTATTTTCATAAAGCTATTTCAGTATAAATAAAATGTAATTTGTACCTAATAATGTTGGCCTTGGATTTTTATACAATAATGAAATTATGCCTATGGATAACCTTAAATGCAAGGACAAAAGCCAAAGTATTTTATGCCTGGATTTCAGAAGAATGAATTTAAACTATACTATATAGCATAACATTCTTTAAAATCTCTTGGCTATTTATTTGTGTTTATGTAAATATGATAATATGGATTTTCTCATCAATTTCGTTTATTATAGAATTCTTTTTTACTGCTTTAAGGTTTATGCAAATTTAATGACTAACAGATTGCTAATATACAAATGATTCTAAAATATGTCTTGCACTAATCTTCTAAGATAAGTTTATAGTACTAGTATTTTAGTTTCTTTTTGGTGTAGAAATATAAAATTGTAAAAATTTCATATTTTAGACGCATACATAGAATGGGATTTGTTGAATTGAAACACTGAATAAAACCAAATGAGTTTTATAATATATTTCTATTATAGATAGCCTATAATTTGGGTTAACTTTGAAGTATTGTATCCTGAAAAATATTAGCTAGGTTGTCATTAGACATTTGAGTTTTTAAATTATTCTAAAAGCTGGAGTAATAATGGAATTTTTGCCAGTGCAGGAAGTCATGTGCTCATAACACAAATTAAACCACAAATTAATTGTAGATGGCGCAAGTAGAGACGGTAGCTTCGAGGACAATCTGCTTACATAAAAGTATCCAAAACTATAGCAAGTTACTTTTCCATGATACTTATGGATTAATAATATGCATGGCATGTTATTTATATTAAATTTTTAAAATTTCTCTTCGTGAAGTTTTTGACAGTTTTACCATTACATATACCATTAGTTGCGTTCGGTAATATGCTCACGGATGCGACGAAATTACAGTCACGTGATTCCAGATGAGACGGACAAATAGAAAATAAATGAACGAAATCGATTGCATAAGGCATAATATAACCTCACCTTTTCTGTTTTGACTTTGTTGACGGTTTGTTTATATTCTATTTCGAATTATTTAAATAATGAATATTGTAAAATCAACCATTTTAAATGCAGTCCAAGGATATGAAATAGTTTTTGAAGATGAAGATGATGAATGTACAAATTGTTTGGAAAAAAATGAAAACTTCGCTTATGAAACTGTGCCAAATTTTTGTAAATTGTAAATTTAATGTAATTGTATTTTGTAAATCAAATAATTGTAAATCTACTTCTCCATTTCCAAAAAATGACAACTCAACTCAACTACAACTTCAAAAAGTCAATGACAATTGACAACCATGACCACCACAACCTCACAAATTCAGATTAATCTTTCTCCTCGACCAAAATGCTTCGAGAAAACAGATCTTGCTCTGATCGATCTGATTTAATTTCTGAACGATCAAGATTTACCTCCCCTACCTCTAGATGTAATTAATGAACGATACGGACTAAAAAGATCAATCTGAGGTAATTACCGAACGCCACAATTATCTATGAGACCCATTAACCTTATGTCACTATTAAACCTGCAGTGCCCAGTTAGGAAACATTATTATCCTAATAAAAATACCCTTATTCGACAATAGTACAAACATTTTTTAAATTATAATTGGTATATTCTAAAAATAAAAATTGCATATATCCACTTGATTATAAAACATATGTTGTGTAGAAGAATATTATCTTCGTTAATAATGTCCTGTCAATTGTCATTTGTATCAAGTGTCAAATCTATGAAATTATTTGGATAAACAGATTTTAGAACAGACATACCTTTTACATGATCTATTTTGATAAAAAGTCGAAGGAGATATGGAAAGTGCGTAGGAATTGCCCTGCTTAAAATTTATTTATTTATTTATTTATTTTGGTTACAATACCCAACGGGCACAAGCCCAATTAAAGGATAAGGTTAGTACTTATCCTAAAGGATAAGGTTAATAGTTAGGTACTTAAATAAATGGATATAAAAATGCATACCTATCAAAAAGAAATGATACAAAACAAACTTAAACACAATAGTTACAAAACTAAAATATTAAAAGTTAAAAAACATTAAGAAATACAACATGTGAAACAACAAAAGGTACAAGACTGACTTCATACATTCAAACATTTTCGTATCTCAATCACAATAGTAAAAAAGATATCAACACGTGATTCAATGTTCGCAAAATTTGCAACCATCTGATGGAGTGGAGAACATTTGTACAAATTAGACCGATGGCTTTTTATATTAAATAAGTGGTACTCACGAGTATTGACACAAGGTACTCGGATATCCAACATGGATAAAATTTCTTCACAAATGATCTTGTTATTTAGGACTTTGAACAAGAATAGTACTGAATGCATCATACGTCTTTGCACCAAACTGGACATTTTAAAACTGTTGTAAAATATCTCTTGAGGAGTGCCTCTCGGTGGATAAAAACCTTCCAAGGTGAAAATAGCCGATTTAAAGAATCGCCGCTGAACTTTCTCTAATGATGATATATGTACGTTATATATTGGACTCCAAACGACGGACGCATACTCGAGCCTGGATCTAACAAAAGTGTTAAATAGCAAACAGAGAGTGTCAGGATTTTTAAAATCTTTCATATTTCTAACAATGAAACCCAGACTTTTATATGCGCTCGCCGTAGTACAGTTAATATGTCTAGCGAAGGAAAGTTTAGAGTCAAAAGTAACACCTAAATCTTTTATAAACTCGGGCCTGGATAAGGCAGATGTACCGAGCTTGTACTCATGTAATATTGGATTATTTCTGCGAGAATATGTCATCACATTGCATTTGGAGGCATTTAACGGGAGTTTATTTACAATACACCATGAGTTTAATAAATTTAATATTTGTTGAAGTTTCTCAGTATCCATGTTGGACTGAATCTGACAAAATATTTTTAGGTCGTCGGCAAATAATAAATAACGAATGTCCGTATGCGAAATTACGTCATTAATGAAAATAAGAAACATCAATGGCCCAAGTACGGAACCTTGTGGAACTCCAGATGTTTGAAGGAACTCGACAGACCTAAACCCACAATGTTGGACAAATTGCTTCCGATTAGTTAAATATGACTGCATGAGTTGAATTAAATCATTACCGAAGCCTACACAGTGAAGTTTTGACAGCAAAAGTGCATGATCGAGCCTGTCAAATGCCTTAGAAAAGTCTGTGTATATTACATCGACCTGACCACCTTGGTCCAGGATTTCATTAATAAATTGCGTTTTGCATACTAAATTGGTTATCGTTGACCTCCCATTTATAAAACCGTGCTGTTCAGGTATAATAATATTTTTTACCTGGCCCGATAGAGTTTGATGCAGTGTGATTTCAAATATTTTGCTGAAATTACTCAATATAGCAATTGGTCGGTAATTGCTAATATCAGATTTACTACCCTTTTTGAAAACCGGACATATTCTAGATAGTTTCCAATTATTTGGAAAACTTAGGGTGGATAAAATTAGATTAAATATAGTACATAGAGGTGTACTGAATATAGCAGCGCAGTCTCTAACCAGAAATGCCGGTATAAGGTCAGGACCCATGGTCATATTAGTTTTGATCTTTCTTATGGATTGTTGAACTTCTGAGGCAGTTACAGATTTTAAAGAAAGTAAATTATAGTTATTATGTGTTACACTAGCAGTATCAAAATTGTCTGAGATTATAAACGAACTAGAAAAGTAGTCAGCAAAGGCTTGAGCAATGTCATAAGGATTTTCCAGAGCCTGATCAGCATAAGTCATGGTAGACGGAATACTGGGGCTTCCTTTTTTCGCATTGAGAAATGTCCAAAATTTATTCGGATTAAAATTGCGTCAATATTCCCATGCAGGGTGACGAGAATGTGGTCTATGAAAATAATCAATTGTGACATAAACTCACCACTGTGTTCATATTTCAGGAAATATGCAGCAGGAACCTGTGCTGTCTTCTGAAGACCGGCTAGCCTGTTAATTTAAAATCTTGATTATACAATCACAACAGTGCACAAATTATTCCTTATAAAGCACTAATATGAGTAAAAAATTATTAAATTTATGTTTTTTTTTGCTGAACACACATTCACAGTCATGGTCTTCGCGTTCAGTTTTTTTTTTCCTATTTATAATAAGTATCGAAACATCATATTATTCTATAATTGTGATTATGTATAACAAAAAATGACAACAGAAAATGTACTGCTAAATATTATAAAACCTTACTTTTTGGTTATTCATAATTAATAACAAATTGATATTATTTAATTAGGATGTAGTAATTAGATTAATTATTGTGGGTTTCTTATAGATATGAAAATATGTTTCTTTTATATAAAATTACTTATTTCTATCACAACTGCAAGTGCACATCAGCGTTTCTGTGTACTGATTTTTTATAAAACTAGAGACTGGATATATAATAACCTAACAAATAATGATTGTGTCATAGTATTATCACCTGCAGCCACAGTTTTAAATTATACAATACTTCAAAGGACCAGAATATTGCCTTTTTTCTTTTTAATTATAAGTTGAGCACATCATTAAATTCAGTGTTTTAAATATTTTTGTACAATCTGAAGTGTTTCAAAATATATTAATTTTAATTTGTCTTTTTCTAGATTAAGGAAATACAAGTGAGTGATATATTGCTGCGAGCACCCTTGGCATTGGCTGAAGAGGATTCCTAAACCCATTCGATGGGAGACAAGAATAACTGTCAATAATTTGCCATATCTACATGATCAGTATTTCGCGTTAACATAACGTTTGTTGTCATATTAGACATTCGTTAATATTTTAGCCTTTAGTACAAATTGTTTTAAATGCCTTAATTTATGTTGTTTTTTAAATACTTATTTTTCCTTGTAGCTTATTCAAAAAAAGTATTGTTACTGTACTTACTACTTATTTTAAATGTAAGGAAAATCGGGACCATTGTCTTTTCCAAATTTTTTTATTATTAAAGTGTTAAAACGAAATGCTGTTCAGGTTTTAATTAATAGTTTATTATTAATATATTTTTTATATATCTCATGATATCTTTAATATCCTTTTTATTAAAAACTTGCTGTATTAAAGTTCTCAGGACCAGCCAGAACAAATTGTATAATTATTATTACTTTTAAACCTGAGAACTTCAATGTGAACAAAGACTTTATGAGAAATATTTGGTATAGCTTTTTATATCCTCATCCAGGCTGAAGCTTTGCTGTTTATACAGAGTATTTTAACTTATTAAAAATTCCTTTGAGACTTCAGGATCCTAGTGTAGTAAATTTTATTAAAATATAAACTTTTCCACAGTTAATGTAAGGTATATTGTTAATTTTAAAAAGTTGTGCATTTAATGTTAAGTGTTTATAGTTTGTTAAATTTAAAAATATAGAACACACATAAGTCTTAACTGTGGTCAAAAGTAATTTTAATAGCAGCTTTTTATACAAAAATGGTGGAGGTTTATGAGTGAATGCATGAATGAAGTTCTAAGTTTTTAATGACAAAACAATAAGAACTTGTAATATGGCCTTAACATTTCGTTAGATATTTTATATTCGTATTTTATTCACATTTTATTAAAGTTTATATTTATGATTTCACATGACAGAACATCACTAAAGTGAATAAAAATCATCTGTATTGTTTATTTCTTCCCATCCAAAAACCAAGTGATTTTCCTTCTTAGTGTTATATCTGTCTATATTTTTAGTTAAAATACTTGATAATACAGAAGGGGTTATGCAAACTGGAATAAAACTACTGTCAATGTGGTCAGTGGTAAATATGATTACCACTGATGTAGTTTTCCACATAACACTAGACTGCACTCGACGCGCGTTTCGCTAACCAAGTTAGCATCATCTGGAAATTATTAAAACTTAATTTTCAGTTTTAATCATCTTCAGATGATGCAATGTTTTGGTGTTATGTGGAAAATTACGTCAGTGTTATCTTCACATCATAGATTCTAACCCGTTTCAAGATATGGGACGATTAAAATTTTAAAAAATATTGTACTGTATGACCAAAATCTTGCAACCATCTGTTATACAGCCAATTCGAGTGCCTACCAAAAAAATTAAAATTGTTTCTTTCTGTTATGTATGGATATATACAGGCTGATTCAAATTCGGGTCTATGCATAGGGATCTCAGAAATGGTAAGAGGTGCAAGGTCGGTTAAATGGGACCGAAGTTGTGCAATCAGGGGACCAACATAATGTCTCAAAAATATGACGGCTAACTTGATTCGTTATTAAAATATTTTTAAAAAATTGAAATTTTGGAAATTCATTTTTATTTTATTCCAACTTTATTTGAGTAGACATTACAAAAAGAGCAAACTTCTTCATAGCAACTTTTTGTGCTCTATCGAATGGGATAATTATATTTTTCATGAAACTTTTTGTCTTTCCAGGCCCATCAACTCAAATTTTTTAAATACGGCCCTGGAAGTTTTATATTTTTTTAAATCTCCATGTCTCCTGACACTGCTGCCATCGTCCAAAGCAAATTCAGACGTTTTGTCCCGGAATTCGGTATTTCCATTTCGATACATCATTTTTTTTATTAAAGATCCTCACCCATATTAATAATAAACACAATAACATCAAGTTAACTAATGACAACTAACTGCATTCTTAAATCAATCTAAGTAGTTCATATTAATAATTAAATATTTATAGACAAATAAATAACAGCATGCTAAATAAGAAGTTAATGTGACAACATCTTATTCTATACATAGGGCTAATTTCACTGCAATAAATCTAACCTGCATTTACAAACATTTACGCAAAGTGACAAGACTGACAAGTGTCTTGTGTCAATACTGTTTTGTGTTAATACGCAATCAAGGGCGGATTTAGCTTTTCAACGTGGGGGAGTATCTAAAAAAACTACATTTTTAAAAAATGTTGTGAAATTAGAAATTATCTGTGTATTTAGATAGGTACGTTTTTCTTTGGACAAACATGAAATAGCAAATAGAAGTGTTTAATAAAATATCCTTAAGTGAAGTACGCTTATATTTTTTTTACCTAATTACGTTTTTGCTTTTTGCTAATGTAAAATTTTAATTCATGGTAAATCCGCCCTTGATAAGCATTAACTTTGCTTTTATAATAGGGAGATTTTGAACACCTTAAATTTTTACCTTTATCGCAATTCGCAATCGTTATACTGAGCTCTCGCAGTGCCAAAAATGATACTCTTTTTGGAATTGCACATGCTCAGAATAACGATAACGACGTGCTAAAATTTAAGGGGTTCAAAAACTCCCTAATGAATTCGATAAGTAACCATACCATAATAAAATTTTATAATGATTATTGAGGTTACTGACATATAAATACGGAAAATTTCGCATTAAATTATTTAATATTTCAGAAAAACGTTCTTGATTTGTTAATTGGGAGGGAAAAGAAAAACTGCTGCCATTTTTGTCAAACTTTTAGGTTAACTTTAACTTATTGTAAAACATACCCAAACTGATAACTAGTGATTTAACATCATTCTAGCGTTAACATGCATTTAAATGACATTATTAATACAGTTTTCACTAATGTCATTCTAGTCAGGTCTTAGAACATTCTAAGTTTTATTATTAATAAGACTGCCTGACTTTCGGGATTCTCTTTTAGTCAATATGTCATATTGTCAATTAAAAATACATTTTAAATTCAACAAAACTCAATTTAAGTAAATAACAATAAAAACAGCAAAATACTTATAATAGATGTTCAAACTGATACCCCCTTGTTCTATACATTTGTTAATTATTTTATTAATATTAATAGAGAGCTCAAGGTCCCTCTGCCTAACCAGAGTTAAAGCGTTGAGAAAAAGTATCGCTTTGGTTTTTGAGAAATACTCCGAAAGTATACTAAAGATGTACAGGTATCCTGTAAGGTGGTCACCAACGACTCTGGATGTTACAGTACTATCAAATATTATTAATCGAGTGCTCAAGGTTACTCTGCCTAACCAAAACTTCTCTATAATTTTTTTGACACCCTGTAAGAGATAATCTCGTACTGTAAGATCAAGAGACGGTGGCCACCTTGTAGGACCTTTATTTCCGATCCATAGCCTCGGAAATTCTGCATTTAAGTATTGATACCTCGCTTGAATTATGAGGGGATGCTCCGTTATGTTGGAGCCATATTCTATTACTCTTGTTAAGAGTATATCATCCCAGTATTCTTCCAAAGTATTGCTAAGTAAGTATATTCCAGAGGGTGCTCTATTAATAATATTGATAAAATAATTAGCAAATGTATCAAATAAGGAGGCATCAGTTTAAACATATATTAAAGTTTTTTGTTGTTTTTATTCTTATTTACTTGAATTAAATTTTGTTGAATTTAAAACAGATTTTTAATTGACTATAAATAGATAGCATGAAAATGAGTGTTTTTTGAAAATATTTTCGACTTTTCTAGACGATATGACACACTGAACGAAAGAAAACCCCAAAAAATGAGACTGAATAAAAAAAATTGAAGTATCGAAATGGAAATATTGAAGGTGGATTCTTCGGGACAAAACATCTGAATTTCCTTTGGGTGATGGCAGCATAGTGTCCAGAGACAGAGATTTCAAAAAATGTAATAAAACCTCCAGATTTGTATTTTAAAAATTTGAATTGACGATGACCCTGGGAAGACAAAACATTTTATGTAAAATATAATTAATTATGCCATTTTATAGAGCGCAAAATGTTGTTATGAAGAAGTCTTGTACTTTTTTCAATATCTACTCAAATAAAGTAAAAACGAATATCCAAAATTTCAATTTTTTACAAATATTTCAAAACCAATCAAGTTAGCCTTGTCATTTTTTTGCCTGATTACGCCACTTTGCCCCCATTTAACCGACTTCGTATCTCTTACCATTTCCAAGAGCCCCATGCATAGACCCGAATTTTAATCGGCCTGTATAGTGTGTGTCTCAAGTACGCAAAAGTGCTTAATTCCATTATAGAATACACTGTGTTTATTGCGGTTAATTGCAATTTTATTTATACTATTTAACTATTTCTTACAGCTTTTTTCTTATTTTATTTTAAATTTAACAAATAATTGAAATAAATGTTAATATTAGGTGTAAAATTAAACACTCCCGCACGTAAAAGTGAAGTTATTAAAATAAAACTTGATAAATTTAAAGTATGTATAACTGCATAATTTAATATTCTCACAACTCGACTAAGAAGAAAAGATAATAAATTGTGGCCGGCTGGTTGGACGTCGCGTTGACAAAGTTGGCCAGGGTGACTGTGTCTGTGAATAAGATATTGGCTCTTGAGTATAGCGCCAGATGTAAGTTAATTCTTTGCCTTTAGACGGTATTCACCATTGGCCTGCTAGATATCGCCAGTTACCAGAGGTGAGTAACTATATTTACTTAAGCTATGGTTATTACAGTTTTTTAACATAGATGAAAGTTTGATATTGGTGAATGTAGATATCCTTCATTTTGATTAAAATATAATAGTCTTCAACTGCATAAGATCATTCAATGGAATATTATTATGCAAAAGAAGATCGTAATCATCAACAAAATTGCTATATGATCACTTCAGTAAGCAAATATAGAAACAAACATGTTAAATCTTAAATTATCTAAAAAACATATAGCAGGCAAATAAATCGTTTAAATTTATTTTAAATTTATATCTAAATATACCCACTACAATTGCCATTCATATATTCCATAAAATCACTTCAGAAGAATGGTAAACATGTAAAAGGTTGGTAACAGTGGCGGCAACAATAGTGGTGCCCTTTTTCTGTTTTGTGGTGGTGCCCGCGTGCTCGAGTTACACACAAAATGTGAAACACCACACGCAAATTGAAACTATAAACTATATATACTTTAACAGTTACTTACTGTTGTCCAAGTTATGCAATAATGCATTACCGGAGGCACTAGGTATCCTAGTAAAGTCTCCCTATATACAAGTATTTATGTTCATATTACTATGAGCACTACACGCTTAAATGAAAAGCAGCCGCCCCTGTTTGGTAGAAATATTTTATTAATTAACAACATGCATTTTATTATAGTAATTAAGCATATTTCAACAGGAAACAGAAAATAAAATTGGATTATCTGTTTATATGAATAGTTCAAATGTTAAATGCTTTATTGAGCTTGTAAACAACAAAACAAATTTGTACAATCACTTACAAACACCTTAAATTTGGTTCTAACTTGGCAGAGAAGCATAAACTGTTGAAAACAAATTTTGTATATACAGGGTGTCCACCTAGTGCGCGTAAGTCCAATATCTGGGTTAATAAAAGAGATAACTTAATTTTTTTTTCTACAGGGTTGTCTAATATCCCGAGCTGCACAAAATGAAAATATATTTACATATTCAGGGTGTTCAGTTTTTCCTGGACAGGTACCAACTTCATTTTTTTAAATGGAAACCTATATTTTTTATGGCATTATCGAATTCTACGTAAAAAATTAGTGGGACTTTGTGCTTAACACTGCTACTGAAATATTGATAGTTTTCGAGATATTTGACTTTTAATTTTTTTTTCTTATGTTTCGTCACTTCTAATAGTTGACATAATTATGGTTGTATGACAGCTAGAAATTATTTTTTTTTTTCAGAAACTGTAGAGTGAAGATGGCTCTTTCGAAAAACGTATCAAAAGTTGACCTGCGATATACAGGGGGCAACAGAAATCGTGCCAAACCTGATTAAAATTTAAAAAATCTCGACTTTTTCAAATGGAACACCCTGTGTTTTATGATTTCATTAGATGCCTTTCTGTAGACTCTACAATTTTATAATAGCTTTCCCTATACCTAAGTTGCGTAGTTTTTGCAAAAAACCCACTTTTATGAAAAATACCCTATTTGCGCACGTTCCTTTCTCGGGAAAAACGCAGTGAGCGTCTGTCACGCAATAAAATTTGTGACAATCAGTTTACATGTCATTTCTTCTTTTACTGAATATTCACATACGAGTTTAGAGTAAGTACTAAGCGTGCATACAATGAACTATTCAAAAGAAGAATTAGTGAAAATGGTTTATGCCTTAGGAGAAGCTCATGGAAATTGTTTGCTAGCAGCACGTATTTACAAAGCAAATAATCCAGATTTACAGAGATTTCCACGTGCTGACTGTTTTGAAAATGTGAAAGAAAGATTTGAAAGAACAGCAAATGTGAATTATGAGAAAACTACCAGGAGACATGATGGTAACAATGACGATATTCAGTTTAATGTTGTGGCGTCTGCTGTTGAAAATCCAAATATTAGTGTCAGGAAAATCAGTAATAATCTTGGAGTTTCCAAAAGCTTGACAAACAAGATACTGAAGAAGAATAATTTTCATCCGTATCATATTGAAAACCATCAAGCACTGTTACCTCAAGATCACCTAAACCGCCTGCAATTTTGCCACTGGGCATTGGATAAAATTCAGGAAAGTCCAAACTTTTTTACGAATGTCTTGTTTACTGACGAATCAACATTTTCAAACACATGCTTACCCAATCGTCGCAACTTTCATCACTACGCTGACAATAATCCAAGATTATTGAGGGTACTAGATAATCAGCATCGTTTCAAAGTGAACGTGTGGGCTGGAATTTGTGGAAAACATATTGTTGGACCGTACTTTTTTGAAGGCAATTTAAATGCCAATGTGTATTTGCATTTTTTGCAAAACGAACTTCCCCTTCTACAGCTACAGAATATGCCCGCTGATTATTTAGTTCAACAATGGTTTCAGCATGATGGTGCCCCTCCACATTCCACTTTAGCGGTACTGTGATTATTTTATTGTTGTAGTACTTTTCCTATTATCTATTCATATTTCAGATTAGAGAACACCTAAACCACGTATATCCAAATAAGTGGTTAGGTCGTGGTGGTCCAGTTCCTTGGCCTGCACGTTCGCCTGATTTAAATATTCTGGACGTTTTCTTGTGGGGTTATATCAAGGAGCAAGTATACGAAGTACCACCAACGGATATGCAAGACTTGAAAGAAAAGATCCAAAATGAGTTTCTAACCATAACGCCCGAAATGTTAAGAAATGTTCACATTCATTTTCGTCGTAGATTAATGCTTTGTGTTGAAAACAACGGTGGACATTTTGAGCATTTACTTTAGGTTAGCTTGCTTGTATGAGTATTGCGTATTCTTTTTTCAATACTCTATGTATATTCATCCATTTCACTAATAATTTTTCTAACTACGGTAATACCGTTTGGTTTTCAATATGATACGTATGAAACTTCTTCTTCAATATCTTATTTGTCGAGCTTTTGAAAACTCCAAGATTTCTACTGATTTTCTGATACTAATATTTTTGGATTTTCAACAGCAGAAACCACAACATTAAACTAAATATTATCGTTGTTACTCCCATGTCTCCTGGTAGTTTTCTCATAATTCCCATTTGCTGTTCTTTCAAATCTTTCTTTCACATTTTCAAAACAGTCAGCACGTGGGAATCTCCATAAATACGTGCTGCTAGCAAATAATTCCCATGAACTTCTTCTAAAGCATACGCCAGTTTTGCTAATTCTTAATTACATGTAGAGCTTTTATGATTTTTTACTTTTATTTACAAATAAATGGTAACTT
The DNA here is from genome assembly GCA_963924545.1 of Pogonocherus hispidulus. Lineage (NCBI taxonomy): Eukaryota > Metazoa > Arthropoda > Insecta > Coleoptera > Cerambycidae > Pogonocherus > Pogonocherus hispidulus. The sequence continues at coordinate 15,458,299 of OZ004698.1, forward strand.
TCCATAAAGACTTGTTTATTAAACTGAAATTATCTAAATTTTTCAGTTATTTTTATTTTAAGAAGTGTAAACTAATACATTTTATAAAAATAATTAGCCTTACAATATTTTTTCCGTCAAAGGAGTGCGCAAATCGGGTATTTTTCATAAAAGTGGGTTTTTTGCAAAAACTACGCAACTTAGGTATAGGGAAAGCTATTATAAAATTGTAGAGTCTACAGAAAGGCATCTAATGAAATCATAAAACACAGGGTGTTCCATTTGAAAAAGTCGAGATTTTTTAAATTTTAAACCATCAGGTTTGGCACGATTTCTGTTGCCCCCTGTATATCGCAGGTCAACTTTTGATACGTTTTTCGAAAGAGCCATCTTCACTCTACAGTTTCTGAAAAAAAAATAATTTCTAGCTGTCATACAACCATAATTATGTCAACTATTAGAAGTGACGAAACATAAGAAAAAAAAATTAAAAGTCAAATATCTCGAAAACTATCAATATTTCAATAGCAGTGTTAAGCACAAAGTCCCACTAATTTTTTACGTAGAATTCGATAATGCCATAAAAAATATAGGTTTCCATTTAAAAAAATGAAGTTGGTACCTGTCCAGGAAAAACTGAACACCCTGAATATGTAAATATATTTTCATTTTGTGCAGCTCGGGATATTAGACAACCCTGTAGAAAAAAAAATTAAGTTATCTCTTTTATTAACCCAGATATTGGACTTACGCGCACTAGGTGGACACCCTGTAGATATTAATTTTTGTAAAAATTGTCAGTACTAGGTGGTCAGAAATACTACAAAAATGGTCAGCATTAGATGGTATTGGACATTTTACCTATTTTTGTTAATTATAGTGCCTTAATTTTAGTTACCTACTCAATCTGTAGTTTAAATCGAATTGCAGAAACAGCATGTTAGAAACAAATTTTGCAGGGTATTTAATCAAAAAATGTTATATAAAATTATTGACATCATGTCTATTGCAGAATATTCATATTCTATATATCATGGATATACATTGTGGACGTACTGGTGACTGGTAAAAATAATCATATGTATACGCTAATTACATACACATTATGTGTGCATGTGACGGACATTCATAACATGTTTGATCTATAAAATTGTACAAATAAAGCTCGCAATGTACCACTGAGAGCTGAGAGATGTAATTGTGTTTGACTGTTTGCTGGGTAGATACAGGGCCACGCCAAGGGTAGCTGCCGCCGGGGTGCGGAACTTTTGGCACCGCCCTAGCAGCATTCTAGGTTAATCACCAAATAAAGGCCGTTTGTTACTTTGATATTTTTTCAATAATTCTTAAAATAATAATTACTAAAATAATTTCATAATGAATATCCATCAATTGCAAACAGTAAATTTATGTATAAATTATTCAAGAAATTTTTTAAGAAATTATAATATTCAACATGTTCTATTTTCTCGCTGAAATCGACGCGGATATCTGCGCATTGCACAACTTTCGATTATAGTCAGCTGTTTGAGTTTGACTTGCCGATTAACGATTACGCATATATATGTAGTATTATATATATGCGATTACGAATAGGAAATAACCTCAAACCTCAACTTAAATTAACTTTATCTATGTGCGTGTATATGTTTTGTTTGTAATATACTTTATTATTATTATTATTCTGACCTCAGGATCGTGACCTACATTCTTAAACTTATGAAAAATAACAACAGATGGTGCTGAAACAAAAAGCTTACTGCGATTGCGTATAAATGAAAAATGGATAATAATTTAGTTAACATTGCAAACAGGTAATTTACAATTTTCAAAATAATGTTTTTAAAAATGCACCAAGAAATTTTCTGTGAAATTATCTGATAAATATCGTGAAGTTACAAACGGCCTTAATGGAGCGATAATTCGATAAAATGAATATGGAAATATAAATAAACCTCAATAATAATAAAAATAAATGTATTTTTCTTCAACAATAAAACAAACAATATTAAAAACAACAACAATTAACAAGAAACCAACAATTAAAATCTTATATCTTGACTGACGTCTGCTACCAACCAACAGTATATTTTGCCGCCCCCTAGAACGTGGCGCCCGGGTGCCACGCACCCCTTGGACATATGACTATGATGAGAGACTTTATGGTTTCATTTGACCGGTAACAGTTTCAATTTTCAATAATGCATTTGACCGTTCTAAACATAACAGCAGTAAAAAATAAAAAATGGTGGCTTAAGGTCAAGGATTGTTAACTGTTTACAGGATTGCTCGATCCCACAGATTATAGAAGAAACTCGATCCCTATACTACCTACAATGTAGGTAATCCATAATTGTGACGTCGTCAAAGATCCAAAGATCTCGAACTTGTAGAAATAGGTACACTTTATACTGTTATTACAAACTTTAACAAATAATAATATTAATAATCATTCAAATACGAAAATTCTTTTGCAAATGTGAAATAGGTATAACAAACACAAAATAGGTATATTTCGACAATTCGATTACATAGATCTTCGATGACGTCACAAAGGCGGATGACAAAATTGAGCGATCGAGCAATCCTGTAAACAGTTAACAATCCTTGGCTTAAGGTAACTATAACATAGTTTGTAGTTTGCGCCACAGATTATAGATATCTAGTTAGTTTTTGGAAGAACCATATGTATTATAATGTATTATATATATGGGAAGAACATATAGCTTATTCTTAAGGACAAATTTCCGGACATTCCCCCAAATCAAATTTTCATTTTGACTACTTTCTTCACATTCTGTATTAGGGAGGGGCACTTGGAAATTTTCCAATTAGAAAAATTTCCAAAATGGGAATATTTCGGGAAGAAATAACAACCATAACATTGGAAACTTTCCTACAAACTTTGGGAAAATTGCGGGGGAAACATTCTAAATAATGATAAAAGTGGTTTCCTATTTTATTTTATTATGCTTCATTTCATTACAAACGCAAAGTGTCCAACCAAATCATTTTGTATGAGCCAAATTAAACTGGATATGCTGTATATCTAGTTGCCTAACCAAATTGTACAAATTGCATAGAAGCATTCCTATGTGTTCTATGGAAAACCGTAAGTGGATGTTCCAACCATATAGGTAACTGCATGTTACCAGCTTTGAAATAATAGGTATTTAAAATTCATCAAAATCTAACCAAATTTTAAATTTGTTCGAATGCGTGTAAGCTGTAAAATCGTTTAATATTCTTTAAACGTGTATAATAATATCCTATAATTTGTATACACCCAGTAGATATTCTTAACATTTGTCATTGGCAGCGCGCAGAACTTTCGTTCCCACTCAGAGAGTTGGAATCATATATATTTTATCTATGGTTGGAATCAAGGATTTTTAAATGTTAAAAATCCTTGAGTTGGAATATCCCAAGGATTGTTAACTGTTTACGTTAACAATCCTTGGGAATATCTCACTATATATTCAAAGACGATATAGTTTTTTGTTTATTTGTTTTATATACCTCTTCCAACCATGATACAAGTTGTATCATGTTCCCAACGATATACTCTTCTATGATTTAAGATATTCTGTGGTCTGTTACTTTAGCTTTAACTTGGTTCCTCATTGTTATTAAAGGTTTTTTTAAAAAATGTAAAAGCTTACTAAATTCCTTCAAATCACAAAGAAATTAAAATGAGTTTAAAAAAGGATGAACCGTAGCCCTCGGTAATTAGGGCTACGGATGAACTTTTAATAATTCTGGTTGGTTGTTGAGATAGGAGCGTGTTCCCCATTACTTATACAGTATATATACATATTTTGTGCAGTATGAAGTCGTGTCATGTTTAATGTTAAAATATATCGTTTGAAGTTACACTTGTTATGCTACACCATGTCTACACCGTATGACCGTACTGTACTTCGTCCGTACTCGTGCGCTAGCAAAGCTTTTTGAGTTCCTGTTCCTACTCTTCAAAAGTTTTAGTCATTTAGTTGACATACCTATGACAAAGGAACACGCCTTTGAAAGTAAAACAAATAGGCGTAGTTATCAACGACTAACGGTCGTATGACTATATTTGTTTTATTTTAAAACTGTCAGGTAATAGTAAGAGAGATACGAGTATAACGTATGTTAATAAAGATGCATTTGAAAAAAACTAGATATATCTATCTATTTCGCAGTTGTGTGTAGTGTGTCTTCTTAAGCACTATGAAAGGAAAAATCATCGGGATCGACGTAGTTGTTTTTAGTAAATGACATATCTGTGATATTTTCAAAATTCTAAAGAATATTACTTTTAATTCTAACCATACGATAACTTCAAAGTGTCTGTGAAAAGTGCAACTAAACCCGCTAGATTACGTCAAATTTCCTATGATAGTTGGCTAATGTAACATGGCCGCCTAAAGACGACTACATTTTATGTCTTTTGTTGTGTAAAATTATATTTTTTCAAGAGGAATGGAGTTACGAGTTGGTAATAAATATAGGCTAGGCCGTAAAATAGGCTCAGGTTCTTTTGGAGACATTTATTTAGGTAAGTTTGACGTCTCTACTGCCACATTTCTACTTGTAAACAAAAGGTTCACAGGGCAAGATATGCAAAGTTTTATTCGCATTTGCGTTTTTCCATGTTTCAGGAACAAATATTTCAACTGGAGAGGAGGTAGCAATTAAATTAGAATGTATAAAGACACGCCATCCTCAGTTACACATAGAATCAAAATTTTACAAAATGATGCAGGGTGGAGGTAAGTACCAAATCTTTTTTTTTATGCGCCATACAAGCATATTATAGTTTTAATATTAATCACATCATAACGAATGGGTTATGCAATAATTATGGCTAAACAAAAAGATAACTACATAATTTCGAAACATATACAAGGTAACAGGTGCCCAATGTTGCTTCTTTTTACTTCTTTTACTTTGTCATTGTGATTTTCGATTTTCATAATCATTACTATATTTCATCAAATGAAACTTAACTAGGCTAGTTATTAGAACTATACTTTATCCTCATTTCATGTTCGTATATATTAATATTTAAGAAATTACAAATTTTTACAATGTTTTGTACTTATTTTACTTAATTCTGTACCTATTCTCGACAATATTTTTATAAATGCCTTGAAGATTGTGAAATTCTTAAATGCAATTTTAAATTTGAATATCACTTTTAGTAGCTACTGGTTAATAAATAAGTTGTTATAGGTTACTATAAGTTGTAAGTTTATATTCACAAATACATTAGGTTTTTGCTTTGTATTAAAAAATATTAATATTTATGAAAATAGCCAGATATAAAAATAAATAACTATTAAATTAGTTTGTTTATATCAATATATGTCTATAAATATATCTGCTTGTTCTAACCTTACATTACCAAACTTATTGTGTATCGATTATGACGTGTTATAAGTAAGGTAAGCGAAAGATAACATGCTTTACTATAATTATTCATATTGTAGAGTACTCCGCAACCTGAAAAACTCAGTAAATACTTAACATCAGTGACCATCAGTGGTAGTAAGTAGTAAATCACATTTTGTCAGATAATTTGAAGTATCTATGTAGCTGAAAATATGTTGAATTTAAGTATATGTGTTATGTTTGACAGTTTAAATATGACTGCGTAGCCGGATTATTATTTTGTCAAACTGGTACAGTTTGTTATCGTATAGGAAGTTTGCGACGTATAAGGTAAATTTTGGAAGTAAGCGGAGTATTGTGGCAACGACTCAATTTTATGGGTGGAATAGAAGAAGGGCTTTGTCGAATTCTTACCTTGTGTGTTTTTTCTACTTTTTGGGCACAACTAAGGTTTATTCACTTGAATCGATTCGATTGTTTTTTTAATAAATTTTAAAAATAGAAACAAATAAATATTTTAAACTATGCCATTTCACAAAATATCTATATAAAAAAATGATCTAATGAAGCATCTAAAATTCTATCTGAACTTTTTTTTTGAAATCGTCTAGAAAATCTGCAAAAATCAGGGAAGTTTAAACAAAATAAACTGGTTATTCTGTATTGACATTGCCAACCTCAAGTTAGCAATGAGAGGCAATAGGGAGTAATTAATATAATCTTTGTACATTTATAATTGGGACAAAGGATTTGTAAAAGGAATTCATTACTTAAATTAGTTAGAAAGAAAATTAATTTTTAGGAAAGAATAGTGGATAAATTTCTTCTTCGTTTAGGTAACTTAATTCATAAATTTGAGACCAAACTTTTTCTCACATTTTACTTTTGATATCAAATGTAATTAAAATTTTCATAAATTATATTACTTTTAATCACTGAAGTCTCTTTATTTAATGTTAGTAGATACAAATAATTATACTGTTAAATATACGTATAATAGCGTATATAAGTATAATTATACTGATTCATGGTCAATGAATGTAATGGTAGACTGACATTTGTGAATGGGCTTGGTATAAAGATTTCAAATATGTCCCAATTAGGTATCTTCTGGTACAAATACATGAATGTTTCTGTCTGAAAGGACAGGTACCTAGTTATCTAGAAAATTTGTGGTGGTTTCAGGTAATCTTTACAGCAAATATGATACATTTTATATCCTACTTGATTCAGCTTTTACATTTTTTCAAAATTTATTTAGGTACCTACCTACCTATTTATATAAATATATTGTCCAATTGTTGTATAAACTCTTGTTCTATTAACTTTTATTAAAATGCATTAACCAATCAATCAAAGAAACCGAGATATGAACTATAAATGATTTGACCTCGGTTTATGATCGGAACAATTGCTCTTAACTTTCTGTTCTAAACTAAAAAAATAATATAAGTAAGCTTATAAAGGGGGTGGTGATTGAATACTTACTAAAATAAGTAAGTAGGTATCTCGGTAAGTACGTAATATAAATATTTGCTCTATACTTGCCACTTTTAAGTAATTGTAATTATTAAACAAAATTGAAAATAGAAATTAGTAATTTAAGATGATTTTAGATAAAAAGTAGAAAAGGGGATAAAACAATCTGCTATTCTTCGGGAGTGTATTGTCTTGTTAATTTAGTATTTCTAATGATTTATCGTCGGATTTATCCTAATTACTTCAAGAAAAAAAAAAATTACAAACAAGTGACTTGGATTTTTATCTTAGATCTAGTAGTTAAGTAAATAAGTAATTGATATTAGGTATCTAATATAGTAAGTACCTAACGATAAGAATTGAAGACTTCAGATTATATTTGGAAATATTTAGAAAGAAAGGAAGGAAGGTTTGATTTTAAGCTAAAACTTACTGTCAATTTGTCCTTTGTATACAGGGCGCCCTATTTCTTGACCCGTTGCATGGGTAACTTTTTTATTAGTAGAGATACAAAAACGCTTAAATGAGCAAATTAGTGCAGTTTCGTATTAGTAATTCTACGGTAAGGCGAAAAATTATATACGGGGGAAGGTTGAAAAGTTATTGACAAAAAACGAAAAATCCAACTTTTCTATTATCCCTCGTAGCTCGTTCATTTGAAGAGTTAGAGAAAAATGCTTCACATGTTTTTTGCAGTATTTTTCATGTAAAATGACATGCACTTGCTACTTTTTATATATCTCTTAAAATGGTTGAGAATCACAGTAAAATATATTTTTTTTAAATGTAATGAATAGGTGGCTGTGACATTAACCGAAAGTCCCCTTTTTTCTCTTTCAGATGATATAACATAGTCCATATTTTATCCTTACAAAAGTAATAATAATCGTTGTTTTTAAAGAAAGTTTATTGTCACATCAAGAATGCTATGGAAATAAAACAAAAAATAAGATTCCTGATATTTTTAAAAACGTCTAGTTGGCATTTATATATTGACAGATCATAAGTGACATTTTTAGTTTTTGTTAAGTAGTTTATTGTTTATTATTAATACTGCATACAAAATAATAGTTTTGCAAATATGTACACCAACGAAGAGAAAAATGATGTGCTATTTTGTTATTATAACCAAAATCGAGATGCACAAGCTGCAGCGAATCTTTATTTTGAAACTTACATGGAACGAAGACAACCCCATCATAGAATATTTAGACAGCTGGAAAATAATATACGATTATACGGTTCTTTTTCAAAGCCTAAGGATGAAAGAAACTTCAATGAAGACACTGAAATAAATGTTTTGGCTTATGTAAATTTTAAACCTGATTCTTCAACTGCAGAAATTGCACATCACTGCAACACTTCCAAGGAAACTGTAAGAGCTATTTTAAAAGGTAACAATTTAAAGCCTTATCATTATTCCATATGCAATACTTTATATCCAGCTGATAATCAAAGAAGGATGACATTTTGTCGATGGTACATTTCAAAATGCGAAGAGGATCTAGACTTCTGGAAAAAGATTTTATTCAGTGATGAAAGTAGATTTACCAACAATGGTATTTTTAACCGCCATAATAACATAATGTGGTGCCGAGAAAATCCACATCTGGTTTCTGAAAGAAGAAATCAACGTCAATTTGGGATAAATGTGTGGTGTGGAATTTTTTGTGGCAAAATTATTGGCCCATATTTTTACGAAGATAATTTGAATGCGAATAATTACCTTCATTTTCTAAGGAATACTCTAACAGAGGAATATTTAAATGAATTACCACTTCATATTTTTAGAAATCTTAAATACTTCCAACACGATGGAGCACCTGCGCATAATTCCCGCGAGGTAAAACAATATTTACATGAACAGTTTGATAATGTTATAGGAAATAGAATGGATATCGACTGGCCAGGGCGAACGCCTGATTTGACCCCCTTAGATTTCTTTCTTTGGGGGTTATTGAAAGATAAAGTTTATGTGACAGTTCCTCTAGATATAGAGGATCTAAAAGTCAGGATTCAAGATGCAATTAGAAGCATACATGGACATACAATAAATAATGTTTTAAGAAGTATCCAGAAACGTTGCTTACTATGTATCCAACAGGATGGTGGTCATTTCGAACATTTACTTCAATATAATTAATTAATTAATAATTTCTGTTCTCAAAACATTCTTTTGTTCCATAATCCATAGCATTCTTGATGTGACAATAAACTTTCTTTAAAAACAACGATTATTATTACTTTTGTAAGGATAAAATATGGACTATGTTATATCATCTGAAAGAGAAAAAAGGGGACTTTCGGTTAATGTCACAGCCACCTATCCATTACATTTAAAAAAAATATATTTTACTGTGATTCTCAACCATTTTAAGAGATATATAAAAAGTAGCAAGTGCATGTCATTTTACATGAAAAATACTGCAAAAAACATGTGAAGCATTTTTCTCTAACTCTTCAATTGAACGAGCTACGAGGGATAATAGAAAAGTTGGATTTTTCGTTTTTTGTCAATAACTTTTCAACCTTCCCCCGTATATAATTTTTCGCCTTACCGTAGAATTACTAATACGAAACTGCAATAATTTGCTCATTTAAGCGTTTTTGTATCTCTACTAATAAAAAAGTTACCCATGCAACGGGTCAAGAAATAGGGCGCCCTGTATATAGGGTGTAACATTCTATTAATAAATTTTGACAATTTATAACCCTTAAATTTTCATTAATTATTGAATTTTCCTATTTCTATATTTTTTTAATAAAATCAAAGTAGAGTATTATGAAAATTGTGAATTTAGGTAATATCCACTTCACGTTGCATGTCACGATATCTTTTACCATAACCTAAGAGCTTTCTCTTTGCACATAATCTCAGTGTTACATATTATGTAATACTGATAAGTGATAAAGTGATTATTACTGATGATTGAATGAACTACTTACTTAATTGAAATTATAAACAGAGTTGGTTGTAATTAGTGATACTAATTTTACAACAGTCCAATTTATTCAGTTAAGTATATGTTATCATTTTTTAAATTCATTAGGTTAATCATATACTTAAAACTCGAGATAAAACTGCATATGAAACAGATACCAGATACCTCAATTTAGTCTAAAACGTAAGCAATAGCAGAACATGTTGATCTCATTAGTAAGAACCAGGTAAATAACGAGGTAAATAATAATGGTCAAATTTATATACCTAGGTATTTTTTTTTATTTTGCTTCATACAATTAAGTATTGTATTTATTGTTCGTATTTTTTTTGTATTTTATCGTTCCGTTTGTTACTGTAGTTTAAGGAAAACTATTGCGAATGTTTAAAGTAATACCTATAAAACAAAAAACAGCAGTTTCAATATTCTATATAAAAATTGCAAGTGTATATTAGTCCAAATTAAAAAAATTGTCTTGTTGATACTCTTGCAATCTTTCTTTATAATAAAGAGATAATAACTACTAGTTTTCTGTTTTATTAGTATTTATTAGCATTCTGATTACGATTTTTTTGTACTGCCTATAAAGTTACGTTTACTGCTCATATAGTCTTTTACCTAATTAGCATTACCTACCACAACTATTAGGAATTGTCATTCACGTACTTTCAAAAGGTGTGCAAACATTATTTTTCCTTTCATGTGGTCAACAAAATAAGCGATGAATAAGTAAAAACGAGAATATAGTTCAGAAAGAGTAAAAAAAATTAAAACGCTAAACGCACTCCATTTCCTGTTTAAAGAGTTCCAGAGAAGATAAAGTGGAAAAGGTACCTACCGCTTCTCGCTTTGTTTTTGTTCACGTATACCCCAAAAATTATACGAATTCCTCGGGAATTCCAAAAGGTTATTATAATATAGACGATAAACGAAGAACGAAGATGTATAGGTATGTGGGTTATCCTTATAAATCTATGGTTATCATCGTATGACTGCCTATTTTGAATGTTGGTTCAGGGTCAGGACGTGAACACTTCAAAAAAGTACGTACCTAGGGTGTTTCCGAAATGTATAAAAATGTTGAAGTATGTACTACGAGTCGAGATAAGAAAAAAACTTATAAACTAAATAAAAAGACTTACTTAAAAGAGATATACCTAGTGAGTTGCATCTCTAAACGTGTATCATTTCCAAGGATGTGAAGCCCATTAATTATTTTTATGGTTGGGCAAGGAATTATAAAATATTTCGACAGGAAGTAATGTCTGTACTTAATAGACAACCAATAATAATAGCAATATATCAGTTTAATTCGAGTTCGAATTCGAGATTCATTATTTTGTTCTGGATTCCGAAAGAGTTTATATTTGCAATTAATAGTGAACATCATACACAACACATTATCTAGAAGACAGGGACAAACATAATAGTAACATTAAAGGCGAAGTAAATTTATTCATAAAAACAATGTTTAAATGTTGTTATAAATGCACATTTATCACTAAGTTATTAATAGATACAACCCCGCAAGTAGGTAGTCAATGCTTTTCTTATCGATTATGTTTTTATACAAATTAGCTATTAATATAAACAATAAATATTAGGGGAAGGAAAATATCAACATTAGTTCTATTTACGTCAACACAGTCTAGCGTGTAACCTTTTTAAAATTTCATTTTACTTGACAGAAATTATTCGTAAATTTTCGTGGCAGTGCTTCTTCTTTAGGTTAATACTTAGATTTAGACAAGTAGGATTTTAACTAAATAATCTAAACTATTAACTAAAATAATGTACCTTTATATCGGTAGTTCAATAGTTCACACAAATTTAAATTTAAAAGCTATGACATGCCACAAAATCAATACTTACTGTACTGTATGAAAATTGTAACATCATATATAGGTACGGATTCTACAAGAATATGTAAATATTTACGAAATTTGTAAAATTGATCTTTTTAAACGATTATTTCAACGGTCATTTCAAGGAAACTATATACAATGATTTCTTATCAAATCTAAAATGTATTCTCATATTATTTTCTTGAAATGCAAGAAAAAACGGTTCTTCAGCGGGCTGTGAAATGAAAAGTCGCGTCTTTACTAGATCCAGGAAATATTTGTAATTTATCAATTGTCAGGTTACCTATATTGTAATTAGATCATTGTAAAGAACTGCGGGTGGCCGGTTTATAATTCCACTGTACCATCGATGTTGTGAGTGTAGGTCACGCGTCACACAACCCAAGAGGGTGCAGTACATAGTACATCGGCAGTGAGAGGCATAATAGCCAGAACACTTCTCCCTCTTCAAATGTTATGCAGAAAAGGATTGATAAACCTGAATAAATATAATTATAACAAATGTTGACAATGTTTGCTTTTTTCCTATAAATATTTTTTATCTTTTTCAAAAACAATTTGTAACAAGGAGGCGAATTGTCAATTTCTTGACATATTTCTTCAATGGTAAATATCAAAAATAAAAGTTAAAGTAATAAATTGTTCCTGTATAGTTGGGATGTCTTGGAAAATATTAACCCAACTAATCTACAAGGACTTATTCTCACACAAACTCCTATTTTCTATGAATAAAGGTAATCATATACGATAATTGGGGTTAGTATCTACTTCGATCTACCTCAATGATAAAAACCATTATTACCAAATTACTATTGAGGTAATAAACAATAACCATACTCTTAAGTCCGCATGTACGGGGAATTAATACCTGTACTCATTAAGAACCGATGGGTGATTCAGGGGGTAATTTTTCGTACACAGTGCCGTCAATTTAGTCGTCAATATAAGCCAAATCGGAGTTATTTCCAAATAATACCAAAGTATTTTAGGGTATAATAAAATAACTAGAAATGGGAGAAAATCGCTCTCGCGATTTTCGTTTCCATTTCTAGCCCTACCGGGGGTCCAGGCCTGCGGCCTGGGGTGACCCTTCAGGTGACAAAAGCATCCAGAATAATATTATTTTGAAGAAAATACATATTAAAGAAATTTTCTGGAATGATGATGTAATTATACTGAACGATTTTTTAAAATATTTTGATGAATTGAAAGGGTACTCTATTGTTGATGGTAAAACATCATAATTTTTTAAGTAGGCACTGAAAGTAGAATTTATTTTTAAGTAAACATTATTATCAATTTTATCAATGGGACCAAAAATATTGTAGATATTTACTTTTGTAAGCTAAAATGATGAATTTAACAGACTGCCTTAATGAACGAATTAATTCCAAACTTTACGTGCAGAAAGAATAAAATCTACGGATAATGAAACAGAATAACTAAATACTAATACTAAGAAATAATTGGAATTAAAAAGTAAAAAAAAAGTTTTCCTCTAGCGTGACTCGAACTCGCGAAATCGACATGATGAAGTTTTGAATCATACGACTTTCCCGCTGCACTCCCACGCCTGTTGTCAAAAGTTTACATTGAGACGTTTAAGTATGTAAACTGTACGTGTCAACCTGAAAAAATCATTTTTACCGATTTTCTAATTGGAAAAGCATCTCGCTTCAGTATTTTGGTAATCAGAAGTGTTTGGAGTCAGTACTATTGATTCCGTTAGCAATATTTCTCGTAGGAAAATAACCTATCTGAAATTTAATTAATTTGACACTTTTCGTGGGAGGTGCTTGTCTCGTTAGTGCAATCTCACATCGGTAGATAAAATGAGAAAGAAGTTGAGACGGACGCGACTCGAGATTTTTTTTTTCGAGACGTACGGTCTCGAAAAAAAAATCTCAACGGATTAGAGAAAGGACGGAACTTTCGCGTGAAACGGTTCTCGAAGCCGTAAAATTAGAAAAAGGGTCTAGGGAGTCCCGCGAAAAGTCGGGATTTCGGCAGGCGTGACGGGACCATTAAGGCGCGGATAGACGGTCCGTGGTTCGGAGGAACTGGTCCGACGGACCGCGGATCACGGATCGTGTAGCATAGCTGGTCTGCCTTGATGCGGTGATCCGCGGTCCGTCAGACGAAGTCCCATTCGCTGTCGGTAAAAGCTCAGGGAACAAAGGTCTGGCCCGTGTCGGTTTGTGTTGGTCCGTAGTGGTTCGATGTACAGCGGACCATTGTACCGCGGGCAGTTGCATTTTGGTTTCCCTCCAGTGTGGACATAAACTAAATAATTTAAGGTTAGGTGTGAAATATGTCGTGGTCTAACGACAAAATTGTTGAATTCATAGAAGCCCTCGAGTTAGAGGAAATTATATGGAATCCTAGGCACGAAGATCATAAAGACCGAAACAAGGTGTATGATGCATGGTCAAGATTAGAAAAGAAATGTCAAACATCCATTTCAGAACTCAAAAAGAAAACGAATTCAACAAACTAAGGTCATGCTAGTTCTGGTCTTGAATTCCACGAGCCACGGGCCGTAGGCGGACCGTGTCGACACTCCTGGTTCGTGATACGACGGACCAGCGCAGACCCCGGACCAGATCCGTGGTCCGCCGGTCCACAGGCCGTGTATCTGCGCCTTTAGGCGCGAGGACAAACGTCGGTGCTAGCCGCGTTTGTCCTCGCGCCTCGCGACTCGCTAGCCGCGAGTCTCTCTCGCCGAACGGCGATCGATAAAAATTTTGCAGAGGTTTTTTGAAAAGGCGTTTAAATTGGGAAAAGGCGTAGGAAACGGGACGAAAATACCCCTACGCATTGGAGAAAGGCCGGGGGCGACCTACAGTCGCCCGCGGGGATCGCTCCGCGATCTCCGCTCGGAGGAGATAGCTTTGAAACTTTGTGGATTCGGCGACGGAATTTAGAGCGAAACAGAAACGACGCGTTTTAATATATATGGATTTCAAGGCTGTATAAGATAATATGGAGGGTAATTATGAAAAAGGTAATATTTCGTGGAATGTTTTCTCGTCACACACCCCTCGGGTAAAATCAAACTTCGTCCGAAATAAGATTAAATTGAACTGTCCATCATTGATATTTATATATCTAAAACGACAAACCTAAACTCTTGCATCAGAACTCTGAATAATCCTATTCTCAAAATTTTTGAACGGAAATTAATCTGAAGAATATATATTATCTCAATATTCTGTGGCATGGACCGTAATCATCACCAGCTTGTTAGCATAAATCTGGTATTTTTGGAGCCACGTGAATTACTTGTCTAGCAGTATATGAACTAAAGCGGGTAGGTACTCTATTCTTTGATCATTATGTTACACCGAGTCTTGCACTGTGACATACCAGAACCTTGTTTCCTTCCAACCTTTCCAGATCCTTCAAAATTTCTGACCAAATGTTACACAAACTTATACAATTTACGATTAATAATATTTTGATTAATTACTCACGATATTCCATTAAACAAGGAAGAATAAAATAGCTTCATTTTCGTCAGTTTGAAAGTCGTTCCAAAGTAATATGCAATAATGAATTAATGTTTTAAATAGGTATATTAAAAATCATTTCTATGATTCACAACACAAACTGCCTGATTTGTAGAAAAAATGACAATTACCTTCTTAAATATTTTCTAATAATGGGGTATATGATAGAACAAATAACATGAAACTGTTGTATAACATGTTCTGTTTTTGCTCAGATATAATACACGGATTTCTATTTTTTGGTGCCTAGATAACTTACATTTTATTATAACAGATTCGACTTATCATAAACCCCCATTACAAGTATTTCTAGTAATGATATGACAGGAATATTATTTTTTGTACTTCTCTGTTTGAAATTTGCTACTTTTGAGAAAATGAAAGTTAAAGAACTTTTGCAGGACGCGTAGTCGAATCAGGGTGCTGAAAACAACACGGTTCTTTGTCTCACGGGTCTTTGCACTTCCGGTTACATCGGAAGTGCAAAGTGTCTTTGAAATTATTTTGCTTAAAAGGATTATAACTGGTAATCTAGATAACCCTATTTTCAGAAAGAAATTATAACCTCTATTTTTCAAACCCCAAATAAACCAGTTGCGTGAAAGACCGTGTACATACCGGGTTTCCCATTTCATTTGACTAGTGGCAATTACATAGGCTATTACATTTCATGGAATTTTATATTCCCAGGGCACACTATGCGAAATATTGCTAACGGAATACGGATAGTACTGACTGTCAAACACTTCTGATTACCAAAATACTAAAGCGAAATGCTTTTTTAATTAAAATGTCAATAAAAATTCGTTTTAAGATAATAGGTGTAGTTTACATAACTTTTAAGAGACATTATTAAACGTCATCCGGTGTACTAGTTGGTTGAGCGGCAGTGTTTTAAACTGAACCGCAAAATTTTGCAGGTTCGAATCCCGCCAGAGACAACTTTTTTTTTTACTTTTTCATTAATTACAAATTATTAGTGTTTACTTATTCGAATAAATATGGTTCATTGTCAGTACCTAGTTATTATTTTTGAGAGTCACAATATTCGCTTATCAAAAAAAAAATAATAAAACAAGTTTTAATTGGTTCGTTTCCTTTATATTTAGCTAAAGCTACTATCTTATAAAATAAGTAATCAACAAGCAACATATTTTTTATTTATTGCATGCACTGTGCTTTTACGAATAGTGTACTTATCTCTGCTAATAGTTACTACATATTATACCTCAATCTGGATATTGAGTTAAACAGTTACAGAGGAACTGTCGTGAATTAGGTTTTTTTTGAGGAGTTTTTTTTAAATATATTCTTATTTTAAAAAACTCATAATTTTAGAATTATAGTTTTTTATTTAAAAAAAACTATTACTAATTCACGACAGTTCCTCTGTAATACTGTTTAACTCAATATCCAGATTGAGGTATAATATGTAGTAACTATTAGCAGAGATAAGTACACTATTCGTAAAAGCACAGTGCATGTAATAAATAAAAAATATGTTGCTTGTTGATTACTTATTTTATAAGATAATAGCTTTAGCTAAAGATAAAGGAAACGAACCAATTAAAACATGTTTTATTATTTTTTTTTTTTGATAAGCAAATATTGTGACTCAAAAATAATAACTAGGAACTGGTAATGAACCATATTTATTCGAATAAGTAAACACTAATAATTTGTAATTAACGAAAAAGTAAAAAAAAAGTTGTCTGGCGGGATTCGAACCTGCAAAATTTTTCGGTTCAGTTTGAAACACGGCCGCTCAACCAACTAGTCCACTGGATGACGTTTAATAATGTCTCTTAAAACAGTTATGTAAACTACACTTATTAACTTAAAACGAATTTTTATTGATATTTTAATTAAAAAAGCATTTCGCTTTAGTATTTTGGTAATCAGAAGTGTTTGACTGTCAGTACTATCGATTCCGTTAGCAATATTTCGCATAGTGTGCCCTGTGAATATAAAATTCAATGAAATGTAATAGCCCATGTTAATTGCCATTAGTCAAATGAAATGGGAAACCCGGTATATACGTGTGTGTATTATTAAAAATAAAAATAAGATTAAAAACATTACTAGGCTAAGTGTTGCGTACTCCTCGAAAATTACTAAAATCTAAGGCTTAACAAATCTAATGCTGATATGGATAAGCTTCAATATTAGAAATTATTAATAAATATAGGTAGGTACTGTGGAAGTGAATATACTTTGGTGGAAGTTCCAATAAATAAACGGTAATTACTGGACATCCGGTATGAACGTAACTTGACACTATTAATTTTACGTGTTGCTTTGGTAGTAAAATAACGGATATTAATTACATATACCTACCTATGCATAATTTATTACAAATTATTCGATGCTAAATTTTATGTGTAAGATGCATAGTTTGGGATTTCTACTAGACGTTATACACTGCGGAATCTAGTAGTTTTATCAGAATATTCAGTTTATTTGTGACATCCACTTTAAAAATGTATATTAGGTACCAGGATTCGTTACAGGAATTTTTATAATTTATATTCTTAAGAAGTTCTGTAGACAAATATTTTTGTCAGAAAATAATGATAATATCAATCTGGATTGTAGTTAACCACTTTTTATTGTCTTTTTAAAATATGTACACAAATTTCAGAAACCTGCAATCACAGAAAACTCTCCAAACATGTAAAATCGTTTTACTGGAAACATTAAGTTACCTGTTCCACCTGCTTGATTATATCTACATCCGCTTGAGATTCTGTAAGTCATAAATCCTCAAACCTCTTTCCGTCAACATATGCCCCTGTTCTTTTGGATCCTTTACCCACGATTAAAGCTGCATAAACATAAAAAAAGCGATGAGAGATAGGTGTCGTTTAATATGCATACCTACTTTTGTATTAACTTTACAGGGTGTTTCTGGCCGACCCTCAGTTAACTATTTCAACATTCTTTGTAAAAATTGGTAGGTACACAGTTTTAGATTCAATGAAAATATCAACTCTGGCGCACTTCTGGAAACCCAGCTGGAAACTCATTTAACTTATTTCAAATACTACTACACCTTTTATATAAATACTGTTACTCCTTCCGGGGTTCTTAAGATAAGTGAAACTTTTAACAACAATAACAAAATCTTTATTTAACTCTTCAAACACAATACAACACTTCTTGTTCAATATCTAATTAATTACACGCCGAAAATACTTCGAAAACTGGAGTTGTTTCACTTAAGTTTGCTTCTTCGCTCTCGATCGCTGTCTGATTAATAAGACTGACTGACTGACTTCTCCCGACAGCGGCCTTTATAAAGGTGAACTAGGCTACTAGATCTTTTTAGAAATTTCCATCGAGTACTCACGAATAATCCAAGTTCCAGGGAACTTCAATAAATAATAGACAGCCAAGTTATACGAGGGATATTCGATAAGTACCGGTGGTCACGTCCAGGGAATGTGGACAGAAGGACTTATCTCCCTTATATTTGAAGGCCTAGAGGGTTGATACTTCGCCATTGAGGGGTTGCCCTTGGTATCCCCAGAGGCGGTGTTGCCAGATTGTGCACAATTTCCCTAAGGTTGGCAAACCCTACACTCGAGCACTGTGTCGGCGATTTTGTAACAATACATTTTTGAATTTTTTTGAATATTTAGGCTCAGTTTCATGAGAAAGTAATACTTACCTCAATTGTTTTTGAGGTAATTGTATATAGTAGGTATTGTATCAATCTATCTAGGATCTGCTTTTTGCAGATCGTAAATGATTAGTTTTTGATTTTTGTTCTTAGGTAATAAGCATATTATGTTTAGACACATCTCCCTGACTATCTGAGCTAGATTAGATCCATGACACCTTGATGTATTTGTTTGCGAGACGGAACGTTCGACCCAAGTCTGTAAAATATGCAGCTTGTTAAAAAAAATGTTTTTCATCAAAAATTATATTCCGTTCGCATTATGAGATAATTTATAAAAAAGTACTAAATGAAGAATATTCAAACCAATTATAGTATAGCTAAAATTAAATTAGTAATCTACTTAGACCTCTGTTAGAACACTAACACACAGAATAGTTTTTTTGAACATAAAATATTAGAGCAAGAATGCTTCCCATCTTGTATCAATTCTTCCACAATAGGCACGCGCGGAGTTTTTCACAGGAGTCTGCAGCCCGGTGTTTTTCACAGGAGTCTGGCAGCCCGGTGTTTTTCGAGCACTCCGAGTGCTTTATGAGGTAGTTTATGAACGACAAACTGATGCGGCAACAATTACCGCTACGAGTTTATAAACGGTTCTGTGCGAATTTTATGTCGATTTTTTCCCCCAGATTGTAGTTTATGAACGCAACCCTGCATTATTTGTAAAAATATAATAACAGGAAGGTGCGGTTCGAATATCAAACTATCAACTTTTAACACTTTCTACAAAAAGTTAATGCATTCGCAAGAAATTCTTAGATTCTTTTGTCTCATTGTATCCAGGGGTTTCTGAAATTATATGATCATTCAGAACCGTTGGATGGCTACTCCATGAATATGTTCCAGCCTCCAGCCTCCTTCCTAACCTGTACTTCTATCGTCAAATATGCTTGGTAGCTCACATGCTACTAAACATGTTCAGATACTCATCCCGACTGATAGTTGAAATATTTTTCAGCAATGGCATGTCTGCGAGCTGTTGATAGCATATCAAGTCAGAGAGACTCTGTGATTACTCCTTTTTCAATTTAATTTTTTTCTTGCATCCGGAGCAAGGTTGTGGTCAAGATTGTCCGTCTTAAAAACACGAAAATTGTTTACTAAAAATGAAGCATATGAATTTGTAAGTTTAGATGTCAATCTCGTGATGTCATAAGACTGCGATCATTGTGCCAGTCCGTTATGTGCCATTACCTTATAGATGGTGTCCGATTGTCAAAATGCTATATCCCAAAAAAATAACTTAAATGATGTCTGTAGTAGGTTAGAGAATTAAAAAAGAAAAATGTTATTTACCCTTATTTCGTTTCTAATCTCTCTCTAATCTAATATCTTCGAATTCTAATTTCGTTTTTAATCCGTATTAGAACATGAAATATATAGTACCTAATTACATTTCTCTTAATTAATTCAGAAACCCCATATAATGAATAATTGGGTCACTTGGCTAACCAGCACAATGCATTGCTGAATTCCCGTTAGAACAGCTTATTTCAGGATGAGAGACAGGTGGAGTACGACTGTTTATTAATTAGTTCATTGCCAATAATTATACTTAATATATAAACAACTAAATATATTGATAACATAACACTTTATTTATTATCGGGTCCTGAGTAAAACTATTGTAGCTTTAAAACAAACGCTGTTTAACGGGTCCCTATTAAAAAACAATAAAATGTGATTATCTCGGTGATTAGCGATTTTACTGATTAGTTAATTAATTAATAATGACAATGATTCCGGTTTATTCCTTAATGTATAATAAAATATAATAAAATTTTCAAAGACGCGATAATTTCAGTTATTCATACAAATGCCAATTTCAGATTTTGTTTTTAGTTTTTTTTTTATTATTTGTTTAATGTCTGTTTGCCACGACACAGAGGTACCGTGTACCGTTCCTTACGGTATGAACTACCATAAAGCCAATTCATCGACGTTAGAAATATACTGATTAATTGTTTTAAGAGAACATTTCATTATTTTAATAGCATAAATGTTGCATAAATCTTTCTGTCTGGTTGAATTACAGAAATAAGATTGAACTTGAATGCATGCAGGCCATTACTTTTTAAAATTTTTTGAATGGAATGTCTTGAAACGCCTAAATTCCTGTTCTGCAGCCAAACATGCCAAAACATTGATTATGTTACCTTCATCAAGATTATAGACTTTGGCAAAAAACCCTAGCTACAGAAATTCGACCATTTTCTATCTGATTTCTTAAACTTCTTCTTAATATCTCCCTACTCATCGTTGGTAAATTAGGGTAACTCTCATTAAATACTCTGCAAGTGCTATTCATTATCTGATTACATTCGCCAAAAATAAATAATAAATTTAGAATGTCAGCATTTGAATAAGTGTTTTGATTTACCATTTTTTAAATATAAATAATACTTAATTAAACCGCCTCTATGGGTAGACTGACAACAAATAACTGGTGACAGACTAGTTGTTTGTTTTGAAGTTCTGCTAAGAATTTTGTCAGCCATCCACGCAAGCAATAATTTTAGGTGATTACATAAAAAAAAAGTAGATAACTTAAAAACTAGAAGAGATAGGTATAGGGAACCATGATACAGTTCCAAAGAGAATAATATTCTGCACCAATGGAAAAATATACAGGGTGTTCCATTTGGAATGACCAACTTATGATGGTTTGAAGTTAACTTAACCCGGCATTAAATTTCCACCACCCTGTATGCAATTAAGCCACCTTGAACGTATGGATGGGAAGCTTAGTGGTCTAGAGCTCTCTCTCCTATAAATATTGTCGCTTTATCTTTTTTACTGTAAAATACACATTGTTTTAAGCTAGTTCCTGTTTCTCTTCATTTTTTTTTTTTCAAAAAAATTAAATATCTGGAAAACCGTCAAGCAAAACGGTTTGCACATTCCTGTCTTCACTTTTCATAAGCTAAGCTTTCATAAGATAGGAATGTGCAAACTATTTTGCTTGATCTCAAACCATTTAGATTTTACAGGGCGTCGAAAGTTGCAAAACGTCAATATTCACCTGTCAATATTTCAAAAACAGTTGAAGATAGGTATAGGACGTCCTATATGAAATGTGTTTAGAATTTTACGTAGAATCCGGAAATGATATAATATATGGACTGTTCCATTTAAAATAAGTAAGTTGGTGTCGGTCTCCGGTTGTACCGGAAATGCCAGAAACGTGAAAATATTTTAAAAAGGTAGGCCCCATTGACCTTTGTAAATAACCAAATTTTCAAAATCACCCTGTACGTAGTTTTCCAATAAATCGATCGCTGCCCTTTCCGGACTTGCTGTAAACATGCAGTTTGTTATATATGTAATACGGCTAAATAAAATAAAATAAATTAAACTAAACTAAACTAAACCATAAGAGACGGAGAGATTCGGTTTTCACGAACTGTGGCAGCTTTTTCGAAAGAAAAAGATGGATACATTTTGACTACCCTTTTTTGTTTTCGAGATAATCAAAAATTAAGTTTCACATGTTTTTGAGATGTAACCATAACATATCACTGGCGTAGTTTTCCACATAACACCAAAATACTATACTGCACTCTATACTATACTTTGAATGCAGTATAGTGTTTTGGTGTTATGTGGAAAACTATGTCAGTGATATCTTCACACCAAAGGTTCCAACCCCCTTCAAGATGTAACCATAACTTATTCAAGATTCATATATCAAAGTAATTTATGATTATATCCCACATTTATATTTTTTAAGTCGAATCACAGTTTTTGAACCATAAATCCAAGTAGATTTTTTTTAAATGGTCCATATTTGGCCGTTTATTCAAAAACATGCGCGATAATAAAAAAATCCATTTATCAAACTTGCACTACTTATAATGCAAATCAGTGGGGCACAACCACTATAAGATCATATTTGCATGTTAAAGAAGTGAATGGATATTCCTGAAAAACAAGTCAAACTCAAATTTGGTTATAATTTGAAACAAAATATAATATGCAAAAATGGGATACACTGTATTTTACCAAAATCTAGTAAATAATAAAATAAATCCATTTTAAGCATTCAAATTAGTGTCTTCCTTCTTAAATTCTTCAATCAACTTTTTTAAATATTTATGTCCAAATTATCAAAATTGTCCCACGTTGAGCCATTTAGGTAGTTATATCAACAAAGAAACTGTATTTTCATTTTATTACTATTGTTATGGAAAAATTAACCGAGAGGTGTACAGAGTGATTCACTTTCGAGTGTGTAACATGGGTATCTCGCTTATTATAAAAGGTAGACTCTAGGTTTAAATTTGGCAAAGTTGCGGAATTTTGTGCTCAATAAGTTGGCGCAAAGAAAACCCCCATATCTGCTTTTGTTTTAGAGTAAGAGGCAAAAACAAATTTTTTCTTGTTTTCGTTTTCTGGCCATACCTTCTATATTTTTGAAAATATTGGCTTATCGTTTTCACATTATTAGGACACTTTCTTGAGACAAATACGATGCCGCAAACCGTTTTTTTAAAAAATGTCACTTCTATTGTAAATCGTCGTCAACTTTATTTTTTCTTATGGGCGCCATATTAATTTTTCTCATATTTGAATAAACCGATTTTTTCTGAATACAACAATATAATATTTGTTAATATTTGTCTAAAAAATAAGGGCATTATGAAGGAAAATAGGTATTTTTTTGAAAATGTCTATAGTTAGCCATGGCCATGATAGTCAATTCTTACAAACCACAAATGTCACTTATAATTTTTATAAACTGCATCTGTGGAGTACTTTTTACATTGACAAACGATGTATTGAACCGAAGAAATACAATATATTATAGATATTTATTACAGATGTAAAAAAAATTTAAACAGAACAGTTGAATATATCCTATCCTATATATCCTATATATATGAAACACATATCCTGAAAGACGACAACCATGCAAGACATATATTAACTGCCATAATTTCCTATATTACAGTGCAGTTTAGTAATATATGTCCTTCATGGTTGTTGTCTTTCAGGATATGTGTTTAAATATTCTTCAACTGTTCTGTTTAAATTTTTATTACATCTGTAATAAATATCTATAATCTTGTTTCTCTTCGGTTGAATACATCGTTAGTCAATGTAAAAAGTACTCCACAGATGCAGTTTATAAAAATTATAAGTGACATTTGTGGTTTGTCAAGAATTGACTATCATGGCCATGGCTAACTAGACATTTTCAAAAAAATACCTATTTTCCTTCATAATGCCCTTATTTTTTAGACAAATATTAACAAATATTATATTGTTGTATTCAGAAAAAATCGGTTTATTCAAATATGAGAAAAATTAATATGGCGCCCATAAGAAAAAATAAAGTTGACGACGATTTACAATAGAAGTGACATTTTTTAAAAAAACGGTTTACGGCATCGTATTTGTCTCAAGAAAGTGTCCTAATAATGTCAAAACGATAAGTCAATATTTTCAAAAATATGGAAGTTATGGCCAGAAAACGAATACAAGAAAAAATTTGTTTTTGCCTCTTACTCTAAAACAAAAGCAGATATGGGAGTTTTCTTTGCGCCAACTTATTGAGCACAAAATTCCGCAACTTTGCCAAATTTAAACCTACAGTCTACCTTTTATAATAAGCGAGATACCCATGTTACACACTCGAAAGTGAATCACCCTGTACAACGGAAAACCAGAAAAGCAAAGGAAAATTTATAAATACGCAACACGCACACGCAATTACCGCTTTCAAAAATATACAAACACAGATTTGTGATCCGCAATATTCTGTCCTTGCGTATGAATCTTATTTACACTGCTGCGCATTTTTTAATTAAAATATTTTCATAAAACACAAAACCTATTCTTAGTCTTTGTAAAAACAAACTCTTTTATTAATAGTCGAGATGGCTAAATATAACTGCAGGAGTTATTAATAAAGCGAAAGATAAAATTAGCGAAATATTGTTCGCATATTGTACGCATTTCTAATTTGTAGTACCTGGAAGTACTGAACTTTTTGTGAGACAATGACAATAGACTATTCGAAATACTTGTCCAACTGTACGTTTAAAGTGACTACCATTTATTTTCTAAAATAAAGTGATTAATTGTTTTGATTCGTTCTGAAAGCATACAAAACAATTGCACCTAATTGTTTAAACTATATTAGGTATGTTGTTTTGCGAAATTTAAAAGCACAAATGTAAAAATATAAATGTAAATCTAAAATGATGTAGGCAAAATTTTTAATGCGTTATTTTTTGTTTCTTCGTCTTTAATAAAACTGCAGAAACAATTATGTTTATTTTTATTTAGTTTAAAATGGTATTTCTGCGGAATTTATTAATATTTCAATGCTGATTAATTATTAATGCGAAAGTATGAATCGCCGAATTTCATTTTCTAACCAACAAAAAACAGGAAACTTTTACTTGAGCAGTAATGGTGAGGTGATTTAACTTGGCAGAGTCGATGAGGGGGTGAACCATTGATGATTTGTCTATATTTATTTAAGTATATACATATAATCTCTCCAAGACACAAAATATAATTTTCCTCTACGTCATATGTTTATTTTTGATAGATAATCTCATATGATTTGAAGTTTAGGTGAATACGTCAAATCTATAACATGCTTTAACAAATTGGCATATCCACCGTAATACTCATTTTATAATATCAGTTTAAGCATTACAAAATAAATATAGGTAATAAATATTAGAATACTAATTATGTAACTCAGTATATGGTAGCTCTTAAATTATATCTAAATAGACATAGTCAAAACACCATTAAAATATCAAAAACTGACGTAGTTTCCCACATAACACTAAACCGCTATACTGCACTCGACGCAGGTTTCGCCAACCAAGTTGGCATTATCTGGAAATAATTAAAACTAAACCTATGCTAACATTATGTCCTAGTTATTCCTTAAACCATTTCTACAGTTCAGTGACAACCGCGACAACTCAGTGAACCGTCGCGACGAATCAGTGAATTACTAACCAATAAAACGGGCTATATGAGATTGGCCCTCAGTCACCATTCATACTATTTTTACACTTGGGAATTTCCAAACTCAAAAGCATCCAGCTGTTACATTCCTAATTAGTCTTAATTGCTATTATCTATTTTATGGTTGTTCTCAAATGCATGTTGGGCGACACTATCTGTTCTACCATATTTGAGATGAGCCATATAGTCATAGTTCCTTTAATCTAGTTTTAATTGACCTTCTAGCTTGTCCAACATACTTTTAATCGCAGTTTTTACAGCTAATTTCGTTAATCCCCGACTTTTCCTAGTTTCTATTTTGTCTTTTGGATTGCCTGAAAGTTGGTTTAGTTTTATTTCCTGATGAATAAACCACTGAATACCTATATCTTTAAAAACCTTACCAAAACCACGGGTGAAACGAGGATCGTATGGATCGTAATTTTTTTCATTTACTCCCCTGTTATATTCAATATGGGGAAGAATTTCTCTGAAGTACCTAAATTTTATTGTCACACTTTTCTTGAAAGGAGTTGGAACTTTGGTGTAAAGATAACACTGACGTAGTTTTCCACATAACACCAAAACACTATACTGCACTCGACGTACGTTTCGCCGAATCTTGAAAGGGGTTGGACCTTTGAAGGGTTGGTTGGGTTGAAGATAACACTGACGTAGTTTTCCACATAACACCAAAACGCTATGCTGCACTCGACACATTAAACACAGTTTTAATCACCTCCAGATGATGCCAACTTGGTTGGTGAAACGCGCGTCAAGTGCAGTATAGTGTTTTGGTATTATGTGGAAAGCTACGTCAGTGTTGTCATACTTATATATTTATATAATTAATTAAAAATAAAACACTTCATTACTAATAATTAGCATAACCCGATGAGAAAATAATAATTTAGTATAATTTTATTAACTTTCATTTATTTTTTTTCCCCGCATTATGTTACAAAGTTAACGTAAAGATGTAAAAGTAAAGCTAGTGTACAGGGTTTTCCAACGAAATGACTCACCCCCTATATCTTTCTTATTTGTGGTGCTAATAAAAAAAGATTTATACAAAAGTTTTATAATTTTTTACGAGCTTTCCAGATATTGAGTTGAACAGCCAAAATAAGTGCAGCTTAAAGAAATATGAACCTAGGTTCAAATTTTTTAAATGGATATTTTTTGATTATTGCATTCTACATGTGTTATAATCGATGCAACAGTTGTCATTTTATGGAGCTTTTTTAATAACACAGAAACTGCAGCTGCCTTAGACATTGTTCATTTATCAAATTAGCCTTAGATAGAAACAAGGTCTCAAATAGGAGTAATTGCTTCCAAAACGTGTTATAGAAAAGCTCCATAAAATGACAACCGTTCCAGCGATTATAGCATATATATATTTTTGAAATCAGAAAAACGCGTAGAATGCAGTAACCAAAAAATATACAGGGTATTCCATTTAAAAAAATTGGATCTAGGTTCATATTTCTTGAAGCTGCACACATTTTGGCTGTTTAACTACATATCTGGAAAGCTCGAAAAAAATGATAAAAGTTTTGTACAAAACTTTTTTTATTAGCACTACAAATAAAAAAGATATAGGGGGTGAGTCATTTCGTTGGAAAACCCGGTACATAGTAATAGTATAGCTAGTAACACATTAAAATAAAAAAAAATGCATATATTTATACGGGGTGATCCATAAGTCGTGGTATATCATAGTCGTGGTAACTGTGGAAGTAGAAGTTAAAATATTAATATTCAGCTAATCATGCCTTCAGGAAATGTTGATAAAAAAATACAGTGTGTTAAGTTAAAGTTAAAATTTAGTCAAACCAGTTATTAAAATTTTCTCGTGAAAGAAAAGGGTTCAATTTTGATCTAGCTCGCAAAAGGGCGCCCCGTAGGTACGCTATAAGCATTTAGAAGATCGTATTTTTTTACTCACAACTTTACGGTAGATTTCGCAAAAAGGTTTTTTCTGTCTTCTCTTAATGCAGAAGGAACTAGCTTGTTTAAAGTCTCTAAATATAACCGTGTATAAGAAAAATGCAAAGCAAAAGTTCCATTTCATTAAAAAAAAACACTAAAAATTCCAAATGGAAATAAAAAAATTAATTTTAACTTTCACACCCTGTACTTCTTAACTCTCAGCATTTCATTAAGGCATGATTATTGAAATACTAATACATATTTTGATTTCTACTATCCACAGTTAGCCTTGTTTTTTGTTATTGTAAGCACTGCTTTGTAATACCAACATTATAATATAACCCCAGCCATTAGAAAAGCCTATTTTCAGGAACTGACTCCCTAGTTAAAATCTTTTTTTTTTTATTTTCTTATTTTATTAGTCTTCGGAAAAACTAATGCCCTAAGACTGCCGCAAAATTAAAAAAAAAAAAATGTTCTCAAAATGCCATCTTCCTGTAAAACGTGAATAATTTCGGAAGAAAAAATGAATTTTTGGTTCGATTTTACTTTTAATCAGACATTGAAACTACTCAACTATACCGTGGTATACTCGATTACCATTACTCGATACCAGGTAAAGATTTGTATCGACTTTAATATGTGCAGGGTTTTTGAATATGTATCAGTATTTCGTTGTTTTAAATGTGGTGATTTTGATCATAAGGCAAGTGATTGTAAGTTAAGAGACTCTTTATGTTTGAAATGTGCTAAATCCGGTCATTTAACAAAAGATTGTTCGACTCAGAATCTGGAGTGTGCTGTTTGTGTTTCAGCGAATGCTAAATTCAAGATGGACCTAGAAACATCACATTCGGCTTTTGATTCAAATTGCCCTATACTCAAAAGAAAAATTGAAGCAGAAAAGCGGAAAATAATGTCTAATATTAATATATAGCAATTAAGTAAAAATTATACTTGTGGCCAACATAAACTTCGTGTTTTTCATCAAAACATTGAGAGTATAAAAAATAAGACTGACCAGTTGGAAATGTTTTTAGAGGGTGAAGATATAGATATTGCATGTTTTACTGAAACTTGGTTAAAGAATTTTGAAATTGAATATGTTCAAATGGATGGATATAATTTGTGTAGTTTTTATAATAGATCTGTATATAAAAACGGAGGTGTGGCTATATTTTGCAAAAGTCAGTTACAGAATAGAGTCCAAGAAATTAAGGGTTTACAGGGATTCAGTGCAGAAAAAATTGTTGAGGTTTGTGGTGTTGAATTTAACCAGGGTCATAGTCCTATAAAAATTGTTACTGTATATAGATCACCTAATGCAGATAATCTTGATGCATTCTTTGTAAAATTTGAGAATATCTTGGACTTTATATGTACTGGTTCAGACGCTCAAATTATTATTTGTGGTGATTTTAATATAGACCAGCTCTGTAATTCAAAGAGTCTAAAAACTATAACTGACCTTTTTAATTCCTATGGCATATATAACAATGTACACGAGGCAACTAGAGTAACAGATAATTCATCAACATCTATTGATTACTTGTGCACCAACTTTAGTTTGTTGGAAATGACATGCAAAGTGTGCCACAACTTAATGTCTGATCATGCAAGCCAAATATTAGCATTTAAAGTTGAGGGAATAAATAAGTCTCTAAACCAGTTCATCTCAATAAGATCTTTAAGCCACAGTAACTATCAAACATTTGTTTCTCATATCAGTCGTGAATCGTGGTATGATGTATACAACTGTCATGATACAAATCAAGCGTTTCAGGTGTTTGTTGATACTTTTAAATATTACATTGAGCTTTCTTTTCCGTTTAAAAAAATTTGTAGAAATAATTGTGCTAATAAAAAAACTTGGGTCACTAAGGGAATCCAGACTTCATCAAAAAAATTAAAAAACCTCTATAATCAATTATCTTTGACTAATGATCCAACTGAAAAGGTATTTTACAAACAATATAAGAAGGTTTACAAAGAGGTAATAATAAAAGCGAAAAAAATGAGTAATGATAAAATGTATTTTGAAGCTAATAATAAAAGTAAAGCTGTTTGGAATATAATAAACAAGGAAGTAAGAAATAAAAAAGGAGATATAAAAAATGTTACAGAAATAAATTCAAAAAATGGCCTATTGAAATATCCTAAAGAAATTGCGGACTATTTTAATGCATTTTTTGTTGATGAGCCAAAAAAACTAAATAGAGAACTGATAAGTAATGGTCAATTACGAGATTGTACAGTTAAAGAAAATAAAAACTATCCAACAATGTTCTTAGAGCCAGTGGATGAGAAATTTGTAAACAGTTTAATCGGTGACTTGAAGATCTCTAACTCTGTAGGATTGGATAGTATTAGTGCAAATATTTTGAAATCATGTATAAAGTATATTACTTGCCCTCTGGTGTTTCTAATAAATATGTCCTTTTCAAATGGAGTGTTCCCGGAAGTTCTTAAGACAGCCAGAGTCATTCCAGTGTATAAAAAGGGTGATCATACATGCCCAGAAAATTATAGACCCATAGCTTTGATATCCAGTTTATCAAAAATATTGGAAAAGGCAATTCATATTAGAATTACAAAATTTCTGGATAAGTTTGGCATTTTATGTAGTAATCAGCATGGGTTTAGAAGAAATAAATCAACGACAACAGCTGTTTTGGACTTTTTGGTAACACTCTATAACTTACTGGACAAAAATGAAAAAACAATCGGGTTGTTCATGGATCTTAGTAAAGCTTTTGATCTTGTAGATCATGATATTTTATTGCAAAAGGTTGAATTATATGGACTTAGAGGAGTGATGAATAACCTACTGAGATCATATCTTGCAGATCGCACACAAGTGGTTGATATTAATAATGTTAGATCAGTTGAACTAGTCAACTCACTTGGCGTTCCACAAGGATCTGTCCTTGGGCCTTTACTTTTCCTTCTTTTTGTGAATGATATGCCAAGTGTGGATGAACATGGCAATAACAATTTGGTGATGTTTGCAGATGATAACAGCTGCTTATGTAGTGGAACCTCTGTAACTGATGCTGTAAACAATACTCAGATTATACTAAATAAATTTACATCTTGGTTCAAGTCTAATATTCTATACTTGAATGCAAATAAAACCGTTTTCATCCATTTTACACCTAGAAATAAAAATATTAATCAGAGTTATTTAATAAAAAATGAATGTAAGAGTATCGTGCAGGTGACAGAAACAAAGTTTTTGGGTATATATATCGATAGTAGCCTGAGTTGGGAACCACATATAAGTAACTTATCTAAAAAGCTGTGTTCTGCCTGTTTTGCTTTATATAGACTGAAAAAAATTTGTAGCAAGAATGTCCTGATGTCATATTATTACGCAAATATATATTCAATAATAAAGTATGGAATTGCATTTTGGGGTTGCTCTCAGTATAGTACACGCATTTTTTGCCTTCAGAAAAGAGCTATTCGAACTATTGCAGGAGTTTCACAAATTACATCTTGCAGAGAGATATTTAAAGATTACAATATTTTAACAGTAGCTGGTATATATATTATGGAAATTTTAGTCTATGTAAAGCAGAATATCAATAAATTTACTACCAATGGAAATTGCCATGATTTCAACACCAGACATGCAATGAATCTTTGTATCCCTAAACACAAATTGTCCATTTATGAAAACAATCCAATTTATATGGGTATTAAGCTATTCAATAAATTGCCAAAAACTATTACATTGTGTGGTAATATCAAGCAGTTTAAATGTTCAGTAAAGGAATATCTTGTTGGAAATGTATTTTATAGTGTGGACGAATATATTAATTTTAATGTGTAGCGTAAATTTTTTAATGTTAATGTGAGACCATATTGTGTATGTAGTATGTGCTTTATATCTGTATGTTTATATCTATTATTTTATCATGTTGTAAAGATTTTTTTATGTATATCTACTTGTTTTGACGTATCCTATACCTATTGTAAGGTCTATTGGATTTAATAAACTAAACTAAACTAAACTAAACTCATTTTTCGGCGTTTAGTATTTTATCTTTTTCAGAACTAAAAACGTGAAAACATAGTTCGCATCACTACAGTATTTACATTTAAAGTTTTAAAAATCTATCAATCAATTAAAATGATAGTGTACTTGCTACCTATATTCCCGCTGATAATAAAATTCAAAAAGTAATGATGATAAACCTAACAACACTAGATACATTTTTTTAGATATTGATGTTGTGTTTTCAGCCGGTAGCGAACACGATGCAAATCTCAGAAAGCACTTCATAGAGTCTTCAACTAAAATTTTTACAGTCCTGTATCCTCCGGTTGCCGCTGAAGTAGATTAAAGTCAATTTTCTCAAATAAATTGAACACTTTAATGTTTTTTCATTTATTTTTGGTCCTACATGAAATTTTTAGATCACTTAATAAAACGTTATTCCAAGAATTTAGAGTTTTCATACAAAATATAAATGAATCATACAAAATAATTGAATTTGGTGAATTTTGGTCAGTACTGTAGAAACTGTTCTCATCAGGTATAGAAATTTGTAAAAACTATATCTCCTGTAGTTGATATATACTACCGGTATAACCAAAAATGACATACCTTTATAAAATATTTTAGCTGGACCTATCTATACGAAATTTCAAAAAAATCATTACTTTCTCATTTACGGATCGTGTAAGCTCCCATCTAGACACACTGTATAACATACCCTGGAATTTGACAGAACCACAGCACAGCCTTTAAGTATTCATTTCTGATACTCGGAATAGTCCTCAATTTTGTAGATAATCTACTAGTCTGACTATCTGAATCGAACAGGTTTATAATTCTTAATTTGATCTCCGACTTAATATTTTTTCTTTGTTGCAGTCGGCATCCCACAAATAAAATGGTGCGGCTCCGAAGGTGACTACAACGTGATGGTGATGGAACTCCTCGGTCCATCTCTGGAAGATCTCTTCAATTTCTGTTCGCGTAGGTTCTCGCTGAAGACGGTCCTGCTCCTGGCCGATCAGCTCATCTCTAGGACGGACTTCATCCACTCGCGTAATTTCATTCACAGGGACATCAAACCGGACAACTTCCTCATGGGTCTGGGCAAGAAAGGTAACCTAGTCTACATAATCGACTTCGGCCTGGCGAAGAAATACAGGGACGGCAGGACGCACCAACACATACCTTATAAAGAAAATAAAAATTTAACGGGTGAGTGATCTGGTTATTTTTTCTATTTAGTACGTATTTATAAAACCAACGTAATTCCTGTGTTTATGGAAAAAGTGCGATATGATACCAAAGAGTAGGGATATAAAGAGGAGACAGCCGGCTAATTTACTTTGATCTTTCAGGAGCCCATTCGTTGACCGCTTACCCTTGACCGCCGTTTGTAGAATTTTTTTTTTTTAAATCGAGTCATACTAGAAAATAAAAACGGGAGTGGTTTTAGATACAGTCTTTTTACAACATACTTAAAAGACTAAATAAAGTGAAATTTGTACAGGGTGTCCAAAATAAGATCCTCGATCCCCTTATCTCAGAAAGTATAAAAGGTAGAGAAAAATGTTAAATACGAAAGTTTTTTGTTTTTACCTGAATTTTTTATTTTTATAACTTTCTTGAATACAGGTTGTTCAGTTTCTCTGATCCAGGCATCAACTTTCTTTTTTTAAATGAGACACCCTATATTCAATTACGTTTTTGAACTCTCCTTAAAATTCTAGGTTGACATTCTTAGGAGTGCCCTATACCTATCATTTACCGTTACGAAGATATTACCATTTAAAGAAAAAAATCTGTAAAAAACACCTGCTCAAAAAATCTCGGCAAAACAAATAAGACATCCAAAATAAAGCTAAATAGGGTTTATTTCGTAGACAATTAGACTCAAAAATTACTTCTATGAATCGATATTACCTGATTAATAGACAGGGTGTTTTTGACAGATGGCTCAAACATGTATATGTGAAAACTCCAGAAAATCGAAAATCTCTTGTGGAACACCCTGTGTATTATTAAATTTTAACCTTACTCTATATAACGTTCCCTATTCTTGTTTTGTTTAGTTTTCAAGATATTGAGCAGGTGTTTGTTACAGATTTTTTTCTTTAAATGCTAATATCTTCGTAACGGTAAATGATAGGTATAGGGCACTCTTAAGAATGTCAACCTAGAATTTTAAGAAGAGTTCAAAAACGTAATTGAATATAGGGTGTCTCATTTAAAAAAAGAAAGTTGATGCCTGGATCAGAGAAACTAAACAACCTATATTCAAGAAAGTTATAAAAATGAAAAATTCAGGTAAAAACAAAAAATTTTCGTATTTAACATTTCTCTCTACCTTTTATACTTTCTGAGATAAGGGGATAGAGGGTCTTATTTTGGACACCCTGTACAATATTTGTGGTTTTGTGATAGTTGAAGTACTAAAATAGGCAAACATTTGTTATTTACGTAAAAGGTGTGACCTTATTTATTAGGGGACTAAGGGATTTTTACTGACAATCTTTAGGAAGTAATTCTATAAGAAATTCTAAGAAAAAATTCTTATCATTGTAATTCCTAAAGAGATTTATATGATAAATACGTTCGAAAAATATTTTTGTCTAATACAGCATCGCTTGGCAAGTGAATTATGGTACTCTTTATGGAATCTTTACTTGTAAGTTTCAGGTTTCCACCAGGTTTTTTAGGCGCATTTATTTTATTTTCGAACGGACAATTAAGCGAACTATAGTAATATCTCTATCCGTCATTCTCATGATGATGAGCCCGGAAGTCAGAGACTTGTGTGGAGAAGGTGCAGCATATTATTTTGCCGCCCGCAAATTAGGGTAAAACTATAAAAAATAAAATAATAAAATAAACTAAAACCACATCACGGTATAAAAAATGTATATCTGTGTTGAATTTTATTACATATCAAAACTATAATCTGTCTGAATATATCATGTTTCATTCCATTTACTTCGTGCGACGTCAATAAAAAAATGTAGGGTTTATACTTGCGCTAGGTCTTTGATAGGTCGGGTCTGTTTTTTCTGTCCGTTATTTAACTTCAGCCTATTTCCGCCACTAAGGGCAATTATCGACTCCGGTGAACCGATTCTGCATTCTTCTCGGGTTCTTTCTGAAGCTCGCGCCCGATTCTCTAGTCGTACGAAAATATTCGTATGCGAAAATCTCCAAAAAGGCGTAGTTTGACAGTTCCCTTGCTATAAAGAACCATCCACCTGTGTCATTTTTACGTAATTTTCGCATACGGATGTATTCCACATGGCACATGGTGATGTATTCGCATAACAATCGAGCCCCTGCGAAAAGACTCGTATGCGAAAGTATGACGTCAGTTGGACAGTTCCATAGATTTATAAGACAAGGGAGATGTAATTGTTTACATTTTAAAGCAATCAGAGATCCCCTTGTTTACTCTTTATCTGGTCAACTGCAAGGTCTACTTTATGATTGTACGAAAAACTGTTGCCAAACTGTCAATTGTGTAATTTATATTTTCACATTTAAACTACCATGATTATGGGTTAAGGTTAAAATATTACATAAAAATATTTTCCCGTTTCCTAGTTAAGTAGATAAATCATATTTTGTTAAAAACGTTGCGATAAAAACTAACTTCATAACGCAAAAATGGAATGAACAGGCATCATTGCTCCCTACTCCAATCCGCATGTCCATTGATGCACGTGAATCGTAGTATTTTATAGTATTTCTTTTGTGCGGTGTTGCTGGCAGTCGGAATTTTGCTTTTGTGAATTTTTCAGTGTTTTTCGTAAGGATTTTATTACTATTCTTCAGAAAATGGTGCGTCAGTGTCAAGTGTATGGAAAAATGAATTCTTTATATTCAAAACTGTCTTTCCACAGGTAAATTTTGCCAAGTTTTGTTTGGTTATTCGGTCGCTATATTTGTCACGCCATATTTACGGATTTTCAGGGGCGTGCTGGCTGGCTTCCTTATCATTTTACGGAATATAGTATATATAAACTATATTATATTATGGAATTGCTTTTGTTATTTTTTAAAATATGGCTGATGTGTTAGTTTTTGGAGTTACCTACACACATACTTAAATACGATCAAAACAAGAATCCAAGCAAGAAGCTAAGGCATCATTCAGCACTTTGCTGCATAACAAATTAAAAAACCTATAATGTTTGGTAAGTGTGAAGCCAACATGCAACGTTTGCACACAAAAATTAAAATCAGTTGCGTAACCAAGGTAATTTTTAAAGGTATCCTTTATACTAATCTAAGAGAAAATCACCATTATCAGGCTTTTAAAGAGTTATTTTGAAAACAGTAAGTCAAATAACTTGAAACAAAAAGTTGAATTAAAAACTAACACCATGTACATCTTTCTTATTTTAAATTATATTTCACTTTTAAATGTAATTGAACCCTGTATACAGAGTTTGGGAATCTTTGAAAAACTGAAAAATACTTTTTTACACTACTGTATATATAAGTTTTTGTAATGTAGTAGGTGTACCACCTTTACTTAATTCAGAATTTTAAGTGTTCAAGTTTCAATTCATATTCCCTACATTAAAACTCCGATACTAATTTAATTTCTAATCTCACAAGCTTTTGCTGTTGCAATGTATAGTACTGATTTTCTTAAAATTCCTTTTATGATGTTTTATTATCATACCCAACCCTTCCAAAAACAGTACGCCTTTGGCGTCGGAAGCAAGTTCTCCCAAAACTTTTGCAACGTTGCACGGAGTCGGAATTTTGCCGTTCTTTCTCTCGGTATTCTTTGTCATACACATTGCCAATGATTGATACAAAACAAAAGGTTATTTATGAATGAACCGTGAGGTCTCCTCTTATTAAGTCTATGGACAGTTCTCTTTCTATAAACCATCGACTGCATCGTTTTATATCATTTTCTCATAGGATTGCCCGACGCGAGAATCGGGTTCCAGGACGCGAACAAAGGAAATTTTGCCGCTAGCTCCACTGTTGTAGTGGGGTAAAGATCTTTTACTTGCCTATCATCGCATAGATAAAGACCTCCGGATTTTTATCCCGTCGAGAGATGTTACGTCGGCGTGTGTATCCTTTTAAATTGGAGTACTTAATGATCTATATCTAATTTTATTCGCACTCTCTAAGTGACCCCTCTTTATTATTCCTCTTCTTTGGCTACATTACGAGCCGTTACGCCATTACCACATACGGATAAAACCCATTTTGCATGATGGCTATAAGGAGGTACTGGAATTAATAGATAACATCATGGTGTGAAAAGAATGTTTCTGGACAATGTAGAATTTAATAAGTATTTGTTAGTGTATTTATAAACTCGGACTATATTGTTTCTACCATTTGAAATTCAAATAAGGTTTTCCTTGGTTTTGTATATATTCCGATATACGTTCTAACTTTGTATGATTATTAAAAATAATCATCAGTTTATATTTTTTATTGCTTTGACTAGAAGCAATGTAAATCATTAACATTAGTTACTGGTAATCTTAATACCTAATAATAAAGTTTGTAAAAAGCTTGATGCCAATTATTTATATAATAATTCTGTTTGTAGTATGCATGTAACTATATTTTTTAATATTATAATCCTAATGCAATTTGTTAATTAATATTCCACAGTACTCAATACAATAATAAATATTTATACAGGGTACTTCAGATTAACGTAAACATGCAACTACCATAATATATTCTCGGAGTCGAAATAACTTTATTTTAACTAAACTTATCGCCGCATCTTGAAACTTCTACATTTTTTTATTCTCGAGTACTTGTGCGCTGTCGTCTCTCTCTCTCCCTCTCTTTCTCCCTCTCCCCCCTCTGCCTCTCTCTCTCTCTCTCTCTCTCTCTCTCTCTCTCTCTCTCTTTAGGAGCCACAATTTAAATAGAATGTAGCTAGTTAACGTGGGCTACGAATATAGTTATCCCATACTTGACTCTTAAAATTTCATTTCAATTAAATTAATTAAAAGCTTCAGTAACTAACTGATAGTATTTTTTACATACCTATTATGATATTCTCCTTTGAACGAAAAACCATAGGGTGTTTCATTTAAAAGAAGAGCTGCTGTGAACAACTGAAAATCTTCAATAGACGAACCACCACTTTTGGTAGGTCTTTACTTGAATGATTTAAATACTTACACATACCTACGGTAATAAATAGACATCGGCGAAGTATATTTCCAGCTTTAGCCTTCTTTTGGAAACTGTTTTCCTCAATCATAACTATCACAACTGTTTCAGTATTAACTAGAATATTTATTCACTATATTTGTTTTATATTCGAATACTTGCTTATAAACTAAGTCTTCATTAATCTGTGAATTTTACTATTTGCTCAGAAATATAACGCGTTCCTACTAATTCAATTTTATTATTCCATTTATTAAATAGTAAATAGTAAAACTGCATGGCATGGGAAAGACAATGCAATGTAATGTAACCATCAGTTCCATATAAAAATAACCACACATTAAAATAAATAAAAAAATGTGTCATGTCATAGATTAATAATACAATACCTATTAAATAATTGCTACAACTCTTATGTTAATAAGTGCGGGTCAGTAATTGGATAATTGGCTAATTAGCCTGGGGAAATAATTAAAATATTATGAAACTGCCACTGATTAAAAATTACACTTTACCTTGGCCTTTTCCTCGGAATCGTACAAAGACCTGGTTGGCAACTTAGATAATACATTTTTGTTTCAAGACTGCTACAGTTTTAAGACATATTAATTTTTGAATTTATTATTTGGCTTTCCCTAGCGAGGATGTTGTAAAAAAATCCTTCAAGCTTCGTACACAACTGTAGTTATTAATACGTGCTATGGTAATAGTCCACCTATTTCTATAATTATATAAATAAAATACTACAACCGGGATTACAAAACATTAACTCGCAGGTTGTTGAGTTATCAAGGCTAAGACTTCTTAACATATTTATGTGTCGTGTGGTACACAGAAAGGTTAATTATAGGAGAATGAATATCAAGCTAGAATTTTTTAAGTGTAGCAGGAGCCCTCGTGCGGTAACAATTTGACAATTAATTTCATTCGGATGTGTCAAAATTCACGTTTTCAATTTTTAATAGAAATTTGTGTAATTTTATTGTAGTAACACAATATAGTCTACTTCGATTAGTACCTAATAACAACTTTCAGTGATTTTATTAAAATATTTGTTCATTATGGACTTTGAGGAAAAGGGTAAACTTTTATTTTGGCCAACAAAAGCTCTTCCAACCATCGAAATTACGCTCTTCCAAATTCGTTCCCTATGATTGAAAACCTTGTATATTGCACTGTTTCAGAATAGACATATTTATATCCAAATATTAAATTTTGGATTTTGATAAGTACAAATGTTTCATGGTTTGTAGTTCCGGTTTTATGAAAATATAAATGCTATTCTATAGTTGACGCAAAAAGTTAGTGTCTATGATAAAAGACAAACAGAAAGTGCCAGAAACAAATTAAAATAGGCACCATATTTTAAATGAGGTTAATAATGTGGGCCTTAAAAAAATGTTTCGATATTGGTCAATTTACAAAAGGTAAAAAAATAAGATTTTCAAAAGAACCAAAAATAGATTTTTTTTGCGGATATCTCAGAATCAAAACCCTTGAGAAATTAGAAAGCTGCATTGAGAAGACTTCCTTTGGCGTAACGATTTTCCGCATTTCACAGAAATTGTATCAATCTCTTACAATAACCGTGATATCTTAGGGAGCCCAAATTTCGGACACATTGTACAATATGTTGGAACATACCTGCCAAACGACCCTTTTTTGATAAAACCACTTTTGTTATGGCTGTTAAAATAGGTCATTTTCAAAGATCGAAAAGTAATATTTTTACAATTTTCTCGCATGTAAATAAAAAGAATGCATATACTGTATTCCTGTTGTTAATTTTATCTTACCATTATCTTATAAAGCGAAGTCTTTTTTGTTGTATTACTGCACGAGAATGGGAATGAGAATGGGGCAAATAAAACGGATCTAATATGAGATTTCACTGCTGCATCTAATTTAAATTAGGGTCACGACCTGTTTTAGCACTCCTATTAAACTTATTATATTCCCGTATTTTATATATTTTATACAAGAATAAAGAACAGCTAATAATGATTACAATCTGGTAAGAATAACGTATTTGCAATTTTACGCATTTACTTTACCGCAGTCAAAGTTTACGGAATTTATATTCTGTAAATTTTGCCGCAATAGTTGTGCCAAATTAAAGCATGTTTCGTCAGATCACCTTTCATTCTTAAGATTTATAAACACCAAATCATTTCCCTGATAGATATTGATAATCATAAAATTGATAAGAAAGTGAAATGTTAATGAGATATTAATATTGTCAATTTTTATTGACTATTGA
This sequence comes from Pogonocherus hispidulus, assembly GCA_963924545.1. Taxonomy (NCBI): domain Eukaryota; kingdom Metazoa; phylum Arthropoda; class Insecta; order Coleoptera; family Cerambycidae; genus Pogonocherus; species Pogonocherus hispidulus. The sequence continues at coordinate 15,498,457 of OZ004698.1, forward strand.
TCTTTATCTTTTCTCTACAACAATTAGAAATATTTAAATATTGGTAGACAATTTACTGCAGTGATAAGAAAGAAGGCCACAAGACGGGGCTGTTCAACGTTCAAACAAAAATAATGTATTACGTGAGCCTTTTACACCGTCAAGTACAGTCTAAGTTCCACCCTGGCCATTTATTTATTTATAAATAAACAAGTAACTAGATAAGAGATAAATAAGTAAGAGATCGATTGCACCTGGTTGATAGTGTTATACAGGGTGTCCCACCGGGCAGGGCCGCGATCGATTTATGGAAAATACGTACAGGGTGATTTTGAAAATTTGGTTATTTACAAAGGTCAGTGGGCCTACCTTTTTAAAATATTTTCACATTTCTAGCTCTTCCGGTATAACCGGAAACCGGAAGCGACGCCAACTTGCTTATTTTAAATACAACACCCTGTATGTTTTAGCAGTTTTTGGATTCTACGTCCAATTTAAAGTCGTAAAGTTTTCTATACCTAAATTCAGTTATTTTCGAGATATTTCCAGTTTTAAGAAAAAAGTGACAGTTACAGGACCATATGAAAAATGTTGAATCTTGAACAGTGGAAGACCTTTAATTACAATATTTGCAACAGTAATGGTTTAGGCATCGCTACATCTGAAAATTATTGCATAATGTCTGAGGAACATACAGGGCCCTCAAAATTTATAAGCCAATTTTATAAGAAGTTAACAAAACTCGATTTTTCAAATGGAACACCCAGTATATTATTCTGGAGTCGAAAGAAGAATTAAATTCTGGATCGAATGACATAAATTTGTATGTACCTACTAAGGTTTCCCAGTTTCAGCTAATTTTGTTATAAAAACGTGTAAAAACTGAAATATTTCATTTTGCCAAGTAGGCTGAGAAAATAAAACAATTTAGTTTGTCTGTATTATCAAATTTGTTGTCAGAAGCTTCGTCAGTATTGTTTGTGTCCACAAAAGTTTTAATAAAGATGACATCACCATTAAATTATACTTACGAAGATTATTTAAATTTATTTGTAATTTATGAACAATGTGACAAAGTTATAACAAGAACTTGCGATACATTTGTTGATATCCCCATAAACAGGAACCATCACGAGATGCTGTAAGACGCATCCTAGAGAATTTAAAAAATTTTGGTATTACGAAAGAAGGTATCCAAAGAAGAAAACTTATTGTTGATGACGAAAATATAAAAATAGCGATTTTAAGGTACTTTCGAGCTTTTGCAATGATATTAAGACAAGCTGCTCTGGAATCTGGTTTGTCTAAAAACTCAATACACAGAATTTTAAGGAACTCAATGTTCACCCATTTTCGATATGCACAACAGCTAAAAGAAACCGATTTCAGTAAAAGACAAAGATTAATTAACAAAGACAAAATATATTGTCGACACAAACAATACTGACGAGACTTCTGACAACAAATTTGACACTCGAGACAAACTAAATTGTTTTATTTTTTCACAGTCTACTTGGCAAAATGAAATATTTCAGTTTTTACACGTTTTTATAACAAAATTCGCTGTAATTTGAAAACCTTAAAAGATAGGTACATACAAATTTATATCATTCGATTCAGAATTTAATTCTTCTTTCCAACGTAGAATAATATATTGGGTGTTCCATTTGAAAAAATCAAGTTTTGTATCTTCTTAAATCGGTAAATTGACTTATAAATTTTGAGGGCCCTGTATGTTCCTCAGACATTATGCATTCATTTTCAGATGTAGCGATGCCTAAACCATTACTGTTGCAAATATTGTAATTAAAGGTTTAAGGTTGAATCTTAAACAGTTCCACTGTTCAAGATTCAACATTTTTCATATGGTCCTGTAACTGTCACTTTTTTCTTAAAACTGGAAATATCTCGAAAATAACTGAATTTAGGTATAGACAACTTTACGACTTTAAATTGGACGTAGAATCCAAAAACTGCTAAAACATACAGGGTGTTCCATTTAAAATAAGCAAGTTGGTGCCGACTTCCGGTTATACCAGAAGTGCCACAAACGTGAAAATATTTTAAAAAGGTGGGCCCCACTGACCTTTGTAAATAACCAAATTTTTCAAATCACCCTGTACAGGGTGATTCACTTTCGAGTGTGCAACATGGGTATCTCGCTTATTACAAAAGATAGACTGTAGGTTTAAATTCGGCAAAGTTGCGGAATTTTGTGCTCAATAAGTTGGTGCAAAGAAAACCCCCATATCTGCTTTTGTTTTTGAGTAAGAGGCAAAAACAATTTTTTTCCGGTTTTCGTTTTCTGGCCATAACTTCTATATTTTTGAAAATATTGGCTTATCGTTTTCACATTATTAGGACACTTTCTTGAGACAAAAACGATGCCACAAACCGTTTTTTTTAAATGTCCCTTCTATTGTAAATCATCGTCAACTTTATTTTTTCTTATGGGCGCCATATTAATTTTTCTCATATTTGAATAAACCGATTTTTTCTGAATACAACAATATAATATATGATAATATTTGCCTAAAAAATAAGGGCATTATGAAGGAAAATAGGTATTTTTTTTAAAATGTCTCTAGTTAGCCATGGCCATTCTAACAATTCTTCTAATAATTCTTGACAAACCACAAATGTCACTTATAATTTTTATAAACAGCATCTGTGGAGTACTTTTTACATTGACTAACGATGTATTCAACCGAAGAGAAACAAGATATAGATATTTATTACAGATGTAACAAAAATTTAAACAGAACAGTTGAAGAATATTTAAACACATCCTGAAAGACGACAACCATACAAGACATATATTAACTGCCATAATTTCTTAAATTACAGTGCAGTTTAGTAATATAGTATAGTATAGCAGTAGTGTAGTAGTATAGTACAGTAGTAGTAATATACCTATGTCTTGCATGGTTGTCGTCTTTCAGGATATGTGTTTAAATATTCCTCAACTGTTCTGTTTAAATTTTTGTTACATCTGTAATAAATATTTATATCTTGTTTCTTCGGTTGAATACATCGTTAGTCAATGTAAAAAGTACTCCACAGATGCAGTTTATAAAAATTATAAGTGGCATTTGTGGTTTGTCAAGAATTAACTGTCATGGCCATGGCTAACTAGACATTTTCAAAAAAATACCTATTTTCCTTCATAATGCCCTTATATTTTAGGCAAATATTAACATAATATATTATATTGTTGTATTCAGAAAAAATCGGTTTATTCAAATATGAGAAAAATTAAGATGGCGCCCATAAGAAAAAATAAAGTTGACGATAATTTACAATAGAAGTGACATTTTTTTAAAAAACGGTTTGCGGCATCGTATTTGTCTCAAGAAAGTGTCCTAATAATGTGAAAACGATAACCCAATATTTTCAAAAATATAGAAGTTATGGCCAGAAAACGAAAACCGGAAAAAAATTGTTTTTGCCTCTTCCTCAAAAACAAAAGTAGATATGGGGGTTTTCTTTGCGCCAACTTATTGAGCACAAAATTCCGCAACTTTGCCGAATTTAAACCTACAGTCTATCTTTTGTAATAAGCGAGATACCCATGTTACACACTCGAAAGTGAATCACCCTGTACGTACTTTTCCATATATCGATCGCGGCCCTTCCCGGTGGGACACCCCCTGTATAGCTATTTTTTCCGTGATGTCAGATACATCCGTTTGTAGTACGTTATCCGTACATTATACAGGTTGTTCCTTAATAATGTCATGTCCATACTATAGGAGCTAATTCCTTGCCCAATTTTACGACTAAGAGTACAAATAAACGTGTGTCCTAAATTGCCTCCAAATTGGAATTTAGATTATTTGAACATTTAAAATTACCCAAAATATTGCTATATTCATGAAAAATGTTGAACTGAGCGTGTTGGGTTCTATTCTATACCTAATTTTAATAAATTATAACTACATATAACATAATTGATTCCACATTAAATATACATAATATTTTGTAATTATGGCCTTATGTCTTGTATCTAAAAGTAATGTAATTGAAAGGCGCAGCTTACATAAACACTTTGTGTGTAGAACTAAAAAAACTGTGATAAAGGTCAATATAATGTAGTTGAATATGCAACAGTACCAATTATTATTGTGTCACTCGGCAAGATTGTATTATGCTTACCATATATTATATTAGTAATTTAAATATATTTTTTTAAATTGCATAATAAGCTAGGCGGACTCTACAATCAACTACCTGCTATAATTAAATAGGTACTGACATCTTTTTGTCTTCTGAATACATTTTTATAAAATCAAATACTTAGGTGCCCTAAGAATGGAGAATTTGTTATTTTTATTAGAAATTATCGTACAACGGCGGAGTACAGCATAAGCCGGAACTGACTACAAACAACAAAGTAATAAATTTCTATACTTTTAGACAAACGGAACGTATGTATCCTACACTTACTTCTTCAGGTAGGCAAACCACAATAAGCAATTGTTAGCTATACAACTTTTTAAACTATTTTTGAACAGGTATCTTATTATAAAAAAAGTATTACATGGAAAACATTTACACGTTGTTGAGAGAAACTATTTCTTTATTAAATGTGAAACCCTATATTTTATTAAAAACTCAAACAAAGCGCTTTTTGTGGATTACAAGGCCTATAGCCTTATGGATTTGTTTCTTAACACTAAGGGAAATATGATCAAAATCATAAGGCATTAAAGCATTGTGAAACATTGTCCAATTTTTTTCTTCAATAATCTCTCAACACATTGCTTTTATGGTGAACTCTTGGGCATACTTTAATACTATTTAAAACGGGCCAAGGTGTTGTTGAATCACGGTCTGTCTCATGGTTTAAAGTTGGAGACTTTGGATCTTCGCTACAGTTGAAGAGTTCGGTCAGCTAAAAGATTTACCTACCTTGATTTCCTTATCTTCTATGAAATGGATTATTTCCTTCAGTATTTTCTTTGAAATATTTATTAACACTTAATTTTTTAAAATACTGAAAATCAAGAAGTGTATTCAAGAAACAACATTCTAGCTGAAGTTGTAGTGGTTAGCGTTGAGTATATTTAGAAATATTGATGTTAATTAATAAAGTAAAAAAAGTTTCATTCATAACAGTAGGTACTTTCATGAATTGTGATATGAAAATATATTTTTTCATAATTATTCAGCCCCACATTTTTTTATGGTGCTTTGGCACTGACATTGCAATAATTTTAGAACGACATTCTGAAAACTCAGTTTGTACTTTTTTGATATCTGCAATTGAAGTTTTAAAGAGGATAGTCACCTATATAAAAGACACATTGTTTCTTGCATGAAGTCCTAAGGTCTTAGAAGTATTTGCATACGGAATTTAAAATTTATATAATATTATCTGATGTTTCGAACAACCTCTACGTTTTGTAACCTCAAAGAGTTATATATTTTTGGATTAAGAAAAAATAGCTTTTATTTTTCATATAGGGTGTAAAAAAAGTTAGTTTTTTTGTACACCTTGTATATTTTTGAAGTACCTAATTAAAAATTTTAAGGATTTAAATAATAATTCTATCTATATAATAATTCCAGCATGGTTACAAATATGTAACTATAGTAGATAGGCACACCGCAAGGACAGAAGTATATATTTTGCTGTTTCTATTCATCTGCCTACCGAAGTGTAATTTTCTTTTTGGTTTTACTCATTCTTTTGAACTCATATATAATAGAGCAATGTCCAAAAGCCTGTATGAAGCGTTAATTCCGATTTATCTAAATATTTAGTAAAACCTATTCACTTAGTTTTGCTCTGAAGTTAACCCCTCCAGTATAACAAACCTGTAATTGGTGGAAAGATAGTGGGGTACAGCACCTAAACCCCATTGAGTCCCTTGTGCATCTGGGTAATTAATTGTCTTCCCTAAACAGCCAACCAACTAACCTATTGTAGCAAATATGGTGGTGAATGCCACCACGTAAGCGAACTCCCAGTATCAGGATTTTGGTTTGCTTTCCTCTTTTCCTACTTTTTCTATCATCAAGCTTTTTGCTATCATACAGATAATGGTTCTGGTTCTGGTCCTCATTCTATAGCAAAAGTAATTTGAAAGTTGATTATCTGTTTCGATACAGACACAGATATTTATGTAGATATTTTATTTCTGTGTTTTCAAAACTGTAAAAAAAATAATGAGAAAAGAAACAGAAAAGATATATTTTACGGTACTGTATACCTGCAAATTGTATTTGTTATTTATTAATACTATTTTAGTTTTAATTTAGTTTTCATGTGTCAACATTAGTCGTTATTGAAAATATTGTGGTCGATATCTAATGAAATAAAATTTTGTTTCAGGTACTGCTAGGTATGCGAGTATAAATACACATTTAGGTATAGAACAATCCAGAAGAGATGATCTGGAATCCTTAGGTTATGTTTTAATGTACTTCAATAGAGGTTCTTTACCTTGGCAAGGTTTAAAAGCAGCTACCAAAAGACAGAAGTACGAACGTATATCGGAAAAGAAGATGTCTACGCCAATTGAGGAACTTTGTAAGGTACTACATTTAATTTTATTTCCTTTTTCCTGCTAACATGACAATTAATTATTCTTATATTAGTTACTGATATTATGTACTTGTTTTCTGTATAAGATTCTCTGTACCTTATTATGAGGATTTCAATTAAAAATAGGAAATATTGAGAGTAAATTACCTAGATATTATAAGAGTTAGTGTCAACTAATAGCACATTATTTTGGGTTCATCCCTAAATCTTTTTTTGTTTTAAAGTTTATGTCCTTGCAATCATTTGAATGGACTCCCAACTGTTTTGATTTAAAGGATTCTGGATATATTCTTGACACAAAAACAATGCACAGTACTGGAGTTGTGGATGGATTCTTGTGAAACCTGTTGTTAGTACTAGAAGCAAATACTTAAAAACAAACAATTTGTTCCTCAAACTGAAGAAAATGTAGATAGTTTGGATGATTCATATTAAAATTATTAACTTTCCAATTGAAGGTACAATATACAGAGCTCCAAATAAAGATTTGTTCAATTTGAAGACAAGGACGAGTCGATAGTAAGTAAAATGTATATTAAACAGAAAAAGATCAGTGCATGGGTGGGAGCCTTAATTTCAATGGGATATATATGGGTGGGAGACGTCACACCTAATATTTCACATGGATATGATATAGTGAGGGGCGGTGGAGTGATAGAAGAGTGGCTCTCAGCTGCATTCCCCCGTAAATAACAAATTAGGAGTTATTTTTGGAGTATTCTGTTATTTATCTTTATTTAACTATCATATATCGTCAAATTGAACACATTTTCATTTGTGGCTCTGTATAACATATCAATTTGAATAGTTAATCTTCTTGAAGCCCTGGCCAAAGTGACTTTGATATTTACATAGTATTGGTCAGAAGAAGTAATTCAGATAACTGTGAAAGGAAATAATGTAAAGTTTCATATCAATCTATATTAAATATCGTCAAATGTTCCATTGTTATTGAGACTAGTATTCTCAATCAAGAGAAAGCTAAGGGTTATAATTTCTCTGAATTATTCCTGTTTTCCCAGATCCTCATAAATATAAGAACAATAAATGATATAGAGGTTTGTTTTAGGGATACCCTGTAGAATTTCCAACTTATTTAAATTATTGCCGGCAGTTAAGGTTTGAAGAAAGGCCAGATTATAGTTATTTGCGGCAATTGTTCAGAACATTATTCCATAGACAAGGTTTTACATATGATTATGTATTTGACTGGAATATGCTCAAATTCGGTAAGATTAAATTTCAGATATAGTGGAGTAAAAACAAGGGAAAAAGTCGCTTCTATCTCGAAAAAATTTTTTTTAAGGTATAACCACATGAAACCTATACAGGATCATTGGTTGGGTCCTTGTGCATGTGAAATGACTAATTACGACATCTTTAGGGGGGTCAGACATTTTTTATCCCCAAAAATGTCAATAATTTGTCAAAATGTTATATTTATGTTTTTTAAGACATACCACGCGATAACTTCGAAACTAATTAACTTATAAACATGAGGTTTTTTTTAATCGATTGAGGACATATAGGCGGTCATAACTATACTAATTTAAGTCACCTGGTTTGCGTATTTTTTCTTGGAGAATGGAGTAAACTCGAAATTTTACTTTTATTGCTGCATGATTTTCGGTAAGCGAGAAACTTTTTTATTTCAAGGAATTTTGCCATAGTATCTGCGTATGAATTAAAGAAAAAATATTGAAAAAGTTTTTAGATAAAGAACTAACCTTCTGTGACAAACAATTTTCGAGTTATCGCTATTTAAAGTTAATAACACAGAGGCGCGCTGTGCCGCGCGACGTGCTTTGGAAGACGCTATCGTACCGCGCTCTCGATGCGTTTTGAAGGCCCACTTGGGTGATCTCCAGACCAATATAAAATATCCAAAAAGAATTTTGTATTAAAAAAATAATTTAATGTTCTAGTATAATATATATTTTCTAATTTCATATGATTCGATAAATATTTTCTATCAGGAACACAAATTTCCATGATATTTACATTCATATTTTTAATATAAAGTTAAAACACGAATTACAAAAAAAAGGACAGAAATTTAAAAAAATTTGAATTTTCTAGACTCCGAATCTGATGAACTGAGGTCTTCGTTTTGTGGTCTGTTACTATATAATGGGTGGTATGAATAAAAACGAAGTACCTGCTACTACTACAAGTATTAGTATATTCTACATAGTATTTACTTTAAAACGAAGTAGATAACTACATTTCAAAGTACTCCCTTCTATTTTTCCGGAAATGCTAAAAATAATAGAATTCTTCTAAACATTATAATTACTTTAATACTTTTTACTGGTAAATACTTCCATTTTAACAACAACTGAAATATTTTCTCCGTCATTAGCGAAGTTGATATCATGGCAGCCTCATCGTGCGTGCTACAAAGTGATTACTTTAAAAATGGTTCAAATACATAGAAATAAAATTTATTCTGCAAGAAGACACTACGACGCTGATACCATATACCGTCAAATATTTAGGTAAACAATTAAGTACCATCAATTTAAAATATTTTATGTTTATATTTTTCATCTAGGTTTAGTAGGGTAAACGTTACTTTCTCGTTACTCGTTGCTCTTCTATCACACTTCCTTCATCCGAAGACATCTTAAAGGACTGTTGATGTTATAAATACATACAAAACTGAAACTGTCTCCCAAAAACTTTTAAACATGTATATCTTGTTAGCCAGGGCCTGGCGCACGGCGTATGTGTGACGGAAGTAAGTACAAGTACACATTTCAAAGAATGTATTTTAAAGTAGATATTACGTAGAATATACTAATACTTGTAGTAGTAGTAGCAAGTACTTCGTTTTTATCCATACCACAAATTACATATTTACATTCGTCGCAACATTTTAATCCTTGGGCTAAACACCTATTATGGTTGCAATTTTTGTCAATCCGATGTTCCGACAGAAATTGCAACAATAGTAAGTGCACGCATTTAGCACAAAGATTAAGATGTTGCGACGAATGTAAATATGCAATTTGTGGTATGGATAAAAACGAAGTACTTGCTACTACTACTACAAGTATTAGTATATTCTACGTAATATCTACTTTAAAACGAAGGATTTACTAATTTCCGGTTAGTATCTACTTTACTTGTCATAGAACATGCTTCACCACAAAGTATAATATACTCCATATTATGAAGTATCTACTTAACAAGTGTAGTACATTCTTTGAAATGTGTAGTACTTACTTCCGTCACACATACGCCGTGCGCCAGGCCCCGGCTAACGAGATATACATGTTTAAAAGTTTTTTGGAGACAGTTTCAGTTTTGTATGTATTTATAACATCAGCAGTCCTTTAAGATGTCTTCGGATGAAGGAAATGTGATAGAAGAGTAACGAGTAACGAGAAAGTAACGTTTTCCCTACTAAACCTAGATGAAAAATATAAACATAAAACATTTTAAATTGATGGTACTTAATTGTTTACCTAAATATTTGACGGTATATGGTATCAGCGTCGTAGTGTCTTCTTGCAGTATAAATTTTATTTCTATGTATTTGAACCATTTTTAAAGTAATCACTTTGTAGCCCGCACGATGAGGCTGCTATGATATCAACTTCGTTAATGACGGAGAAAATATTTCAGTTGTTGTTAAAATGGAAGTATTTACCAGTAAAAAGTATTAAAGTAATTATAATGTTTAGAAGAATGCTATTATTTTTAGCATATCCGGAAAAATAGAAGGGAGTACTTTGAAATGTAGTATCTACTTCGTTTTAAAGTAAATACTATGTAAATATTTACTACTACAAGTATTAGTAAATATACTAATACTTGTAGTAGTAGCAGGTACTTCGTTTTTATTCATACCACCCATTATATAGTAACAGACCACAAAACGAAGATCTCAGTTCGTCAGATTCGGAGTCTAGAAAATTCTAATTTTTTTAAATTTCTGTCCTTTTTTTTTGTAATTCGTGTTTTAACTTTATATTAAAAATATGAATGTAAATACAATGCAAATATGTGTTCCTGATAGAAAATATTTATCGAATCATATGAAATTAGAAAATATATATTATACTAGAACATTAAATTATTTTTTTAATACAAAATTCTTTTTGGATATTTTATATTGGTCAGGAGATCACCCAAGCGGGCCTTCAAAACACATCGAGAGCGCGGTACGGTGCGATAATTTGATAGCGTATTCTAAAAGCACGTCGCGCGGCGAAGCGCGCCCCTGTGTTATTAAATTTAAATGGTGATAACTCGAAAACTGTTTGTCACAGAAGGTTGGTTCTTCTTCTAAAAACTTTTTCAATATTTTTTCTTTAATTCATACGCAGATACTATGGCAAAATTCCTTGAAATAAAAAAGTTTCTCGCTTACCTAAAATCATGCAGCAATAAAAGTAAAATTTCGAGTTTAGTCCATTCTCCTAGAAAAAATATGCTAACCAGGGGACTTAAATTAGTATAGTTATGACCGCCTATATATCCTCAATCGATTAAAAAAAACCTCATGTTTATAAGTTAATTAGTTTCGAAGTTATCGCGTGGTATGTCTAAAAAAACATAAATATAACATTTTGACAAATTATTGACATTTTTGGGGATAAAAAATGTCTGACCCCCCTAAAGATGTCGTAATTAGTCATTTCACATGCACAAGGACCCAACCAATGATCCTGTATAGGTTTCATGTGGTTATACCTTTAAAAAATTTTTTTAAACATTTTTCTAGCGATTTTACTCCACTAATATTTTATTTTTGGTTTGTGAAAAAGTGCTTGCCACCTTATCTGCTTGTTTTTAAAATAATTTTTCCAATATGTATACAATATTTTCTGTAGATTTCAATGATTTATTTATTGCGATAAACAGGTCACAACTTAAATTACCTATTTCTATTATGACCAGAAATATAACTACAATGTGAAACAAAAAATAATGACAAGGAAGAACTATTACAAGAACATATGAATTTTGTTAGACAGCTTATATAAAAATATTAATAGTTAGGTCAATGATCTAATTTATTTTAGCATTGGAGACAACCATATCAGACACTATATTATTGTATTCATTACTCAATTCAAATATGCAGTGTGGATAAAAAGTGTGGAATAATAGTTATTTGTTTAACTAGTACAAAAAATACACGTTTTTGGGATGAAGGAAAGGGTTGTCGAACGACGCGTAGCAGAGTCCGGCATCGGAGTCACTATCTGTTTCTATTTTTCTATTTAATTAAACTTTAATATATTATGTGACATGCAATGTCAATGTCAAATTACTTTTCGGTACTGTAAAACTGTACAATAATCTCTTTTTTGTACTGTTGCTATGGCGATCTCAAACAGTCCCGAAATGGCTCTCTTTTTATACAAAATAATTTAATGTTGTAGTGTTTTATTCGTATGGTTGGAAAAAAATAAATGTTATTTGTTATTTTACTACAAATATATTTTGGGAAATTCCTCGAACAAGTCGATTTTTAATTTTAATTGTGCATCTATTGATTTTACACTTTTAAGAACATCAATGCGGCTTCGGATATTATGAGATCTACTGTTTTTATAATTAGAATACTCCTCGGAATACCTTATATATTTGTTAAATTTTTTTGTTTGGGCTTTCTCTCTCGAATACATTAAGATAGGAGTTATCTCCTATCTATGGGACACTTTTGGGCATATATCACTTATTATTATAGATAGACAAATCAAATCCCTTATCAGTGTATTTGTGAGGGAACTTTCTAACAAAACATTAAACACACTATGAAATCAAAATCTATGTGTCCAGCGATGTTATTCAGATACATATTGATAACAAACAGATTATTAAATTTTATTCCTAACTTTAGTCCCTCATTGTATAAAGATATACAGGTTATTTCATAAAAAACTTTTTTTCCAACCATATAAATAAGACACTATAACATTAAATTATTTTGTATAAAAAGAGGGCCATTTCGGGACTGTATTTTTTGTACTAGTTAAACCAATAACTATTTTGTCAACCCTGTATTTCTATAGAAAATGTTGGTTGAGTTTGTTGAAATCTATGAAAAATAGTTTTTTCGAAGAAAATGTCATTTAACAATTTCCTATAAACTAAGAAGATAAGGTGGTGAGTAGTATTTCATGAAAAGTTCTATCTATTCATTATTTATAAATGATTTTATTACAGGAGGCTCCAGAAGTAGTCACTGCGAAGAAAACAGTGGACGGGCAGGCACCAGATATGGATCTCATGCAGCAACTCCTGCCGATTCCACTCCTACTGTGCCACAATCTAGAACGAGGAGGCTACACGATAGTCGAATGGATATGGTACCGGGTAACGCTACTGCGGCGAACACACTAGATGACGTTATTACAAGTAGTAAGTTAATTGTTCGCACTTATTTTTAAGTTGTTAGTATTTATTGTAACAATAGATGTTTTTAAACAAACCCGAGAAATATATAAATTTTCACTAACAGCAGATTCTGTATGTGGTTCAACATATTTTTGCATCTAGTTACTGAACATCATAAAAAAAATAAGTAAAACTGCGCTCATTTTGTAAATATAATATAAATTTATGCTTTGAGCAAGATTTATTAAACATATATCTATGAAAGATTTAAAAGAAAATTCCAGTGTGAAAAGATAAAATAAAATTGCCTTCATATTTTTTTTTCTTAGTATCCTGCATCCCCGTCATTAGGCATGCTTGTCATGTTATTTCTATGGCTTACTTTTCTGTACTATGCATCACATGTTTGGTCAGGCACGGGAGAAGAATGTAGTACATTCAACAAGGCCCATTCAAAATGAAAGCCAAACAAACGAATCGTAGCCAGAGCAAAAAATCTACAGGGTGTCTCACGGTGACGGTCCATTAGAAGTATCTGGAGAACCAATTAAGCTATTAATTTGAAATTTGAGGTGAAGTCAAAATGGGCCATGATCTACTTGATGAAAATGTTTTGCAGTTTCTACCACTTCCGGTTAAACCGGAAGTCTACATTAACTTCGTTAATTTAAATGGGACACCCTTTATATTACTGCATTTTTGGATTCTACGAGACATTCTAAACACATTTCATGTAGGATGTCCTATCTTCAACTGTTTTTGAAATATTGACAGGTGAATATTGACATTTTGCAACTTTGACACCCTGTAAAATCTAAACGGTTAGAGATCAAGCAAAATGATTTGCACACCTATCTGAACTTTTCATAAGCTATCGTTTGACACTAATTTCAGATTTTCTAGAAATAAAAAATTTTCGATTAAATTTAATGTCATCTGAAATTAATGTGAAACGATAGCTTATGAAAAGTTAAGATTAGGAATATGCAAACCGGTTTGTTTGATCTCAAACCGTTTAGATTTTACAGGGTCTCTAAAGTTGCAAAATGTCAATATTCACCTGTCAATATTTCAAAAACAGTTGAAGATAGGTATAGGACATCCTACATGAAATGTGTTTAGAATTTCACGTAAAATCCAAAAATGCAATAATCTATAGGATTTCCGATTTGAAATAACGAAGTTAACTACTTCCGGTATAACCGGAAGTGGTAGAAACTGCAAAATATTTTCATCAAGTAGATCATGGCCCACTTTGACTTCACATCAAATTTCAAATTAATAGCTTAATTGCTTCTCCAGATACTTCTAATGGACCGTCTCTGTGAGACACCTAGTATAACGTTATTCAAATAATATACTCAGTATAACTTCGGTGGGACTAAATATAAATACAGACACAAATAATAATCAAGTGGATGTAAAATACTAAATCGTTGAAACTTTGATTGTAATTTTATAAAGATTATATAAAAATAGTATTAATTTCCTACCTTGGATTACTAGATGTCACACTAAACTACCCAGGTGCCTATCGCTCACTGACTGTCCTTGATCGTGAGATCGTGCTTTCAAGTTAAACACGGTGATTTGCTACCCAATCGTACTAAAATTTGTACAGGGCGATTCCTTTCAATATCTGTGGAAAAAAATCTAAACCTGCCTTGTGCTAATGGAAATCGGATGAAATTAGTGTCATTAGTTAACTTTTAAAATATTCTTGTAAATACAGCAGTTATAACATCCAGGTGACTGCGATGTGCAAAAGTTGGATTTTAGCTGCAACTGTTTGAATACTTGCAGTCTAACATTGACTCTCCCATTTTCGTGGTTTATGTTCTATGTTTAACTATTGTTTATATTTAATTATATGTACAGTTCGTTCTAAATACTTAAATATTAATTTTGAAAATATCTTATTAATCTTATCTTATGTTCCATGAGTTAGTTTATTAAACAAAATCTGTTTCTAACTATTTTCTATTTTCTTCTAAATTGCAATATGTTCTGAGATAATGGACAATCAGTTTAGAAGTTTGAAGATTTGAATTAGCTCAGCCAAAGGTACAGATATAACGTTTCTAATCTTTAATCTGTAATGCCGTTGGATTAACAATTTAAACGATTATATATTCTACCACTTCTGATACTGATGCCTTCAACTTTCAGATATTGGTAATAGTTTTTATTTTTATCTTTCTTTTTTTTAGATTCACCTAGAATGTATGACAGCCATGAAAGACGAGTATCAATGAGACTAAGAGCTGGGCAAGGAGCTCCGAATGCGTCAACTTCAGATTTAAGCACTTCCAAACAAGCAAAGTGAGTTACAACTTTATTATTTTATTTCATTAGAAATATCAATTGACATGCTTGATATTTTTATTATTATACTTCTGAATAAGACGAAAAATTGTCATTCATGTTTTTCTCAAAATTAATCAGTTTACGTAGCAACCAATTTAACATTATTTTTTTTTATACATTTTGTCAAGATTATCATCTAACAAGGTTTATTTTAATGCAAATGCAAGATATTCTTTGGTTTTAATACTATAAAGGGTTTGGTTCCCAATATGCAAGAAAATATGTATAGGGCGTCTCTTATCACAAAAGTTTATAGCATTTTTTTGCCGCACAAAAAATATTGAAATATGAGGTTAAGATTTTCGGTTATCTTATATGAGTAACTAACGTTTTTGTAAGCTTTTGTGTTAAATTAACTGAACTGTCTTATTTTCATATTATTATAAAACCTTGGTTATTTTAAATGCAAAAATCTGTTAGACCGGCAGTTAGTGACAGATTTTTTTGTTGTGATTTAGTCAGTATGCCTTTCAGAGCGTATTAAGATGCGTATACTCTCGAAAAATAATGAATCAAAGAGTCATCCTGGTTTCGTATAGAAAAGTCAGTCTTCATTTGTTCTCAAATTATGCGTTTTAGTACGAATTTAGTCAGGCTACCATGTATTTTACAATGAAGTTCAACTCAAGAAATTCCTCGAAAAACCACCGGCACACCGTTAACGTGGGTCCAAAAAGCTATTATGGTCATGTGAGCTTTTATTTCAATAATGAATTTATCCACTTTTCTGAACAGGCTGCCAATGATGATAAATATACAAGTTGGTGTATGCCCAAGTACATTTTACATTGAAAAAATCTTGCTAATTACAAAATTATAGAATAATAGCCACTATGCCCTAGTTGATCTCGATGAAGCATCTGGCGACTTCCACAGGGATACTGGAGTATTGCCAGTCGGGACACATTGTCCGTGAAGTAGTTGTTTTCGGCATCTCCTTCAAATAAAAAAGTAGGAGTGGCACCTGTGGAAAAGCAAGTCGCTATCTGTCTGTCAATTTGACAATAATTGTCAGACGGATAGTAGCAAAGACCAGAAGGGCGCATTACGGTGTGCTTCTCACCACTACTACTTCCCCACTAGTAGGGCTTCTCTACTGTTAGAGCCTTGTTGGCTATATTGGATGACGTGATGTCCTATATTGGAGGGCCTTGATAGGGGAAATTCTACTCATGCCATAATGTGTGATCTCACCAAGGCGTTTGACTGCGTAAATCTGGATATACTCCTACAAAAATTAGAATATTATGGTATATGCGGTAATGAGCTGAAGTTATTCCACTCATACCTAAATGGCAGGCAACAATGTGTGTGCCTTGAAAACTGTAAATCAACACTAATGCCAGTTAAGGCAGGTGTACCTCAGGGTTCTGTACTGGGTCCGATATTTTTTCTTATTTATATTAATGATTTACCTGTGAATATTAATAAGGCATTGTGTGTTCTTTTTGCGGATGATACGACCTTGTTAACCCGTGGCAATGATCTTGATAGCAGAGACAGTTTGAATCTTGCTAATGACTGGTTTACAGCAAATAACTTGAAATTAAATTTATTAGGTACTATCCTGGGTCCTGGTTTAA
Source organism: Pogonocherus hispidulus (assembly GCA_963924545.1). NCBI lineage: Eukaryota > Metazoa > Arthropoda > Insecta > Coleoptera > Cerambycidae > Pogonocherus > Pogonocherus hispidulus. Next base: position 15,515,290 of record OZ004698.1, read on the forward strand.
CCTGGAAACCTCATACAGGGTGTCCACCTAGTGCGCGTAAGTCCAATATCTGGGTTAATAAAAGAGATAACTTAATTTTTTTTTCTACAGGGTTGTCTAATATCCCGAGCTGCACAAAATGAAAATATATTTACATATTCAGGGTGTTCAGTTTTTCCTGGACAGGTACCAACTTCGTTTTTCTAAATGGAAATATATATTTTTTATTGCTTTTTCGAACTAAACCCTTGATTTTAGTAGGACTTTCATCAGCCTTCCCTATACCTAACTTAAACTGTTTTTGAAATATTGACGGGTGAATATTGACATTTTTGCAACTTTGACACCCTGTAAAATCTAAGCGGTTTGAGATCAAGCAAAACGGTTTGCACATTTCTATCTTAACTTTTCATAAGCTATCGTTTGGTACTAATTTCAAATTTATACAGGAATCAAAAATTTTCAAAATTTTCAGAAAATTTTAAATTTTTGGATAATTCTGAAATTAGTACCAAACGATAGCTTATGAAAAGTTAAGATAGGAATGTGCAAACCGTTTTGCTTGATCTCAAACCGCTTAGATTTTACAGGGTGTCAAAGTTGCAAAAATGTCAATATTCACCCGTCAATATTTCAAAAACAGTTTAAGTTAGGTATAGGGAAGGCTGATGAAAGTCCTACTAAAATCAAGGGTTTAGTTCGAAAAAGCAATAAAAAATATATATTTCCATTTAGAAAAACGAAGTTGGTACCTGTCCAGGAAAAACTGAACACCCTGAATATGTAAATATATTTTCATTTTGTGCAGCTCGGGATATTAGACAACCCTGTAGAAAAAAAAATTAAGTTATCTCTTTTATTAACCCAGATATTGCACTTACGCGCACTAGGTGGACACCCTGTATAAATAGGCTCTGCTCAAAGCTTGCCATGCAGATGTTCTTTATATATGTGACAGTTAAGACCTTTTGTCACTATGGGGTAACTCTAGTAGTTCACATAGAGTATTTGTAATGCAAAAAACAGGTGTTCGTCTTCTTGCGGGGGTTCCCACTTTGGCTCACTGCAAAGAAATCTATATTAAATATAAAATTCTTCCACTGGCATGTCTCTACTTACTTGATTCGCTCCAACTTGTTCATTCAAATCTGTGTAATTTGAAATCTCATTCTGATATACATCAGTATAATACAAGACATGCATATCTTTTTTACATTTTTTTTTAATACGATAAACCCGCACAACTAGTATGCCATTTTTATTTTAACAAAGTTAATTAACAACTATAATTATAAGCCAAGAGCTATAGTGATTAAAAACAGAAAAAAAAAATTATAATATATTTTTTTTTGTTTGTCAAACCTGTACAACTTGTATGTACTCCCCGCACTCTATGTGTGTATAACTTTTTTGTTTTGCTTAAGTATATCGTGAATACATCAACGATGGAATGGCATATTGATTAAATACACTGAAAATAAATTGTTTTTCGATTTTACAACTTCATTTTCATTTTTTAATATGATAACCCGCTCAACTCATATGCCATTCTCCATAATGTATATTTCATAACGTTCATAACAATAAATTTTTTATTGACTAAAGTCACGGAATATAATAATAATAATAATATCTCTATCCCTCATTCTCATCTTAGTGATGAGCCCGGAAGTCAGATACTTGTGTGGGAGAGGAAGCGGCATATTATTATTTTGCGGGCCGCGAGTGCGCCCAGGAACGACTTACGATGTTGTATCTTTGACTACCATTTAGTACGAGAATAAGGGAAACCTGGAAAACCTCATTAATTAAAGTGTACAGTAGGTTGTTAGCCATTTATACAGTGATATTGAGTACTAGTTGCATATTAAGAACGCTACCAGCCTTATACACACGGATTTAATATTGGAGCAATTAGAAAAAGTTGATCACGGTGAGAATCGAACCGTCGTCAACCGCGGAGAACAATTAAAAATCAGACGTCTTAACCGCTCGGACACCGAGCTCCATAAGCTCCATAAGCTCCATATATTATTCTATACATAACTTTACGTGATGTTTTCAATGTAAAATGTACTTGGGCATATGCAAACCTGTATGCCATCTTATTTTTCAGCAGTCTTATAAGAAACACTTGTATACTTATCATTGGTAGCCTATTCGGAAAAGCAGGAAAATTCTTATTCAAATACAAGCTCACGTGACCATAACAGTCCTTTGGACCCAGGTTAACGGTATGCCAGTGGCTTTCCAAGGAATTTTTTGTGTTCAAATTTGCAGACAAATGAAGACTCATTCATTCATTTTGATTAATTTCTTTTCGTCATGAGAATATATGCTTCATAATACTACCCTCTGAAAGGCATACTGACTGAACTCACAACCAAAAATCTGTCACTAACTTCCCATCTATGTACAGCATTTAAATCATCATACAACATGAGAGACCTGAACAATATAATTTTTATTAAAACCAAAATATTGATAAGTTTGCTTTTTTCTGCCTTGTCCTTCACTGGGATGCTAATTTCTTGTGTCTTCGATTCGGAACATATTTTATCTCTAGAACACCCTGTATGTTTGTTCTGAGATAGAAATAGCCAAAAAATTACAGACATTCTTGCTTTAGATAAACCTCAAATCGTAACTGCATAAAGAAAATTAATTTTCTTACAATCTGCCCATTTAACTGATCGATTTTGTTTTGTTTTTTTTTCTGTTCCGTTTTCTCATCAATTCATTCACCGACAATGCTCATCACACCACCACTACATCTCACCAACAATAAAAACCAACCATTCGATTCGATCACCCTCTGACAACAACGAAACCTATGTGTGTTTTTTGTTTGTTCTGGAAGCGCCTCCGGAGTGGCAATGGCGCCTCCCAGCTCGACGGCGGGGCAGGTCGGCCTGCCTAGGAGAGGTAGCGCGTCCAAAGACCCGCCTGCCCGGCTGAAAAAGTGAGGAAACGTCGAGTTAGCTTCTTAACAACACAACCTTGTAATTGGTGAGGTTTATGTAATGTTTTAAAGTTTTTTATACTATGATTGCCAAGCTAAAGGATATGTTTTTGAATATATGATAAATATGAATAAAATGAGTTGCCTTGGTTACATACCAATTTGGAAATTCCATACCAATGAGATATATTTTTTGGTAGATACATTATTATTTCTTTTTATTACATGAAAGGGTCCAAATAAAAATTATTTATGTTTATAACCCTTTTGACAGAAAAATATTCTCAAAAATTGATACTGTTATGTACAAGGTGATTAGAATTAAATTATAGTGTAGTATATATTTTTTTCTGTAAATGTACCGGGTGGCCAAATTTGCTTGCTATTATAGGACAACTTGAGAACTAAGAGAGATACAAAAAAAATGACCCCCCTTTCTCGAGCTCTTTTTCTGAGACAAACCTAATGCCGAAATGCAAAATGGCCCATCTTCTTTTGTTTTTGATATATTAGCGAATATTCGATTTTTTAAATTTTCGATGCCTGCGCATATCTCGGTTATTTTAGATATTAGAAAAAAACAACTTATATGTTCTTCAGACACTTTTTTAAAAGGAATGCAGTGGCGTAGACAATGTTTTAATAAGTTGTTAAAATTTCGAGTTATGACATAAACTTGTATTTTTTTAAATGAAAATCGTAGTCGCCTATGAGTTAGTTAGAAAGATAATTTTTTTCTCTTTTCAGCTATATATAATATGTGTGGTTAATTTATTCGGCTTGACTATTTTTTAAGGAATCTTAGAACTTTTAAGGTTATTAATAGCTGCCATTTTGTTTTGGCATAGTGGGCGTAACTTCACAGTTATAATTGTTTCTTATATAATATTCCAGCATTTTTCATAATTTTGAAATGCCATTCTTGAAATTTAAAAGTATTCTAAAATTTCTAGGAAACAACTATTCGCAGATCAATTATTATAAGCGGTATAAATTACAGATACAAAGTGATAAATGCAGTTAGAACTGTCAGTAACTTAAATTTCAAACAAAAGATATACGTCTACTACGCGAAAATGAAATGGAAGCTATTAATAACCTTAAAAAGTCAAAGATTCTATAAAAAATAATTAAGTCGAATAAATTATTCACACATATTATATATCGCTGAAAAAAGAAAAAAATTATCTTTTTAACTAAATCAAAGCCGACTACGATTTTCATTTAAAAAAATACAAGTTTATGTCATAACGCGAAATTTTAACAACTTATTAAAATATTGTCTACGCCACTGCATTGCTTTTAAAAAAGTGTCTGAAGAACATATAAGTTGTTTTTTTCTAATATCTTAAATAACCGAGATATGCGTAGGCATCGAAAATTTGAAAAATCGAATATTCGCTAATATCTCAAAAACAAAAGAAGATGGGCCATTTTGCATTTCGGCATAAAGTTTGTCTCAGAAAAAGAGCTCGAGAAAGGGGGGTTAATTTTTTTGTATCTCTCTTAGTTCTTGAGTTGTCCTATAATAGCAAGCAAATTTGGCCACCCGGTATATCACAGAAATTAAATGAGAATGGGAGTCTTTATTGTAGTTGCTGTATTTCAAATTAAAAATAATATTGTATGGCCATTCCTTTACAGAAGAGAATATATAATAATATTAGCCAGTCGGGAGATTATTCAAGTAAGCTATAGTTTTTGCGTGACTAAAATAATAAAATTTTTGCTTGTCATAATTATCGTTCCGTTGTCATTTTTAGTAATAATGTGGAGCCTGTATTACATGTAATACTATCAACTCAACACCAATCACTCGTCAGCTAGCTTATAAGTGGTTTTATTTTAATATAGGCAATTTTCTTTGGGCTATTTATACCTGCTTTTTCTCGTACACACTGATGTATCTGTATAATATATTGCAATGTGTATTAATTCTAGTTTATTAGATCAAACTGAATCGATTCCCAAATACAGAGTAATATGCAATTGTCATATTTTCATATGGACATTTATCACGTTAATAGCTGTAGTGTAAACAAACTGTCCCTTTGATTGTTACAATTCTGTGTTTAAAAGTATTATTACAGTATATAACTACTAATAAATAATCGGAGTATATATACTACTGCTGCTATATTAAATTTTTTAAAGTTATAGTGACAATGCTTTGTTCCAAAAATTGTTTACTGCCGAGATTATGGGATCGTTATACAACAGTGTAATGTTGCAAAATTAATGGTAAAATAAAAAATATTACTAAATTAGAGTATTACTTGTACTGACAAAAATACGATCTTGTCACTAATTTATACTTATAAAATTTGTCAAATATGGTGATTAAAATAATATCTTCACCTCATTAATACCGCCACGCCTACTTTGAGAATATGGCATATGGAATAACCTAGTAAGAATATTTATATAATAATATGAATTTGAAATACCTAAGACTCGACAAAAAAAAAAAAGAAGAAAAGAAGAAGACGAAAACAAGAGGTATAAGTTTTATTAGTTCTAGTATATACATTTACATTTTCCTATGAATGAAATAGATTATGTTATAAAATTTTACCATATTAATTTTTGTATTTTAAAAAACGTTAAATTCATAACAACAATAAAGTCGTTAACCACAATTTGTAGGTTATATAGGCAACCGGTTCCATAAAATAAGTATGATCTACTTAATCTATGTACTATGTTTCTGGTACTATTAAAAAATTAAAGATTATAAAAAATAAGCTGGATATTCAAATTACAGTATTTACCATAAAAATTAAATATTACCTTACTGTAATAAAATATTTACGGGTACTTACCAGTGTTACTATTTTGCAACACTATTACATTGTAATCCCGAATGTGACTGGTTATAGCCGCCTTGAAAAATGCAGGTCAGTTTCACTTGCATATTTCAAGTATATTTGTCAATAAAAATTTTCTTGCCTAACACATAAATAAGGTTTAAGGGTGCGTTGATAATCAGGATAATAAAATCAAGCGATCCAGCAATCTTATACTACCTTAGTTTAAAATTATTTGGCCAGCTCCATTGGTGAACGAAGTTGTGAAATCATTTGGCACTGAATTATGTGAAAAATTACATAAATTTAGTTCTAATGACTAACAGTTTAGATGTATCAAGCAGTTGGTCAAATAATTGGGCAAGTCAGGAAATTTTTGTACTAAAATAAAATGAATTATGTTTTTAAAAAACGTAAAACTAAAGGTTATATTACGATTGTAGGGAGAAAAAAGTTACTCCGTTTGACATAATTTAGATGGTGATATTTTTTGCTTTCTAAGAAGGCATAATCTGATGACGGAGTCATAAAAATGAAGGCACTTTAGTTTAATAATTTATTAGTTTCTTTTGTTTATTCAAGTAAGTTATAGATACCTCCAGAGACACAAAGAAATTAATATTGGTCTATTGGATGAGGATAGTATAATTTATTTAAATATCATAGAGATTCCATGATATACAGTACACTATGATATAATAGCAGATATGCTGATATGCATAGAAAAAGCACTTATAAAATGATAACAAGTAATGTAATTATTAAAAATGTGTCATAATAGGGTATGTAACATATTTATATCCGTTAACAAGAAACATTCCTTTTCCTTTGGCTAAATTATTTCTGAACATAATTTAATGAAATTCTTTAACTTGGCAATCTCTTCTGCCAGTCACGAGGGCTAAAAAGAAGAGACAATTCAATATAGTTTGTAAATGTGATTTTGTTAAGTTTACGAGCATTTTTAAGCTGTTTTTGTAAATGAAAGTTTTGTTTAGTTACTTGCAATGGCGATATGCTTGTTATGAATATCCTAGTTTGTAACAAGTTGTGTAGGTCTGCGATTTAGGAATTGTTTATATTTAATTTATGTGAATGGAATTTAGTTAGTTTCTTTAAAATGATCAAACTGATAGTTGACTTATTAAGTTCCGATTGTTATTACTATTGTTTGATTACAATTCGACTAGACATGTAAGTGTAACAAATTGAATAATATAGAATATAAATAGAAGTGATTAAAAACCTTGAATAGTTCTTGTTTTAATGGGGGTGAAAAAGTGCAATTGGTATGATTCGTCATTGCAGAAAGTGTGTTTATATTTATAGAGGCGAATTTAAGACACAACGAGTTGTATAAAGGAACAAACTTTTCAATGTGAATTATTAAGTGGGCTAAAAAATATAAAATGAAAAAAACAAGACTATTATATAATTCAGTGGATGAACTAATGTACATATCTAGACTGACTTTGTGTATTTTGTTGTATAGAAGTGATAAGTAATTTTTCATTTGATTTGTGGAAATCTTTTATAAAATGAACAAGATGGTAGTGTTTACCATTTTTTTTATATAGTAAATTCACAATATAAGAAAAATTATTACAGCATAATTAATTTAAATTGCTAAACTGTTAGATATTTCAATACTCGGTAGTCATCAGATTTTTTTAGGTTATTTTAGAATCACATTTTTCATCAAACAAAAATATTACTAATTTTTTGACAGTAAATATTTACACTGAAATGACTAACATATTGTCAATAATAAAAATATTAATTTCAAATTTAGGTGACCACTTGGGAAGTGAAATGTTATTTTTTGATTCCATGAAGCATTGAAATCACAACATTTTGAATTGAAACCAGTTATATCATTCCTTGCCTGATAGGTGCATTTAAAAAGTTTAAAATGTGATTTTCAATCTACCAAATTTGCTTATTAAAAAATAGTTTTTAAATTAATTATGTTGAAAAATGATTGTGCATAAAGAAATGGCGGAACGTGTTTTCTGATTGGATTGATAATTATTTTATAAATAATTATTTATTTGCATAATTTTTTGTTGCCTAGTGGCCGATTTGAGACTATTTTTTTATTAGACTGTATTAACTTTTTAACAAATCATTGAAAAAGCTAATATTTTTTATTGTGTAATTATTTATGTATGCATACACAATTTTATAATTAGTTTATTCGTTCCTTTTTCATTACTTATTACAGGACTGTTACCTGTTTTAATAGTTGTTTCATACCTTAGGCATCTTGTAATTTAACTAATAGTGTTATAAAGTTAATGTTTTTCTTTTTTAGGATATGCATCCTCAAGTTGTGTGATAGTGTTGATTTCATTAGTATAGGTGTGTTAACATAATAACATGTCCCACTATTGCTGTCTCCGAAACTGTAAGAAATGCGAAATCAGCAATATTAGAAAAAAGTTGCCCTTTCTGAAGATCATCCTTCATATTTTCACAGTGCTACCAAATTGCTTTTAGGTTCTCAGATGTTAGAGAAAATATGAAAAATGTGAACTGTGAACCTTATGTTTATGAACTTTGTTTACCAAGGTATTGGATTATGGCCGGCAGCCGCGGACGGCTGTGTTGTCAGGTATTACCGAACTGTAGAAAATTATGTTAAGAACGGTATCCTGAATAGCATAATGGAAGTGTGGAAGCGCGGTAGCTAAGTTGGAAGAGCATTGGCCCAGAAAGCTGAAGGTTACGGGTTCGATTCCCGGCTGCGTCGAAACATTTTTCATTCTCCTACACTTTTTTCAATTTAAATGCCATTTAAAAAACCGGTAAACTGGTCATAATTTTCGTCATTTTTTTTATATTTTCTCTAATATCAAAAACTAAAAGTAATTTGGAAACATTGTAAATAGATTGTTTATTAAAAAAGGACTACTTTTCTCTAATTTGAGTGATTTTATATCTTTTTCCAGAGTTTTGCAGATAGTAATGCTGGCACACGCTATTTAGAACAGCCTGCATATATTGAATCCATCTTAAAGCAAAGGGCACCAATAAATTATTTAATTTTAATAAACTGTTGCATCAAATTGTACCATTTCATTGTTATCTCGATCTCAGTTATATTACAGGATGCCTTTTTTGCTAACCTAATACATTGTTTTTTAAATAAAAATTATCAGCAAAATATGGAAAACAGTTTAAAACTTTCCATAACGTCACAGATATTTTTGTAATTTCCTCAATTTTATGGAAAGAAACATACAAAAGTACCAATAAAATATAATTTTATTCTCATCTCATTGGTATTTTTTTTTAAAGGAAGTATTATAATTTGTCAAAAATATTTTACAAACTATGCATTTTATGGAAATATATATTTTGTATATAATTATATATAAATACCTGGTTTATTGTTGTGTATATATTTGAATGAGAACATAACCTCAAAATAGTGCATTATTTTGTAAGAGCGAGAAACATTTGAAAATTTGCCCAGATGAATTGATATTAACCACTAAGTACTTAGTAAAATGTCTGAAGTAAAAACCATAATATATTTACCGTTTTTAGCAAATCATTGTATTTATTAACGCTACAATAATTTAATGAACAGATTTGATTTTGCAAATAAAACTGTTCTATTAATATATTACCATACATGTGTCAAAACGAGTCAACAATAATACGTTTTTTTTGCACTATGTATGTTAATTATAATAATAAAAATCACTAAAAACTTCTGCATTTGTTTTTTTTTTTTTTAATTTACAACACTTTTTAAGGAATTGCAAAATATTTTACTGTAATCAGTGGTGGCTCCAAATATATAATACTCCTATATCGCGGGTAGAGACCCAAAAATTCCGAAAACACCACGGCGCCGACATACAATCTCTTCTTATCGAGAGTACCTTAGTCAAATATGCGAATGCGCACGAATATCGCAAAATCCAATAAGTATGCAGCATAAATACTGCATCTCTGTCTACCGATTTATATTAAAAAAAAGTTGAAAGTTGGAAAGTCTGTCAACCTATAAACAATGTGTGGGGTTCCGTAACCATGGATATCATATATATAATTATATATATGATGGATATCGACAAAATCTGCGCATGCACAAATCGAACAAAGGGTCTCTGGAAGAGTATAGCACTATATCTTTTGTCCTTTGGTGTTTTCAGAGAAACCGCTTATGAACTAACATAGGAAATACGCGATATAGTAGTATTATATATATATATATATATATGGGTGGCTCGTGGTTTTCGCTGCTGAGGAGGCAACTGAAGGAAAGTGAGAACATAGTGACACAAACTACAAACTATTGACATGTTATTTCACAGGACCCTCACCTAACATCTCTACACCTTGCCAGCGAAACTCATTATTTTCCAAAGACAAAGTAACACCGCAAAGGATGCCTGTCTCCACATCCACAAACACTCATACCCCATTTCTCAGGCTCGGGTAGTGGCTGTGCTACGAGTTCCTTGACACTATTGCCAATTAATAATTACTGCTTCAAAGTTGCACTATTTATAAATTCCAGCTTATTAATTTTACAATGTAATTATGTTAGTTGCATTGTAAAAATATAAAGTAGGCTAGGGAAGCCTGTAAGTTGCTTGTATCATTCCATGTAATAAGTGTAACAATATAAATACAATAATATTACATCGAAAAGGCGAAGTGTCTCAAATTATAGTATTTTTTAACTTAACTTAATGGGGAAAGTCTTACCTACATGCATGTTTCTATTAATATACTCGTAGATACATAATTTATAGTTTTATAAAGTTTCTAGATTACAAATCGAGAATTAAATCGTTCTTATATCCATTCCCTCTCATTGTTTTAGAGTGCCTGTTGTAATAAATGTATCTTAAGTTTTTTCTTAAAACTCATGATTGAATAATGTAAATTTCCATAGCATTTCCGTGCATTGTATGAGAAACCACTTAAATAAAACTGTGTGATGTTTGGGAATGACACGAAAAGCTCCGTTTGCAGCTTTTGTCAATATTTAGTGGTGATGTGGAATACATTTAAGTGTTCTATTAATGTAGTAGAGTTAAGGAACTCGTAGTTGATTGAGGAAAACTTTGTTGTTGATGATAGAAAAACATTGATATTCCATTTACAGGAACCTTGTAACTTGTAATCATCACAGAGATAATGAATTCTGGTAGGTACATCACTGTAGAAATTATGTATAATGTGGGTATGGAACTTCAGTACAAGTTAATACCTATCTAAATTAAAAATATTTGGTAACAATCAATATTGATAAACGTTGTCTAACAGATGTAAGTAATACTACTCACAACTGAGTAAACGAAATTTTTTGGTACTCGTGTTTTTTAAGGAAAATATGAATCTTGTTTATTTTTGTCCCATATGGAAATGTCTTATCAAGTAGTCAAATAACGCCAAATTTTATTTGGAAATCGGGCGTATGATGGGAGAAATTCAGATTAAAAATTTTTGTAGTGCTCAAAATAACTACACATATATTAAAATATGTAATTATGTAGTGGCCACTAACAAAATGCTAAAATTTTAATTGTTTTTAACATTGCTTTTAGTATAGCAAATTTATTAATAGTGCTGCTAATCTTTGTACAGTAGGTATTATTTTTTAATTTAAATTCAAATCAGTTTTGAATTTACAAACATGCATCTAGTTAAAAAATACCATTATAAAATTTTAATTCTGTCTGAAAATTAATTTCTTAATGGGTTAATTTAATATATTTGACAACATTATATGTATTGACAAAATTGTATAGCCTTATGTCACTATTTCCTTTCTCAACGGTTTCATCTAAGAGTTTTAATATTTGAACTGAAAACACAAAATATATTATAGGAATTTAGGTAACTTCGAAAGTAATGTATAATCAATTAATAATGAGTTAGATTTATGGTTCAGTTGACGTAAGGCGTAAGGATAGATTACAGAATTGAGCAAATTTGCATACAGAGGCTTGCGGAACATTGTACATATGATTATTCTAAAAATTCTTACAGTTTTTGTTATAGGAAACTACAAATTCCAATTTCAAAAATGTTACCATTTTCACATAAGTCAGTTTACCTATAAAATAATATTTGTATCAAGTTTGAATTTATAACTTCTGTCCTTTGTTATAATTTGAAACTGCCAACACAATTTCAGCGATTATTTAGCACTATGGTAATTAAAATATTTTTTAATCTAGGGGTATATATAGGTACAGTTGTTATTCATTGAGAAGTGTAATCTAAGCTATTCCTTCTTTATCATTAATGTACCAAAGTGACTATTTTACCAAAGGTACTATTTTGCAAAGATTTTACATTTTATCTGTAAAAGGTGTTTCAAACTGCAAAAAAGTTGTGCAATTCTTTGCAGAAGATAAAATCCTCCAATCAGAGCTGAGATATATCTGCTAGTTCCTGAAAAATATGAAGTGCATATTTTTATGATGCCTTAATAACTTCCTCATTTTAGATTTTTAGAGATATCCTCCTGAAATTTTGTTTTTAGACATAAAGTCGCCCTGCTGAGCTAACTTGATATATCTTTTTTATTTAAACAGTATACAACTGTTTAAGGCCAGGGCACGGATTTCTTAAAATAAACTAATAAACTTTAAGAAATCCGTGGGCCAGGGTAATCCTAAAATGAAATCGAATAATCGAATGGACAGAATGGGAATGTATAAACATAAGTGAAGTCAATAAAAATCTTATATATTTAGGAATTAACTCAATTCGTATTTGTTAGTTTGCGCAATTAAATTGAGCGAACTAACCAATCAACGTCGGGGGCTCGGTAATCGTCACCAAAACATACTATCTATCTATCCTACTCCAGAGAACTTGGTCAAAGATGGGCATTCGCACGAATATCGCAAAATCTATAGGCATATGCACGGTTTTTATAAGGAAAATATACAATAGTAAAGTAAGTATAATAACGTGTATTTGCGTAGACTGTAGTTGTATCATGGGTAATACATAATACATAGGACTCCATAAGAATTGGGGTATTTTCTGACGTCACTAGGAATAGGAATGTTCTTTCTAAATTTGTACAAATGCGGCAACCGCATTGTTTAGTAACCGTGGGCGCTATTAAGTCTATGGTGCCATTGCCATTGTTCACATTTAATATTTTTTGATTAGCAACACTGATGTACTAAGAGAGATGGAATAGAACCTCTCTTGATGTACTGGGGGCCGTTCGGATATAACGCCCGGGCGACGTCCAGATGAAACTTTTCGCCCAAAAGTCGTTCAGTTTTAACAGGCGTTTTGTACGAGCGTGCCGTTCGGTTATTTGAGAAGAATCGTTAGGACAACAACTTTTCGCCCTTGTTAAAACTGGGACGATAATCACACGACATGCGCAGATGTGAGTAAATTGAATTTTGACATTTTATCAGTTATTAACATTGTCAGAGATTTTGTATAATTAGATATTTTGTGTATTTGTGTGTATAATAAACATCACTACAAGGACAGAGAAGTTGCTCTTTTCATACGAAAATTGCTTTGAAATTCATTTGCACTACAATTTGCAATTGTAACTTCAACAAAAATTGTTTTATTCTTGAAGACACTTCATACTTCACTAACAAACAGTTCCGTAATCTGTCCAAATAAGGCCGTGATTGAAATAAAATTGTACCTGTTCATCATCATCTTCACGTGAACTACTGTCTTCCATCATAAAGTTATTCATATAAATAGTGCATGTTGAAACAACAGCCTGGTAAATATGAATACGATTTTGATCCATTGACGATAAAACAGATAAAATCTTATTGTACCTACTCAAAAATCACTCGAAGTAAACTACACATAACCTGGATTGCATTTGCTTGAATTTAAAGTTTGCCACCATATTATACTTACCACAATCGTTCATATTTTATGAGTAACATTTCTGTGACGTCATTCACCCGGGTGAACGATTCAACTTAAACAACTTGGTTAAAACAACTTCATCCGAACGCACTCCTGCTATGATCTTCGCACTTTTGATCGTTGTAGATTGTGTGGTTTTGCTTCGTCGTGTCGTCTATGGTTGTACTTAAAATCAGAAAAAGTATTTAAATCTTTTTTTCTGTGCTCAGATTATTATTTTTTATTTTCTGTGGCCAGTGGCCATATAGATAAACTTTTTTTTTTATTGTTTTTTGTATGTGACTTTTGGGTTTGGGTTATAAACATAGGTTATAAATTATAAATATTAATAAATATTTTTGGTCGTAATCATTTTGTGGTGCTTGTTTAAAAGGTAAAATAATAATTTAGTTAAATACAAAAACCATAAGTGATCATGATGTTTTGAATTATATTAATAATAGTTTAATATTTTAGGCTGAAAAATGTTACGAAGACCTCCCATAAGCATTGAATTAAAGTTAGATGATATTAGTGAATATGAAGAAATGAGGCAACTGCAGAACAAAGAAAAACAACAAAAATCATTTTCTGATCCACCGTCTTGGCCTTCCGGCCCTAAAAGTAAACAGGAAATTTATTCTCGTGTAGGATACGTTCCAATGGAACAACAACAACAAGTGCGTACAAATTTTTTATGATGAACATGTTGAATGTTGTTCTTGCTACACTAACCCCAAAATGTAAATGGTGATCACTTTTTATTAAAAAAATATATTAAAAATGAAATAGTAGAAACATTACTTTGTGATAGTTAATTATGATGATACATTAGAACAATTTACTGTTTAGCAAAAGAAAAAAGGTTTAGCGAAGTTAGGTTCGTGAAGAAGTTGCCAATTTTCTGTGACATCATAAGCTAGGAGTATAATAGCTGTCAATTCGATAAGTATTTTTAAATGTAAAGGATTCAATTAATTGATTTATAGTTATTTGCTGGATACATTTAAGGTCATTTTCTCCAGTCACATGGTACTCACTGATTTATTATGACCTAATAAGTTTCCCCTTCCTTGTTACCTATAACCTGCGGTATATATAAGAATTGTCAGGAACAACTAGATATTCTAGAGACAAAATGTGCTACATTCTAAATGTGAAAATATTAATTTCCTATTATAGTTAACAGAGTAAATACGTTAGATCATATATATAGTTTCATTAGTAGGTAATTAAATTACTAACTAGATATACCTTAATTTAGTTTTTTTTTTTTTGCTAAATAGGTTCTTAATGAAATATATAATAATAGTTACAAATAAGCTAATTACTAGATACTACTGCAGGTTTAAAACTTGTCAAACCTTTTTCAATATTTTCATATCATTCATAACCATGAATTTGTGAATTATTTGAATATAGCACATTAACTGCTGAAATAGTAGTAACAAGTAGTTACAAAATATAAGTTAAATAAATAAAGTGTCTTAATCTATTGTTATTCTTTTAAAATATTAGATTGCTTAATTTATTAAAATACACAAGTGGAATGTCATGAAATAGTTCTGCAAGTATAATGAAACCTTGTATAAATGGGAAACTATGTTTAATATAATAAGTTGCCTTGTACATTGTAAGTCTTTGAAATAATAAACTCGTTAAAAATATTTTTTGACTAATCCAATTGCAGGTATTAGAAAAATACAACAATAATAATATTTGAATGATTTCAGCCTCGGGTTTCAGCAGATCTATAAATTGACAATAGAAAATCTAGAATGAATGAAAATTTGCAGAAAATCATTATTCATACAAGTATCTAAACCTACTTATTAAATTATAAAGTAATTTTATATTAGGATTACAGGATTATACTACAGAAAGTTGAGGAGGTAAATAGTGAATCCTATTATTCCTTCTATGTACATTTATTACTTATCAGAAGCACAAAAACTGAAATGATGTGAATAAAAATAAAAAGCTTATATGTCACATATTCAATACTGTTTTCTATCATCGATTCAATCATGATTATCTATTAGGAGTTGATAAATTAGAGATTTTTAAAATGAAAATAAGTTTGATTTTATATTAATTGCAGTTTGCTGTGTTATATTGTAACTGGAATACCAATTTTAGCTCTAATTGCTAAATAAAAGTGCTTGTATGTATATACTCGAGAAAGTATTAACAAAAATAATATGTTTTCATACCACAAATGCAGTCTTGTAATGTAATTTATTACTATTAACATTCCTAAACACTTTTTGGCATCTTGTTACATTATTGTTAACTTATACCCATTTTTTTATTATACTTAGAAGGTATTGGTAAAATATAAACGCTTTCTTCTACTTTCATATTCAATGCAATTTTATGAAATTAATTTTAAATTTTATTAGGTTTGAGCACAAGGAACCATATAGTTTGGGATATTGAGGTGGTATTCTAATTTTCATTATATATGTAATGGACAATTTTTCTGAGATTTAGTGTTAGGATCACTGGAATTACAGGAGGTGGTTACAATAAAAATATTTTCTAGTTCTATATTTACTATTAGGAAGGAGCGCAGAAGTTTTTAGTTGTAATAAATAAAATATATTTGAATGTTAATTTGAATTGCAGTGTTCTATAATTTTATAGTGATTTATTATACTAGAAACACATAAATTGTAGATGGCATTTGGAATAAAATAATTTCTACATGCACATTCAATGCACTTTTCTGTAATTAATCTGTACTTTTATATTAGGGCATAGAAATTAGGGCTGTGGTAAAATAAAATAAATTTTTAACTTTGTAATAAGGGTAAAAACTTAGTTCAGCATCTGTGTTCACCTCAGTCTGACTATGCCCGACACTGAATCTCGCACTGAACAGTTCGATTTGAACCATTGGGATGGTGAATTCAGCCTAACTTCTGCGCTCTGTCCACTGGCTTCTAGTTTATATTAGGAGCACATAGAATCAAAGAGATATTGGAAGTAAAAGCTTTCTACCTACCTTACATTTCAATAATTTTATATAATTAATACATTATTATTAGAAGTGTAGAACTTGAAAGAGTTATAAAAATGAATCGGATTAGTACCATTGGATTTGAATAGTAAATTTTCTATACTTTTATTCTTTGTAATTTTCTGTAATTAATTACTAATTAATGAAATTAATGAAAATATTTTTAAAATGGTTACACTTTAGGTTATACCGGAAGTTGATACTATCTTTATTATTCTAAATGAAATGGTATATTTTTTGTTACATATTTAGATTTTACTAATTAGTTTAGGGAAATTAAGGATCCCTATATTTAAATTCAATTATTATTGAAATAATTACATGTTACTTTTTTTTTGAAAATGGTGATATTGACATTATGAATATGCATCATAATAAGTGCAATAAAAGAAATTAACTAGTAACAAAAGTAGTTAACTTCATTAGAGTGTATGCAAAACTTACCAGTTAAGTTCATTGTTATTTCTGGAGATGGTGTACACATATTTTATTGTAGATAAACTCTTAACTAACTTGATGAAGTAACTTAGTTATCACAAGATCTAGATTAGATTCTAGAGATCCGGTAAGAGAATTTGGGTCGATAAAACGACCTGCTGGCAACTTTACAAACTCTGGAAAGGAAACCTTGGAGTTTTTGTTACAAAACCACTTCCCAGGTACTTCGGTTTTGGATAACCAACAACTACCACTACTAGGAAGCTGATCTAAACGACCTAACAAAAATGACTGGTTGGTAACTAGGAAGGTTATCACAAGACCAGCGATTGAGTTTCAGCCATTCAAATCACCCAGTGAGGATGGCGTGTTTCCAGTTCTGATCCAAAATGAACTGGAAATTATCATACCGTTTCTCATCAGACTGTTCAGAGCTAGTCTGGCATGAAGTTATGTACGAACCAGTTGGTCAGCAGTTAGGGTGGTATACATATCTAAAATAGGTCGAATAGACCTATGCCCTAGATCACATTTCTGTTGAAAAGCCTGGAAAAGATACTGGACGGATACATTAGGAGGAATGTGTTAACCCTCTTAATACCCACCAGTATGCCTATCAAAGTGGCAAATCAACAGAACTAGTGCTCAATAACCTAGTCGGGAAAATCACCCAATCCCTGCAGAGTAGGCAAATTGCAATGGCGGTTTTCCTTGACATTGAAGAAGCGTTAAAAATGCACTGCCTGACTCCCTATACACGGATGCTGCTGCTAAGGGAGTCAACCCAACCATAAGTAACTGGATTCGGGTTATGGTAGAAAGCAGAACTATAACGACATCTCTTCAGGAACAAACGGTCAGATTTAGGGCCGCAAGAGGGTATCCACAAGGTGGGGTTCTTTCCTCCCTACTTTGGTCACTGCTTGTGGATGACCTGCTGCCCATACTTTCTGTGGAGGAGGTTGGGAGGTTCAAGCATATACGAACAATCTAGTCATTTTAGTCACAGGAAATTCTGAAGAGGGAATTTCCCTCACCCTCCAAGAGGTACTAGATATATTACTGAGTTGGTGTGAGAGGGAGGGTCTGTAAACCCCTACAAAACGGTAATTGTACCAATTACCAAGAAAAGGAAGCTGGACAGTCTAAGACCTCCCTCCTTATTTGGTGAAATAATTTCGTTTGGGGAGGAAGTGTAGTATCTGGGTATAGTACTGGATAAGTCGCCTAATTGGAACTCCCATCTGGAGAAAATGATCCACAAGGTACGACTGTCCTTATGGACATGTGGACGAATCTGTGGGAAATCTTGGGGCATTAATTCCAAACAAATATATTGGCTGTATGTGATGGTCGTATGACCTATGATAGCGTACGGCTCCATGGTTTGGTAGTCCAAAGGACCAAAATTAAACTTTCTAGCTTACAGAGACAAGCCTGCCGCAGTCTGACATTATGAAACACAATAGGGTGCTGGATGACATGGAAAGTCACAACATCCTGAAGATGATATCAGATGTCATGCCCGCAACGACTAACCATGAACTCCCCTCTAACGTTCTCTTCCCAGGAAGAGATGGATGAGACTGGAATAAAGCTGACCTATTGAGGGCAGATAGTTGTTGGTTTACAGATGGCTTCAAAACACTCATGGGTGTTGGAGCCAGAGGGTATAGTTGCAACTGAACGGTGAAAATATCCTCATCTCTTGGTGGTTATGCAGCTATATTTCAGGCAGAAGTCTATGCCATCGAATTGTGTGTACAGAGGCTGGAACAAACGCAACTTACACACAAATCGATAAAAATCTTCTCAGACAGCCAAGCAGCTCTTAAAGCTCTTGGTTCCTACCATTGTAATTCAAAAACGGTATGGAGTTGTCAGCAGGCGCTCCCTCATTTGAGCAGGAAAAATAGAGTAAGTCTGGTCTAGGTCCCAGGCCATTCTGGCCATGAAGGGAATGAACCAGCCGACTCTCTAGCCAGGGAGGGTGCTGCTTCTGAATTTGTCGGACCAAAACCGAAGCTTGGCATAACCTCGAGTACTGAAAAAGCAACACTCTTGACCTGGGTTGAAGTGCAAATCTTCCAGTACTGGCAAGAACTACCAAGATTAGTTCATTCCAGGGCGTTTATAATAAACCCGTCAAAATCAAGAACTAAAAAACTTTTAAGAGTTAAGCAGGTTGCACCTACGAACTTTAATTGGCCTATATACTGGTCATTGTCATTTAAAATATCATTTATACATATTCGTCATAGCAGAAGATGCTGAGTGCCACTTATGCTTAGAAGATGATGAAAGGGCAGAACACATTATGCACCTGCCCCGCTGGGGAAAGAATCAGATACTCATTATTTGGCAAAGGACAACTGTCAGAGGATCTGAACAAGTTCTCACCCAATAAGGTAATCCGCTTCATTAAGAGGCTGGACCTGTTGGGTGAAATATAAGTAGGTGTGAGCTACAATAGACCACAGCTGGGAAAACCATATGTACCAACCAAATGTAAGTAAAATATTTGAAAAATTTATTAATACAAGATTGATAGTGTTTTTGGAAAAATATACTTTGTTATCTTACTGTCAGAATGGGTTTAGAAGGGGAATGTCTACTATTAGAGCAATGTACCAAGCTATAGGTATACGAAATTATAAATTCTTTAAACAACAGAAGGTCTATGCTGGCAATATTTTTAGATCTGTCTGATCATCATATTTTATATGGGAAACTAGATCGAAATGGTATAAGAGAAGTTCCCTTGCAACTGATAAAGCCATACCTAACACATCAAACACAATGTGTTGTTGACATAGATTGTAATGGTAATTTGGTGAAGTCTGATTATAGAGTCATAGAAAAAGGAGTCCCCAAAATCTATCTATCTATCTATCTATAAAAGAAATTAACTATTAACAAAAGCAATAAACTGTTACAATTTTTATATACAACACTTACCTTCTTACCTAGCTTATCACAGAATGGAGAAGATATATAAAAACTTTACATCAGGTATGTTTCTATGGTTTCTCCGTTAGTAATGTTCGCTGTGGTGAAAAAATATGCTTATATTTGGAAAACAACCACTCAACATCTAGTGATGTAATACAAGCATATGTAAAATAGTCTTTGAACGTACTTAACAGTTCTGAACCATTAGTACCGTCGTAGACTTGTCGTAATCTAGCAAAACCGTTCTATTTTTTTTAACAAAGTTTGCGAACTTTTCACTAACGCGTAATTTTTTTTGCGTCATTTATAGCGTGTAGCAGTCGATTCACTTTGTCTACAATTTGCAGTGACTCCCGCTAACAACAACACACTGTTTTACAATTTTTCTATTGCGCCATGTAATTACTTATAGTTCTTATGAATAGTTTTTAAAGAAGCCTCAACAGAAATATCTTTGAATTTTGACTAAATCTCCTTAATAGATGCACCCTCGTCAGGGTTATCACTGTTTTTATTTGCTGGAAATATGCGGCATAAAAAAGCTGCTTTCAACCATGTTCCCCAACGTGTACCAATCGGCTGTGGTGGTTCGGGAATATTGGGGGACACTTGCTATAAAATGCGCGAAGGCGTTTAGGTGATTTCAGAAACACTTTTTTGTATTTGCTATTAATGCATCTACATCTGGTAAACCTTGTCGAATTGTTTTTGCCACAAGGTGCAAAGCATGCACTTTACACGTAACATGTACTAGTTTACACCCGTTCTTGAAGAGAACGGCCTACTGAACACATTGTCGTGGCACCATCAGTCACCAACATCCAACACCTGACTTGTTGACAGTTCAAATTTTTTTAACGTCTCTAGTACCACCTGCGTAATTGTTTCGCCTGTATATTGGGTAAGTTGCAGTTACTAGCTAGCAGAATGCTATACAGTGGAAATGTAGGCTTTAGTGGGTCCAATACACGTACTATAACATTTACATTTAAATTTTTTTTACAGTCTGTCGTCTCGTCCACACATCCCCACCCCAATGTATTTTTGTACAGTGGGTACATAACTACTCAATATTGTGCGACTTGGTAGCATCACCTCGGGGTTATATTTATTCCAGAACTCCTGAAATGGTTTATCGAGGATGTGCAGCGGTATGTCACAGGCAATAATTAACATTAATAGTAAATTTGTGTGAAACATATGTTTTACACAAATGTGTGTGTAAATTTATGTTGTAAAACATAAATTGTGTACAATAAGCAGGACACCACTTTTTTTATTTTTATGACGCACGCTATTTACATGATGTCTACAGGCATATTTGTCCCAGTACATCAGGTCTATTTTACACACCTTACAACCTATTGTAGCACCATTTTAAAATAAATCTGGGGATTCACTGATGAATTTACAAACCGTGTCAGTGTATGGCCGTTTTTTAGCCTTGGGCAGGTCTGACATACTTTATGGTTAACATAATATCATCACCACAAACACACAACTATCCACAATACAACGGAGAGGAATATATTTACACGCAAACACCAACACAGCGGACAATGAACTGAAATACCCAGTAACAGCCTTGCGCCACGGTGAGGTGGTTTCAACCAGCCCCTCATTGCCCTGCAACAACAGCTGTCGTACCACGCACACCGCTGGTCTCCCTCGCGACTCGCCAAGCCTATTAATTACTAATAGTCAGCTATAGCAATTAATATCAAAATTAAAATCTGCCTACTTAATTAAATTTTAATTTATGCGTCCCCTGTACATAAATTAGCAAGTTGAAAGTATCTGTGCAAATTTTAATGGTTTCTTTATTCATAATGTTACTTCATACCATTTTCAAAATAGCCACAGCAGTTTCAGAGTGGAACATTAAAAAATTTCTAATTAAATGACATCTCAAAAATTGTTGACTTTAGGTTTAAGGTATCCTTAATTAAAGATTCTCTAAATTATTAGGTAATTCACTCCAAAAATACAAAAAATACATTATATCATTTAAAACTAGAAATGGTAGAAAGTTGCTGCCGCGATTTTTGATCCCATTTCTAGCCCTACCAGGGGCCCAGGCCTGCGGCCTGGGGTCAAAAAGTATCTGGAATATTATTTTTAAGAAAATACATATTAAAAAAATTTGAGATAATCCCTTGTATATGAAATAATAAATTTAAAGACAGAAAGCTGAAATTTTGTATCTGCAATGATAATGTAATTATACTAAACGATTTTTCTTAATAATATTTTGATGAATTGTAAGGATACTTTTATTCTTGACGGTAAAACATCATCCATATACAGGGTGTTAGTTAAACATGCGGTAAAAATTCAAGAGGTTATTCCTTGGACTATTCTAAGGATATTTTATCCTTTGATGATTTTTGAAAAAGCGCTTTGTTGCGAAGATAGGACGGAAAAAATTTTCAACAAATCCAATTTTGATGTTTTCCACATTATTAATGTAGGTAAAATAAAAGTATGGGGTACTACACTGGACGTATCAAATAAAAGACATGTAAGAAAAATGAGTTGTTTTTTCTTACCAACATCCCGTGATACTTCGGAGTGATTATTTTGTATGTTTTTGTATGTTGTGTTTTTGTAGTTTGTATGTGTCGCATTTCTTAAGATTGATTGACGTTTGGCTAGTTGACGTTTAAACGGTTGCTAGTGAAGTCCTCTATCATGGCTCACTATACGAATGCCGAGATGCCTGACATGCATTTTATTTATGGACTTGCTGATGGCATGCATTAGAAGCTAGGCGACTGTACATTGAACGATTACCTAACCACATTGCTCCCGATAGAAAAATCTTTAGAGTATTCATCAACGTTTTCGAGAAACGGGAACATTGAAGCGAAGTGGAGGTCCAGGAAGGCCAAGGACTGTAAGAATGGTAGACGTAGAAGAGAATTTTGCTCCACGTATTGCATTTTGTCAATGGGTTTTGCACACATTGGTTGAAATCCCTCAACTACTTACGCTGATTCTTTTTAACGACGAAGCCAGTTTCTCGCGAAATACAATAAGGAATTTCCGCAATAACCATTGTGGGCTGACGAAAATCCACATGAGATTTGTGAAAATCGGTTTCAACATCAGTTCTCGTTGAACGTTTGGGTTGGAATTGTGGGTGACTGGCTAATTGGACCGGTATTTCTACCAGGACGACTTACCGGCGAAGTATACCGCAACTTTTTGGAACAAACGCTACCTCAGTTTTTGGAGGATGTACCATTGGCTACAAGACAGGCAATGTGGTTTATGCATGATGGTGCACCACCTCATTTTAGTGTAGTTGCTCGAGAGTTTTTAACAGCAACATACGGAGATCGCTGGATTGGTCGAGGTGGACCTCACGTATGGCCTGCTCGATCCTCGGACTTAAACCCCCTGGATTATTTACTATGGAGCCATCTAAAGTCATTAGTTTATACTAGGCCAGTGGAAGATGTGGACGATTTAAGAGATCGGATAAATGCTGGGTGTAACTCAATAATAAACGACGCTAGTGTTTTTGAAAGAGTTCGGGAGTTTATGAGAAGATTGGATGGTTGCATCCGAGCTGGAGGTAGCCATTTTGAACAATTCTTGTAGGTTCAGAAATGTTACATGTAATTTTTAGTAATAAATTGTTATTTGTTGAAAATTTTTTTTGCCCTATATCTTCGCAATAAAGTGCTTTTTCAAAAATCATCAAAGGATAAAATATCCTTAGAATAGTCCAAGGAATAACCTCTTGAATTTTTGCCGCATGTTTAACTAACACCCTGTATATTAAAACGTGTCGATTCTGTCTCGCTCTAAATTCCGTCGCCAAATCGACAAAGTTTCAAAGCCATCACCTCAAAATTGCAAAGTGATTCCCTCGGGCAAGCGAAGGTTGCCCCAGGCTTTTCTCCTATGCCTAAGCATATTTTCGTCACGTTTCCTACGTGTTTTCCCAATTTAAAGGCCTTTTCAAAAAACCTCTGCAAAATTTTCGGCTAGAGAGATCCGCCTAGCACCGGTGTTTCTTATCGCGTCTAATGGCCCCGTCGCGGGACCCCTTCAACCCTTTTCTAATTTTTACGGCTTCAAGAACAGCTTCACACGAAACTTTCGTCCTTTCTCTAATCCTTTGAAATTTTTTTTTCGATCCCATACATCGAGTCCTTCTACGTCTATTTCGTCTTTGAAAATCTCAGTTACGTCGTCTCAACTTCTTCCTTGTTTTATCTGCCGATGTGAGATTGACTAACAACAAGCAACTCCTATGAAAACTGTCAAATTGATTATTGATTGATTACAAACACTTCTGATTACCAAAATACTGAAGCGATATGCTTTTCCAATTAGAATATCGGTAAAAATTAATTTTTCAGGTTAACACGTACAGTTTACATACTTAACTGTCGCAGCGTCAAACAGTTTTAAGTCTCAGGATTTTTTGACACGGAGACAGTCAAGTATGTAAATTGTACGTATTAACCTGAAAAATTTATTTTTACCGATATTGAAAATTGAATGAATGAATGAATGAATGAATTGAAAAACCATTTCGCTTCAGTATTTTGGTAATTCAGAAGTGTTTAGCAGTGAATACTATATTGACTCCGTTAGCAATATTTCTCATAGGAAAATAACCTATCTAATTACAGTTTTCATAGATGGTGCTTGTTGTTAGTTCAATCTCACATGGGCAGATAAAATAAGAAAGAAGTTGAGACGGACGCGACTCGAGATTTTCGAAGATGAAATAGATGTGAAAGGATTAGAGAAAGGACGGGGCCATTAGGCGTAAGAACAAACCCCGGTGCTAGCCGGATTTCTCTCCCCGAATGGCGATCAACAAAAATTTTGCAGAGGTGTTTTGAAGAGGCGTTTAAATTGGAAAAACGGGTACGAAACGGGTCAAAAATACGCCTATGCATAGGAAAAAGGCCTGGGGCGACCCTTGATCGCCCGCGGGATCCCTGCTCGGAGGTGATAGCTTAGAAACTTTATTGATTTGACGACAGAATTTAGAGCGAGACAGAATCGACGCGTTTTAATATATATGGATAACGAAGTTAATTTTGCGGTATAATCGGAAGTGTAGCTATTTTAATAAAAATATTAATATTAATGAAAGGAAAAAGTTATGAACGGAACTCCCAATACTTGTTATTAATGGTTTCAATCAAACACCATTATTAATTTGGGAGACACGGAATTTGACAGTGATTTATTGAATGTTTAAGGTCGAAATTTGAAATGAAATAAACAAATTTATCGTAATATTATAATAATGTATAGTCACAATACACAGTATTTTTATATATGTACAAAATTTACAGTAATATATAGACATCACAATGTTCCCTATATTATTTTTGTAACGCTGGCTAACTTATACTTACAGCTAAAATACACTGTACAGAACATCTTAACGATAACTCAAAATAAGCTTAAATTATCAAACTAAAACTATATATTCACATATATATTACATTGTAATTTAAAAAATGATTGATTTTTTATATAATATATGCTACATATTTATATATTATGTCTATATGCTTTAATATTTATAATAGCCATATTTTCAAACTACAAATTGGGTAACGTTAAATTTAAATATTTACAACTTTAAAGCTGTGAAAAACTTCGAGATTAGGTTGCGTCCTCTGTCAGATGCTTTCACACTCCACACATAATAAACTAAAAAATTATGTTAACAAAAACATAAAAAAAAAACTAATGACCGTAAAACTAAAGTGGGGAATGTAAATGCATAAGTATAAAAACAAAGTATTTAAACAGTTTAATTAATAAAAATGTTCAAATATTTCGTTTATCATAATAAATAAATAAACAACAAGTAGCAATATAAAAAATAAACTTTGGCAACATAATCCCAAAGTTTTCAAATAAAAAACATTCTAAATTTAAATACCAAAAGGAAAACTAACACTCATACAATATCTTTACAAATATTGCAAGGATATTATATGAATTATTTTAATAATTTACAAGATATTTACGAAAATAAAGATCTTCTAAATAAAAGAAATTTTACAACTAAGTTCAATATGAGATCTCTTAAATAGGTAGTAAGTTATTTTTAGCTTTTTTTTTATTTTTATTTCAATAATAGTAAATAACGTTTTGTCAAGAAATCACAGTGAAACTTTTTAAATATTAAGTATAAAATCCATCAATTCTTTCCACATTTCGAGATTTTTACCAAAATTAACTGATGAGAATTAGATCATGGTTTAAATAGTCAAATCGTATTAGTTTCTCGGGCAAACTCTGCATCACGAGAAAAACAGGACAGTACCAATAAATTTCATAAACCCAAATATATAAATATATATATATGCAATCACACAGTTGTTATGACTATGAGTAGGTGCGCTATGTCGGCTACCCTTTCAAGAAGACTAGGAGCGATCCTTCGTAGGTTTTCATTCACAAAATCACAAGATGGAAAGATGTGAACGACATAAGCGGGCTGAAACAAATATTGAAGGTAAGTAATTTCAGTATGACTGTGGCAGTATAGTAATGTTGCCAAACGTGGCTGCATTATGCCACATATAGTAAAATTTATCTGTAGGGGTAGTAAACTGGTGACAGGCTAAAACTAGTCAGATCAGATCAATTTGTTCATGGATTTAGGAAATTTCGACTTTTTTACACTTTATCTGTAATAGACTGTATACACGTTAACTAGAAAATCTTTAGGCCAAATCTAAAGAAAGACGAAGCGATGTAAACAAGCACAGCGACGGTGATGGGCAAAGTACGGTCGGCCCAGGCCACGCCTTTGTCTTCTGTCCCCTCCGGCGGGCGCGGTGGCCAGCCGGCAGCTAGTACGACTACCGAGTACCGACACCGACCACATATCAGACATATCACGTCATTTGGAGAAGTAAAGCCGAGGTAAGTGGATCTATCTGATAGTGATAATACGAACGCAATCATCTTATTAAAAATGGATTTTACGATAGAGGAGAAATACCAAATTATTGTATGGCACCATAATGAAATATGCGAGCCACGGATTCGACAACTGTTTGGGGAAATGTTTCCTAATCGGCCTATACCTTCGCGAGCAGTTATCCGATACCTGATGAATAATCTCCGCACACACATGGTTGTTTATCAGGAAGGCATCACAGGGGGGAACCATACATTAGGGCACCTAATCCAGATCGTGAACTGGTGAATTGCGGGATACAATGGTTTGTGCGAGTGTAGAGCAAAATGCGACCCGGTCATTAGTAGATATTGCCGCAGAATTTGACATATCTGCAGCGGGCAGCGAGCGTACCCTTCCACCTAGCTGGGCGGTGACTCTATGTCTACCACCACATGCATGCCTTTCACCCATTCGCTGAGGACTCTCTGTTTATCACATTGTTACCTACATCGCTTCGTCCTTCTTTAGATTTCGGCTAAATATTTTTTAGTTAATCTGTATTAGTTCATCTATGGCATTTATTATAATAGGTAGCTTTTATTAATGTTCAATTTATCTATCAGTCTTGGTCGATGTCTTGGTACTAATTTAATTAAAGGTACAATATTTTAAAATATTTCATGGTTTTTGTTTTAAATGATACTCGGTAGAGTAACAGATTTTACTATATCAACTGTCATTAATTGTGATGAGTCGAAAAAAAAATTTTGAGAGTTCCCGACAAATTTACACAAAGATTCCCAATTCTTGTAACAGTAACAATGTAAATTAGGTATACATTATAAAACCTGATATATAATGAAGTGATTTCTACTCTTGCCTCAAATTTATTCTATAGTGTAAATGTGGTCTTCAAATACTTACAGGTTGTGTGGTACCAGGTGCCGCCACGTTCACAATACCAGCTGCCTGTTTTTGTTGTAAATAGGTTATGAAGCCACTAGTTAGGTTAGTAGATTGTTTAAGTACATCCATGTGATCGTGTCCACACGGCAGAGCCAGGAGCATGCAGTGCTCATTCTCCATCTGAAATACATTTTTTTATGAATAACTACCTAATCTGATTACAAATGAAACAATGATTGATTAACCGACAATGGCGGCTTCTCCTTAAGGCCGTGTGGCTGTGCGCTCCTCCTCCAAAAATACCATAGAAATCCTTATTATTATCATTATTGTAAATTAAATGCAAATGTTAAAACATGTTTATAATGGTACAAAACTATTATTAGGAAGGGCTCGAGAGCTTAAGCTATAGTACTCATAATGCTACAGTCCACATTACTAGATCACCACAGCACACTGCACAGTGAGCAAAGCATCACAGCTTCGTGGCCGCATTTTGAGTTGCGGCCCAGGTAACTATGGCAACCGACCCGATCTCCTTTTCGACTAGACTCGTTAGATACTTTCCATATGCTTATATTATGCACATTTGGCTGCAATTATTTTGCGGCCCTACGCAAAGATTATTAAAATACTTATTTAACTTTATGAAAAGATAATTTTATATATTACTTAAAATGAATACTGTTAGTAGTATAATTAGAGCTAATTTTGCAAATCTTCTACTGGAAGATAAAGTACAATTAAAAGAATTGGGCGTTGCCTGCCCAATAAATAATTTCGATGAAAAAGTTATGGAAAAATTTATTTCTATGAAAGACCGTAGAGCTGATTTCAATTTTAGAAAGTGAGTGTACCCGTGTATAAATAACTATGAAGTTTGTTTACCTACGTAATAATTTAATGTGTCTTTTGATAACTATGAGGCTATTTAATAACTAAAATACTTTTGAATTTGTGATTGTGCCATATCGTTTTTAATTCACGGATAATAGGGCAAGCCGTGGTAGCAACTTGGCGTTCATATTAACGATATGAGCACCAAGCAAGGTAGGTCGCGGTTAGTACTTGGATGGGTGACCATGCAGGGAAGACCGTCGGCACTTGCCCGCATCTTCTAGTGGCCTGTACGTCGGTGAATCCACAGAAGCTATGCAAATTTAGGCGAGATTTGCGTAGAAGACGTACCATCCCTTGGATAGGATGTAAAGCCGGAGATCCCTTGTTTATGAAATGATAGGCAAGTAAAAGATCCCTACCCTGCTATAAAAAGTGGGGGTTCGGCAAAATTTCCAGGTTGGGGGTTGCTCGTCTCCTGGCATCGGTGATTGGCCTTAGTCGCGGAAATAGGTCGACGTTAAATAAACGAAAAAAAAAAAAATTTCGGATATTTAAAAACTAAAAATAGTTATGTTCCTGCTTCCTGAATTCTCGTTTACAGCTTTTTGAAGGTAACATATATGTAAATTTTTGATATCTAAATATTAATTACATATTTAAATATTGTTTTAAACAATTTTTGTCGAGATTTCCATACGATTAAAAAGGAGGATATTTGTGTAACGAAAGTTATTTTTTCAAGCAAATATTTTTGCTCTGCGAATTTCTAATTTATAATTTTAAGGAGTTTGACCTTGAAATATGCAATATTTTCGCCTGCGGCGCATTTTCTTATTTTTGCGCCCCCTCATATCCAAATCTCGCCAGCCGCCACTATTAATTGATATAAAATCTTACAAAAATAAAAATGCACAATAGTAATAACTTTACATTCAGTTGTTACCTACCTGCATTTTTCTGGCAACTCCTTCGACCTGAGGTGGTTCAAGCCTCATTCTCTGGAAAATTCTGAGAGGTGGTGTGGACCCGTCTGTATTTTTAGGTAAACAGCACTTGGCTACGTCATCGTTGCCAGATACAAAGTACATCTGGACTGCTGCTTGGTCATTTTTAAGTGCCAACAGACCCTGCCACATGCATGGGTATTGCTGCAACAAAAATATGAAATTAAAATAGGTCTATATTTTAAATTTTGAAATTCTGCAATATAAAATTCCAAATAACTCCAAAATTGATAATATTAACAATTTATTATATGTTTAGAATATTTGTTCATAAATTTATATGCTACGTAAATAAATCGGTGTTCAGTCTCCCTGTGCATTATTATTACATTTAGATATAATGTTAGTGCCCTAAGTAAAAAAACTTTGAAGCTCAATTATTTTTTTGAAATCAAAGGCCACTGAAGCTAATTACTTAGTCCAATAGGTTTAGTTGAAAATCTTAATAATACTTGAAAAATGCTTCAAGCTCCCAAGAGTTTACGGCACACCATAAGAACTTATCAATCAATATCAGCTCTAGACTAGGATTTTACAAAATGCAAATAATTTGGATTTAAATTTTTCAATTTTTAATCCATTTAAATTTTTTTTAAACCACTGTACTAACAGTGGAAGTATTATTATTTTTTCTATCTACATTCTTTTATTGTACGAACAGAAAAATGTTTCTGAAAGAGGTAAAATGTTTATACTATTTTGCTTTCAGACAGTTACTAGTAATCGTCCTTGGCCAACCTTTCCAGACAAAATCATAATAATTGTCATGTTGAATGCTGAATGATAAAAAAAAAACACTCCTTCCGCATATCTATAGCAAACATCCTGTATATTATTTAGCAAAATTTCCATTTTAGCAATGGGGTATTTTCCTTCAATTGAAATTAAAGTGGAAACCTGTATTTTTATAAAATATACTTCTTTTATATTTATTAGGATAAAAATTATTAAGATTGAATCAGTAGAAAATTTTTAATTCAATTTTGAAATTTTATTCTATATTCGTGACGTCACTAAGCGAAAACTAGGGAATATGTATCTATAAAGAGGCCACACTGATAATATGTGGCTAGTTTCAGTTTGTATCGACCACAAATGACAGTTGACATTTCGATAATTGACATTTGAAATTTCCTGTTTGTGTTTGGTTTGACAACTTGGCTTGTTGTATTGTTGTTTTCTTGTGAAGTAAACTTTTATTAAACATGGAGCAAGGTTTTGTAGAGGCTAAGTCCGACCATTTACCGGTTATAGATCCTGATCCTATAGATCCTTTCAGAAATAAAAGGGATGAAAAATGTAAGATTAGTATTTAAGTTAACAGTACTACTGCAAAGCCAATTAAATATATTAAAAAATTACCTTTACAAATTACGATGTTTTTCTATTACTAATAAATACACTTGTAATCAGTCACAGGCAGAGCCAACAATTCACAGGTAAAAATATAAACTAAAAACAATGTCTCATGTTTACCATGATGTTTACCTAACCAAACAATTCAAACATAAACAAAAGTAAAGTTGTCACACAGTGACACCAACCACACAAATGAAAATATCCTAGAAATCACTAAAAAATGGCGCAAATTTTGAATTTTCTCTTAGTGACATCACATCGATATCGCGCACAATAAAAAAATAATTTATGGACTTAAATGAACCCAATATTAAAATTCCAGAAATACGTATCTCTTCTTTTTCCAACTACTTTCCATTGCCGATATAAAAAAAAAATAGGAAAACACCCCATTATGAATATCAACTCACTAGAATTTTACCAAATGCAAATAATTTGGATTTAAATTTTTCAATTTATAATCCATTTTAATTTTTTTTAAACCACTGTACTAACAGTGGAAGTATTATTATTTTTTCTATCTATATTCTTTTATTGTACGAACAGAAAAATGTTTCTGAAAGAGGTAAAATGTTTATACTATTTTGCTTTCACGCAGTTACTAGTAATCGTCCTTGGTCAACTTTTCCAGACAAAATCATAGGTGAATGATAAAAAGAAAAAACACTCCATGAACATATCTATAGCAAACATCCTGTATATTGTTTAGCAAAATTTCCATTTTAGCAATTATGAACATAAAATTAAAATGTAGAGGAATAAAGTAAAATAATTTCTTACTTTGAGGAGCATAAAAAGACTCTCTGCTTGTGGTGGAACTTGACTGGCATGAGGTGGAGTCGCAACCTGTAAGCCCCTCTGACTAGTAGGAGTGTCAGCCCCGATGTGTCTCGCTACAGCCCCCAAAAGATTTCCAGCTGCACCCAAGCCAGCGCCCATTAATCCGTGAGCCGATAACGGTCTTTCAATTTGTGTAGATATAGGTCTATCAGCTAGTCCGCCCATGTGGGCAGATAACGCTGAGTGACTACTGAGGGGTCTATCAGGCGTTCCGAGGGGTGCCATATGTGCCAAACCTCGGTCGCTGCCAAGTGCAGCTAGACTGCTGTGACTGGTCAGTGGACGGTGGGCTGGAGGCGGCTCGGTTTGATCATAGTACCGGTTGTTGTGGTAATGTTGCATTCGGGCTGAGTGAACATTATAAACTTGACCCACTTGAGGTGAATCTGTAGTAAGAAAAAAAAGAGAAATAAATAAAGTAAAGTAAAATATAACTCATTTTTAAATTAGAAACTATAACAGTCATCAGTAAGAATATGACCCTGTTAAGTTCATATACCCAATGCTATAATTTTCATATGATTTTGTATAAAAATAAAAACACCAGTTTTCTTTTAAAAAATTTTTTTTTTAAATAAAAAACTGCAACTTAGGTTACTCGTGTATCACAGTAAGGCCACCAATATTTTTAACGATTTACATCAACTGAAAATATAACTAGCAAAATGGTGGTAAATTCTTTTAAATTTATTATAATAATTATTTTTTCTCCAAATGACATTAAAATCGGCTTTTGAATGACACTTGACAGGTTTAAAAGGTGTATTTTTACCATGATACAACTACACTGATATGCTCATAACTTTCGTTTGTTCTGAGCATGACGTGTTTCGGGATGCAAAAATGGCGATGCGATGCGATGCGAAAATTCAAATACCTTAAGGGCAGTGATATAATTATTTTCGAGTTTATCAATTGTTTTTGCTCATGACTGACGTCACGATCAATCGATAGACCACGCCCCCATGCGCATTGGCATATCTGTGTAGTTGTATCATGTATTTTTACTGCCTAATCAGAAAAAGTTCATCGTTGCTATGCAACATTCCAGGTAATAATTTAAATCAAACTGATAATTTAAATTGACAATGACATTACACAAACAATTCAACAAACGTCATCAGCGGTAAACAGAGTAACGAAGAGCCAGTTACCTTAGTTGAAATAATTAATTATTTGGATATTGATAATGAAACGGAATTAATAAATATAAAAGACGATTTTGCGTGAAGTTGGAACAAATTTGGAGAAAAAATTATGTTTCACACGGCAGATAAGCAGATTTAATGCCTTGACTGGTTTCCTAGCATTGGCTATGAAACACCAGCCGCGGCATTAAATCTTGTGCTTTTCTCCCTAGTTAAAACAAATAACTTATATTTAGACATAATTCAAAATATGATTATCATTAAACTGAAACACCACTGATCAAATTTATATCGAATTCGACTGACCGCCCTAGTGCGCACTAAATGCGAACTATTGTAGTTCCGCGTGTTCGGGTGATTAGCACGCTCCCAGTGTCGATTATCTTCGTGTTCCTATCTACACAAAATACAATGGGACAACCCTATTTTCTTGACAGCTTTCAATTAATATAAACTTATTCAAGATGATTTAACAGCAAATTTCAAATTTGACCTCATGTCAAACAATTAAGTATAAGATATCTAAACATAAGAAACACTTACCAGTTGCTCTATCGTGTGGAGAGTGTAAACTGTGAGGTACAGACGCACCACGCCCAGTAAGAGCCAGTCCTACAGAACCAGGCCGTCTCAATTCCAATGGTGGTGAAGTATTTGGAGCCTCTTCGCCTTCTTGACCATCACCCACTTTTTCAACACCCCCAGATCTGTAACAATGTGCAAATAATTATATGCTTACATGGAAACACTATAATTAATAAAAAAATATAATTATATCATAAAAATGCATGCTCAAATATTTTGCATTGATAAATATACAGGGTTATTCAGAACTTATCTCTAAAACTTTGAGGATATGTGCATCCTTAAATAAGAAATCGATATCACCAAAAAAATTTATCATAAAAGTCTTAGGATTTCCCGTAAACAATGTTTAAAGTTATACCATTATAAAGGACTACATAGATGGGCAACTGTACTTCAATGACAATCTGATATACCACATTCCTAAGAATGTGGTAAAAAAAAGTAAACACGTTTTTGTACCTAGAACGCCTGGGTGAATAGAGTTGGAGTGGGGATAATATCTCTATTGTCTATTCAGTCATCAGTCTATGTGTGTACTCTCTGTGTGCCGGTGTTTTATTTATCGTAGGAGTGTGAAACTGTAAAATTTTCAAACTGGCTCATGTGTACAGTAATGCTGAGTTAATGGACTGTTACCAGTGGATTATCAATTACGAGTTAGGTTTTGTGAGTGGTTGTTGCAGCAAAATGCTGAAAATCCCCAATTTACTTAATAATTTGCGTTTACAAGATCAGCAACCAGGAGGTACATTCGCTTTAGTGCAGCAAAATTGGATAAGGCGTGCCCAAAGTGTGTAGAAGTCGAGGGACAAAATTTCGAACAACTTCTGTAACAAGGTATGTGCAATTTTTTATAAATTTCATGTTTCTAATACCTAGTAATCAAGTAGCGCAATTCTTCAAAATTAGTGTAACAAAATTTTAAGACACGTCACTTTGGTCACATCTATATATCTTTAAGTTTATTTTAAAGTAACAACGCTGCAAATCTTTTTTGCGCCGGGTGTCGGTATACTCTCAGAACTTCAGAAGTTTTTTTCGTGCTAGCCAGTTTACATTGTCAGTCCCAAGGTCACTCCATTACAGTGGACCAGTATCCAGCGGCGTGCAATGAAAAATTTTTAAATAGTTTTCAGAAGCCGCCAAAAAATTTTTTTTGCGCTACCACATTTCTACATGTATGTTGAACATCCCCAAATTTTATTATGGATAAGTTCTGAATAACACTGTATTTAATGCTTGACTGTCAACAAGCCGAGGCTTAGCACACTGATGCATTATTTTAAGGAAGTGTTGGATTATTATTTAACTGGAACCTTTTTATATTCGGTGATGTCACAGTCAGGTGTTTACAGTCACCTCTTAGATTAAAATAAAATTTGATTTTACTATGTTTAAAATTAATTTTTCATTCAGCAATTTCTCCACCTCAAGCTAACAGGCAATATATTATTTATAATTAATTGCTTGTTTGAACTTATCTACAAAACAAAACAATGTCTCATGGCATCTAAACAAGGAGAAAATCTGCCGTTTATTGCAACAAGACATAACAACATAACATAAATAATTTATTTCAATAAAAGTTGTGCCTATTCCTGTAAAACCTGTATGCACTACGGGACTAAACTGCCATATAGTTTCTTGCGTGAGTACATATGCTGGCACAAAAAATTTTATTCCCTTGGTATATAAATAATTATGTATCAAAGTAAAAGTATAAAAATAAAACCTATTATTTACCTCGATATATGTTGTAACTGTTGCTGCCTGAGATATTGCTGATATTGCATTACATGTGAGGGATGCATATAATGCGCAGGATTGAGATCTGGTGGTGGACGTAGAGGACCAGGTGGAAAATGTGCAATTGCCTCACCCTAAAACAGAAAACATAATTAATCTCCATATCAACCCATTTCAGAGAACAGGATATTAAATCGTGCAGTTGTTAGTACTAAAACAGGCACAAAAAACTTAAATTAAATATAATCTTCTTTCTTCCTTATTTATAAAAAAATGTGATTGTTTATGTAACTTCATTATATCGCATTCACATATTGCACTAAGGTAACTCTTCATTAAAAGTAGGGAAACAGATAGAGATCAAAGGTAATTTTTTTTATATAATAAATCAATCCACTGGCACAAAAACTGCTAATTTAAAATATTTATAAATTGTGTCTTATCGACCACTAATAAGTCGAATTGTTTTATCAGTATAGAGAAATTTTATGAGGAATATTGTGTCAACATTTTTCCTAAAATTGTGGTACAAAAGACCAGGTTATATATTTATAGTATATGCATTATATCAAAAAATC
This sequence comes from Pogonocherus hispidulus, assembly GCA_963924545.1. Taxonomy (NCBI): domain Eukaryota; kingdom Metazoa; phylum Arthropoda; class Insecta; order Coleoptera; family Cerambycidae; genus Pogonocherus; species Pogonocherus hispidulus. The sequence goes on from OZ004698.1 coordinate 15,551,235, forward strand.
ATCTATCCAAACACTCATTTATTTTACTCCTTAAAGGAAAACAATTACAGTATCCCTCAATAAACGGTATTTAAAAAAATGTCTTGAGATATTACAGAATTTATTAAAAAAAAAATTATTTACAACACTTTTGTAAAAAAATTTAAAGTGCTGTCTTCTCTGAACAATGATTTAATTTTAATATACAGTAATACCCTACAATGGGGTGGCTGTGAATTACTGGACTTTGTACTTCATACTTTGTAACACGTATGAAGTACATTAAAACGGTTCGAGTCACACTCATCGATCAAGGTAAACTTTGCTTGTTGTTATTCAAGGCGCATTTTACCAAGCATGAGCTAAACCAATATCTTTGTGTAACGGTTTCAAACCTGTTACCAACAAGCCCACTGTCAGTGCCGATCCAGGATTTTCGCTCGCTGTTGCTATTATTTGCTCCTGCTTTGTTACTATAGGTAGTAAACTGTAGGGCTTATCTTTACTATAATCCATCCTATACTAGAACTGTGACGAGTTAAACAGTATATAGTTATTTATTTGAAGGAGACGCCGAAAACAACTACTCCAGGTACTATATGCCCCGACTGGCATTGCATTACTCCGGCATGTCCATAGAAGTCGCCACATGTAATGCCAACCCTGAAGTAACGCAACGCCAGTCGGGGCATATTGCCTGTGGAGTAGTGTTTTCGGCATCTCCTTCAAATAAAAAAAGTAGGATTGTCTTCCTCAAACACAATAGAGGTCACTGCTGTAATGGCACCTGCGGAAAAGCAGGCCGTTATCTGTTTGTCAATTTGACAGTAATTGTCGGACGGATAGTATCAAAAACTGAAAGAAGGCACTAGGGTGTAATTTTCACCACTACTAACATTATATAGTTATATACTGTCATGGTATCAAGCATATTGCGAAGTTGATAAAAAGTTAAAGGTATCGTTGGCACTATTACATATTTGGAAAGGGTTTGGAACTGTTTACTGGTTTAACTAATGTTTGGTAAAAATGTTACAAACAAAAAAGACAATGTTTGGGCAGACAAATCTTACATATATTGCCTAATTATTTACCAAATTCTGAAGAAATAATGACGAATTGGAAAAAAAAAACATAACAATGTTCCTCGTATTCCAGGACACATTAAAAAAATATTGAAATAGGCTTAATAGTAAAAAAGTCAAATACTATAGAAACTTTATGCAACTCTTGACCCTCTATTTGTGCCTTGCTTTGTAGTTTAAATTAATTGTAAAAAAAGAAAATATATAAAGAGTCAATGGTGGATTGTATTATACTATTTTATTAAAGAGGAACCTTAATGAACATCCAGATTAAAATAAAAATTGCATTCTCTTTCATTTTCGTCACACATTAAACAAAAAAGAAAAAATCCTACGTGTCACAACTAAACATCGAAAAAAATGTCAAAAAATCACCTTCGGTGATGGTGAATTTTGGTGAGCCGGCGGTGGACTCCGGCTACAATTAAGTAGGCTTCGTTCTCCATGCTGCATGTTAGTGAGGAAAAGGCGTTAGTTATAATCAAACGAAATTAGTCTTATCACTATTTTTAAAAAAATAATTAAACTGCATTTTAATATAGAAACACCTTGAGACCATTGAGAGATAATACCATTGAAAGTAGACATTTTGTTTTTAAACGTAATTAACAGACTATTTTACAGCATTCGCTGAGCAGCATCTATTTTCAACTTTATTCTCTCGTAATTATTGAACCAAATAATATAGGTTTTTTGTTTTGTATGTATTTTCTTGCAGAAAATCAATGTGTTTCCAGTATATATCTGGCTTGCTTATTTTAAGATTAGATTCGAGCAAAATTTTCTTATTAAATAAAATAAACTCATACACAGGTGTTGTAGTGTTGTGTTGTAGTATGTGTGCAGTTTCCCACTGTCACATTTATTACAATTTAAGCTAGTCTTGTATTTGCTACAATAGTAAGGAAGTACCTTGGGTAGTCGTTGATTAGTCGAGTCCTACATTATGGTGTACTATGTAGGTATATTATGTAAGGAAGAATCACAAAGAAATGTTAAGTCATTTTGCCTGAAATGAGTATTTAAAGCCCGGTTTAGAATAGATAATAGTAAATATTTTTGAAAAAAACTTATATCCAACCTAAACCATGTATTTCTTAAAGCATGAGCCAAAAATGCCTCAATATGTTATATGGTTCAATAGCTATGTGGTAATTAATTTGGTACTAAATTTTCTTGGTCCCCTTCAGATGCTGGTTCAGTTTAATATAATGGAAGATAAAAAAGAATTTTTATCATGGCTGGCTTTGAATTACAAAATATTTAATTTATAACCTCACAATAACTCGCTTTTTCAATATGTCAACATCTATTTGAATAGAATTTAATAATAGCATTTTTTTCGCAATATTCCACATAAATAAAAGTATCGCAAAGTAACCATCACAAGATTTTTTAATTAAGTAAAATATACAAAAAAAAATATTACCCCGGCCTGACTATCTTAGACATTTATTTACAATTTTCTTTTAATAAAAGGTTATGTTAACGAATTAATAATTTCGAACAAAATATACATATTTTTAAATTAAATTTAGTTAGCTATTAAATCCTGATATATAATATAATAAATTGACATATTTAACAGATACATATGTTGACATTTTTGTGATTAAATTGGTAAATGATACTACTTAAATTTTTCCATAAAATAATTTTGGTGCGTTAAAAAGTGTGCAAGATATTGTGGTGGCCTATTTGTGGATTAACATACTGTATATATTTTGACACATTCAGTTTCGATTCAATGTTTTTTTATTAATCTAATGATCTACCTATTCATTTTTATTTATGATCTAATGTGAAATTTGAATCTGCAGAATACATATTTTTTTAATTTGTTAGATGTTGGATAATAGTGAAGAAAACATCAATTTATCATTCAATCGATATTTTGATAATCTGCATTATTTTCATTCTTGCTTGTATGGAGGCCAGCCATCTGGCAGGCTACCATCAAACAACAGCTAAATCAACTACAATGCCAGGCTTGTGTAAGCTCGACAGAAGCGATGTGCACTGCTCCCACAGAGGCTCTGGAGACTCCTGCCTCTCCCAAAACTGCATGTAGTGATCGAGAGAGAAGCAAGGAGAGCCCTAACTAGGTAAAAGCCACGATGGTGGACACACAAGTATTCTTAAGTTACTTGTGAGAGAAGGCAGTTTGCTGGACGCACCCACCAAAATATATATTTTTTAAATCAGAAAAAAAATCCCAAGCGTCTAAAATTATACGGGGGGGTCCCATTTAAAAATATTATGTTCAATTGGTTTTGTCAAATTTACGACCTGCAATTGTTTTCCCAATCCTAGCCAAAAGATAATATGTAAACAACCAAACAACTTTTGTATTTAAACTTTTTTTCTAATTTTGTTAACAATCCCTGTAGGTAGGGGTCAAAATATACGCGAATACTGTGTACATAATATTTATTATGTATGTACACATTTTTATATTTAGCATGTGTACGTTTAAAATCTATAGTAAAATAAATGTAAAAAAATAGCATCATAGTTATTTTACATTCGCATGACCTTATTCTGTAATACTATTCTATTAAGTTATATTTTCCTAAATGAAAAATGTGTTTTTTAATTTAGCAAAAAACACCAAACACCTACAATTAAATGCAAAGTAAATTGTATAAATTCAGTCCTTACCAAGCTGGCCTCATAGCCTGGGACAGGTATGCCAGTTTGAAGAATCCGTTGTTGCTGGCCCTGAGGTGATAGTTTTGGTCTCTGTCCTAGCATAACATTTGCCATGGATACATCAACTTTCGGAGGTTCCATAACACCTTTTGCACCCGGTGGTGGTCCATGGATCATCCTTGCTGGATTACTTAGTGGTGACTGGGATTTGCCCAGTGGTGGACTTGGAACAGCCCCACTGAGTATCTGCTGTTGGTGTAATGAATGTGCTGGTTTCGATACAGGGCCTTTGCCCATAATAACTTGTTTCACAACAGGTTGATGTTTCATGTGAGCCATTTGGGTATTCACCATCTGAGCCTGGCTGGTAGTCATCGGTGTCACCATGTGGCCCTTGGTTAGTTGTGCCTTACTCACTTGTATCATTTGTTGTTTCTGTTGTGCTGATAATGGTAAAACCGGTGACAGTATATGTGGTTTGACCAGTTGTTTAGGTACCGTTTTTGAAGTTGTTAAAGGCACGTTAGGTCTCGGTGACAAATGAGCCGAAGAAACCACTCCCATTGGCAAAGAAGTATTAACACTTAGGTGTTGGCTTATCGGAGTAACAGGCTTTGAAATTACCACTGGTGTAGTAGTTTTTGAAACAACTATTGGAGTTACAGCTACCACTGGAGTAATAGGTTTAGTTACTAGAACTGGTGCAACGTTTTTCGCAACTATGACCGGAGATGATTTCGAAATGTTTACCTGAGGAACTGTTTTATTGACTACAATTGGTTGGGACGGTAAAGTAGAATGTACAGTTGAAGGTTTTGTTTGAACTGGGCTCGATTGTTGACTTACTACTGCTTGAGCAGCTTGTGAAGATAAGACATGGGCCTTGAGGCTCTGAGGCTTAGGTGACTGTACAACTGTAGCCTGCTGAGGTTGAGCAATAACTGTAGGTTGGGATGAAACAGTTTCTAGTGGTTTTGTTTGTAACTGAGGAGTTGCTTTTGTATCAGTTGCACCTTTTTGTTCGACACCTACAGTGTCGGGTAGAGGAATATATTTACCTTCCTCACATTCTCTCATTGGTATGAGTTCTCCTGTCACTGGATCAATTAAATTTGTTGGTTCATGTTGATTTGTATGTGCCATTTCCACTTTAATACGGCGCAGCATGGCTGCTTTCAAACCTTCATGTGGTTTCTCCTTAAGGGACTCTAATGGTTTTTGAGCCTCTTTTTCCCCTTCTCTAATCTTCTCAAGTTCTTTAGCAGGAGAAGGCACAGCTTTAGACTCTTCCTTAAAGGATTCTTCAGATGATGAATTTTCAGTGGCCTCAGATCCCCTGCGTGGTTTTCGACCCCTAGGAGATTTTCTTGGTGTTTCTAGCTGTGTTAGAGGCTGTTTAGGAGCTGCTTGTCGTGTAGATCTTCTTTGATTAGCTGCAGAGCGTGTCTGTATAGTATTTTTCACAACGTCTTCAATAGTATCGTCAACTGTATTACGTGAGCTATCCTTTTCTTGTAAACGACGAGATTTTCTAGTATTGGTTGTTACTGGTGATGCAAACTCTTCTTTAGTTTCAACGGTCGGATGTGGGACTATTTCCTTTGGTTGTTCCTTACCAATCTCTTTAGCTCCATCTTTGGTGACTTCTTTAACAATTGCAGTTGCATTACTGGCACAGGAGACTGCTGGTGATTTGATGGTCAATATCAACCTAGGTCTCTGTTCCTTAGTTTCATCAGATTCATCTCGAAATTCATAAACATCAGCTGGAGTAGCATCCTGCTCAGACTTATTTGTCTTACGTTCAGTACGAGGCCTTCCACCTCGACCTCTTTTAATTGGAGAGAGAGTAGGTATAGCTTGTTCTCTAGTAGCTTTACCACGACGAGTTTGAATTCCACTACGATCGATGTTGGCACCCCTAGCTTTACCACGACCTCTTCCTCTACCACCACGGCCACGATTGCCACTGCGGAGATTCAACACTTCCTTTTGTTCCTCTTCTGGTTCTACTCCATCATGAACTTCAGGTTCAGGAATCTTATTTTCAAGAGGTTCTAGCAATTTACTTTTAGATATTAATTGGTCCTTGTCACCAACATCAGCCTTTGGACACTCATTGGCTTTGTCATCAAACCACTCATCCTTGCCATTTTCACTATGGTCTGAAAGTTCATCAGCAGAACATAATGTTTTAATGACAGAGTCTATATTTACTTCTTTTGCCGACCAATAATCACTATCCTCTTTAGTATCAAGTGGGTCATCTTTAGTGAGAATGTCTGCACTAGATCTCTCTTTACTGATATCAGAAACAATACTCTCTGTATCAGCTTTCTCCTCATCAACCTTTTCAGTCTCTTTAATAACAGAAGTATTTTCTGGATCTGTTATAGGCTTTTCTAATACATCTTTTGTAGAATCATCCTTTGTCTCTGTTTTTATCTCTGTGAATTTTTCTATAGGCTCTACTGATGAAACTGCAGGTGTTGGTTCTGTTTTGATTTCTTTTTCTTCTTTAATTTCTGGAGGTCCCTTTTCTAAAGACATATTTAACTCTTCAGTAACTTTTTCAATGGCCAGTTTACCTGGAACATCCAAATTAGGGTCTGATTTAACAACCTCTTTGCTTTCCTGACAACTTGGTTCATTTGATGTCGGTAGTGTACTGGATGTAGGTATTATATTAGGAGCAGGTTTTTGAATGATATTCGGCAGTATATCCAGTTTTTTCTCCACTGGAATATCAACCACGTTCTTAGTTTTTGATGCTTCCTTAGCAACAATATTTGGAGAAGAGTTGGAGTCAACTGATGAAGTGGCTGTTGAGGTTAGTATAACTGGACAGGGACCTGGACTTGAAACAGAGATGACAGGTTTGGGACTTGTTGTTGCTGGTGCAGGTGATAACTTCGAACTTTGTGATGAAGCTATAAATGATTTTGGACTAGACGTACTTGTTATCACTTTTGGACTCAGCATGGTCGAACTGGGTTTAACACAATGATCTTTTGGAATCGTTAGAGGTTGTAGAGATAAATGAGACTGGATACTGGATGTTGGCATAATAATACTAGATTGTATTGGAGTATTTTGGCTGCTCGGTAAACCTAAGCTTGATGTGATTGGTTGGCCTACTGTTAATGGAGTATCATTTTGGTTCTTTTCACCCAACCCTGTAGGCATTTCTTTACCAACAGGGGAGATATTGTATGCTGAATGAGCGATGTTACCCAAATAACCATAGGTGTTTTGGGGTAGCTGTCTTGTAGGAATTAGTAGACCTTGTGGTGGCAATTGTCGAATATTTCCTTGAATCAACATTCTTGGCTGGTTTGGCACAAAATTTGAGAACTGTGTGGGTGGAATATTGGAAGTCTGAAAAACCATTCTAGGTCTTTCTTGAGTTCTGGGATCTGAGGTTGAAATTAGTTTTGGTGGCTCCAAAGGATGAGCTACCTTCGACTGTTGCAAAATTACAGTTGTAGGTTGCAAAGGTTTAGATACCATCACCGGTGTTATTGGAAGCCTACTATGAACAAGACTTGAAGTAGATTTAGGAGACAACATTCCAGGATCATGCACAGAAGTAGGTGGTTTATTAATTTGTATCGGAGAACGAGCTGGTAAATTATGTAACTGAGAAGTTACTGACGATTTCGTAGATGTCTGTACGAGAGGTATAGGTTGAATCTTTGTGTTTTGATCTGACACTGGTGATCCCTTTATGTGTTCTGAGGTTGTAAGTGGTTTCAACACAGGATAGGGTGCTGGCTCTGATATTTTCACTATTGGAGGAGTGGTATACTGCCTTGGAGTTGGAGTTGTAATATTTTTTACTATTGTTTGCTGAGGCACATCAGAAACAGATGGTAATTTTCTGGATTCAATTTTGATAACTGTAGATTCGGATTTGGAAACCGTTTCTTGTTGTTTTTCTACCGGCCATGCCTTTGAAATTACAGACCGTTGTTGCTGTTCTGGTAACATGGGGAGAGATTTCTGTTCCAGATCTAGAGTTTTTCTTATTTCTAAAACTCCAGCAACTTGTGGTTTTATGGGAGTCAAAGATGGGGGGCTACCAATATTTGGTGTAGTTTTCAAAATTACCTGAGGTGTTTTTTCTTCACCTCGAATATATGATGGAATATCTGGTGTCTTTGGAGGTTGAGAGAACTCAGTCAAATCAGGAGTTTTAGGTTCAAATCTAGAGGATACTTCTTCTGGTTCTTCTGTATCAGTATCAATTTGCAACTCATGTTCACTTTGTGGCGTATCAGGTTTTACATCCAAATCTGTAGCACTAAGGCTTTGGACAGCTTGTCTCATTTCTTCATCATCTTGGGCATTATTTTCTTCCACAAGCGAGGCCGTCTGGTCAGTAGTAGTATTAATTTCATCATTGTAACATTCCTCATATTTTCCATTTTCAAAACTTTCACCTAGTAATGCTGCCACTGCATCTTCAGTTTCCTCTTGTGAAATAACGACTCTAGGCTTCTCTTCGGGCATTTGAGATTCCTTATCATCTTTATCTTCCTCTTCCTTGATAACTTCTTCTTTTTTGACAACTGGCTCAAATTCAGAAATTGATTTTACAGCTGATTCATGTATTTTTTCATCAATCTCTACTCCAAACCCGGGTATAAATTTGTCCCTCTTCTTTTCTTTTGAAGTTGATGGGGTTTTTGGAATAGGGCTAATAACAGGAAGAGTTTCACGAGTCGTAGGAGAAATGGTGAAGTCTGGGGTAATGATTTTGTTAGGACTAATAGTTTCATCAAGGGTAGGTAAACTTTGATTCTGTGGTTGTGGTTCCTCAATTTCTTGTTTAATTGCCTCGGGTGGTGTTATTTCTTTTTTAAATTCAGGAGATTTTATTTTATTCTTATCATGGTGGTGGTGATGATGATGATGTTTAGTTCTTTCATCTTTGCTCTTTTTCCTCTTCTTTTTCTTTTCTTTCCCCTCTTTACGGTCTTCCTTTTCCCTTTTTATTTCATGTAATTCTCCAACATCAGTGAAATGGAACGGATCATCGAGATTATCAACATTTGAGGATTCCACTTCACTCTTGATGACGTCCTCTGAAGCATCTAAACTCTCATCTTTCATCATCATCATGTTTGCCTCTAACTGCTTACCCATATCAGCATAGTCCATACTATTATCGTTACTTGTTTGTTCAATTACAGCAGCAGCTGCAGCTGCTTCTTGTAAACGACGTTCCTTTTCGCGGCGTTTCTTTTCCTTACGTCTTTTATGCTCCTCTCTTTCACGGTCTCTCTCTTCCTTTTCTTTAGCTCTAGTCTCCTGTTCTCGCTCTGACTCACTATTGTATGTACGGGTGCCCTCTGGTTCAACAACTTTTTCATGACATAAACCAGATTTTTGTTCTAGTTCTTTAGCACCATGTTCAGAATCTTCTGAGAGAGAACCAAAAATGTTTTCCATTTTTCCTTCCCTCTTACTTTCGATTTTCAATTCAGACCTATTCTTTTTTGATTTTTTAGATTTTTCACGACCCTCTTTTGTTTTGTCTCTTCGTTTATCTTTTTTACTGTGGTCTTTCTTTTTCTCATGTTTAGGTCTTTCGGAGCCTTCTCCTTGTACCGAATCGTTTTCAACTTTACATGAATCTTCACTGCTAAGAGAATGTTTCTGCTTCTTCTGTTTCTTTTTATGTTTCTTTTCTCTCCGTTCAGACCTTTCTTTTTTGTTGGTTTCTGTTATTTCATCATCTGAAGTATTTTCTACAAATGAATGTCTATTACTGAACTTTTCAATTTTCTCATTCAATGTTGAGCTTGAGTCTCCAAAACTTGGCGTGCTCATTTCCAAGGATGAGTCCTGATGTTTACTGTTTCTTCTTTCTTTCTTTATTAACCTGTCTAATTCATCTTTAACCTTGGTCAACTGTGGTTTTTCTTCCGTCTCAGGAAATCCTTGAATATTCGCATTCTCAGTGTCTGAGAATATTTCTGTTTTAATATGGCTTTGTAATTTCCGTTTGTTGTATTCATCTTCAGAGGTATCACTAGTAATTCGTGATTTGGAACCTCTTAATATATTTTTACTTTTAATCTCATCCTCACTAGTGTCAGGCTGTTCACGTTTAATTTGCTTCATAATAGCAGAAGAATCCGAGTCCGAATATATTTCTTTCTTTTTCATAATTTTTCTTTCTCGGCTTTCATCATCTGAACTATCAATGAGCATTTTAGGACAACGTTTGACTTTAATTTCATTGGGATCTTTATCTTCTGATTCAGAGTCTTCGTCCCAAGAGGTGGATCGTTTCTTTTCTTCTCTCTTTGCTCGGCTTTGTTTTAATTGACTGAATTTGGCTTTAATTTTTTCTTGACGTTTTTCTTCCTCTTGCTTTGCCATGTTCTTACAACTCCTAGCTTTAACTTTGTCGTACATAGAAATATATGCAGGTTCATCATCAACAATGTCAAATATTGAGTGTTTTTTAGGTTCATCAGAATCACTTTCAGAACTGTTTGTTATCTTTCTAATACGATCCCGTTTTTTCTTTTCGTCACTACTTTTCGGAGTTGTTTCAAGATCTGAACGAATTTTTAAATGTTTATCCAAATTATGTTGCTTCTCAACCAAATGTTTTTCTTTTTTTATTCTATCTTCATGATATGATCTATCTTTCTCATCATGAATATTAAATATACTCGCTTCTTTCCGTTTTTCTTTGATTTCTTTGCTTTCCTTACAATCCATGCGTTGCTTTTCTATTTCTTCATTCGATCTTAAATCTAACCTAGCTAAGAAATCTTTATCTGTGAGAGGGCTCTTCGGCGTACTAGGAGATTCTCGTGACTCCTTTTCTCGACTTTTACTTTTGGATTTTTGCTTGTCCAATTTATGTTTTTTATGTCTTTCCTCCCTTTCTTTTTCCCTATCTTTCCGTTTTTCATCCAACTCTTTTGTACTGTGTTTCTCATGTGATTTGATTATATTATTCTTATGTTTGCTGCTTTTCGATCTATCTTCTGATCTGGTACTGTCCTTAGAATCTCGTCTTTCTGTAAGTTTTTTGTGATCATGAATTAATTTTAACCTTTTGCTCTCATCAGTACTATCCAAACTATCATGAGAACTCAGTCTTCGTTTAGACCCAATATTAGCAGGTAAACTATTATTTCTTTCCTTTCTTTTATTTGGATCTTGCTTAATGCTGTCATAAGCTCTGTTTTTATCCATGTCTATGGACATGTGACGACTCTCAATAACAGTACGGTTATTACCATCTTTAAGGTCATTGATACTTTTGTGTTTATCATGTATATTATTATCTCTATTTTCCTTTATACTCTCTTTTCTTCTTTCAGCATCTCTTTCTATGTGGTGTCTAGATTTTTCATGACTAGTACGTGAATCATGTGAATCTCTTCTAAATAAGTCATGATTATCTCTATTACATTTTTCGTCTTTACTAGATTCTTTGGTGTTTTTGTTATCATATATGTGTTTTTCTAAACTGTTTTCTCTATGTTTAATATCACTGTGATTTTCTCGATGCTTATCATCTTTCCTTTTATCATGATTGTCTTCTTTATGCCGTGATCGTTCTTCATCTCTTTTTCTATAGCTTTCAAGTTTTTCAACACGTTCCCTTTCCAACCTATCTCGAGACAATTTTTCTTCCTCTTCCCGCCTTTCTCTCTCTTCTCGTTCTTTCCTCTCTCGTTCATCTCTTTCTTTCCTCTCTCGATCTTCTTTCTCTTTTTTCTCAACCTCCTCACGTTCTCTTTTCTCCCTGTCTTCTATTTCTTTCCGTTCACGTTCTTTTTTCTCCTTCTCTAACATTTCTAATCTCTCCCTTTCCTGTTGTTCTTCTCGTTCCCGCCTCTCCCTTTCTTCTTTTTCTTTTCGTTCACGTTCTTCCCGGTCCTTCTTTTCACGCACTTTTCTTTCTTTTTCTAATCTCTCTTGTTCTTGCCTCTCTTTTTCAAGGCGTTCAAGACGCTCCTTCTCTGCTCTTTCCCTTTCTTGACGAAGTTTTTCAGCTTTTTCCCGTTCTTTTTCTGATCTTTCCTTTTCCAATTGTTCTTTCTCCTGTTTCTCTTTTTCTATTCGTTCTTTTTCTAACCTTTCTTTTTCTAGTCGTTGTTTCTCTAATTCACTCTCTCTTTCTAGCCTTTCCTTTTCTAATCTCTCTTTTTCAATGCGTTCTCTTTCTTGTTTTTCTTTCTCCATTCTTTCTCTCTCTATTCTTTCCTTTTCAAGCTTCTCTCTTTCTAATTTCTCGTTTTCTTGTCTGGCCTTCTCCAATCGATCTTTCTTTTCTTCCTCGCTTTTTGCTCGATCTTTATGACTACTATCAGAGTCACAGAATTTCTCACTATCATCTATTCTTCGAGCACTAGTATCACTGTTTCTTCTAGTTTTAATGTCTGCACGAGGTGAACTACTATTAGAATCCCTCCGACATGATACTTTTTCACTAGTTTTATCACTCGATTTAACCTCCCGAACAGATTTGTTATGTTTTTCCGATAATAAACTAGCACTAGATGTTGCATTAATGTCACCAGTATTAGGAATGTTGACATTGGTCTTTTCACTAGTTTTCATCGGCGCTAAAGAAGACACTACAATACTTCTATTTACATTCACTTTGCTAGTTGTCCTTAAATCACTAGAAACACTGGCGCACGGTTTCAGTCTATTTTCACCATGGCTGATGCTTCGTGTTGTTGTTGTACTTGTAGCGGTCGGTGCAGGAAGAGATGATGAAGTTGTTGGTGTTGGTGGAGTTTGCGTGTGTGTAGGTACTGATGACATGAGAACCGGCGGGTGGGTGGGGAACGGATACTGAAGACCTTTAGCTGCTGGTATGCTAGCTCCTAAAATGAAAAATAAAATCTTAGTACAAGCAACAAACCTTGTAGTAGGATCCACATGTAAAACAATTACATCCTAGATCTGAATATTAGAGTAACAAAATAAAATATATGTGTATGAGGTTTTAATTGAAGTATAAAAATAAAAAAACATATTTTCGTCTTATATGGGACTAGCGTAACTATATAACTGTAAGCTTAGACTGAGGGATTTAATACAACGGCCAACTAAATGGAATCTATATATTTTTTATACAGTGCATTTTTAAAGAAAACCTTTAATAGGTTTAAGTGGTTATCAAGTGGTCAGGTAACACCACATTATGTGAAATCTGGAGAGCAGCATAAACTTTTTTTTAATTAAATCAAATATTCATATTTTGAATATAAAATAAAAGCACTTCTTACTTCTCTCCTTATTTATCTATTTTTTCAAAATTTGATAATTATCAAAATTAAGACTATAAAATAACAAAAAAAAAAAACATACACTGCCTATAATATAAGCAACGATACATAATAAAATATGAAGCAGTATAAAAATATAAATGTGTCAAATTGTAATACAAAAATTTGGCAACTGAAAAATAAAAAAATACCTATATATCGTAAATAGTACAAATGTCTTACACTTCTACTAACCTGTGGATCTTGGGGATAGCATCGTGGGTGTTTTGGGCAACTGGGTGGCAGGTGCTAGCTTTAGAGGTGGAGGTGCCGATAATGGTGTTGCAGGTACTGAGGTTTGGGCCGTTGTTGTTGCCCTAGGAAAGGAACTGAACTCTTTGGGCTCATATTTCTCCCCAACATTTTCCAATCTCTTCAGGTCCTCATCAAACACGGATCGCTTAGCCATCACAGATTTAACAATTTCTGACGGTTGAACCTCCTTCAAATCTATATCTAGAAGCTTGTGACGCAACCTGAATTTCTCGAGGTTGGCATCTAACATGGCCAAGGCATCTCCGCCAGCGGCGCTGAGTGCCCTAGAGCCTGACCACTTTTCGTATTTCTCATCAAGAGATTTAATGCGTTCCTCTAATGATGGACTCGGTGGAGTTAAGTCACTATCGCTGGAATTCGAACTGAGGCTCGGTGGTCTAGGGGGAGGCGATGCCGGTGGAGGAACATGAACAGGACTAGGAGGCCGTGGATTGGATATCCTAGGGCTAGTAGCAGCAGCAGGAGGGCTTGAAAGAACGTCTTTCTGACCCTTGATTCCAGCTACCGACACATTTCCTGCAAATAAATTTTTTTAAATATAAATCAACAGACAGATTAAATGGTAAATTACTATTGTATTAAAAATGCCTATAAATGGCAAAAATATTATTTAATTTCCCATTTGAAACACTTTTTTTGTGTCAAATTCAATAAACATTTACATTGCTTTCCTCGTTATCGCCCATATCGATTTGAAAAGTATACAAAGTTCAATCCACAATTCCGTTCCAATATCACTATTAATCTTGGAAATGCCCTATCTCTGCCGCTGAACGTTGTATAATTTATATTTTAGATTTTATTAGTATTATTTCAGTTAACATGCTAATATTTTATACTAGTATTAAATGTATCAGTACAGTTACTTACCTCTATTCAGTACTTGAGCAGCAAATCGCGGCAAAGGTAATGTAAGAGGACCTTCTCTTTCCCGTGGCACCCTTCTGGGCTCACTTGGCTGAAAATTCTCGGGTCTCTCGTCACAAAGAGGAGTCCCTGGTCTAGAACCCCCAACACTCTCAGAACCAGAATGGTCATAATGGTGTACTCGGGAGCCGCTGTCGCTCCCTCCTGTTTTCCTCCGTTTACAGACAGTGTGAGGTAAGTACCCACTTCTATCATGCCCGACATCCCTAGTGGAGTGTTTCCCTGAATCAACTGAAGGTCTTCTCGAATGGTGTCTTATATTAGAGTCGGATAACCTCCTGACCTCCATGACTTTCCTATGATCCCTATTGGCCTCTATAATAACATCGCTAGTAATAGTCGAATCTAGTAATTCTAATTTCAGTCGTTTCTTAGGGCTCATTAACTCATCACCAGAACTGGGGCATTCTTCCAGTTGTTCCAGAAGGTGTACCCTTTCTTTCTGGAGATTCCTTATATCAGGTGGTGCAAAAGGTACTACTGTATCGCTCTGTATGGATCTAGCATCTAACGGATCAACAACAAGTGTAGGACTATCGTGAGAAAAAACATACTCGTGTTCATAGGCATCTTCGTGAGAAGCTGCTGAGCCCTGACTGTATTCATCATCGTAAGTTCGGAAATGTCGATCTGGGTAATCGACAGCTGTGTCATAGTATTCGGCAAATCGAGCAGCACGAGACCTGGACCCCGAACCTCTTGGAGTTACTGAACCGGGGGTGCCGGGTGATTGCATTGCTGGGGTTACTTGACTGGCTGTTACACTGGATCTACTGCTATATGATGATGTTCGTGGTCTGGTGGGGGTGTCATATCTAGTTGAAAAGAACGAAAGGTTTATTAATATGACAAATTTTCTCCAAACTACCTGTTAAAAACAAAAAAGGCATAAATTGTGTTGTAATTTTATAACAAAATAATTTAAGTTTAAGTACAGGACTAATAATATAAGTTTAGACACTTAATCAGTGTCCTAATGTACTTAATATCTTTATTAGAAATAGGCATATATACTTCATTTTGTTTTTTTTTTAAGAAATCACAAGTTGTTATTTCACGAGACATTCACACAAGACATTGGCAGATCACATGACATTTAAAGTTGAAAATCTGTAATATACCCTCTAATCTCAGCCGATTTTCATATATTCCACATTTTATAAACATTTTTTCAGGTGCAAAGGTTTAAAAAATCTTCGTTGCTTTTTTCATACAGAAAATTCATGTTTCATTTGTGGCAAGTGGAAAAACATTAATATATAAGTAGGTACTAGCTTCCAGAACTACTATAAATTAAAAAATAATACACTAACTGTTCTTCTTTTCAAGTTACATTCTAGAAATTTCAAATAGGCAGCAGAAACTTTTTTAACTAATTTAATACTGTATTTTTTTATTTTAAAAGTTAATTCAATTACTATTGACCACTATTATTATTCTGTCATATTTTAAAACTGTAATCATTCTATACTAATTGGAGTAGTAAAAAAAAACTGTTAATAGTTATATCTATATCCACTAGTTAATTTGGAATTTTATAAATTAATAATTAATAAAAAACAAAATTCATAAATCGTAACATAAAATATTTGCTATTTGAAGGAGATACCTAAAACAACTACTCCACAGGCAATGTGCCCGGACTGGCGTTGTATTACTCCGGCATCTCCATGGAAGTCGCCACATCCTCCTGATAAAGTTATTTTCGGTATCTCCTTCCAAAAAATAAGTAGGTTTGTCTTCCTCAAAGGCAATAGAGGTCACTGCAGGTCGCTATCTGTCTATCAATTTGACAATAATAGTCTGACGGATAGTAGCAAAGACCCAAAGAGGGCACTTCGGTGTGTTTCTCATCACTACTAACAATAACATCTTTTTATTCCAATATGATGAAAATTTATATAGTGACAAGCAGTGGTAAATTTACCACGATTAATAACTAGGCAGTTAATTGGTCAAATCAATTAGGTAGGTAGGTACCTATATTTTGATTCAATTTACACTGGTCAATACCAATATTAAAATTTTTATTGATCCCTACTTTACATAGAAATAATTTCCCACCAGAACGTTCTGTCAAAATAAAGACAAACACATAATATAGGTTAGTATATAGTATGGTATAGACATTTTTCCAATGTGCTTGCTATATCCCTATTACTAGGAAGATCGCTAAGGTACAGTACGCTAGTTTAAAATCCTTGGGATAATGGTAAGTATAGATTATTTTTTATCGTGAGATAATTTGAAAAATATACTCATTTAAAATCATGATGCCTAGAAAAATATATATAGCAATTAACCGATGATAAATTTGGTGAAATATGTTAAATTCAGTAATATTACTTTCCAATATATTTACGACAACAATTTTCTTCTATAGATGGGTTTCATATGATAGTTATAAATTACTCAAGAGAGAACATAGCTAACAAACTGCAAGAACAAATTATCTTCCATAAGTAAAATAAAATTCTATTAGTAGTAACACACCAAGCTTTACCTTAATTATCTGGCACGGCTGTTATTAGAACTTAAAACTGCAATGTGGTGCATTCACCAGGCCAATATCCACAGTGCAAGTGTGTATATTGGAGAAAAACCCAAATTTCCAGGAAAAGAACAAAAAAAAAAAAATGAAATTTGGCAAAAACCAATTCTTACTTAAATACTACTTTGTACCTGCGAGATGTAATTACTAAGTATTTTTTAATTTCATGTATGGCTTTATATATCCCTAAGTATCTAGTCTGTCCTCTTTTCTATTTATTTTTTTTTTCAGTACAGTTTTGGAGATCGTTTGATTTGCTGATATGCTTCTTTCTTTCTGTAATTTTTAAGAACTTTTTAACATCCAGTATACTTTTACAGATTTTGATAAACCATTCTGTTAAGAATATACAGATATGGGTTTTATTAGGTCTCTAAAATAGTAAGGGATATATATAGCCAAAAGAATCGACCATAAGCATAATGTGTTAACACTTCCGATATATTCCCTAATTTCTGAAGTAGTTTGGGCATTTACTGTTGAGAAATGTTTTACTGATTTTTAGTCTACTGGAATGAAATTAATGGAAATTTTGCCGACTTATACACCACTTTTTTAGCCTCCCAAGGAATTTTTTGGCTATGCCACTGTATAGAAAAGCAGTCAAAAATCATGACAATTTAATACAATATTTAATATAAATACCTACCTCTTTAATTATACATATATTAACAAGTAGACATAATAAATAATGAAAAATATATTCTGTACTTACCTAGAAAACCTAGAGGCAGATGTAGATTCAAAATTTCGTACTGCGGGTTCCCTCCTTTCCTCAAAAGCAGTTCTGTCTAGGACAGTCCCTTGTTTCTCCAATCTTTCAAAAAAGGACTCTTGGCATTCTCTACTGGCAAAATCCACTTGGATTTTGGTGTTCTTCAAGTTGAAACCGCGCATCTTATTAACTGCCGCTTGCGCATGCAACACCTGTTCATAAAATACCAGCGCCTGGCCTTTCTCGCGATCTATGTGCACTTTAGTTATAACACCAAAGGGTTCGAACTGTATTCTCAGGTACTTTTCGTTAACATGCTCGTTAACCCCATCAATCCACACACAATTGTACGGCATTGACTTACCAAAACCTAATTTAATTCGATTATTTCCTAAATGTTCACCGTCCATCTTACGTATAGCCTTGACAACACTTACTATATCGGAGTATTGGCAAAACGCATACGAACTCACAGCCGCTTGCTTTTTAATGTCGATTTCAATTATTTCACCGAACTGATCAAAGTGTTTCCTGAGATCGGACGCGGTCACATCTTTCTCTAAGTTCCCGATAAACAAAGTCCTTGTAGCCTTCGGATGAAATTCGTCAATCTCGGCCTCATAGGGACGCAAATCGTTATCCTCCACATCGTAGCCCTGATAGGGAGCCACCTCAATCTTGCACCCAAAAAACAGCTTGTCATAGCTTACTTCCAGGGCCTTCTCGACATCTTCTGGCTTCTTGAAGCATACAATTGCATGACGCTCCGAATTTTGGCCCACTACCTTTACCCATGTGACTTTCCCGTGCTTTTTGTACTCATGGAACAGGCCATCCTTCAGACTTGTGTCTGACGACCGCAGGGGTAGGTTTTTTACGCATATTGCAAGGGGCCTTCGGTCATCAGAGTGCACTATGGGCTGGTGGTTTGTATTTGCAGATTGTAGCCTTCTGGACTTTGGTGAGCTGGTTGAACTCGTGTCCCTGGATGTAGAGGAACTCGATGAACTACTGCTGCTTCGAGATCTGGACCTGCAGAAGAAACAATGTGATAGGTATTGTAATGTAAATGTAGGATGAATGAACAATTTTTTTATAAATCAGCACGAATTCTAGATTATAAAACTATAGAACAGATTTTAAAATTACTGGTGAAGATTAGGGTTAGACAATAAGTATATAGGAAATATTTCCTAGATTCTTATAGGATATGAGGGATATGAGTTAGGTTACTAAGGATATTTGGGCATAGAAATTCCAATACTTTCAATATTGAATAAATCACCTATGTAAGATCTTATTTTCTACTTTCTTCTAATAACACTTAACACATAGATATTATAGTCAAGATAGGTTTATTTATTTTATTGTTATTTTATTTTTCTCTTAAAAGTACTAATTTTTACTAATGTCTGACTACCTCCAATCCCCAAAGTTTTCTTCCCTTTATACCTTGACTCAAAACTGAAAACATAAGGAGAATTTAGGTACTTACTGCAATGAGTGCATTGAACCCCAGAAGAAACATGTTCTTTTTCAGATGATGAGAAAAAAATATATTTCTACTTAATTGTATTTATGATTGAAAACCTACTTTATTGATAAAACAAATACTTACATTTTTAAAATTTATATGCCACTGCTATTTAGATACAAGTGCTGAAATAATTTAAAAGTTACATGTTACATTTCTGATTTCTGTTTTTGAATAATAATTAAAGGAGGTGGTGCTTCCTTAAATTTATGAAAAAAAAAACAGAAAAAAATATACAGGGTTTTCCTTAATATCATGTCCATACTGTTGGAGCTAATTCCTTGTTCAATTTTATGACAGGCCAAATAAACGTATGGCCTAAATTGCCTCGTAAGGATACACGGTGTCAAAGTTTTTATAAAAAATCAGTTTTTCTATAAAATATAAACATACCTATATAAATATAAAATATATGTAAAAATGGGGACATCCCAGTTTTTTTACTTTACATAATAAACATTTGGACATGCACTGTAATAGTTTTTATTTTTATTTTCTCGAAAACGAAGCGGTCCGAAAAAATACAAGAAACAAAAAAGTTGTATTTGAAATTGTTTCAACTAAAAAAAATCCAAATCTTGTTAAATAACCAGTGGCGTCCAATATTTTTTCCTCGGTTTTTTCCCATAAATTTCAAATCCCTCCTGGACGCCACTGCATCCAACAATTTTAATATTTTCACGATAAAATAAGCCCCTTACTACTTCAAACCAACGTGCCAAGTTTCATCCAAATCGGCGAAAGAATTTTCAAGATATTAATAAAAAACTATTTTTTACAAAATCCTTGACGAGGGAATTTAGGACACGCGTTTATTTGGACTCTTAGTCATAAAATTGGACAAGAAATTAGCTCTTACAGTATGGACATGACATTAACGAACACCCTGTATATACAATGCTATATTCGATAGGTTATTATCGGCTAAATCAGGCTACCCCGTACCTAGTACCTACTCTTCTCTACTTTTTTTTTAGATTACAGTGTTAATTTAATTGTAGGGTTGGACGCAAAAGATTTTTTGGAAGAAGGAAGAAAAATTTTGTAAAGTAAAGTTTAATTAGGCATATTATTTTGTTCGATTTTTTCCATATCTGAAATTTCACCGCTTTATCAGTCATTGCGCCCCAAGGATTTTAACTTGCGTACTAATACATCCTTAATTCCTCCCCACTTCCGTCACTCAAGAATTGTATTATGGATAATTATTATCTAAGTGAATTATTTTTAAAATTCAGTAGGTAACGGAACGTAATTTATTTTAATCTTTGATTTTCTAACCTTATCTGGCCTGTTGGCTTGCACCAAGGCTTGCACCATTATTATCTAAATAACTAAGTTCAGTTTGGTTATGCCTCCAAGGTCAAAGTAATAACAGGAAGACATATTAAAGTGACATGACATAAGTATAAAATCAATATTAGATAGAAGCTTGAAATGTATGTATTGCGTAACAAATATTGAATAAATATTATTATATAATTATTATTTCATCCTTCTGGTAGGTACATTTTATGTAGAACCGATAATAATAGAAATGGACGAAAGTTGATTTTAATTATACCCTAGGTATTTACGGTTGATCGAATATCTAAATAAAAATGACTAAACCATGAGCCAGCACTTATTCATAATCAAACTAAATTTAAATTTTATCTGAGGAAAGTCGCGACGAGGTTATCGGTAAATGCGTAAATTTCTTACAGTATTATACAACTTAAATGTGTGTGGATTAAATTTTGTGATCATAATAGGTAAAAATACCATTTGAATTTTAGTACGTACTGATTCTATTTAATTTTCTAAAGGCCGACTTCCGAGACAACAAATTAATGATTGATTTTTGTGATATGAAAAACCTACAATATGATTCTGAACCCGGATTGCAATAATTGCAACCCATAGTATACCACAGTCATTTAAAATGTTCGACCATGTATATAGACAAATAAGGATATCTGAGATTGGAAGTCGTAAATTGTATATTCTCGGACTTGCCTTTTAAATATTTGTCTGCATTTAATTGGAATATGTATAAATATACCGTTGAAACACAAATTTTATAATATTTTATTAAACAGGTTGTATGAAAGAAAATTAACCTAATAAATATTCAAAGATTTTCGATTTTAAAGATTTCCATTTTCTGTGCAAGTACAAGAGATGGAGAGGAGCCGAAATTAGTTAAAAATTACATAATTTCAATAAGTAAACTTCAATCAGTAAATCAGCTTAATACATTCGGAATATTAGCTTATTGGTAAAGCACTGAATACACAACTAAAAGGCGGTACCACTAAATTTACTCTATGTGTTCTAAACCATCTTCATCAGAAAAGAAATAAAAATTCGTGTATGATATTCCGAGGTGATTAAGTGATTAATGGTAGTCAAGTTGGTAGTCAAATTTCAAAATTGTGATGCAATTGATTCATTTTTCAATCTTGTTCTTTACAGTTTTCAACAAAACGGTAGGAACCAGTGTGTCATCCAATCAAGTAACACGGTAAAACATGTTTGTTATGAAATGTTTCCATAAATTAATGGAAAACCCAACCATTCTCTTGAAAAATAAATCAAAATAAAAATGTAAAACATAATTTACACGACAGGACCATCTTAATTCCATAATCACTGCCTTGGTATATGGTGCACACAGTATATAAATCAATCAACAAGGAAATTTAGCAAAATTATTAATGAATTGCGTCGGATATATCTTAAAATAAATACCCCTTTTCTCGAACAGAGCATACTTATGAATGAAGTTGCAGACAGGGCAGATACTAGCTGTCAAACTATTTAATGCAGTAAATATAAATATAATCAATTTTATTTTTTAATAATTACATACAAATTAAATTGCAAATTAAACACGAATACAAAATTAAAATGTGAATTAGACAAAATAAACAACAGTAAACGCAATATATAAAAAATATACCTAGTAAAATATTAGGTTGGTTCGATTACTCAAAAAGTGTAGCACTGAACTACACTAATTTCAGAATTCCATTCGTTTGTCACTATTAGGACAGTGTGCACTACAACCAGCGCCTTATATCAAAGCACATAAGGTATATATTGCACTGACATAAATCAGCTGATGAAAATGTAGTGTAGTACAACACTGGTACACACTACACTAGCCGGCAATCGAACGAACCTATTATGATTGTGGAATGTGTAGTAAAAATTGTTAGTCGCTAGGATCATGGAACTGGATGGTCATGCGCACTAAAAATTTAGACGACGGCGGGAAATGGGAATTTCCTTACTGATTGTTTTATATACTGTGACGGAGCATATGTAAAAATTTTTTTTCTTACCTAGATGGTGATCGACTACTAGTACTCCCCGATGGCGAAGGCGACCTCGACCCCGATCGGGATTTCGTCTTCTTCTTCGAGCTCTGATCCGAACTTCGCCTCTCGTTACTATCAGATGGTGTAGTGCTATACCCTGTATCCGTCTGACTGCACCCTGTGGTGCTGTTATACCTGCAAACAAAACCACAATAAAATAAAATGGGAACAGTTTTTTTATGTCTTTTCTAATTCATAGATTAGCTGTTTCTGTAGCCGTCGGCAAGTTGTTTTTAAACATTTGATTAGCTAGGTTTATAGGCTATATAATGTCAATTGAAACTGTAAAAAAAATTCCAACAAAAACACCTGCACCTCGATGGCGGCCTCTTTCTTTACGCACGTGTGTCGTGTGCCGGATTTTTTATGCAGTTTCAATTGAGATTATAAAGACTATACCAGCATACTCTAAACTCTAATGAATATGAGGATATAGTCTATATAACGTCAATTGAAACTGTAAAAAAAATTCCGACAAACGACACACGTGCGTGAACAATGAGGCTGCCGTCGACGTGCAGGTGTTTCTTTTATCGGAATTTTTTTACAGTTTCAATTGACATTATAAGACTATACTAAATGTAGATTTACTAGAAGCGAACTTATTATAAATGAATACCTTTTCACCTCAATGATGGGACAATTCGAAACTGATTTATATTTAGCTGATTTTTATTTCTATTAAAATTATAAAATACCTGCGCACTTTATGATATCGTAATTTTATTCTTTGTAATTGTATAGGTAATATAGTAATGGGTACTTTATATTTTCTAAATGAAAATGAAGTTTATAAAGAACATCAACGGTTTTAATTGAATATCATTTTATTTAAGAGTTTTCTACATCAAAACAAAAGACAGTCAACATCAGCCGCACGATTATTGCAGTCTGGTTCTTGATCACTTGATCAGTGACAAATAAGCGGCAAAAAAATACCGACCAGACTCCTATAGTCTTTATACTCTAATTTGAAACTGCATAAAAAATTTCGACGACACAGGTGCGTAAACAAAGAGGGCCCCGTCGAAGTGCAGGTGTTTCTTTTGTCGGAATTTTTTTACAGTTTCAATTTACATTATAAAGACTATACTAGAATATAGTATTACAGTCTATAATTTAATTTGAAACTGCATAAAAATTCCGATAAACGACACACGTGCGTCAACAAAGAGGCCGCCGTAGAGGTGCAGGTGTTTCTTTTGTCGGAATTTTTTTACAGTTTCAATTGACATTATATAGACTAGAATCCATAGAGACCAGCAAAGAAAACATAGTCTTTATAATCACATAATTTCAATTGAAACTGCATACAAAATTCTGACAAAGGCCACACGTGCATAAACAAAGAGGCCGCCGTCGAAGTGTAGGTGTTTCTTTTGTCGGAATTTTTTTTACAGTTTCAATTTACATTATATAGACTACCTATGCCAAATTATTTTTCAGGCAACATGGGGACTGAAGTCAGAGTTTGTCCTGAAACAGGTGGCTAATCGAACTCTTAATGGTCCATAAAATAAACAAGTGTCAACAAGACAAAGCGAGTGCGTATTTCCCAGTTGTAATTAAACTATTATTCTGGTTATCCATTTTCAGTAGCGTAGTTTGGTAGACTAGGGTATACATTTTGTACTTTTATCTTACTTTTATCTATAATATTAAAGAGTTTTTTATAATGAGTAATAAATAATACTTTGCATGCAAAAAATACATGAAAAAATGCTTCGCGGACAAACGAGGGAGGTGATAGCGAATATTTATAGAGTACAGTAGTCTAAAAAATAGATTTTGATTTTGGAATAATTAGGCGGACCACTGAAAACGGAAAATGAAGATTTTAATGGTGAAGCCTAATATTTCGCACTGGCGGTATAAATATATATTAAATAATTTCACGAAGAAGGCCGCAATATTGTTTACTGGTACGAAACATGAGTAGACAATTATCCAACTTATGTTTGCAAAACAAGTTTATGAGAAAATAAAAAAATTATTATATTTTTGAGTAAAGTTTCATCATACGATATCCGTAAGTCACTGATCGTTAGATTTGGTGGAACATCTACGCAAATTTTTGTAGGCTTTCTTCTTTTCGTCCTGAACAAGAACCAGTTGCCAGACTGTACCACCAAGAATTTAAATTAAATATACAAACGTCAGAAATGTTGGAGCACAATCAGCAAACATGCAGGAACAACCAACACTAGTAAAATATTACCAAAAGTAACAGTGTATTTCTGTAACAGGAGCAGTACGCCGTGGTTTCAAATATTTTGTAGCAGCTGTTAGAATTTAGAATAACCCTATTAATTAACGGCACATCCTACAACGTACCTCGTTGAATCGTACGTCCACGAGCTGTTGAGTGTCCTGGAGTGGCGATCTATGAGGGAGGAGTTGTAGGGGCCGTTGCGGTAGGACCTGTCCCGGTTGCGGCTCCTGCTGGTCTCGTGGTAGCCCGTGCGGCGGATGAATTCGCCCTCCGCCGCGGTCGTCCTGGTCGTCGATCGGTCGTAGAAGCGCTCCGGAAAGGTGCCATGCTCGTCGGAGGACCTGCAACCAATATATTTGTTAACGTTTTGGTACAATATTAAATCAGAAAATAGTATATAAAACCTTAAAAACTATACAGGGTTATTCAGAACTTATCTCTACAACTTATGTGCATCCTTAAATAAGAAATCGATATCACCAAAAAAATGTATAATAAAATCTTAGGATTTCCCGTAAACAATGTTTAAAGTTATACCATTATAAAGGACTACGTAGATGGGCAACTGTACTTCAACATCTGATGTACCACATTCCTAAGAATGTGGTAAAAAAAAGTAAACAGGTTTTTGTACCTAGAACACCTGGGCGAATAGAGTTAGAGTGGGGATAATATCTCTATTGTCTATTCAGTCATCAGTCTATGTGTGTACTCTCTGTGTGCCGGTGTTTTATTTATCGTAGGAGTGTTAAATTGTAAAATTTTCAAAATGGCTCATGTGTACAGTAATGCTGAGTTAATGGACTGTTACCAGTGGATTATCAATTACGAGTTAGGTTTTGTGAGTGGTTGTTGTATGCTGAAAATCCCCAATTTACTGCTGATGTACTAGTTACAGATGAAGCTTTGTTTACTCGAAATGGAATACAGAACATTCACAATACACACATTTGGGCACTCGAAAATCCGCACGCAATTCAACGAAATCACTTCCAACACCGTTTTTTGAACAGCTTTTGTAACAAGGTATATGTGCAAATTTTTTATAAATTTCATGTTTCTAATACCTAGTAATCAAGTAGCGCAATTCTTCAAAATTAGTTTAACAAAATTTTATTCATTTTAAAGACACGTCACTTTGGTCACATCTATCTATCTTTAAGTTTATTTTAAAGTAAAAACGCTGCAAATCTTTTTTGCACCGGGTGTCGGTATACTCTCAGAACTTCAGAAGTTTTTTTCGTGCTAGCCAGTTTGCATTGTCAGTCCCAAGGTCACTCCATTACAGTGGACCAGTATCCAGCGGCGTGCAATGAAAAATTTTTAAATAGTTTTCAGAACCCGCCAAAAAAATTTTTTTTGCATTACCACATTTGTAGATGTATGTTGAACATCCCCAAATTTTATTATGGATAAGTTCTGAATAACACTGTATAGGAATTATTTATGTCGTTCAAAAATATGTCTAAATAAATGCAAAGACTTGCTATTATCAAAAATGAGCCAATGAGCTCTTACTGAGGATGTTATGGATCACCTTACCCAACTACGTGACGTCATTCAATTGACGAATAAATGAATACATATTTATCTTTTTTGTTTAGAACTGCAATCGAATGTAACGAATCTCTTTGTCTATATATACTCGACATCAGAGTTCATTTTTTTCAAAAGGAATCTGTGAACAATAAAGGGCTTGCGGTCCCATATTGGTCCATCTACATATAACCGACAGACCAACCAGATTTCGTGAAACTGTTCCAATGAAAAAAAACTTGTTTCATAAACTCTTCTACTTCTTATGAAGTTACTTAAAAAACAAAATTTATGATATAGCCTATATAATGTCAATTATTGAAACTGTAAAAAAAATTCCGACAAAAGAAACACCTACACTTCGACGGCGGCCTCTTTGTTTACGCACGTGTGTAAACGTGTGCACGTGTGTTGAGATTATAAAGACTATAACTGAGATGCGAGGGGTGTTTAAAAATGGCAAATTATCAATTTCACCCTGTAGCTCAGAAACTAAGAGGGCTGTGGAAATTCTGTTTGTGGCATCTGTAGTTTCTCAAAAATGTATAAAGTGTCGCGAAAACCGCAACCTGTATCTTTATTAATAAACGAGATATCCCTGAAAGACAACGAAAACTGGACACTTTGTACATTGGAAAGATGAGAGCAAAATTATAACCTTCAAGCTTCTGCTTCTCTACCCATGGTATGGTTTAGCTAAGAAACAAAGTTCATTAGAACTGTTAACAATTTCAGATTTACAGAAATTTTTGTATAGCTTTCAGCTACAAATTTGGAGGAAAATCATGCCAATCAGGTAGGCCATCCAAGTTTACTCAGCCTTAAATAAACATCCATAGTGGACATTGGCATTAGCCAAACAATCCTCCTTGTACATCGAACCGGTCTTGAAATTGATAGGCTCTACCCAAGGATTGTTAACTGTTTACAGGATTGCTCGATCCCTATACTACAATGTAATCCATAATTGTGACGTCGTCAAAGATCCAAAGATCTCGAACTTGTAGAAATAGGTACACTTTATACTGTTATTACAAACTTTAATAAATAATAATATTAATAATCATTCAAATACGAAAATTCTTTTGCAAATGTGAAATATAACAAACACAAAATAGGTATATTTCGACAATTCGATTACATAGATCTTCGATGACATCAGAAAGGCGGATGACAAAATTGAGCGATCGAGCAATCCTGTAAACAGTTAACAATCCTTGGGCTCTACCTGCTAACAGACAAATGCCGTACAAAATGTAGTGCCAAGTCTTTTTCATGTAAATGCGTGAGCGAGGATAAGATTCTAAATAGAAGCAGGTTAATTTTAATCTCTCTACATATCCTTTGGAAATGTCAACAGTAGTGAAATTAAAATAAATACACTGTATTAATTATAAAAATATGTACTTATGTAAAAACGTTCAATTCAAGAATGTTTAAAAAAAATACATCGTCATCATTTAAAACTGACATGCGCTTCTGCATACCTCCACCTAACAATAAATAAATGTACTTTCTTCTAAGATGTCTAAGTACTCATGTAAACACATACATACACAGTTTTCGGTAAGACTATCTATAATTTGAAGGTGATGCCGAAAACAACTACTTCACGGCCAATGTGCTCCGACTAGCATTGCATTACATCGGCATCTCCATAGGAATCGCCACATCGTTCATCAAAGATCAGCTACCAGACACTGACCCGTTTTGCGCTCATCAGAATGCCGTAGGTAGTGGACTCGACAAACGATGTTGCGCCGTGATTGCCTAATGGGCATCGTGAATGTTAGTAGTGGTGAGAAACACACCGTAGTGCCCTCTTTGGGTCTTTGCTACTATCTGTCTGACAATCATTGTCAAATTTACAGACAGATAATGACCTGCTTTTCCCCAGGTGCCATTACAGCAGTGACCTCTATTGTCTTTAAGGAAGACAATCCTACTTATTTATTTGAAGGAGATGCCGAAAACAACTACTCCACGGAAAATGTGCCCCGACTGGCATTGCATTACATTACATTACATTCGTTATCTGTCTGTCAATTTGACAATAATTGTCAGACAGATAGTAGCAAAGACCCAAAGAGGGCACTACGGTGTGTTTCTCACTATTACTAACACTACCTATAATTATTATGGTCACAACATAAATTCTTGAATTAAAGAAAATATCAGTCAACCATCACTATTAAGTTGGTTGGTACTTAAATGGTTACTGTACATCACTTGTCAGGATTGAGGTGGTAAGAAAGGGATGAGTTGAAAAAAGAGGAAGTGAGGTATAATATATTTTATTTAAGTTGCAACTGCACGCAAGTTAACGGGCAATAAAATTGGTATAAATCTATTAAAAAATATTAAATAAATCAATCCAACCACTCACTGCATTTGTCAGCGAGGATGATGTTGTTAAAATAAAAGGGGATGAGTACATAACAGTAGAGAAATGTCAAAATCTCAAGAACTAGCAGTTGACCGATACTAAAATTGGTGTATATAGGTATGTTAAAAATTAGAAAATACACAATTCTAGCCGGTCTCATATTTGTCTCATTATAAATTAATTGTTAAGATTCGAGATAAGAATTATTTCAAATTATGTGAATATTTATTGTGTGTATTTATATTGTGTGCAATATTTTCGAGAAAACGAAGCAGGACTCAAATTTATAAAATAGAACAAGAAGCAAGGCAATTTTACAGAAAATTATGGATACTCCGAGTAAAACGCGAATATTTTTATATATGTAAAGTAGATGTAAGCTTTAATACTTCTTTCATTTAACAAGAAATATATAGGTAACTAAGTATTAAATTTTGCTTAAAACTGCATCTAAATAAAGATAACAAGAACGCTATTAGGAATATACAAAATATAACGAATAAGGGACGCTAAAATATTTTACTGTATAGGAAATTTAAATTCCTGGTTTCCCATGGTAATTTCATGGTTTCTCACCCTGTGCAAATACCACTTCAGACAAAAATATGTAAGTGGGAATGCACCCTAGTCTAATAGGATTTAGATAAAGCAGACTGCCGACCTGAACCGAAACAGGTACATAGGGCAATAATAGATGAGGGTAAAGTTCCGAGAACTCTGGGATGCAGACAATTTGCCTGGAATAAATCTGGCTCTGCACAGACACGGTCTATTTATGGATGTCTGTGCTTTATGAATTCATGGTTAGCCTCAGAATTCACTACTTGTATCATAATCAGAATGAGAATGTGTTGAATACTAAGGATGAAATACAGGCTTGTTAATAATTGACATTTTTAATTACTTCATCTCTTTTTCAGAAAAATAATCTCTTTAATAATCTTTTTTGATTCGTTTTCCTATTGAAATTATTCTTCAAATGAAATCTTGTTTTTGGTATGACGTTCATGAAGTGGCCAGCAACATATATAGCGTACAATTCATATCGCCACGTTGAATTTAAAATTTTTAATAAAAAATTACTAATTCGCTGCCTTGAAAAGCCCAGATACCGATTTTCAGTAGAATCCGACCATAAATGGATAGGTATCTGACAACATATTTGAGGTTTAATATTCAATATCATAATGTACAATATTTACATGAATACTGCCAACATGCGTTTTTTATTTATAACATACTCAGGTACTGGTCTCAGGCTTCAGTGGATACCTATTTTCTATACCTATACATCTAAAAGCGGTACATCTCTTTTTGGAAACAAATGTTGAATGAGAATAGAACGTAGAAAAAGCTGCAAAAAATCTGACTGTGGAGAATTGGAGAATTTTATTACTTTTAAAGGAAAATCTATTCAAATTGAGCCCCCGCAGGACAAAAAAAGAGTTTATGGTTACATTTAAGTTTCACATGGCCGTGTAGCTCAGCATTCCGAATAATTTTGTAGCTTGTGCTTATGATATGAATATAGGAGGTAATTGCACGTAAGAGGTACTTTAAGTAGCATTATACTGCTCTTATTTTTTATGTTATATAAAGTACCAAATTGTGCTAATTTTTACGTTTTTCAGAGTTTCAGACTTTCAGACAACTATCCGTCGTCAGCCTTCAATTCAGGGGTAAGTTTACATGCTGAATATAAGTCAATATAATAAACGAAAAATATGTAGGTACCTGCAAAAAAACCTACATGGGACTAGCTGAGATAGATCACTTGTTTCCTCAAACAAAATAAGAGTGTTAAAAAAACACAACTTCAAGGAAATGCCGGGAATAATCTTGTTAACAAAAAAAAAGTTATAGTTTTGATTACTCTCTTATCTTCAACGGAGTAGTAAGTAGGTAACCCTTTATTTCCCATGTTGTAATTAATTATAATTACCTACCTCAAGTATTAAATCCTCAAAAAATCCAATTATACCATGAAGACCCCTCATCAAAATTGAACTTGAAGTTTGATTTTTAAAAAACAAATTTTCTGGATTTTTTTAGAATTTCCAAAATAAAGGCTTTGCAAATGACGCAGGGTGTCCAACATAATGCCTATATGAAATTTCCTGACATTTCCAGGTTCTCCAAACAAAGAAACGCACATTATTTACGGTAAACAAAAATATATCATATTTTTAATTTCTAATAATTGCGTTGCATAAAAACTACTACAATAGTAAATGAGATCTAAACAAAAATTTTAATAAATATTTCATTATCTAATTCACTAACCTTTATGAAAGGAACATATAATATCAACATTTTTATATTTTCATGCACAAACATGCTATTTTTCAAGATTTCATGTAAAAAACATGGACCTGTAAAATTTATGTAATTTATGTAAGAAAATTTATGTTGTTTTGTGCAAATAATATTTGTACAAAACCGGATATTTTTATGTATTTACATATTATGTAAAAAGATTAAAACCGGATATACATATGTCAAAATTCCCTGACTTTTCCCTGATCAATCAAATTTCCTAATTTCTCCAGGTTTTCCAGGTTGCTGGATACCCTGTGAAGAAATTAATAGTTATTTGCATGTGCACTGAAAATATTAAAAAAATCTACGAAACATTTACTGGTAATATTTTTGGGGGGTTGCCTGAAATAAATGTGATATTTATTTTTAATCAATACGACTTATGGTCCTTTCACCCGCCATCTCGAATAGATAATTGTTTTCGTGCTTAGCACTTCGGCGGTATCAAAATAGGTGGAAAATAACGGATTCCCAATTGTTACATTGAACAACAATTCTAATATCTAGCTAATATTAGAAAATGCTCCTAGTCTATTGACCTTAGACTGCAATGAAATATGTCCGAAGCAGTTTGTTTCCTACCCATATAATCTAATAAATCTAAATTTGCACAACTGTGTTTCGATATTTATTCTGTGTGTAACGGTACAGTTCACCATGACTAACTGTTATAACTTGTTCTGACTGGTATTATCTCTTCAGATTTTATTTGCCTTGGCAAATTGCTTTATTATAATCATACATCACAATAGTGTTTTTATAATAATCATAGTTTTTACATTTATATTTTTATTATATGAAATTTTATAGGCAAGCGCCTTTACAAAACATGTAATATTTTAGTGACGCACAGCGTGACCCACAATACATCACAAAGATGGATCCGCACACAACGTGTTAAAATAATAGTTATTTTTACACGAACGGAGCTGAAACAACCACATGGCCACAAAACATTGAGTAAAACGTGAGTTTATTCCCATGGGACAAGGAACACAAATATAACGTAGTAACAATTTTTATTATGTCAATTTGACAACGGTGGAAATTATTTTTTGTGTATAAAAGTTGTCTCCGTTTTTTAAAAAAAGTTACGGGATAAAAGTCCTGTTATGGGATGAAAGCGTGTTGTCTCGCATAAGTGTACAGAGCCAACCGAGAGTAAAAGATGGTAAAAGTCATGCTACACAAATAGTATACGGTGATTTTATTCCCTTGGTGTTTAAATAAATAACCATTATATGCACTAATAAGTACCTAAATTATTATACTATTATTAAAATTGTATAGTGAAGATAACAGAAGAATTACAGTAATCATGAGTATATTAGGGAGAAATTAGATATGCCCCGACTGGCGTTACATTACTCCGGCATCTCCATGGAAAGATATATGCCTATGCCCTTGGACATACTCAAACGGTATATCATCTTGTTTTTCAGCAATTGTGACGCTCTCTTCCCTTTCCCTATTCTGGAACGCCAAATTGTGCCGATTCCTTAATTTATATTCGGTTTTATTACCCTTAAACAATCTGTTGGTATATTTTTTTATCTCAACCGCCACCACTTATTGGTTTTATGTGGTGAATGGTCCACACGTACTTTACTCGCTGATAAGTAGAGGCTGGGTAGCTACAGTGAAGAAGGTGCAATAATGCACACGCCAGGGGTCAGTGTTTCTCTAATCTAGGTAATAAAAGTCAGCTTAATGCGAGTCACTACAAGACTTATTAAAAATCCAACAAAAATGAGGAATAAAAATAGACAAGCAGCCATAATAGACAGGTAGCAAAAATAAACAAGTTGATAAGCAGTATTTTTAAGTCAGTTTTATAAGTCTTTCGATAATACGATTATATAAAACTCACTGGGAAATACTATTTTGTTTAAAATAATTCTCTACCTGAAGACAGTTATTTATTTGTTGATAACAAAGAATATAATTTTTTATTGATTTTCTGAGGAAGTGTTTTAAATGTTTTTGTTTATCACTTGTTATCACAAGAGATAACTTTTTACTAGTTAACAGGATGGATATGTATTTAAATTTTATTTAATAGTACGAGTAATAATAATAATAATAAGTAAGGAAATTAGCTTAAATCACAATACATTGGATAAAATTCAAAGTAATAAAATATTGGTAAACTAAAAAATTTAAAATATTTTGTCCAAGCATCACAATGTCCAGCTAATAGAGTTATTTAGAATTTATGGCTAATAGAAGCTTGGGGCGTTCATTTAATAATAGCTATAATTAATGAATAATATTTGAGACTGATACTTTTTCTAGTTACGCTCAATTTCTATTTCCAAATATTAAATAAATACCCCAAGATTTTAATCGTCTTATTAATTCAAGAATTCAAGAACGACAGCAAGGAAATATATTTTTTTTTATGATAAATAAATGCATTTTTCTTTTTACATTCAAAAACTCATAATATCGAGGTGTAAAGTTCCATAGAAGAGGCGATCTCACATATAGTGCGCACCATTGATGCCCATCATGTCGAATTTCTAATTTTTCCAAAAACTGTCACCTTTGCTACATCGAAAACACTCAAATATCGATTTCATGTGGAATGGAACCATAAATGGCCAAAGTTGTCGGTTATATTGTGGAGTATAAGAATTTTAAATTTCAGTTCGGTAGCCCACCGAGAAGTTGGTGAAATTAGCGTTACAAATTTTAAGCCATGTTTACATACACACGTACATACATTTATACACGTGTTACAAGTAAAAAAAAACTTAGGTTTTAGTAAATTTGTCATTAATTTCATGAAAGAAACCGAACTGTCACCAGCGATTTCATACAACTCCACATGCTGATATTTGGCATCAATTTGCATTAAAATCAAGAAGTGTGTACTTAGACGCTTAAATCTTTTTACAGATACGTTTTATGCTGAACGACCTCGCAATTAAAACGCTGAGAAATAAGCTAAACTAATTAAGGAACAAATTAAACCTGAAAATTAAATCCAAAATACACTTAAATGATGATGAGATGGACATTAGACTTCAGACTAATTTATTTTAATCCGTTCCGATTCTTAAGTCAAATAGACAATCTTCTTTTTCCATGTGGAAATTATTCCCAGGGTACAAGTATTTAAATGATTATACTTCCTTACTTAGAAAAAATACTGAAATGGTAAATACCTGCCCGAAATTATTGGAGAAACGAAAGAACTAATACATTTTTTTAATAGAGTTTTAATGGTTGCGACTCTAATAATTTAGGGATCGGGAATAGGAAGGAAAAGGAATTTTCAGCGAAAATAAACATTTCCTTTCATGTTTGCACAGATTCTTCCATGGGACATTCCTGGAAAATCTTATAAATAAAATAAATTGATAATTATGCTGATACAACATAATTTGTGACATCTACTTTAAATCTTCATCTACTATCAAACTACCGTAATTGCTTCCCAAAAAGGAAGGAATTAGTATTAAAAAAACTACAGACACTGTTGCATCAAACAAGTCACGGCCAGTTAAGTTTTGACAGGAAATTCTCGTAGAATTTTCGAATTACCATAATTTATATGTGGTTTTTAATTTGATATTTCGCTACAGTTTTTCTTTCAAAAGAAAATTAAATAAATGTATGAAAATCTGTGAAAAATATTGGCCATTCCAAAAAATTAATGCGCCATCTGAACATATATGAAAACATTTGAACCTATTAAAAACAGTTTTTGAACGCTTATTGATAAACACGCTTTTAGGTTTGTTTAACCGTTTAACGTAATAATTTAATGGTAAGTACTGTTTGTGTTTATGTATAATATTATCAGTTGGTTGCAATATATCTAACTACACTTTCCAATAATTGTTACTCTTGTAAATTCTCGTATAAACCCAAATGGGGTATTTTCCTTCAATCGAAATGAAAGTGGAAACTTGTATTTTTATAAAATGTATTTTTTTTATATTTATTAGGATAAAAATTATTAAGATTGAATCGGTAGAAAATTTTTAATTAAATTTTGAAATTTTATTCTATATTCGTGACGTCACTAAGCGAAAACTAGGGAATATGCATGATACAACTACACTGATATGCCTATGCGCATGGGGGCGTGGTCTATCGATGAGCGTGACGTCAGTTTTGATACAAAATTAAATAAAATACTTGTAAACAAAGATAACAAAATAAAATAAACGTCGATTATGGAATTATAATACACGATTCATACAGGAAAACTAAAATAATAGTTGATTAATATCAATCTTTCTTATTTTAATTCAAACCGCATTCTTTGTACCGATCTACCTACCGAATATAATTCTAACCTAAACTTTACAATTTGAAGAGATAGTAAGAAGCACTACTGTAAATAAATACACCCTATAATATAAAAATGACAACTTGATAACCCTCGGGCCTCACAATTATAATAATACGGGAATACAATTGACAAACACGAAAATAATTATATAACTGACAGTCATGCTGACAGTAAGGTATTTGAATTTTCGCCATTTTTGTATCAAGAATGACGTCGTGCGCAGAACAAACGAAATTTGATCAAGTTATGAGCATATCAGTGTATCATGGGGAATATGTATCTATAAAGAGGCCACACTGATAATATGTGGTTAGTTCAGTTTGCAACGACGAAAACGACATTTCGATAATTGACATTTGAAATTTCCTGTTTGCTGTTTGTGTTTGGCTTGACAACTTGACGTGTTGTATTGTTGTTTTCTTGTGAAGTAAACATTTATTAAACATGGACCAAGGTTTTGTAGAGGCTAAGTCTGAAAATTTACCGGTTATAGATCCTTTTATGATAAAGATCCTATAGGTTCCTTCAGAAATAAAAGGGATGAAAAATGTAAGATTAGTATTTAACTTAACAGTATTACTGCAAAGTCGATTAAATATATTCAAAAATTACCTTTACAAATTACGATGTTTTTCTGTTACTAATAAATACACTTGTAATCACTCACAGGCAGAGACAACAATTCATAGGTAAAAATATAAACTAAAAACAATGTCTCATGTTTACCATGATGTTTACCCTAACCAAACAATTCAAACATAAACAAAAGTAAAGTTGTCACGGAGTGACACCAACCACACAAATGAAAATATCCTAGAAATCTTTAAAAATGGCGCAAATTTTGAATTTTCGCTTAGTGACGTCACATAGATATCGCGCACAATAAAAAAATAATTTATGGACTTAAATGAACCCAATATTAAAATTCCAGAAATACGTATCTCTTCTATTTCTAACTACTTTCCATTGCCGATGTAAAAAAAAATAGGAAAACACCCCATTATAACAAAATAATTAAATAAAATAATGATTTACCAAAACAATACACAAAAATGGTATTACCCATAGACATAAATGTATTACCTATGACTATACGGTTATAAACTACTATCCGTCACACTTACATTAGTCCAAAATATAAGCAAAAAAAACTGCTAAATGTTTCAACCAAAAAATTCATAGTCACTATATTTATTCACGAAAATACTCACCAACTCCTTAAGCTCCAACTTACTTGACCGATAAATTTCTAATTCTAAGGATGTGATAATTATGATAGGTATGCAAAATGTTTACTCGTTTCCGTCCATATTCCTAGTAGGTACTCATCCATGAAATCTGTTCATTAATTTAAATATTCGTTTGACGTCAGTATTTTTAAAGGTCTTTAATAAGATTTGTTTATTTTTAGAGAAAAAAACAGTTATTTTCATTACACAGATGTTACGAGATTATCGTTTGAATAATTATTTCTGTTAACTCCAGTGTAATTTTACTTGTGTCAGTCGCAGGTGCCTTTGTAATCGATTTTCTCTCTTCCTTATTTCACGTGGGTTGGTCACATCCCTTTATTTTACGTCGGCCATTATTAGTGTCAGTGTCAGTGTCAGTAGGCCGATGGCCCTGACTATGAATTTAAAAAGAGCTTTTGAATTTGAGCAAAACCTACACAACACACGATCTGATTACTGACCTCCGCGTGTATTTTTAAGCTAGTTTCTCAACAGTAGATAAAAAAAAAACAAAAAAAAAACACACAAATAGAAACCTAAAAAATATGATCATTTTAATAAATAAAGCTTGAATTTAATATTCTTCCCAACAATTTCTTGTTTTATTTAGAATTTTAAACAAACAAAAATCATGTCAAACTCTTTCTTTCCGATTTAAAAAGATATACTGATTATCTTGATGTTTTCAATGTTATATTTGCTATTTTTATATTTTCAAAATCCCACTCCTACCGGTGCTCTTTAGGAAGGCTCCCAAAATTCATACCAATATGCGGAAAAAACTTTAATACTTCTTAATAGAAAAAAATCAATGTGTATAAAATCCCGCAGCACATACCTTGACAAAACAAAAATAAATAAAAACAATTAATTAAAATTATAATTGGAAATTTTCCTAATCTAATTAAAAATATTTTTTTCCTTTAAATTCCGAGATAAAAGTCAGAATTCTGAGATAAAAGTCGGAATTCTGAGATAAAAGTCAGAATTATGTTAATTGCGAAATAAAAGTCAGAATTCTGAGATAAAAGTCGGAATTCTGAGATAAAAGTCAGTTTTTATATAGAGTTCCCTTTAAAAAAATTATAGGCATAAGTTGTAGCTGGACTACAGAATTATCTACAGCGGGCGATCTCCTTTTGTTAAAGCAATACAAATTATCTTCATTTATCTATAGTGTACCTATTATCCGGAACAACCTCAATATTTTTAAGCTGAAAATAACTGCTTTGAACTTAACAAAAATGCCAGCGATCCACCGTTTCCTGTTGTTTTCCAATTTAAATAGAAAAATCATTATTTTAAATAATATTTTACATGACACTCGTGCCTTGACGCTTGTTCAAACTAGAGAACTCTAAATTTAGATGGTCGATAGTTTAGCAGTTGTTCGGAGAATATATAATCTGTATAGGTATTTATATTTTGATAAAGGTTAAATATGAAGACCAAATAATAATTGAACAAGGTTATCAGAGAGAAGGTATTCGATACACTTTGGTCGTTTCTTTTCAAAACTGCAAATAAACTGTTTGGAATTCGTGCAGAACATTATCTCACAGATATACTGATATAAAGGTTAAACTGATAAAACTTCTACCTCGAATAGATAACAAATTTGTTTTAAAAAAGCTGAGGAAGTTTTACGTGGACCAAGTTGGACAATTGTATTATTTTTGAGCAAAATAATCCATAATACATCCCTGAGATGTATGCATCACATTTTTTAAGTTAAAATATTTAAAATATTACGATTCAAATGATCTTACCTGAATACAAAAACGCACCGTAAAATTTGAGAGTAGGTACGCATTAGTGACATTTTTTTATTCGTAGTACAGTGTGGAAAACAAATCTGGAATACAGAGTATTTGAAAAAAAATCGAAATTTTGCAAATTCGTTTTTGTAAAATTACAGGTTTGTTTGAAAAGCTATTAACACTGACGTAGTTTTCCACATAACACCAAAACAGACGCGTTTCACCAACCAAGTTGGCATCATCTCAAATGTTAGCCAACTTGGTTGGCGAATGGTTGGCGAAACGCGCGTCGAGTGCAGTATAGTGTTTTGGTGTAATGTGGAAAACTACGACAGTGATATCTTCACACCAAATGTTCCAACCCCCTTCAATGATGTGTGTTCATTGATATAAAAAATGTAAAGAAAACTGCTTCTAACTAGATTATTCAAAAACGTTTTAAATAAATCTTTTTCGCTTTATCAGTGTGCAGGCAGCCTTAGAGCTTGCTGTAAATGCTGTTGTTATTCAGTAGTGATTGAAAATCCACCCGAGACAGCTGAGGGAGACACGAAAAATATCGATAAAATGATTATAGTATTCCTTATCCATATAACGTTAATAATACAATATATTGCATTGATAGATTGTGATTTAAGTTTTTTCTTTTCCAATTAAAATCAATGATAATGGGGAGGTATGTACCTATAGTTCCAGAAAAAATTCCACTGCTAGTACAACAATTTGTACAACATAGCAGTCTCATATCTACCCCGAACCTTATCAATAAGGGACAATTTGATGTGGGACCATCTGATTTCTCGAAGGCCTTTGACAAGGTGAATCATAGCATTCTACTCTGCAAATTAGAGTTGTTTGGCTTTAGTGAACACTTGCTTCTCCTTATTCAGTCATATCTTCATCAGCGTAATTTATATATTTCATACAATGGTTTTAAGTCAAGAAATTTTGTGGCCACATCTGGAGTACCGCAAGGATCCAACTCGGGGCCACTTCTTTTTATCCTGTTTATTAACGATTTATCTGTATCTGTGAACTCTAATCATCTTTTTTTGCAGACGACTTAAAGATATTTTTGAATATATCGTGTATTGCAGATTGTGAAAGATTACAAGAACTTGTAAATAGAATTAGTGAATGGTGTATTGAAAATAAATTACCTATTAATGTAAATAAATGCAAAGTTTGTTCTTTTACGCTTAAAAACAGCCGGCAATATTTGATCCTTGGTACTGATAATTTGGCACGTTGCACTAGTACAAAAGTCGGACTAACCAACTTTGCACCGCCGACTACACCTTTTATTTTAACCCGCACAACAAGGGCGGAAATTTTTCACGTAACCTTCGCTAGTCGAACTAACGTTAGGCCTCGTTGATGAATCTGTACGTTAGGTGTTATATTTGATCACAAGCTCACATTGTCTAGTCATATTGATAAATCAGTTATTGCTGCATATAAAACTTTGAGTTTCATTATCAGAAATGCAGGATCGTTAATAATATTACTTACTGCTTTAAAATGCCTTTATTTTTCATTAGTTCGCTTTAAGCTGGAATATTGCAGTCTTATTTGGAATCCGCAATATCTGATTTATATTAACCACCTGAAGAGAATACAACGTCGCTTTCATAATTTTTTGTCATTTCGAGTTGACAACCAGTATATCCAGCCAGAGGTTGTGACCATGGGTTACCTTTACAAAGATTTGATATTCAGTCCTTAAATACTAGAAGAGTGCTTGCTACCCTGTCATTTTTGTTTAAACTGTTTCATGGTAGTGTGCATTCATCAGCGTTATTGGGTATGTTCAATATCTATACGAATACCTAGACCTGGCTCTCGTGATGAATGTATGTTTTATTGTCGGAATGCTAGAACTAATATACTTATGAAATCTCCCGATCACATAATGTCAAAGAATTAATTATAATCAAATATCTCTTCATTGTGACATAAACTGCTAGTCTCTATGGCTTATTGCGTATTGCAGATGGCTGTTTTAATGATAATGATTTCTTTTTTCATTGTATAGGTGTAAGTTTAGGTTTAAAGTTTTGTATTGTACTACTGTAATACTTTTGTACTGTATTACTCTATATTTACTGGTGTATTATTATTTGCTTTGTCCTGCAATTGGAATGTTTATTCTGTTGGGCAATAAATGCATTATTATTATTATTATTACTATTATTATGAGTACCATATATTATTTATACTTAGGTAGCTACGCTGGACTTTTAAATAGTTAATAGGGGTTAATCCACGATATTTCGAATCGACCTGTACTCTGGAACCCATACTGAAAATTATACTCATCCAACTTCAAGACACATCATCGCGTCTTCTTTGTTTTATAAAACGTGCTTGTAAAACATTGTTGCCAACGACTATTATTATCCCATTTTTTGCCACCTCCGGAGCGCAATTACACCAAGACGTCTTTTTACGGTGCAGCCAGCACACACACCAGACATGCAACGCGGTTATTAAATATTACTTAAAGCCATGGCATTGTAATTTAATTGCCGTCCGCCATCTCGTTAACTCTTCCAAGCTGAATGACATGCACCGGGGCAATTAATACTCCTTTTTTATCTGTTATGCCAGAGTCAATCCCTCCAATGCAATGGAATGGAAATCCACGGTATGTTACACAAAGATTGATTAATATGATTAATTGTTTGCTACTTTTAAAGCATATTCAGGGTTCCCATAACTTTTTAAAATCAGATTTACATGACACTGTCCAAAACGAACGAAAATTGTTTTCCATTTTTATTGGTTTCTTTTCTAAGAACAAAAACAAACAAGTTAAAGGATTAATATAGGTACATATCCAATTATTCTTTAGTTTCTTGGATAGGTACCGTATTATATTGCTAGTTCTAGTATTTAGGTTAGTTAGTAGTACCCTTGTTTTGTTTCTATAAAATATATAGTAATAATCAACCGTAATGGTGACACCATGTGGAAAATCTAATAGTACCAAGGTCGTTCAATTTGATTGGTTATTTCTGTAAATGCACACATTTCATTGGTCAATGCACACATAATCCACCATGACATCTGTCCGCCATCCACACATACTAATGCATTTGAATAACTATATATCTCTATAAACAAGGCTAATACTATTATCCACCACAGGTAATTCCGAGTATATCTCTATTTATAAAGAAAATTATATCAACATTTATCTCCAATGAGTCAAGTTTCTCCGTTCTCCAGAGACCAGATAGTAAATAATTTAGTTTTTAATGTCTGTAACTTATTTGTGGTGCGTTTTCATGATTCTTTGTAATCTTCAAATAAATATTGGATAAATTAACTAAATTTCATCAGTTGCTTTTCAGTTTTATACAAAATTCTGTAATACTACAAATCATATATATGTCTATTATAATAAAATTTAAAAGCAATTAAACATAATACAACATAGATAATACAATATATAATAATAATAATAAATACAATAAACATAGAAGAGAGTGAAAATTCGATAGACGAAGAAGAAGATAAAATTGAACCAATAGTAAATAGTGACAAACATGAAGATCCGCCTAAGACAGGGGCAAAAAAAGCAGTAATTGATAAAGCAGCAGGAAAAAAGGTACGGGGCTCAGTGCGTGTATTTACAAAAAAAGTATAGAAGAGATATTAAACTTCTTCATTATTTTAATAGCTAATGCCTGTCTTTTTCTTTTTTTTAACCACTTTGTATATTTGTAATTTTTACATATTTCGTAAAATAATCTCTTAATATTTTTCTAATACTATAATATAAGACAAAATCAAAGAAAATATTATAATTTTAATTCTTGCAAATTATAAATAAACAATGGATCCATTTATACGAGATTTTGAAAATCCAAGTGTTGATACATATTTATTTGAAAATGTTACAGGTTTTGAAAGCTTATTAACAGAAAGAAAATTTGACAACCAATTTAAAATCATACATAATAACATAAGAAGTATAAATAAAAACTTTAATGAGTTTAGTGTTTTCCTGGAGCAGTTTAACCAGTCATTCGATTGTGTTGTTTTCAGTGAGACGTGGACAGTACATGACTTGAGATTTTTTCAAATGACTGGTTATGATATGGTATATAATTATGGAAAGTTTAATCAAAATGATGGAGTCGTAATTTATATAAAAAATAGTCACACATATGAAAACAAAATAGTAACTTTAGGAAATTTAAATATTCTAGAAATTAAATTAAAATTAAATGATAAAATCTGCCATATTTTACCAATGTATAAATCTCCAAAGTTGAACTCAACAGAGTTCATAACTGACTTAAGGAATTATTTGGAGGAAAATAAAATAGATCATGCAATTATTGTAGGTGATATTAATATTGATT
The DNA here is from genome assembly GCA_963924545.1 of Pogonocherus hispidulus. NCBI lineage: Eukaryota > Metazoa > Arthropoda > Insecta > Coleoptera > Cerambycidae > Pogonocherus > Pogonocherus hispidulus. The sequence goes on from OZ004698.1 coordinate 15,593,754, forward strand.
TACTCTTAGAAAATGATAAGGATACTCAAGAGTATTTTGTTCTTAGCGAATATGGTTTCATATCGCAAATTAACAAACCAACAAGGCAAAAAACTTGTATAGACTATATTTTTCTTAAAAGTGATTATGTGCAGGATAATATAATCCCTGCTATAATAAAGACTAATGTGACAGATCATTCAGTGACACTGCTTGTTATAAATTTACCGAACATAGTGAGAAACATAGCATTAGAAAATAAAGTAAGAATTATGAAAAAAGAAAAGTTGTTACAATTCGTGGAAAGCGAGAATTGGAAAGAGGTATTGACTAATAATGATCCTAACAAATGCGTTGATTTGTTTATAAATAAAATAAAATATTTTATTAAGCAGTCATATGTATATTTAAAAAGTAATAGTAAAACAAAAAAGAGGAAGGAATGGATAACGACAGGAATAATAAAATCAATGGAAGAAAGAGATAAATTATATCAATTGTATGAAAAAGATCCAGATAATAACGATTTAAAAGTTCAATACACATTCTATAGAAATAGGATAAATTGTCTAGTTAAGAGAGCTAAAAATCAATACATGAGAAATTTAATTTACTCAAATGGACAAAAACCCAGTAGTAAACAATTGTGGGAAGGTATAAAAATATTAACAAATAGACATAAGACATATTCAGATATAAAATATATTCAATCCTCTGATAATATACAAGTCACTGACAAAAAAATTATTGCCAATAGATTTATGTCCTACTTCAATAATGTCGGCAAAACACTTGCAAAAAAAATAAAGAGGTCTAATTCAGACAACAGTCTGAATGAAAGAAGTATTCCCCATTCCATTTACTTGAATCCGACAGACGAGTCTGAAATAAAAAACATCATTAAAACTCTAAAAAACAAAAAGGCACCAGGTAAAGATGGAATAACATCAGAGACAATAAAGGATATTGCGAATTATATTACAAAACCATTATGTCACATATATAATACAGTTCTTTTGACTGGTATTTATCCCAATCAATTTAAACAAGCTTTGATTACGCCAATATTCAAACATGGAGAAAAATTTTTAGTTGAAAATTATAGACCAATATCTCTCCTCTCAAATTTCAACAAAATTTTAGAAAAAATAATTAAAATAAGAATGGTAAATTACTTGAACAAACATAAAATAATTTCTGATTTACAATATGGGTTTCAGGAGAATAAATCAACTAATCATGCTATTGAAAAATTGACGTCATTAATGTATGAAGCGTTAGACCAATCGAAGCCGTCGCTATGTATATTTTTAGACTTAGCGAAGGCTTTCGATACCGTGTGTCACGCTCAATTATTACAAAAACTTGAAAATATCGGTTTTAGAGGGGTGGTGTTGAAATTATTTTCTGGTTACTTGAAGGACAGAACACAGTTTACAAAAATAGGGAATGAGTTAAGTGATCCAAAAATAATGGAGTATGGCGTTCCTCAGGGTACAGTCTTGGGGCCTATATTATTTACTATTTATGTCAACGATATACTTGCCATGGATATTCAAGGAACGACCATAGCATACGCTGATGACACAGCTGTCTTTTTCAAAGCTGACACTTGGGAACAGGTAAAACACATCGCTGAAAAGGAAATGGGAAAAATAAAGAATGTGTTCGATAGAAAATTATTAACAATAAATTATAATAAAACGTTTTACTTACCGATTACGAGCTACAATAACCACTTACCTGACTATGATACATTGAAGATACAAGAAAATATTGAAATAGGGTCGTGCAATAACATTAAATTTTTAGGAGTATATATAGACACTAACTTAAAATGGCAACACCATATAAATTTTACAGTTCAAAAATTGAGAGCTTTAATATTTATGTTTAAGCAGGTTAAAGGTGTGTTAAACACTGAACATCAACTGACATTATATAAAGCACTTGTAGAATCAATTATTAGATACGGAATAACCGGATGGGGAGGCGTTTGTAGTACTATACTAAAACCTTTAGAAATAATACAAAAAAGAATTATAAAAATAATTTATAATAAAAATATATTATATCCATCGGATCAGTTATTTGAAGAAACAAAATTATTTGATATAAGACAAATGTACTCTTATCATTTACTTATATATATGTACACTAATATTCACATGTGTCCAGTAGTATCACATGAATATGATACAAGGTTGAAACTGCAAAAACACGTTATTACTAAAAAAATGCAGAAATTAAAAGGGCAGAGTTTTTTTGGATATAAAGCGCCCAAGTTATATAATTTATTACCACAACATATTAAAGATAAAACTAATATTTTTCTATACAAAAAACAAATCAAGACTTGGATTTTATCACAAAGTAGATATTTATACTCAACTTTATAAAAAAAAGAGGGAAAAAAGGAAGAAAAAAAAATTATATTTTTGTATATTTTGATATTTGATATTTTGTTAAGAAAACTGTAGGTTATTGCACCAATTTGTTTTTGGCTTAGGTGGAGAATGAATCCGCACACAATTTTTTCATAAAATTACGCGGAAAGTTCTTTATTTGTGCTCTCAAAGGAAGGTAGTATAAGTTTTTCTAATGTAATTATTAACTATATTGTAATGTCGTATGAGTATAAATAAATATTATTATTATTATTATTATTATAACTAGTTTCGAGACTAGTTTTTTTCTAAACGTTTCAAGTTGATCCTCAACTTGTCAGTGGAAAGTTTGTATGATAAAAAATAATTAATAAAATAAATATTAATATGATATCTCACAATTTTTCTATTTTTTTAAATTTTTCTCAATATGAGATTATTCTCAATATCTTCACTTTTTCTTTACATGTATATTGAAAAAATTATCAAAATCTTGATTTTTCGGTTTACTGATATTTTTCTGAATATAATAATATTAACTTTATTCTCAAGATTGCGAGATTTTTGTGAATTCTTCACTTACTATCTAAGACCACTGAAATAAGCCAAACTGATGTGAACTTTATCAGTTTTAGCAGTATTCACTGCGATTTAGATGTAAAAATATTTTTTTATGTGTATAAGTAGTCCATTCAGCAGTGGTGAAACAGGATTTATACTATAAAACCACAGATTAAACTATATACAATTTTTTTTTTATAAAAATAATGCATATTTATTATATTATAATACATTTATTAATTATTATTGTTATATATTTAAGTATATAGGTAGGTATTGATTATATCCTCCACAGTATTTTTTCCGCTTTTAAACATTAAAAATCTGCCTTGACACTACACAGAAAGTCGTTAATTTGACTATTTCAGTTTTTGTTTTATAATTTACAGGCGGTAAATTCCCAAACGAATTTTTATTAATTTTGGGCGCTAGGTATATTCACTACAAAATTTTTTTATCTTGTGAGTTTCTTTTTTCAAAAATAAATTCATACATTTCCTTTAACTGCTTTATCTAATTAGAATGTTATATGTTATATTACTAACAAATTGAAATTTGCTCCAGACATTCTTATTTCTTAATTTAGAAAATGAGTTGGTTTTCATTCCAAAAATTTCGTTTTATAAGGTTTCTATCAATTTAGTTATTGTCGTAGTAGATTAGATTACAGCTATACAACTAATAATTGAAAAAAATCTAGATCTTTTACTTGAAAGAAAGAGAAAATTCATCTGTAATTGATATTCCATGCGGTTTTAATTTACCATATGAAGTAATTTTTTAATTTCTTTATTATAATAATAATAATAATAATAATATCGCTACCCCTCATTCTAATCACAAGGATTAGCCCGAAAGTCTGAGACTTGTGTGGGAGAGGGGGCGGCATATTATTATTTCGCGGGCCGCATTTGCGCCTCAGGAACGACTTACGTTGGTAGGCCCTAACCACCATTCAGTGCTGGAATAAGGGAAACCTGGAAAACCTCATTAGTTAGGGGGACAAGTCAAACATCAACTGATTTTAATCTCTCACATTAAGACCAAGTTGACATTCTTCCCATCCTAGGCCATCGCCAGGATGGTTGCCAAGCCATCCCTGCGAATAAGCCTTGATCTACGAGTAAACAATTTAATGAAAAATTGTTTGGCGGAGTGGGGATTAGAACCCACGACCTCTGGGTTGAGCGATCGAGACGCTACGCCCTGAGCCACCTGCTCGGTGGCTCAGGGCGGAGGTATTATAGGAGGTATGTACTTCCTTTCCTGTAATCTCTTGATTGTGGCTCAACAACTCGAGTTCTTCTTTTACAAACTCCAGAGTAACTAATAAAATTGTTCGTGTCCTGGTTAAATGATTAAATATTTCATTATAACTCAGACTCATTAACAAGTAGTAAGCAATATAAGTAACCACGTAGTTATAAAATTGAAATATCAACAAATTACATAAATCCGGTATTATGATATACACATATGTAATTACTTACTGCTTGTCAAGAATGAAAACAACACTGGAAGTTCAGTCAGTGTGTTCTTTTTCCTTTTTGTACCCCCTCATTAACTCACTCTTTTTATTACGAAAAATTGAAGATATTGATATTTTCTCATTTTATTGAGAAAAACGTCAAGATATTGAGATTTTTCTCATTATATTGAGAAAAATGTCAAGATATTAAGATTTTTCTCATTATATTGAGAAAAGAGTCAAAATATTGAGAAGAATCTCAATATATTGAGTTTCCTAAAAATAAGTATGTATGATACCAGGGTGCTCATAACTGACTGCTTAAGTGTAGTAATAAATATTCCTTTGCTAATGCTAATTATTAATTGTCATATGAATTTTTTGGGTTGAAACAGGCAGTTTTGTTTATTTACATTTTGGGCTAAAATAAATGTGACAAACGGCAGAAAAAGGGTGTAGTGATACCATGTATTGTGTGTGCTAGCAGTGCTCGTGTTTTTTTCTTAAATAATTATTGTTATGTTTAAATTAATATCCTATTTTTATAAGACTAATAATAGAAAAGTATAGACATACTGCAACAAAGTGGTTATGTTGTGTTCCTTGTCATTAAATTGTTACATGCCCTTTTTACAGAAATGAGTGAGGAACTGTTTCTTGTACTAGGGCCAAACTTCTATCTTCTATCTTAAACACTAACTATTAACACATTTTGTGGAATGACACCCATAAACACGGTAGTTTGTGTTGTGCTGGTTTGTTTTGAATGCCATTTTAAAATTCATCATGTACCGGGTTTTCCAACGAAATGACTCACCCCCTATCTTTTTTATTTGTGGTGCTAATAAAAAAAGTTTTATACAAAAGTTTTATAATTTTTTACGAGCTTTCTAGATATGTAGTTGAACAGCCAAAATAAGTGCAGCTTAAAGAAATATGAACCGAGGTTCAATTTTGTTAAATGGAATACCCTCTATATTTTTTGATTATTGCATTCTACGGGTTTTTCTGATTTCAAAAATATATATATGTGCTATAATTGATGCAACAGTAGTCATTTTATGGAGCTTTTTTTATAACACAGAAGCTGCAGCTGCCTTAGACATTGTTCATTTATCAAATTAGACTTGGATAGAAACAAGGCCTCAATAGGAGTAATTGCTTCCAAAACGTGTTATAAAAAAGTTCCATAAAATGACAACCGTTGCACCGATTATAGCACATATATATATTTTTGAAACTGGAAAACCCCGTAGAATGCAGTAATCAAAAAATATACAGGTCCATTTAAAAAAATTGGACCTAGGTTCATATTTCTTTAAGCTGCACTCATTTTGGCTGTTCAACTACATATCTGGAAAGCTCGTAAAAAATTATAAAACTTTTATATAAAACTTTTTTAGTACCACAAATAAAAAAGATATAGGGGGTGAGTCATTTCGTTGGAAAACCCGGTACCTAATATATCCTGTGTCCAAATTGAACAAATTTTTATTTGGGGATCTGTATAAGTATAATAAGTAATAATAAGCAGCGGTTAATGATAATAATAGCAACATCAAGAGAACCAGAAATTCCCAACGATTATTGTTACTCATCATTACAAATTAATTATCTAAAAAAAGGTGTGTGTAATTAATAAATACGTCCTTGAAACTTATAACTACCCATCAGTTTATGAAATTAGCTTACAGTACGGTAGCACCATTATTTTATTATTTGACGTGGGTTTATAAAAACAAACAACCTATATTTTATAGCAATTAAAATAATTACATAGGCATATTCTAGCCAGCATTTAAGTAGAAGCACATTTAAAATGTTCCGTCAAAACATTTAGTGATTTTTTATAAAAAATGAAAGTCAAACCATTCTTTATTTTTAATTTTTATTACATCCGGTAAGTTCATCTGTAATCCAGTACAATTTAGATTATATTTTTTTTATTGTAAAACGCAAATTGTACAGTACCAAGTTTAAAGATCTAAAAACATGTTTATCGTATAATTATGAAGAATTCTCTATTTTATAATAATGAATACACATGTGGAAACGGTACAACTTTACAGTGACAGTGAAATAAAAAATGCGATCTTATATAAGCAACTAAAAAAATTATAACAAGGTAGGTACTTAATAATGAATGACAGACTATAATTCAGACTAAAATAGTGTTAAACCGCAAGAGCAAAGTCAATGCGAAGAAACACGTTTTATCAATTTTCATTTGTAATGGAGGTGTACAAAATATTGAGAATAATCATAAGTATTTAAGAAATGTCTCAAAAACAGAAAGGGTTGAGTCCATTCACTAGTTCGAAATAAGCCCAAAATCGGCGTTCGTCTCCTGTCTAATTATAAAAAAAAAAACTATAAAAGATAGCTACTTTTAGTAAAAAAGTATTGAAAGATAAGACTTTAATCTAAATCCCTATAGTAGTAATTTTTTGTAATTCTTTTTATTTTTAAAATTTCAGGCAAACAATCTTGTACTAAAATAGCGTATTTTCAAAAATTATTTTTTCTAAAATACATGAATTAAACAAAAATTTGCTACTATAGGGATCTAGTTTATCTTTTGATGTTTCCGGTGATATATAATTTATAACATTAAAAAGAAATTTTGTTGCAATTATAAGACAAATTCGGTACCGTTGCAATAAGGGCTAACTTTATTTCCATGTGTCTTTTTACTTCGACTTTACGTGCACCTCCGAAATCTTAATAATTCGGTAGTGGAAACATGTAAGTCTTCACCCATCGGCTACCCAACCTCTCAACCCGACCCCGAATTCATGTCTGTCAAGTCTAGAGTGAATGGACCCTTAAGACATGAAGAAATTTACCTATTTAAATTAACTTCAACTCGATTATCGAGATAGGAGCTTTAGATAAGTCTAATATTTTCTAATATCTAATAAGTTTTTTCCTAAAAATATAGACATTAGAGATAATGTTATATTTTCTATATATAGCTGCATTAGGATAGGAAACACTTATTTATTTGGTCCACCAGTTTTCCTGTTAAGAAAACCCGCAAACGAGGCTAACCACCAGTTTTTACTTGCTTCTAACTTATATAAGTTAAGTAATCTAGTTATATAACTATAACTAGATTAGAAAAATATTTTTGAAAATATTTTTTTGCCATTCAAAACGAAAGTTTTGGTTCCCGAACATGCCAAATTTCAAAATTTTACTGGTTTTTGTTAATAAAGGTAATAGCTACAACCTACAACCAAAAAATTTGAAAAAGAAGACCAATACTCTAGTAATGAATGAACAAGGTACCTACTGTATTCACAGAATAATGTAGAACATATTTATTACTTCAAAGTATGTTTTAAAGCAATCAGTAACAGACGAGGTACCTCCAACTTGTGGATAGTATGTATATCGTCTACACAAACACCGGCAATTTGCTTTTGTGAATTCACTGGCAGTGATGTACAAGCCAGTAGAAGGTAGACAAGCATCGGGCGACTACTAAATACTTGGTCATCCATCCAAATACTAACGTAAGATGATGTTGCTTAAGTTTATATAGGTGGTACGATGGTTAAAAGTATAGGTCTATTATATCCTGATTATATCCAGCTGTAATTATGTTACTTATGAAATCATGTAACTAAGTGAATATTTCCAGGGCGGAGTGGAAAATTTATACCTATTTTTAAATTGAAACACCAACATTTTTCTTATTCAAGTCTGTTATAGCTTCGAGGGGGTTATCCTGTTGAAAATACTTACGTCAAACGAGTCCGTTTGCATTAATATATTTTTAAATTGGACCACATAAAAACAGTAAACATAAAATTATTAAAACAGTTGTGGATGTTTGTAAATCTACATATTTTTATGACTGAGAAACCTGCATAGACTAAAATAAGTTCAAACAAAGACATCACACTAACACTTCTCGTTGATAGTAGGTAATGATAATGAATGACTCATTTATTCTACTAAAAGAGGAGAGGAAGAAAAAAATATTAAATTCAGAATAATTTACTGTTACCATCACTTTCTCAAAGGCAAGATTCGACTGTAATAATACTCATCCTCTCAAAAAGCTTTTTTAGGTTCCGTATTAAAATTACAATCGACAACACGGTTTGTCAATTACGTGCAGAGATATTTTTAATCGCACAAATTCGAGTAAAAATAAAACTCCCAATAAATGAAGCATCTGGACAAGCCTTTTGCATTTAACAGAGCAAGGGGAGAAACAGTTATAGAACGTGTAAAACTGTCAGGATCAGGTTAAAAATTAAATGCACAATGAATGTGATGAAACATATAATTTGTAGAAATAAGATATAAAGAAGCAGATATGAGAATTGAGAAACAAGTAACATGTGAAAATTAAAAAATAATTAACAAAACAACAATAAATTAAAAATAATAAACAGTTAATGGAACAATAAACAAACTATAGCATATGATACATTATTGAACTCACAAGGAAAAATGCGAGGAAAAATGAACCTGCTGATGGTTCTGAAAAAATGAAACGTTACTTCAAAAGACTCTTTACGTCATTCAATAGAACGTAAACAGTTGCAATGAGAAAGTGTTCTTTTTATTTCAATATATTTTCAAAGAAGCCTGAAATTTTACAAAAATTAATTTCCAAAATTTCTCTACCTACTCTACTACTTATTGCCTACTCAACAAAATCAAAGTTAATTAAGTAGTAGAATTTACTAATAAGAGTTTTCACATTCATTCATGTCGTCCATCAAATTCTATCTTTGTCATTATGCGCCAGGCACGTACAATTTGAATGGAAAATAATGTGCTCGGCGCAGGTTACAGTAGATTATAGTAAATTTATGAGACTGGTCGCACATCTAGTTATCTTTATCAGACCCGCAAATGAGTGAAATGGAAAATGAGAGAACATCTACACTAGTTGTCCATCTATACATTACATCTACACATCTACATTAGTTTCTCGTGTTACTTCGTAACTTACATTTTGTTTTTGTTGTTATCTATTTGATTGAATCATTTGGAAGCTTCGAGTCTCCCGTGTTTGAGTCCATGTGTTAATTATAACGGTTATATTGCTTTATAAAAATATTGTATCAGTGCCAGACATGGCGTCCTGTGCTCTCGTCCTATCCAATAGGCTGGATGAATAGGGTGTTCTCATATATTTTTTTTAATACCAAAAAATTGAGTTTTCCTTCCCTATTATACATATGTCTAGTTAAAAAAAATTATAAACACTTGCATATCCGAAAAAAAGTGAGTTGAAATTTAAATTCTGCATTTGGCGCGCAAACGCGTCTACTACGGCAGACATATTTGTGACGTCATCAGGCATATAAGCAAACCGTTTGACAGGAACAACATCAGTCCATTATACGTGTATGGTAACAAGTTTTTTTAAGTTATTTTATGAAGTACTAGTTATATTGTATGTTTTAAATATATATAAAAAGTTCCAGTTCAAAATATGTAATAAACAAGCACTAAACGGCGGCCATTTTTATGCTTAATGACGTCACTTGTGTTTTGGTTCCCGTTTAAAATAGATCCTTTTTTTAAATTTTCTAACTTCGATTTTATTCTGAAACATGCAAAATTTGCATTTTTAACACATTACAACTTCTTTGTGGATGTATTACTAAGCATGTATAGGTTTATAACTTGATTCGTCACATACGGAAAACACCCTATTGTGTGGATCTACGCGTGCGCCGGGTACATCAGAAATCATCGAAAAAAAAAACGAAACTTGGGAGATAGTGAATTACATTAAGATGATTATCATATTAGTTTATTTTCTTTGACAAAACTATCTACTTTTCACAAGGTTTTTGTCGTCACGCTGTTTTAACGTTTTACTATAAAATATATTACGACAAATTATTACAAAATATTTTGGATGGTACAAAAAATTGAATACTCTGAATTCATAAAACCATTCATAAAATATTAAATACCTACAACAGATTATTAGAATTGACATGCTTTTCAAATGCAACTATTTTTAATTTTGAATTCGCAAACTAGAAGATAGAAAGAAGTATAAAAAATAAATGAGAAAATACAAAGTAATAATTTTTTTAAGACGTAGTTCTGACAGAAATTCAAATAAGTAATTATTATTTAAATCAGCTGGTGATTAATATATGAAATACAAATATGGGCACAAATTAACCAATAAATAACTGAAGTAATATAACGGCATGAAGAAACATAATTAAATACGGTATGATGGGAAATGATTTTGTGCAATAATAATTAATGCACATCTACTCCGACTAATAAGCTAGGTTGCTCGTTTCTATTACATTTTAATTATTAATGCTTTATTTTATCTATGAGGAGGAACATGCTTAAAATGATGATAATAATTTAAAACGATATCACCTCAAAACCAAACTATAGGAATTTAAAAAACAAAAACGGTTCGAATTTTAGTAATAAAACCTGCAACAAGTGGACAAATTGTAAATGGTAGTCAAAGATATAACATCGTAAGTCGCTCCTGGGCACACTCGTTGCCCAAAATATTAATATGCCGTTCCCTCTCCCACACAAGACTGACAAAATAGTTAAGAAAATATTTTTCGACAATAAAAAAATCGCGTTAGATATTAATGAGAGTATTACAAAAATTAACCACAAGTGATTTCGAATTAATATTAAATATATTAGGCACCTATCAATAATGGAAAAAATTTCCGGAAAAATGTGTTTTTTCTTCATTTTAAGATAAATCCATGGTTGTCAGGGATAATTATTCTCACTTTAAATCGAATTAGAGCTCTAAAAATGGATCCAATAATATGGTTTATAACAACTCATTTTAAAATCCAAGAAATCAGATTAGGTTGTATTTTTTTCTCTTAGAAATTATTTAATAAAAAATTATCTAGACAAAAAAAAAAGAAATTTAGAAATAGAATATTTATACATTTTAATAATAATTATTAAAGTTACGCCTCATTTCGTTTTCATATACTTATAATACATACATACGGTTTGCTCGCAGATCAGCTTGGAACCAGTTCGGAATCTTAGTTGCACTAGATTAAGAAAAAATAATTTAATAATTGAATTGGCTGATCAAACATTTCTGACAATTCAGGGCAGCACCTTGAACAAAGCTATGTTTTTATGTTTTCTAACATACAGCATATTCTCAACGATTGTAAATTTTCAGGCACAGTTTTTTTTTTGCACGTTTTCACGAAGATCAAAATAAATTTCGTCAAAAAGATCAGTCGGGTAAATATGAGATTATTAGAAAGATAAAAGCGAGGGGCGAATCACTGGTGTATTTTAGGGTACAAGCAGGGGGAATTTCGGGGTATTTTGGTGAATTTCAGGGTATTTCGGGCAATTGTTTGGGTATTTTGGGGTATTTCCATCGTACATGCTTAATTTTTCTTAAAATCTCTACAATCTTTTTGAGCTAAAACGGGTTGATTTATTGGATATAAATAAAAAATATAACGATATACGAAACCTCGCCACAAACAATTTATAAATTTGTTATACTATATAGTATTATCTTTTAAAAGAATATATCTTACGTTTATTTTAATATTACTCAAACTGTACCTATCTATCTTACCTGAAATAAAAGAAAAGAGTTTTTAAATACTTTTCTTTATTTTTGAAACTTATGTAATGCTATAATATATTTTAAAGGAATATCTTACGTTTACTTTATTGTTAAGCTGTACCCTCAACTCCTAAAAGAAAAGACTGTAATATAAGAAAATACTAGTTAAATGTTTTTGTTATGTTATTATTTTGTTTTAAATTTGTAATTCATCCATTAAAATGTTACTTTATTCATAAGAATATCTTTTACAAAAAATGTTTTCTTCATTCTCGTATTTTGTTTTATCTGAGGCCCGACCTGAGGTTATACCTAATCCTCTACATTTTGTAGTAATATTTTACGTTATATTTTTGCTAGATTTCATTATACTTCTTAAATTACGAAAACATTTTTTCTTGACAGGATTATAGGATATGTCTTAATAATGTAATTTGTGACGGTTCTATATTTTATATTAGATTTTTGAGATAGTTTTTGTATGAATGAATATATTTGTACCTTAGTTTAGTTTTATTTTTTACCAAAGAACGTTTTATGTTTTGTTGTTGGTATATGCATAGTATAAATAAATATACTATGGTATATGTAATTTTTATTGTTTTTCATATGGCATAAATAAATGTTACAAAAACTGAATTTGTCTTCTTCAGTAGCACATAATAATGGGTACCTATTTTGTTGGCAATTTCAAAACGTCATGGGGAATTGCGGGGTATTTTGAAGAATTTCGGGGAATTGTCAACGATTTTGTGGAATTTCGGGGAATTGCGAACGATTTTGGGGAATTTCGGGGAATTGGTGACAATTTAGTATATCCAGGGAATTTCAAACGTTTGGGGGTATTTCAAGGAATTTTCGGGGAATTTCGGGGATTTTTCCCTGTAAGGGGAATTTCAGTGTACAAATTTTTTTAGTGAATTACCCCTCGGATAAAAGTATAGTTAAATACCTCCCACAGTCCTTTATAAAACTTACAAAAATAAGGAAAGACTGACGTAGTTTTCCACATAACACCAAAATACTATTTCCCTTCTCCAATCGCTTTCAAATAATAACAATAATAATAATAATAATAAATAAGCAACGTAGATAAATACTTCAACATTACTAAAATGTATAAATAACATATGATTATTATTATTACTGTTAATAAAATAATCTGGGCCAACAAAAATTTAATTTTCGAATCGTTTCACTCACAACTGGCAATTAGGCTCACTCAAAACCCATAATGGAGTAATGGCTTGGCTAGCCCCGTGCGTGTTCAGATTTTTCCTTTAATGCGATTTTAACATCACGATCGCAATAATAACATAGCAAGGTGTATCTACGTAACAGTAATTTTTAGGTTACTCTGATTGTAAGAATGTGTTACAAGTTTCTGAGAAGTGATGTTTACCGTCTGCCTACAACCATTTGCACTAATTAAATTATAACAGCTACGTTATTAAGTGCAATGAATTTCTGAAACGGAGCAGTTGCGGTTAAATATTCTAAATTTTATTCAACACACAGCCGGACAAAATGGAGGATTTTCAGAGGGGAAACCGCGAGAGAATGGGCCTTTTCCACTAAATTGAATTTTACTATTTTATTAATATCAAACGTTATACTGGTACATAAGTAAAGGTAGAATCCACCCAATTTATTAAAGAATTGTAATTAAGCGAAGTTATCCAAGTACAAAGTGACCGATCTTCATGAATAATTTCAAACTGCGCGGTTCGCTGACATCACACTCCAGTACCCAATAAAATGTAGACAAGTTAAAGAACGGCTCCACGTTGCCACATATAATTTTAGTTTTTTCTTGGCAACGATTAGATTGACATTCTGGTAATTTTGAAATAAAAATATAATGTATTTTTAGGTGAAATGGTAATTTTGAAATGAAAATATTTATTTTTAGGTGAAATATTCTCCATAAATTATTACTAAAGCAAATCAACATGATTATTTTACAATTTATTACTTGAGCAAAATAATTTTTAGGTATTTTCGCTAAAGGTGACAACACTGCACAATTTATGCTAGAATCAACTAAATGATGATTTGATAACTTAGATTATAAAAACTAACCTTCTTGTCTTAACATTGCGCACTTCAGCACTTAGAAAGTTCATATTTGTGACGTAGAAATCGTTAACCATTTCACTGTCAACTCTTGGAAGGTTGTCTGAATCAGCCTTAAGATATCCTTCTTCAATTTTATTCATTTTAAATCAAATTAATCAAAACACAAAACGAAAGTTAGGTTAAGCACATTTCACTTGACAGAACACAAAATGCAGGGCAGCCAACAGACAACAACGAACTGGAGTATGACGTCAATGGCGCGTTATTTGAAATATATGGTAATTTTGACAATTTTTTCAAAATATATCTGGTAAAGAAAAAAAATTTAAAAAATACTTATATATAATATTTAGGCATAACTTAGTATATATTTTATAATAAGCGAATAAAATAAAGATGTGGAAAAGGCCCATTATGGAGTACACGAACCAGGAACTCTCATATACTTATATACTTATGCTTTAGTACTAAAATTTCAAGTTGTACCTTTGCTGATAATATAATAAATTATATTATTGATATCTAACAACTTGGCGTTTAATGATTGAATCAGCGAAATATTATCATTATCACATTCTCTCTTTCCCAAATTAAGAAATATGAGTCCTTGGAACGTAGGTAGGTAAATAGTAAGAAGTAACGCACTAATTCTAAAGCATGTTCATTACGTCTAATAAACTGGTGATATCTATTTTGCTCAAGTGTTATTTTTTTAAATAATTATTGCGCCCCTAGGATAGATTTGTGGAAAACTTAAAATCACTGAACGAATGAATTTAAAGAGTTATTTATTCAGTCAATAGTGAAATCTACCGGTCTGATCTGTTCTAAATAAAAAAAATCACATCAATCTAGATTATATCATTGATTAGATACAAGGATGTTTTATATAATTAATTAAAAATAACGATCTTTCAATCCCTGGGTTGAGATTTTTACAATTACCCGAGGGATTGAAACTATATTATCCTGCAATGTGTGCAGTTTTTAAACTGAGTATTCCCAAGTAACTGGCAAATGAAAGCACTTTCTAAGTGTATATCTAAAAAAAGATACAGGTAAAGATAACGTTGCTTAAAAGATACATTTTAGTCTCCAAATATCACATTTGAAAGAGCTACTATTTTTTCTCGATAATTAAAGGTGTTATAAATTATTATTGCCTAGTTATAATATTTCAAGATCTGAGAATAAATTACTGGTTTACCTACTACCATACACATTATAAAAAATATAGAATGCTCTCATGGAGATTGAAAATGGCCATCCTATTGGCGATTCCTAAAATGAATACGCCCTCTGCATGAAAATATTTGAACATACTAAAAAGGTAATTTTTTGAGGCTTATTGCTGATCAATAACACGTATTTGGGTTTGTTTAACGTAATAATTTAGTGGTGCTTGTGATTTTTTGGTATTACAAAGTTAAAAACGACGTGGTTAGTATTTGTACATCTTTATTTTTACATTTTAAAATGGCATTCAAAAGAAATCAGTACAACACAAACTGCTGTTGATCTGGGGTGTCATTACACAAAACGTGTCAATAGAAGTGTTTAAGATAGAAGATAGGTAGAAGTTTGGCCCTAGTATAAGAAACTTTCTCACTCATTTCACCAAAACGCATGTAACAATTTATTAACAGGGAACACGTCTATTTACACAACATAACCACTTTGTTAGAGTTTGTCTATAGAATATATTTTAATTTAAACATTATTTAACAAAAAACAAGCACTAATATGGTATCACCATACAGTTTATCACACTTATTTTAGTCCAAAATGTAAGTAAACAAACACTAGGGTACCTGTTTCAACCCAAAAAATTCATATAATTAGCAAAGAAGGAGTTATGGGACGTTTGACTGCTTTTACCACTTTTTTTATCCTTTATTTCACCCTAACTAGCACATGAAGTCACTATATTTATGGCAGTTGAATGCTAAATTGCTAGATTATTTTTACTCGTCTTCCTCCATATTTGTTTACAATTTGCAGCGCCCTCATCGGTAATCTGAATCGCCAATGGAGAACACGCAACTCTTGCAAATTTAGTTTTCTGTATTGTTGGCTATGATCGTACTAGTAGCTAGCTTTGCATTAACTGAACTGAGGTGGGAAATTTGAAAATCATGTTATTTTACACATGAAGAGAATTATTTTCCGTGAATTTGAATTTTTCTCATAATATACGGTAAAGTGTATCAAAAACAGTACGAACACCAAATATACAATTATTAACACACGTTGACACATGCCACCAGATCTATCTGTTAATTTAAATAAACAACGGCGTGAAGTTGACGTTAGAGTTGCGACTTTTTAAAAAAATTCAGGCCAGGCCAGGCCCGGCCCGACAGAGTATAGGCCAGGCCAGGCCAGGCCAGGCCAGATAAACCCACCGAACGTTTGGCCCAATTAAAGCCAGACCTCTTGACAATTATGGCCCGGCCAGGCCAGACCCGGCCCGGCCAGACCAGGCCCGACCAGACCAGGCCAGACTCGACCAAGCCAGTCGAATCGAAGCTCAAATCGAATCTGATCCGGCCCGGCTCTATCAAGGCAAGTTTAGCCAGAATCAGTCCGCCCAAATTCAACCCAGTCTGCCTAAGCCACATTCGGCCATACCAGAAATCCTGCCTACTTGACATTGACAATAGGTATGACAATTCATAAATTTATTAACTCTTTTATGTCTCAATGAAATTCAAATGTCTCTTAAAATAGAACAAAACAACCTTAATACAATAATTTTTTATTTCATTATCAAATAAAATACAAACTCCGAAAATAAATTTGTTCAACAACTTAAACACAAACATAATGTTTTACATTTAACACTTGTAATATATATATAGTAGTATAAGATATTATATGTATGTACAGTGAGTGCCAGAAGTGATGTCAAAATTCAGCGGTGTGTTTTTTGGAAAAACACACCGCCATGTATACAGTACAATTCTAAGTCTGTGTAAGAATTTTTAGATGTGCTTAAATATCAGAGTAATACTTATTGCTAAGTATAATTTTCCATTTTGGGACACCTTAAATTTTAAGTAGTATGAGTGAGATTGGCCGTAAGTGGTCAGATAAATGGGTGAAACACCTCAAGTTATTATGAAATCAAATTCCTCATAGGAAGAACAAGATATAGTATTTTAAAATTGTTATACAGCAAACCAGTTAGCCTAGGTTAGGTCGAAATCGGTCCGATCCGGCCCGAAACGGCCAGGCCTGGCCCGACTCGGCCAGTCGGACCTGGCCAATTCAATTTCAGCCCGGCCCGGCCAGGTCTTACAAAGCATCCGGCCAGGTCCAGCCCGGCCAGTAAAATATGCAGATTTTCCCGGCCCGGCCAGGCCCGATTTCGGGCCGGGCCTGGCCTGGCCGGGCTTCTGGCCTCAAATCCCAACTCTAGTTGAGTTGACGTCTCTCGAGTAGATTTTTCAATACAATACTACCAACAAATACAGCCAAGGTGTGGTACAAAAATTCCCTAAAGTGACGGTTTCGCGTGTCCTGCATTATATTGACTATTTTTAGATGTGTCGTGTAATGGTTTTTGGCATTCTATATTTTTTATGATTTCTATGACTACACTACACAGAGGTGTAGTCGGGCGGCGCACGACAACAGTTTTCTTTTGTATCTTTTCCTCGCAAAGTAATAAAATTCTATACCTTTGAATCCTATTTCACTTTAAGTTGTAGGCTAATTATTTGAGTAGGAAAATTACTCTTATTCCAAGAATAAAAACACTTGATCACAGTTGGTCAAAATTTTAATGTTTCTATTCATTGGTAATCAATATGATTATTGATTAGTGATTAGTATGAAAGGTAGAGATTATTATTATTATTATAAATTTTCTGAGAACAGTGGAATTAGTTCCTACAACAAATTTATTTTTACTCGTAAAGAATATGTTTAGTACACTGTTTTAGTTGGCTCATACTCTACAATACAATGCAATATTTCACTCAGCGACAGTACATTGGTTAATCATGTATACTTTAAATTCAAATATGCCCTGTGGGCCGAGCAAGATTTCCCCCATAATTCCGTGGGCGCCATCCCAGAGAAAAGCACGCCAATTTCGTTGTCTGCAATCGAGGTGTGCCACTGCTTGTGAAAGATTTATTTATCGTTTTAAAAATAACCTATATTTATAGGTCATCCGGCAATAATACACTGAATGACATTGTAACTTATACCGTATGTACAAGTCCTACCTGGGAGGAATGTTTACGCAACATTTATAAATACACGGATTGAAACTTTACCACACTCATTTTCATTACTTATTACTTTCATACAGTATGGAGAACCAACTGAAATAATGAATGAATATGAGGTATTCACTGTTAGAAGGTTTAAAAAATGTATTCATAGAACCAAATAAAATATTACAAAAATTGCTCGACGATTGTGGCACCAACTTTGTTACCGTCGATTTGATTTGCACTAAGGCTAACGATGAAATTGATTATATACAGGGTTATTCACACAAAGCGGGTATTAGACGTTTTTAGGGTTCTGTTAACGATAAAAATCTGATTTTTTTATGGGGGAGGTTTTCCATTATTTCCGATTCAATGAAAATATTTTCAGGGTTGCATCACTTCTGGTTATACCGGAAGTAGACCACAACTTCGTTATTTCAAATGGAACACCCTGTATATTATTGCAATTTTGAACTCTACGTGATATTCTAAACACATTTCATGTAGGATGTCCTATACCTATCTTCAACTGTTTTTGAAATATTGACAGGTGAATATTGACATTTTGCAACTTTGACACCCTTTGTAAAATCTAAACGGTTAGAGATCAAGCAAAACGGTTTGCACATTCCTATCTTAACTTTTCAAAAGCTATCGGTTGATACTAATTTCAGATTTAACCAAAAGATTAAATTTAATCGAAATTTTTTTATTTCTGGATAAATCTGAAATTAGTATCAAACGATAGCTTTTGAAAAGTTAAGATAGGAATGTGCAAACCGTTTTGCTTGATCTCTAACCGTTTAGATTTTACAGGGTGTCAAAGTTGCAAAATGTCAATATTCACCTGTCAATATTTCAAAAACAGTTGAAGATAGGTATAGGACATCATACATGAAATGTGTTTAGAATATCACGTACAGTTGTTCAAAATTGCAATAATATACAGGGTGTTCCATTTGAAATAACGAAATTGTGGTCTACTGAAGTGATGCAAACCTGAAAATATTTTCATTGAATCGGAAATAATCAAAAACCTAACCCATAAAAAAATCAGATTTTTATCGTTAACCGAACCCCAAGAACGTCTAATACCCGCTTTGCGTGAATAACCCTGTATAGCTATACATATAGCTAGAGTAATATAAATAGAGCAGAAGAAGAAATTTAGTTTAAAAAAAAATTAGAAACTGACTTTTTATAACGTAAGCGATCATCGTTATAGACGAGGTTAGAAACTATTTTTCAAATTGAGAATTTCTTTCAAATACCTTTATGTGTGGGTGAAGATAAGAACGTTTCTATCTCAGAAACGTTTTCGGTATTATAATTTTCTGTTCAAATATACGAAGCGGCAAAAATGTACTTCCAAAAGTCTAGCTCTTTTGCGCCACCGGTCAAAACTAATAATAGTCATACCAGTCTGCTTAAAGTTTAAATTTTATAAAAGCAGAGCGTAAACAATATATTTTTTCACATATTTATAAAGCATTACACAAAATGAGGCTAAATATCTATAAGATGAGAAAAAATTGCAAGTGGAGATTTATGCCGACTTCAAAGATCAGTTTCTGAAAACCAACAATATCAATTTCTCAAAAAACTAAAAAGAGAGACTTCCTCAATTTTCAAGTCGAAACTTATGAATACAGGTAAAAATCGAAATTAGTAATAAGGGGCGACTTCAATTTTAATTTTTTCCACAAAACTAAACAGTGTGCCACCATGAATTTTTTACTGTACAAAGATATGCCCTTTTTAACCATACTTATATTACTAATTTCGATTTTTTCCTGTATTCATAAGTTTATACTAGAAAATTCAGAGTCTTTTTTTAGTTTTTAGAGAAATTGACATTGGTTGATTTTCAGAAAGCAATCTTTGAAGTCAGCATATATCTCCAATTGCAATTTTTTCTCATCTTATAGGTATTTACCATAGATTTATAAGACAAGGGAGATGTAATTGTTTACATTTTAAAGCAATCAGAGAACCCCTTGTTTACTCTTTATCTGGTCAACTGCAAGGTCTACTTTATGATTGTACGAAAAACTGTTGCCAAACTGTCAATTGTGTAATTTATATTTTCACATTTAAACTATCATGATTATGGGTTAACGTTAAAATATTACATAAAAATATTTTTACGTTTCCTAGTTAAGTAGATAAATCATATTTTGTTAAAAACGTTGCGATAAAAACTAACTTCATAACGCAAAAATGGAATGAACAGGCATCATTGCTCCCTACTCCAATCCGCATGTTCATTGATGCCGGTAACAAGCACGTGAATCCTAGTATTTTATAGTATATATATCCTTTATACTAATCTAAGAGAAAATCACCATTATCAGGCTTTTAAAGAGTTATTTTGAAAACAGTAAGTCAAATAATTTGAAACAAAAAGTTGAATTAAAAACTAACACCATGTACATCTTTCTTATTTTAAATTATATTTCACTTTTAAATGTAATTGAACCCTGTATACAGAGTTTGGGTATCTTTGAAAAACTGAAAAATACTTTTTTACACTACTGTATATATAAGTTTTTGTAATGTAGTAGGTGTACCACCTTTACTTAATTCAGAATTTTAAGTGTTCAAGTTTCAATTCATATTCCCTACATTAAAACTCCGATACTAATTTAATTTCTAATCTCACAAGCTTTTGCTGATTTTCTTAAAATTCCTTTTTTGATGTTTTATTATCATACCCAACCCTTCCAAAAACAGTACGCCTTTGGCGTCGGAAGCAAGTTCTCCCAAAACTTTTGCAACGTTGCACGGAGTCGAAATTTTGCCGTTCTTTCTCTCGGTATTCTTTGTCATACACATTGCCAATGATTGATACAAAACAAAAGGTTATTTATGAATGAACCGTGAGGTCTCCTCTTATTAAGTCTATGGTATTTACTTAGTCTGATTCTGAGTAATCTTTATAAACAAGAGGAAAAATATATTGTTATGAATTGTGTGATACGCTTTGCTTTTCTAAATTTAAACTTTTAAGTAGACTGTCATGTTATTAGTTTTGACCGGTGGCGTAAAAGGGCAAAACTTTTGGAAGTACATTTGCCGCTTCCTATATTGAAGAGGAGATTATAATATCGAAAACATTTCTGAGATAGAAAAGTTTCTATCTTAAACACACATAATACCTTCACGGATATTCAATACTTTTTTCCACACTGTATGTGCGAGTAGATTTTAGAATGTCTCGGCTTAACAATATTTACTGGCGATATTGATGCAAAAGGCAATACAAGCTCATTGTGTGCAGTGAATCAAGTTGCGCATTCAGTATAAATAATTCTTAAAACAATGCCTCATTTACCCGTGGAAATTTATTATGAAATGATCCTCCTCTGTCTTATTTACATCGATTTAACGTTATTATGTAATAGAGACACCTGTTTCAGTATTGTAACATCCATTATAAAGGATGATGTAACGGATCTGCCATGCGTCGTATTTTGTTCACTAAGTGGAATAACTAACCGATTAGTTCTCAAAATATTAAGTTGAATTGAGATAAATATGGGGGTTTTATACAGTTATACATTTCGTTAGGTCTAGATATCATATTAGGTCTACTCTATTCAGTTAAGTTAAAGTTATTCAGTTGTCAGTTAAAACAATTCAAGTTGTATCTATTATATTATTATTTCATGTATCGTATTTTAAAAGGTGTAGTAAGACTGGTAATGTCTCAAAATTTAAGGAGAACCGGCGTACGTACGTGTTGTGTTATTTCATATTGTGATTTATGAAACTGTTTCTGTAATTTATAAACACTATGATTTATAAAATTTGTATCAATTATATATCTCATCTGTAACGTCTAGACATGTTATGCAATAGGTGAAGGTAATCACAGTTCTACGGAAAATATGGTTATTTTTCAATCTCTAATTCAAAATATAATGGTGAATTAGTTAAATAAATAAAAACTCACGTGTTTAAGGAAAAAATCATCAATTACATACTGCTTGAAACATTTCGAGGCAACACCTATGTCAACAATCAACACGGGACTAGTTGAGTATATGCGAGTATGTTGTAAAATTGTTGACTGTATGATTTATGTGTAGGGATTATGTATGTTAAACACTTTTTAATTGCATTCGTAGCCAAAGTCGGTGGACTTGTGCGACTAATGTTGTCCTTTAAAAATCCATTGACTTAATGACGCACATTACTCACTGCTGCTAATGTGTCATAAACATTCACATATTGCCGTAAACTGAAAATCTACAATCAGTATAAATAAATGTAGCATCCACTCCGTTACTGAACATGAATAAAAAGAACACTTAACTATACCTACTGTCTTAATTCAGTTATATTAAAACTATATATAAATTATAAAAGTAGTAATTATATTTGGTAGGAGTTATTACTAAACAAGTAATATTATCGATAAGTAGCAACAAAATTAAATAATCCATATATATTAAAACGCCATATATTAAATTCCGTCGCCAAATCGACAAAGTTTCTAAGCCATCTCCTCCGAGCGGGGAGATAGCTTCGCTTTAAACGCCTTTTCAAAAAACCTTTGCAAAATTTTCGTCGATCGTCGGCGTTTATCCTCGCGCCTAATGGCCCCGTCACGCCTGGCGAAATCCCGACTTTTCGCGGGACCCCTTAGACCTTTTTTCTAGTTTTTATAGCTTCAAGAACCGCTTCACACAAAAGTTCCGTAATTTCTCTAATCCTTTGAAATTTTTTTTTCAAGACCGTACGACCACTCCTACGTCCATTTCGTCTTCGAAAATGTCCGTCTCAACTTCTTTCTCATTTTATCTGCCGATGTGAGATTGCACTAACGACAAGTACATATCTCCTACGAAAACTGTCAAATTAATTAAACTTCAGAGAGATTTTCCTATTGCTAACTATTGCTATATATTACTAACTGAATCGATAGTACTGACTGCCAAACACTTCTGATTACCAAAATACTGAAGCGAAATGCTTTTCCAATTAGAATATCGGTAAAAATTTATTTCAGGTAAACACGTACAGTTTACATAGTTGTCTCAGTGTCAAACAATAACGAGTGATGCGGTGGCGTAACGGTATAAGTTGCAAAATTTCAAACATCAAAGTGCAGAATTTCGCAAGTTCTAATATCGCTGGATGCAACTTTTTTTTATTCTACTTTTTAATTCCAATTATTTATTACTATTAGTGTTTAGTTATTCTGTTTCATTGTCCGTAGTTTTTATTCTTTCTGAATCTGATTCTGACCGGTTCCCACCGGTCAATATGTGTATGTGTCAGTATTGGTTAGTATACTGTGTACTAGTACTGTTAGTGAACAAACACCAAACACACCGCCATGCCGCAAACACCGTCAAATCTTCGCTTAAGCTCGTATGAAAAAGGTGCAAACTAGCACCGAAACGTCTGCATAATAAAAACATAATTTTAAAAGGAAATTATCTATTTCAAAATTAAAAGGAACCATAAATCCAAGAAACTATAGTTTAAAAAGTATGCTTACATAAATTCAAAGGTTCAAGAAAAAATTAAGGGAATTATCTTACTTAAGATATTTTTGGCAAACATTGGTTTTCCAATTATTTGTGTTACAGTTGTGGCACTCGAGGTGCCACCTGCAAAATAAAAGCAAGAAACAATGTATTCTCAATACAAGACCTTAAATACAAATACAGGCTAATAATAAAAATAATATGTCTATCCCCTTCTACTTCTTGTCACAATCAATGGCCTGGAAGTCAGAGACTTATGTGAATGAGGGAGAGTATATTCCCGGTATATATAAACCCCGATGTATTCCTGGTATATGGAACGGCATATATAAACCACATTAGCAGTAGCACCCAGGAACGACTTAGGATGGTAAACCCTAAACCACCACTTAGTACAGGAATGAGTAAAATCCGGAAAACCTTATTACTTAGGAGGGCAGTCATACACATACCCATATTTACTTTTCATATTAAGTTTGGTACCTAGGTATAGTTCCTGAATCAAGGATCAAGGGAAATTTAGAATCAAACTTAGATAACAAGCCTAAGGGCACAATAATTATTAATAATATAATAATGAATTAACAATGAACATTACGCGGAACATCATTACCTACAGTAATTGATACATATTCAATATAAACACAAAAAATGCAGTTAGGTACGTAGTTTATTAGTTTAACACAAATAAAATATTTAAGTTATATTTAAAGTTAATATTTATTTAAGTTACATATTAATTTTATATATAATTCATCTTTCTTCTCTGTTCTTCAGATGTCTCTCTCCTTCTCTGCCCTTCGCTGATGAATTATTTTTTCACTTTCGACTATCACAATTTATTTAATAATTATAAATTTATTTTAAAATATCAATCAACAGATATAAGAAGTAATAATATTAACAAGGAGGTAGTAGGTAGTATACAATCATTAGAGCAATTACTGTGTTATCGTTCTGTATTATGTATATTATAATCCGTAAGCAGTGTTAACGGTTTTAGGTCTCTAGACGTTCTCATTTTAACCAGAAGAAGTTTGTAAAAATGGGCAGTTAAAAGGCAGTTATTATTTTCGCGCGAAAGTCAAAATTACCTTTTCTTGAGTGACGACAACATGCAGTTGCAGTTATAAACACAGCAGTGTTCCATTGCGAATATATACATATATGGGTGTTCCATATAAAAGTCCTCAGCCTCGTATCTCGGCAACGGAAAATATATTTTGATTTTGAAAAAAAAAAACAGATGATAGAGCTCATCTATGGCTTCGTCACGGAGTTCAACTTGTTTTTTTTTTCAGAGCAAATTGGAGATGGCGCTGAAATTGAAAGAAATTTTTCGTTGGCAGGAACTTTGTAATAAGGTTTATCCGATACTTTGTTCAATTCTAAACAATTTTTGTCAAATGACTATTTTTCAAAAACTTAATAGTTTCAGAGATATCGGATTCTTCATTTCGTGAGGCCCAAATTCAATCGTATTTTAGAGATTCGAATTGTTACCTTATCCTTATACAATGAAACAATAATCCAAGTGAATTTAATGGCGAATTGAGTGATTAGCGATTTTAATTAAATGAATTGAATAATAGTCTTTTTAAGGAATAGTGAAATAATATGTATTTCTGTAAACTACGGCAAGAGTTTTTCTAATTCATTTTCTGTAATAATTCATAATTATTTGTACGCTTGTCCTAAAATATATCCTGAATGTATGGATGTACAAAATGAATTAGGTATTTAAAAAACTCTTGCCATATTTTACAGAAATACATATTATTTTACCATCCCTTAAAAGGAGCTATTAAATTGACCTGGATAACTATTGTTTCATTGTATAAGGATAAAGTAATAATTCGAAACTCTAAAATACGATTGAGTTTGCGTCTCACCAAATAAAGAGTCCGATATCTCTGAAACTATTAAGTTTATGAAAAATAGTTATTTGACAAAAATTGTTTAGAATTGAACAAAGTATCAGATAAACCTTGTTACAAAGTTCCTGCCAACGAAAAATTTCCTTCGACTTCAGTGGCACCTCCAATTTGGTCTGAAAAAAATCAAGTTGAACTCCGTGACGAAGCCATAGATGAGCTCTATCATCTGTTTCTTTCAAAATCAAAATATATCTTTCCGTTGCTGAGATACGAGGCTGAGGACTTTTATGTGGAACACCCGGTATATATACACCTATATATATTTTCAGTTTAATTATTTATTTATTTATTCACAAAACGTCGCAGGAAACAAAAACAACAAGCAAAATAATCGTAACTATATAAATTATTTCATACTACAATCTATTTTTTGTACATTTTTATGAAGAAATTGTGGACTAAAAATAGATTTATAAGACAAGGGAGATGTAATTGTTTACATTTTAAAGCAATCAGAGATCCCCTTGTTTACTCTTTATCTGGTCAACTGCAAGGTCTACTTTATGATTGTACGAAAAACTGTTGCCAAACTGTCAATTGTGTAATTTATATTTTCACATTTAAAGTACCATGATTATGGGTTAAGGTTAAAATATTACATAAAAATATTTTCCCGTTTCCTAGTTAAGTAGATAAATCATATTTTGTTAAAAACGTTGCGATAAAAACTAACTTCATAACGCAAAAATGGAATGAACAGGCATCATTGCTCCCTACTCCAATCCGCATGTCCATTGATGCACGTGAATCGTAGTATTTTATAGTATTTCTTTTGTGCGGTGTTGCACCTTTACTTAATTCAGAATTTTAAGTGTTCAAGTTTCAATTCATATTCCCTACATTAAAACTCCGATACTAATTTAATTTCTAATCTCACAAGCTTTTGCTGTTGCAATGTATAGTACTGATTTTCTTAAAATTCCTTTTTTGATGTTTTATTATCATACCCAACCCTTCCAAAAACAGTACGCCTTTGGCGTCGGAAGCAAGTTCTCCCAAAACTTTTGCAACGTTGCACGGAGTCGGAATTTTGCCGTTCTTTCTCTCGGTATTCTTTGTCATACACATTG
The DNA here is from genome assembly GCA_963924545.1 of Pogonocherus hispidulus. NCBI lineage: Eukaryota > Metazoa > Arthropoda > Insecta > Coleoptera > Cerambycidae > Pogonocherus > Pogonocherus hispidulus. The sequence goes on from OZ004698.1 coordinate 15,620,541, forward strand.
CCAATGATTGATACTAAACAAAAGGTTATCTATGAATGAACCGTGAGGTCTCCTCTTATTAAGTCTATGGGACTAAGGAATATAAAGACTTGCTGAAACTGTCCAACAACAGAATATAAACATTTATGACTATTATTCCATATTCGAAATATTTTCCGCCAGATGCGGAATAATTTTTAGAATTGGCAAACAACCGCGGCAGCTTTCGAAGAGGATTTTACAGACAGTTTAAAAACCATGAAATTATTTCAATTTCATGTTGAATTCATTTCTCCAATTTGTCGAAAAATGTTGCAATTAACCCAAATAATTTACACGGTAACACCCCGTGAAATTACAGCAAGTCGTCCGATGTATACGGTTGACAAAATTTTACAGAACGTCGAGCTAATTTCATAACTTCAACGGTCCGGAATCAGCCTGGTCACGATGATGAACCTAGACCGATGAAGACCCGTTCTAATTATATAACCGTTAGTTAACTGAAATTTATAATCTAAATAGTGTACCGTGGAAAAAACCAATGAAGTGAAGATGCATAGATCGGGTCATTTTACAGTTATTTGGATGGACAACATATCAGAAGTAACATCTTTCATATTTCTATTGTGCATGCAAATGTTTCCTCTGCTACTACGAGTAAAGTAGGTACACTGAATTAACATAAGTACTTAGATAAATTTTTTTTTGTAAACACCTTCTTGAGCTTGGTAAAGGTTTTTTATTTATTAAAAAATAAAAACGCAGAATATAATGCATTAGTTTACCGTATCCAGTTTACAAGTAGTATCAGACACATCCTTTTAAATGAGGTTATTTCCTTGGCACAGCTAGGGCTACAGGGTATAGGTTACAGAAACATGATTAAATCATAATATTTAAATAATTTCATTAATATTATGTCTGTTTGTTTTTTTTTATTAATAAATACCTAAATATATATGTAAAGTAAGATCAATTGTAAATATTATAGTATATAGGGTGATTCTAAATATGTGCGAAACATTTCAGGATGTGGTTCCTTAGCTAAAAGTAAGGGAAGTTTTCTATATAAAGCTCAAAGTCCTAAACCCCTCGTTTCCGAGTTATATCCCAAGAGGCAGGGTTAAAATTGAGTTTATATTTTTTTCCGAAAATTTAGGAAGGGATACAAAAGAGAAATTAGGGGGACATAATGTACTTACATAAGGGTTTCTTATAGATATTATTTCAACCTTCCCTTCGTATTAGAAAGGGATGAAGTTTGCCAATAACCATCTTTGATTATTTTATTGGAACTTGTTATAGGGGCGAAATTTTCTTATTTAAAAATATGCGTTTGAAATTAGAACTTTTAGAACTTTTTTCCTCTTTCACTTTTTTGATAAAATTGATATAAGTTTATAATAGAGAACTATCCTTAATTTTAGCCAACGAATCACCTCCTGAAATGTTTAGCATATATTTAGAATCACTCTGTATGTTTCCATACTCGTTAGAATAATTCATTTTTAGGTATAGTCTTTATAATCTCAATTGAAATTGCATAAAAAATTCCGACAAACGACACACGTGCGTAAACAAAGACGTCGCCGTCGAGGTGCAGGTGTTTCTTTTGTCGGAATTTTTTTTACGGTTTCAATTGACATTACATAGACTATAACTGTTGAAGTCGGGATAGAAATACAGTAATATTTATTGGTAGGTAAGTTTATTGATTGATAGGTAGGTTACTTCAAGAGTTGTATAATATAGATATTAATCCTTCATCAACAAATAGTCACTTCATACTTCATAGTATTTTCTCCTACTATCCTAATTATTTGTATACAGGCCCCCAAATAAAAATATGTGCAATTTGGAAACAAAGACGCCAGATATTAGATACAAGATAGTTAAATAAAGATTAATAACGTAATGCTGGAAAAATACTTCTAATTCGTAATTTAGTGGGGAACGCAGCTAAGAGCTACAACCACAGATTACCTCTACAGCCACACCTGTAACCTCTGCCACCCCGCGTCACGTCTCCCACCAACAGATATAGGTACCTCGGCCAAGCATCGTTATTTCTATCGACCCGTCCTTGTCTCCAAATTCAAGATATTTTTATTTGGGGATCTGTATAGTTATTTCTAAAGTAGGTATGCTAGCAGTATACTAAGTAAATTATATTCTGTGCGTAGTAGTAGGTACTGGTTATAAGAGTAGGCTAGGTGCTAACCTAGTAATATATGTAGCTTAAGGCTCATTTACATTTATCACTTTGGATGTTCATCTTGGAGGAATCATCTAAAGTGATAAGTGTAGATTGCCTTTCATTTGTGTTGCATCCAAAGTGTACATTAAAAATGAACGATGAAACAAATCGACCCTCTACCTATTTTTGATGAAAGAGATGTGCCCTGAACCGATGATTCATCCAAAGTGAAGGCTTAGTGAAAAATGTAAATACTGAGTTCATTTTCGCCGCTACTTCACTTTTTAGTTTTAGTACAGCCGCCAGTGCGATTGTTTGTTTGTGGCTATTATAAATAAATATTTAAATTAATTATATTATATTATAAACATGTTATACAATGGCATTTCCAACGTCTTTTAGCATGGCCACATGCTAAAAGTGAATAGTGACAGAGGTGAAACCACAAAACTGGATGAAAATATGTAAACAAGGATGATCACTCCGGATGATTTCACTCTGGATGATTCACTTTGGATGTACATCAAAAGTGATACAGTGTAAATCCCACTTTAGCATCGGCTTACATTTTATGCGTGTAAAGGAATTTTAGTATTTACTCAAACGAATTTAAACTGAGAGAGATTTAAAAAAAGCTTGAAGAATTGCCAAGTAATTGAAAAATATTTGTAATGAATTGAGAGAGATTAGAAACAAACCTGGAGGAATTTAAAGGAATATAAAGTAAAGATAGAGTTTAGGAAAAACTAAGAGGACGAAGAGCAACAGGAATTAGAATCGAAATTTAAATTTTGGAGGACCATGAATTTGTCTTTACCACCACTCAGTTCGAACATTATTTCCTTTTACATATTAGAAAGATGTGTTTTGATGTGTGAAAGATGTGTTTGTACTTTTCAACACTATGCTATTCAAACTGTTGCTTCATTGAAAGCAATACTTTGGTAATCTTTAAGATAAAGTTGTCAGTCCAGAGACTATTTACCCGAATATCGTTATAATTCAAATATTTATGTAACTCTTATTACAACAGGACCAATGGTTACTAAAATAAAAGTAAAGACTGATCAAGTGTTTCCGCTAATGTTCCCTTAGAAGTTATATTCTACAGCTCCCTGTTCGTAGTACTTTTTGTAAGAGACTTACCTTACGTATCACGATGCATTCCGCTTTAATACAACAAAGTAGATAACTGTAATTTGCTCTGGAGACTTACCCATGGCCGTTTGGAAAGTTGGAGTAAGGGGAGGACGTGTTCTGCGGCGAGGCAGCGGACGGAATGGCAGCAGGTTCGTAGTACTCCGTGTTCAGAGTCCTATCGTCGATCTTCAGCTCGGCATTATGAGCCTTGGACGCACTTTTGATGTCCATGAACGCCACCGTGCACGCCATCGTGATCTCGCCCGTTTTCTCCTCGGTGCACCTCGGCAATAATTTGACACTCTGCACGCGGCCATACCTGCAACAATGTAATATCATGTCAAAATTGCCAGTTGAAAATACAAGGTTGATATTTTTCGCAGTGAAATGTTCACTTGGAGCAATATTATTTGATGGTTCTTCGTCCCAAAGCAGGAATAAAGTAATTGCAGATAACACAAAAGCCCTTTGTGGCTAATTATACTAATTAAGAATGAAACAATCCGGTTATTTGTTCAGCCATCAAAAAGCATTACTCCAGATAGATTTAATATCTTTTAATCATTAATATATCTAAAGAGCTCCAGGTCACTTTATTATAACTAAGAGCAGGCTGAAGAAACAAGTTATAGTAACCACAATAAAATTAAAACTTCTTAAAAAAACATAATGCACGAAATAATAGAAAATCTCGATGTTTTTTCGTATAAGCATTCTAATGGTAAGTAACGGAGGGATAAACTGCAGAGGAATTTGAGGAATTGGGAATATATGACATGGAACTGATAAGCATCCTTAAGAAATGAAATTAAAAGACAATCCTGAGATACCCGATGATGTAAAAAGAGCTACCTACATATAGTTACTACCTTACAGGAACATCATAACAAAGTACCAAACATAAATATTCTGAGTCACCATAAACTTGGAAGAAATTGGAGGAGTTTCGGAAGGAATTTGGAAAGAATTTCTATATCGATATGAAGGAGGGTTCCTCGGAGGGTTCTCACTCCTTTATATTAATAGGTACCAATATTTCTGAAAATTTCCATCTGAATGCTGCCTTTGTCAGCTGCTATCAAATGTCAACTTTTATTTTGACCCTGATAAAATGCATAAAATTATATGATGAATTCGATAGTTACTGATATAGGAGAAATGCTATTACATGATAAATCACAATCACATTAGAACAAATGAAAGTAAACGAAAAGGAAATAGTGGGAAAATCAAAATATGTTGGAATACAGAAGAAAGACGACTAAATAAAAATCGATCATGAAGAATCTGGAAAATATACTAAATTGGTATTGACACATAACAAAAATGGATCCAGAATGAATAGTAAAGAAAGTGATACAGACAGGAAAAGGAAAAAAAAAGGAAGAAAGGTAGACCGAGAAAGACCTGGATATAAAGAATAGAATAAGTGGGACCAAACAGAAGGAAAACTCTGAGGGAACTGAAAACGTTGGAAATGGTAAATGATATAGGTAATACCGAGGGCGAGACCGAGGGTCAATCCGGTAAAGAAATTAACTATTGCACTATTGAACTATTTTTAAAGCAATAATTAATGAAGGGGAAGGGGGCCCGAGAAGATTTCTGCACAAGGGCCCAAAAATTCTAGTTACGCCACTGAGCTACAGAGTATAGGTAGGGTACATATATGTATTTTTAAAATCAATTGTTCCCATCCAATCAGTGCCAATGCAGAAATACCTATAGACACGTAAGAGTTGAAAAATAAACACTATTATACCTAACACGTAGGTATTGTTTTACCAAGGTATGGGTCTCTAGTCTAATAAATTGTGGAACATCCTGGGTATGTAGTAGGTACCTTCACACACAGTATTATCTTGAATTCACCAATGATTTAGGTGCCTACAATAAAAAACAATTGGACGCAATTTTCTTCTGTAAAAAATAAATTTTGGCACTTTTTCTTGCGCACTAAAATGATGTATGACTATGAGATACCAAAATCTATTAGCCCAAAGCAATGGGTATTAAAATTTAGTTTGATAAGTTAAACCTAGTTTGTAATAAAGATTTTAGTAATATGTTTACTATTTAGAAACGATATAGGTACCAGCAATAATTTCAATACAGTTTCCAAGGCTTGGAAGTTAAATCGATATTGCGATTTGTAACTCGTATCTCGTATGAAACGCACGAAATTCACAAAATTCATTAAAGAGAGATAGACAACAATGACGTGAAAAATTCTGTCAGAAATAACTTGTGTCTGCCCGGACACTGGTCGGAATCCGGAATGCTGAGTTAGCTGTGCAACGTCAAGAGTGGGGAAGGCTACGAACCATGCGCAGAACAGATAGTATAAAACAACGATTGCCCCTCACCATAACCCATTTTAGCTCGATCTTTCGCTGTTGGATAGCACTGACCGTCTTTCTTGCTAATATTTCTTTTTGCAGGATAAAGTGAAGTGTTATTTTTGTGTTGCCAAGCATGCCTAAAATACTTGATAAACTCTAAAAAAAATGTTAGAAGAATAAAAATATGAACTAAATGCTGAATGGGATTATTTCCGCCTTGTTACTGACTAGGGTGTGGCATTCGCCACATCATAATCAGATTTGAATTCCATACTGTGTGATTTTTTGCTAGAATGGTAATTTTGCGTAGAAAATAACTCGAATGGAATACCTACCTACTTGTGTTTTTATTGGAAAAAATTGTGAGTGTACGTATGAAATGAGACGAGAAGGATTAATTTACATTAAAAAATGGATAAGAGCATTAGAGTAAGTTGGTACCTAAATTCAACTGAAAAATCCACCATCCTACTAACCAAGCTAAAAATTACAAATATCTAATTTTAATGAATAAAAATACGCCAATAAGAACTTTTTGGCTGAATTGATTTTCGCTAGGTTTACCGAATGCGGTGACAGCCCGTATCGTATCCCGAACCCCGTTTCTCCCCCCTCTCTGCTATCCCTACCATTCCCCACCCGCCATTATTGTGCAAGCAATGGCAACGTTGTCGGTTCTACGCATTACCAGCTTTCCACTGCTATCGTTGTTACTGCTCCAGCGGTCCAAACAAGTTCTGCTTTTAAAAAACATGAACTCAGCGCCGATTCACAATCGAACTGTTGTATGTATTATAGGACAGTCTGACTGAAAAGTTGTTTGTTTCTTTTTCTGTTATTCAGAATCCGTTTTTATTTCGTTTTATAGTCTCATTTTAGCTCAGGCTTTTACGATATTGAAATAACGTGGCGAGTTTTCTTTGAAATTTCAGCAAAACTAGGCGGCATTAACGGTTAGTTATTGCATATAAAACGGGATATTAACGTAACGTAACCTTTGGAAATTGGGGCATGGAGAAATTTGCCATTTATATTGTTTTATAATTTATACCTATTCTAGAATTTGTTCAGTACATTACTAATTATTACAATAAATCAATTGAAGCAATCAATTAAACACCTCTCTATCATGAAAAAAAAAATCGAAGTGTGTTGATAAGCTTAAATTACTTATCCTTATGCAATAAAAATTAGAGGTTTAATGGGCTACCACTATAGCCCTGGGACTCATCCAAGGTATTTTACGGAAATTAAATTGACGTAGCTCTACATCACTAGACGAAATATCACTACCTAGGTACCTAGTTCAAATGTAGAAAATTGATTGTGCACTTGATATACGTTTATATTTCCCTTTCCTTTGTTAAGAGCTACCTACCTACATACAACTTAGTTTATGTGAAAAATAACATGTGATTTAGATTAAGTAGGACCTAGTAGGTACCTACTTAATTAAAGAAAGATAAAACTTAAATGTCATATTTTAGAACGTGGCGTATCTGAAAATATATTTACAATAATTTTATCTACATATAGTCTCGAAATAAACACAATTTCGAGTAGATACCAGAATCCTTTAAATAAACAATCTTACATCTCTTTCTGTCACGCGTGATACATACAAAGGTCGAATCGAATACATTACGAGATAAATACATTGAATCACACATTAGACAAGGTTAATTTCTTCAAAATAAAGGGGACTTTACCTATTACAAAGAAACGTGAATATATTGTCCACCTAAAAGTTGTGTTACTGGGTGTAATTGTTACTAACTGATATGAATTTATTGAATATCTAATATCAGTATGTATATTGTCATGTCATGTCATGTCATTTAAACCCAAGAACACAACGCCCACTAACACGATGCTAGAGGTCAACTTGGCATAAAAAGCTATTATTTTGATACAGGAATACTTTTCCTTCATTTATGTGCGATGAAATATATACCTATACCTGCAATAGCTACCTCGACACCTCGCTCGACACTAAAAGTTCAACTTTTGCTCTTGATGGGTGTTAATGCTACCTTTTGCCACTGCATCATCTTCATCACGTTAAAAAAAATACAGCAAATGAGGATTACACAAAAAATGCGTCCACTAAATCTTATCAATAAACTTTTGATTCAACATGAATTGAAACAAAACATTTGAATTTAACTTGATAAATATTTATCGAACTGGAGTCAAGGATAGGTTCGATCGAATTGAAGCAAAAATGCGCAATTGCTTAAACATGAGTTTACTCAATTAGGTGATTGAGCCACGAGGTTCTATTATTAGACTCCTATTATTGTATTATGTCAATTTAAATATATTTCATGTAGGGGGCCCTCAACAGCTCAGAAACGGTCTTTATATTCTCTTTGATTATTCCTTGTTGTAAATACCCGTTGTTTACAAATCAAACAGCAAAATTGTTTTCTACAGCCAGTCACGTTTTATTTTATTTTATGATCTCAAACGGCTTTGAAATTTTTAAAATATGTACTTAATTAAATACCAAACATTATAGGTATAATAGGTGAATAGGTTTTAAATCTGATTTCAATTTAATAACAATCCATTAACCAACTAGGTTAGGTACCTATATTAAAAGTTAAATAAACTAATAGGTAGGCATAATAGTACACCTACCCTTGTCAACTGTGTAAGTATGTTATTTATCCGACTTGTACCTAGATAGGTAGGCAATATTTTTTGATTACCTAGGTATTCAAAGTTTCTAATAGGAATACCAAATACCTAATTAAATAATCACCAAGCTTACTATAGGTAGGTATACATAAATTCATAAGTACCTACCTATGCAATTAATATGAACTTGGGGGCATGTAAGGATACCTACCTACTTAGGTACAATATTTGTTAATTAGGTATCTTTCACCTAAGATTTCTAACAGTACTTACCTATTAATCTAAACATATGAATATCATAATAATAACTGTTATCCTACATTATAGAAATGTTCTGTTTGATTAGCGCAATTTTACAGATCTCGCGCTTACTTGTACTGGTCCACTGTTTTTATCTTTAACTGCTTAAGGCCGAGATATATAGAGATGGGTGCGTTGCTCACACAACAAATTATTAATTTACACCAGAACCAAAACGTAAACTGATTATGATTCTTATAATTTTGCAAAGCAGTAAGTAGGTGTCAATAATAGGTATCTAGTAAAACGAAATAGGATAGTACCTACCTACTCGCTTTAAGATTATTCCTTATTTTTGTGTCCTAACAAAGTCTAAAAGTTGAAAGCTGATAAATTTCATCATTATTGATTATTGGGTAGTGTACCTATGTTAACTTAATTGCTTTGTTTCCTCGTCAGTTCCTCAAAATAGGTCTTAAAGATCCTTAACAGAAAATGTTTTCACTAAAAGAGATACCACCTACCTACCTCAATCAATAGGTATTGTCTAATTATTTTAGACACTTCTAACAGTTAGCGAGGTATCCATGAAAACTTAATTTAATTTAAACTTGGGTAGTAGATATAGGTATATTTTATTTTGATGGAAGCTTATGAAATGAACCTACTTCCTTATATAAAACTAGGGAGAAGAGAAACTTCATTGGGTTTGTTTTTTCTACCGCACGCATCTCTTCAAGCAGGTTTGGATATTTCTCATTATAAATCAACACGAGTACTGTGACGTCATTCGAACGTTAGGCAACGTCGCATGTCCACACGGCTAAGTTCTCGCTATGTCTGCCTCTTGGCAGGGCCACGATTCATCCGTGATACTCTACAGCAGTCTAAAGCGGTACACCCAGTTACAAGATTTAGTAATAAAGAATCCAGTTCGAGAGAAAGTAGGTTTGACAATATTAGTACGCAGGTTTGATACGAAATCAGTATTGAACTTCTTGATTTTTCAGTTAAAATAATGACAGGTACCTACTTCTATACCTATTTAAAAATTAAAGACTGTTTATTCAATATGTGCATACCAAATTGACGATAACAAATTTTAAGTATTTACTTAGGTAGGTATCTCTCGACCTATCTATTATATAGGTAGGTATAGGTTGGCAATCTAACGTTTAATTTGTCTGACAATAAATGGATCAACCTATTATAGGTTGATATTACCTATACACAATTAGGTACCTACCTACCTATTAAGTGCGCCGTAGATACCAAAATAAAGCTAAATTGCTTATTTTTCACGAATAGTAATAGAAGTTAGGTAGGTATTATAGGTATTATTAATAATAAAAAGATAACACACTTGGCTTAAATAAGACCTCCTACAAAAAAATTTGTAGAATCACAGAAAACCGACTTGTTTTAAGAAACCATTACCTTTTTAGGTTAGACAAATATTTTAAACAAAAAAAAAACCAGGTAGGTAAGTAACAAATTTTTTATAATCGTCTTCTGGAAAGATCTATTTGTTTTAAACTGACCATTAAAAATGTCATACCTACTAGATAATGGATAAATATATTAAATTTATTATCCAAACTTTACCTATATTTCGTGGAAAATCTCACCGTTGTTTAGGTTTAATATATTAAAATTATATTTTAGGGGAATTTAAATATTCAAAATATCCAACCTAAAATTTTTGAATTATTTGTACCTATTGCTTTTACGAATAAAAAGTTTGTGATATGTATTTGTGTAGGTACCCAAAAAACAATCTGAAAAGGGTACTTTTAGGAACCCGGAACGGCCGCCTTAAGCTATTAAATAATTACCTGTTGAAGTTGAAGTACCTACCAAGGGTACCTATTTCTTGGAAGATAGGTAGGTAGCCATTAAAAATTACGGAATACCTATCATAGGAACTACCATAGTTTCATACAAAATAAGAGAATAGCTATTACAAAAGACAAATAAAGGTACAATAGACATACCTACACACACAGAAAATATATTTACTACCTAGATAGTAAGTACCACCTACCCAGTAATACCATTATTGACTTAAGATAAAATCCCTCAAACAACTGGTTCTCAAAGAAAACGCTATGATCGATAACTATAAAAGAATAATTAACTAGGGTACCTATCATCTACTACCAAATTTTAATACCGTAATAAGTTATTAAAAGCAGAGGTTAACACAACACAGCAGGAACCTCAGATAGTGGTAGGTAGACAGATAAAATTTTATTCGAGCCGGAGCCTTCTATTAGATCACCAACTTGAGTAACTAATATTATTTATGGATTCGAATTAAACCTTACAAAAACTAGTAGGTAGGTGTAGACCTACCAGATTTAAAATCACGAAAGCATTACAACTGAAACCACGGCACAAATATAAAAATACAGAAATGGGATTGTTCCTAGGCTACGTGACTTAGGTGAATGGTCGGCCAACGCAGATCTCGGTGCTCGGTGGCACTTGTTTTTGCAAGGCACTCTGCGACTAACATAATGGCTGCTGACTCATCCGTATAACCCAACCTGAAAACATCGGCCGTGTTATTTTTATGTAGCAGAGTTGCGGTCGGATACAGTGGTGTTGTTTTGCAATAATATCGAACTAGACAAAAGCCTATCGTGTGGAATATTTATGAGATAAATTTAATTATTAATCGCAAGAGCACAATAACGCGTTTTATGCTGTCATTTACCCCATTTTCTTCCTTAACGCGGTTTTTAGAATGTGTTAGGGCTACAAAAATAAATAATTAAAAAGGTTAAGGAGTGACTAGGTGAGACATAAAAGTAGATTAAGAAATCAAGGTACCTAGGTACCCAGGTATTAGTTGAGAGAGGCCAATTGCTTTTAAAGGAAGGAATAATTTTTACACGACTGGTAAATGGATGTATTTAAAAAAATTATATTTTATAATCGTGAATGTACCTGCCTAATAAACCAAAACTTATTTCTAGGTTACCTACCTACTTTATTGATTATTTAAAAAAAAGAGCATCACCGTCTTGCTCACAAATAATAAATAATAAGTAGGTATCTGCGCACATGGATCTTAATCATATATTATCAAGTGTAATAAATTAATAAATAAATGCTCCAATGTAGCTAATACCCATATTCTTATTGCACATGTTGTTTTGTTATTTCTCTCGAATTAATAGATATCAGAATTATGATTAACAGAAAAGATTAATGAATAATTGACACATACAACAATGTCAGTATCTGTGTAGGTATTATTATCTCATAACAAATTTATGAAAACCCGAGTGTATACCTAGAATATCAAATAATCAAATTGTATTATATGAGTACATGAGGTATATTATATGATATGTAGGTATATTTATAAAATTGTTTTATAAAAATACAAATATTTCTAAAAAACAGATTATAATTAAACAGATGGGTACCATTTAAAATTGACTATGGGTATGCTAGTGAAAAACGGTACGTACCAAATTTCTCAACTATTTTAAATTTACATCTGGATTTAAGGGCGGTATGTCCTTAAATCAAAATTAAGTTTATTACATTTCTTGTATAGTCTATAATATAATGTCAATTAAAACTGTAAAAAAAATTCCGACAAAAGAAACACCTGCACCTCGACGACGGCCTCTTTGTTTACGCACGTGTGTCGTTTGTCGGAATTGTTTATGCAGTTTCAATTGAGATTATAAAGGCTATACCTGTTGCAGGTGGACACTGTATTTCAATATTATAAATATATTTTTCAACTAGGTGCTTAGTACCTAACGATTATTTTTTGTGAAGTGTAACTTTTTAGAGTGAGTTTAGGAAGAATTACAGACAATCCATAGAGACCAACCAGCAAAGGAAATATAGTCTTTATAATCTCATAATCTCAATTAAAACTGCATAAAAAATTCCGCCAAACGACACACGTACGTAAACAAAGAGGCCGCCGTCAAGGTGCAGGTGTTTCTTTTGTCGGAATTTTTTTACAGTTTCAATTGACATTATATAGACTAAACCAACGAATGCACCTCTGACTACTAATTTTCTACAACAGGGAGAATATTTTAAAATTAAAATATTTAGAAGGTCTACTACTGTTTGAGATATTTTTAAATAAATAATAATATTTTTGACCACATACATTCAGAAGTAAATACAAAATTGATATGAAAAATTATTTATAATGGTACAGTCTATGTAATGTCAATTAAAACTGTAAAAAAAATCCGACAAAAGAAACACCTGCGGCCTCTTTGTTCAAGCAAGTGTGTCGTTGGTTGGAATTTTTTTAGTTTCAGTTGACATTATATAGACTATAATAATAATAATAATATTGTATTACTAATAGTTATAGTCTAAGTGTAGGTGTTTCTTTTGTCGGCATTTTTTTACAGTTTCAATTGACATTATATAGACTATAATAATAATAATAATAATAATAATAATATTGTATTACTAATAGTAATAATACTACATTGGAGGGCAAATAGTAAATTAATGCCATCATAAAAAATATTAAACTTTAGGCACTGACCTCAATACATAGTTATCAATTTTTTCGGAAAAAAATAATTCTTATGCAATACCTACATACATACCTACTTTGTGAATTCTTATATTTCTGTCTCTAATATTTACAATCAGATGTTCTCCATGCATTTTAATTTACATAATTGCACGGTACAATAGTAATTGAATCTTTTCAACCTCGCAGCTTTATGGAAAACACAGAAAACAAACCAGTATTCACTTCCTGGTCGAATACAAAGCGTCGCGTTTTTAACATGTAAATTAAGCTTATTTATCGTCCAGAGAGGTGGGCGACGCTTTTAGCGACTATACGTGATGCAATCTTTCCAACGTAAACCGAATGTTGGAAATGCGTAGGTACTAAAAAATGTCGAATGCTACTACGTTACTTGTATTGTCCGAACTGGTTTTTCGGTTGGACTTGTATATTAACTTTCCAATACTGAAATGGTAATAAAAATAAATAAATTATCGGACAGAACGTCTAGATTTTATATGAAACTCGAATATCCATTGCAAAATAAAACGGCTTACATAAATGACACCAAAAATATATACCTACCTACCTACAACAGTTTAGTAATAATGATAATAATATCCTCCTATCTACTTCAATATTGCGCCCCTGTATTTACTAGTGAAAGAATTTTGAAAATAATAATAATAAATGATTGTGTATCAAAGGACCATAGAAAATCGCTACGAAACATCTTAGACTAATCATAAAGTAGGGATTCAACCAACACAGTTGCTCGAAAGGGAGAAAGTGGGTTTATTTAGCAGACACCATATTGATATCTATATGTTTTCATTTGACTTCTCAAGTCCCTTTTTCGGGAAACTCCAGTCTGGACTACAATATTTTTAATCACGTCTATATACCTAACTAATGTTATAGTCTATATAATGTCAAGTGAAACTTTAAAAAAAATTCCGACAAAAGAAACACCTACACCTCGACGGCGGCCTCTTTGTTTACGCAAGTGAATCGTTTGTCCGAATTTTTTATGCAGTTTCAATTGAGATTATAAAGACTATAACATAGTCAATGTCTTCAACTAATGTGTTTTGATCTTTGATATTTTATTCCAGCTAAAAAGTTGTGTTGTATAGTCTTTATAATCTCAATTGAAACTGCATAAAAAATTCCGACAAACGACACACGTGCGTAAACAAAGAGGCCGCCGTCGATGTGCAGGTGTTTCTTTTGTCGGAAATTTTTTTACAGTTTGAATTGACATTATATAGACTAAACTGTGTGAATTATTGGGTAGGGACACCTACCTACCATAAAGATATTTGAAAGCTAGTAGGTAAGTAGTAGGTACCTATAAATAAAACTGTAAAAATGTCTCGCACATTAAATGTAATGTTAATGTGAGTGTGATTGGCAAATGTATAGATATATTACCACAGTTAAATGAATTATATATAATTCACTTAACTGTGATATTACTAAACATTTTTTAGATATAAAAAATTAACTCTTTAATTACAATTAGTGATACTTTACTATACCTACTTGCTTTTCAACATAATAGGGTAGGTATACGCACATTCTATAACATTTGAGTACCTACTACCTACATACTCCTAAATAGGTATAAACAAATAATTTGATTACTACACACATGATAAAAATAAAAATATTTCATAATATTAAACATTATCTTTATATCTTTGAAGAACCAGCCAACACAGCCTGCTTTCCATATAGATAGGTAGCGTACCTTTGTTTTTTTTCGTACACGTTGAAAGCGCAGAGGAAGAGTGGCGCTTGGCTTGCCAAAAACAACGGACCGACGCGGCGTTGCCAAGCCTACCGCCATACCACATTTCACCATTGGGCTGCGTAGAAACTAATCAAGTGCGCGGCGTGACTCAATATCCCATAGTAGGTGGAGTTGGTACGTTCTCCGGCTTATACAAGGCGGTCAAAAAAACCGGTTGCGGTCACTGCGCTGATGCTAATGACTCGGATGACTGATACGTGTGGCAGCGGAGGAAAAATTGTTGTTGGTAAGAGTATTAAAGCGAACCTACTTGTGAAAAAAGGGATAAAAAATGTTTCATCAACGGATTCCATTAGTACTTCCAACATTATATTAACCGAGTTGAAATTGGTTTTGGAAAAAGTTATATTTATTTTTTATATTTAAATCGGTTTTCTACTCGATTTTCTCCACAAACTATTATTAAATATCACATGTACTGTATTATACAGTTGGTATACATATACAGTTGGTTATACAGTTGGTATATATAAATTTTATTTTTATTATGTTTCAATAATAATTTATTTAAGGATAGCTTTAATTCTTATAAATATAACACTACAGAACAAATATTTGGCTTTTACAAAAGTTTTTAATAATAATAATTAACCTTGGCATTAATAAAATCGATATGTGGCCTAAATGATTTATAATTGATGTGAAAAAACCTTTCGGTAGGCACTGGCAGATTTGTTACCTGCGACCACCACATGATCACTGATCTACTTGACAAATATTGCAGTAAATACTTTGTGCAACTTAGTCATTTATAAATTAGGAGCCCTCTATATTTTCAGCTTTTGTATGTTGTATCTTTTTATTGCGTTATGCAGACAGGTTTCCATCGTATTTCTCGTTTCCTCAATCTTAGTAGCAAGTAATATTAATAGCATCATTTATCTGTGGCTCGATCTGATGTAAAGATGATAAGTTTGCTAGAGGCTAGTTTGAAGAAGAAGGAAAGAATGTTTAAGAAGACGATGTATTTATGAATGATAGGCACTATCTTAAAACAATGTTTTTCATGGATAGAATACGATTTTTGAAGTATACCTTAAATAAAATTAATTTTAATTATTTTGTATCTTTAGTCTGTTCAAACAGTAAATCAATTATTGGATTTTAGACTGTGACGATCGAAAATTCTGTTGGATCATTTATTTTGTAGGTAGATAATTTTAAAAATGTGTAAACTAGGCAAAACACATAAATAGTGACATACTATAATTTCTTCAAGCGTCAAAATTAAAACTGTATTTCTTCAGACATTTATGCGTGTCTAAAAAGCAAGCTGATGCAATGTCAAATTTCAAACTGGCAGTTCTGAGAAATTATGGCTACATCCGAGAATAGCAACCAGAGAGAAGCGACAAAGTCGATCCCGCCCAAAAACAATGGAGTGGGGGGTAAGCCGGCCAACTGTCATTTCTGCAACGTGTTTGCCGCCGGCCTAAATAAATTAATTTAGTCCGACGGCCGATTTGATTTTTCGAGCTGTTATTCGCATTCGCCGATTCGTTTTGTTTGTCAGGTTGCTCTCTGTGTTTGACAGTTAAAAATTGTATTTTTGAACTTTCATGTATTAATTTGTTTTATTTATCTTTATAATAAGTATGCCCGGGAATACGTGTGCGTTTCGTGGGTGTCATTCAAAAGAAGGAGAAGGAATAAGTCTTAAAATAATTAATAATAAAAATGAAAATATTACAAATAAAGTAAAATTTCATAAATGTTGGGCTACTACCATAAATAGCGTGAAAATAATGTGGGAAAGATTATCAACATTCGATTTTAAATATTTAAAAACTCGAAGAATAAATACAGATTGCATAGAAAACTTTTTCGGTAGTATTCGACAGCAAAGTGGTAATAATATTAACCCCACACCGATACAATTTCAGCGAGCATTCAAAAAACTCTTCTGCCAGAATTATATGCACAGCACTACTATGAATTGTACAAATTACTTGGATGATATATTAATGGATATGAAATCCATAAACATAACTGAAGTTATTAACCGCCAGGAAACAAAATCTCAGGCTGCAATTACTCTTCCAGACTATAATTATAGGAAAGACAGTATTCCCACACAAAATGCTTTCAGTTATGTTTGTGGATATATTTTAAAGAGGGCTTTAGAGAACCACAAGAACTGTGAGACATGTAAAAATTACGGCCGAGAGTTTCAGGAACTAGATATAAATTTTTTATTAATACATTATAAAGCTTTTGATAGCAGCAGTCATACATATGGTGGACTGCAATCTCCTCCAGAACATTTTATTAAATATATATATGAATTAGAAAAAATATTTAATTCTAATTTTGATCAAATTTGTAGGTACTGGGCAGGGTATTTCGCACAAACTATTAAGTTTAATGGACAAACAATATTTTAATCATCCATGTCTTCAATTTCCCAAAGATTATGTTCTTAAATTATTTATAAGGCTGAAAATTTTTTATACAATTAAGGATTCGAATAGGGACTTCAAAATACAACAAAAAGATAAAAATAACGTTAGAAAATTAAAAATTTTATCACATATATAAATTACCTCCGTAATAATTCGTGTATTTTATGTATTAGGTAGGTACTATAGATGTATGTTTCTTTTATTAATGTAATGTCATGTTGTGTAGGTAGGTAACATGTGAATTTTTAAAAATATATACTATGATATATATTATATATAAATGTGTTTTATTTGTTATCTAAAAAACTGGCAAAATGCATTTCTTTTATTCTAATAATTAGAAGTTTTTACATTAACTCCTGTTATGAAAAGCAATATATCATTATAACTTTTTTTGCGTGATAAATGAGGCAAAATATTTATAATATAGGTTTTATTACATTTCAGTATAATCATATTTTTTTTATCAGTGTATAGCATTTATTAGGCCTCATTAATATTTCTCTCAGTGTATTAGACCGGCCATCCGTCATTATGTTAAACTCAAGGTCACAAAATTTTGCCCCCAGACTTCAAAGGTGCCGACAGTTATTGTCGCTTCTCTCTGGTTGCTATTCTCGGGCTACATGACGAACCTCTTTTTTAATCCGTTGCTATGGTTACACTTTTACTTTTTTGTACTAGTAAAAAATGAGAATATTTTTTTAGGTACTAGTAAAACAATAGCAGCCTTATTAATAATAAAACTTAGAATGTTCTAAGATGTGACTAGAATGTAACTAGTGAAAACTGCATTAATAATACCATTTAAATGCATGTTAACGCTAGAATGATGTTAAATCACTAGTTATCAGTTTGGGTATGTTTTACAATAAGTTAAAGTTAACCTAAAAGTTTGACAAAAATGGCAGCAGTTTTTTTTTCCTTTAAATTAACAGATTGGGAACGTTTTTCTGAAATATTAAATAATTTATTGCGAAATTTTCCGTATTTATATGTCAGTAACCTCAATAATTATATAAAATTTTATTATGGCATGGTTACTTATCGAATTCATTAGGGAGATTTTGAACCCCTTAAATTTTAGCACGTCGTTATCGTCATTCTGAGCATGTGCAGTTCCAAAAAGAGTATCATTTTTGGCACTGCGCGTGCTCAGTAGGTATAACGATTGCGATAACGATAAGGTAAAAATTTAAGGTGTTCATAATTTCCTTATTATAAAAGGCAGAGTTAATGCTTATCAAGGGCGGATTTACCCAAATTTTACATTAGCAAAAAGCAAAAACGTAATTAGTTAAAAAAATATAAACGTACTTCACTTAAGGATATTTTATTAAACACTTCTATTTGCTATTTCATGTTTATCCAAAGAAAAACGTACCTATCTAAATGCACAGATAATTCCTAATTTCATAACATTTTTTAAAAATGTGGTTCTTTGAGATACTCCCCCATGTTGAAAAGCTAAACCCGCCCTTGATTGCTTATTAATGCAAAACAGTTTTGACACAAGACACTTGTCAGTCTTGTCACTTTGCACAAGTGAAATTAGCTCAATGTATAGAATGAGATGTTGTCACATTAACTTCTTATTTAGCATGCTGTTAGTTATTTGTCTATAAATATTTAATTATTAATATGAACTATTTAGATTGATTTACGAATGGGGTTAGTAGTCATTAGTAAACTTGATGTTATTGTGATTATTATTAATATGGGTGTAGGTCTTTTCATAATGTAGACTTTGGTATTATTATTCGGTTAAAGAAAAAATAGATTTTTTTCTTTTCTAGTATCTAGTCACGCTGAGATATTCTAAAATGACACCTGAATTAATGATTTATTATTATATATAGGCTTCGTATGATGTGCGTTATCTAAACTTCAAGATAAAACTTTGTATATTAGACTACACAGTTTGAACTAGGTCGCAATTTAATATACTAGATATTACTGTAACCTAATTTTCAGACAAATTGTAAATGTTATAAATAAATACCTACATACTTCAGGTGACACATTGTATATATTTCAAATATTTTTTACAGAAAATTGTAGAACACGTCAAGATATTTATTTAAATATGGTTGACAATACATATTATTTATTTTACTTGCATTTGTTATTTGGTAAAATTATTTAAATAGTGGTTATCACTATCTAATAATTTATCAGGGTTTATCCAAGAAGATTAGAATTTAAAACTTACCGAATAAATTTAAAAAAATCAGTGTTGGAAATAGCGACACACTAAATAGGTACAAATGAAAACTGTAGGTACTGTATTGTATTTGAAGGAGCTGCCGAAAACAACTACTTCACGGGAAATATGCCCCGTCTGGAGTTGCATTACTTCGGCATCTCCATAGGTTATCTGTCTGTCAATAGGACAATAATTGTCAGACAGACAGTAGCACAGACCCAAAGAGGGCACTACGGTGTGGTTCTCACCACTACTAACATGTTACTGTATAATACTGTAAGTATACAGTGAGCGGCAAAAGTATGGAATATATTTATTTAAAAATCAGATGTTCGTTTTTTGAAAAATCGCTCGGACCCGTCGATTTCTATTTTTAGTTGCGAATTTTCTGAAGCAATTGTTATTTATACAGGGTGACCCCAAAAAAAGTTATGAAATCAAGGCCAACCTTTTTAAATGGAAACCCCACTTTTTTGTATTTTTATTCAATTCTCCATGGAATTCTGATTATTTTTTATGTAACATAACCTATACCTATCTTTAACCGTTTTCGAGATAATGGCGTCTGAATATCGAATATGGAAAATTTTCAAAAATTAACTATCGTACGTCTGTAATGTCAAAGTCAGTGGGAATTGGTGTACTTTTTGTGTTTTTTAAATATTTAAACACAGCTAATCCCTCGGATAATCTTGAACTGGTTTCACAAAATTGAATGATGATCACGATCATCTTCGTTGAGTTCTTGTACTAAATGAATTTTGTACGGGTGATATTTCTCTTTCTTAAAAATACGCAAAACTGATCTTTGGGAAATTGCATTTCCTCCAGCAATATCTCTGCTCGAACTATGAGGATTTTCTTGCAACTGCAATAAGATATTTAACTTAATTCCTCGTCTATTTTCATACGACCTGTTTTGGGGATGTCTTTTATGTGACCAGAATCTCGAAATTTCTTGGCAATTTTGCTTACAGTGGCTTGATTGATTGGATGATCTGGATACTTGTTATTGAATATATCACATACTTCTTGTTGTGTTCTGGCTTTGTCACCGTGTCCCAAATAAATTAGAATTTCTATCCGCTGCGTTTCTGTTAGATGTGCCATCTAGTTAAGTAATTGCACTGTCCTTAGTATAAGTAGTACTGAACTAGGTACACTAGTTCCCACTGACATTGACGTTACAGTCATTACGTATCGAGACATTACGTATCGGCGTACGTTACGACGTTACGTATCGAGAGTAATTTTTGAAAATTTTCCATATTCGATATTCAGACGCCATTATCTCGAAAACGGTTAAAGATAGGTATAGGTTATGTTACATAAAAAATGATCAGAATTCCATGGAGAATTGAATAAAAATACAAAAAAGTGGGGTTTCCATTTAAAAAGGTTGGCCTTGATTTCATAACTTTTTTTGGGGTCACCCTGTATAAATAACAATTGCTTCAGAAAATTCGCAACTAAAAATAGAAATCGACGGGTCCGAGCGATTTTTCAAAAAACGAACATCTGATTTTTAAATAAATATATTCCATACTTTTGCCGCTCACTGTATGTATCTTCGTTGATCCTGTGCGATATGTCAGAATATTACATATTTTGTAATTATTTGTTACTCATGCAACCATATGCGAACAAAATGCTTTTTTATATTATAGGTGGCATTTATGATTGCAGTGCCAGTATCTGCCAAAAATTAATAAACGAAGGATGACAACCCCAATAAAAATTAGTAGAACGTTCACATTTTACTGAAGGTCTTTGTGTACCGTAAAATAAATAAAATGGGAGTTACTTAATGATATTTGCAAAAAATAATAATTTGCCAACTTCGTGTAAACTGCAATATAGATAACAAATTTTCATACCTAGCTAGGTTATTGATAAACAAAATATTTTATTACATACAGTTATCTCTTAGTTAAATATTTTAATTTAGGTGTTTTACAATGTGTTCGTTCCTTGTTTATTTGAATGTTACAGATACCTTTCTTCTCCAATCTAGAAAGTGTTTCAATGACCTATCTTAGATGAGTAATTATTAATGAGTACCTAGGTATTTCAGTAACTGTCAATAAAATCTATTAAAGAATACCTACTTTGTGGTTAACAAAAACAATATCATGTACAATCAGCTCATTTTCATTTATGACTTCTAGACCATTAGTATTAATTTTGATCATAGTTTCTAAATACAACTGCTACTAATTCAGGTAGCGCTAAAACCAATGAAACCGAAGATTTACGGCTAATTTATTTTACGACAAAAGTAGTTATTTATGTCACTATAAAACACATAATACAATTATTGCAATAATAAATCCAGTTAATAATATTCATCGTACTCACCATCAAAATAAAAGAGACACTTAATTCTAGCACGAGATTCGTTGTCTTTTATTTCTGTCCCTTTCCAAAGTGGTAACATCAAGTACCAGGCTACATAAAAAGGCCAGACGTGTGCAATGTTGCCGGTTTTAAAGGAAACGACTAGTTGTGTTCATCGAATCGTAAAAAAATGAAAACAAAGGCTCTTCCACAATGTTTGACTATGTGTATTATTATGCTTACAATGTGTCCCACTCAATGACCCCAAACTTATATTTTTTAAAATTAAGCTATTACACTCCCGGAATTTGGTTTCATGGGGTCGGAAAGCGGGAAGAATGAAGGAAGAGTATCACTTCTATCAAATAAATGTGTACGCTATTTCCATAAAATCTACACTAAATTAAGTAAATACAACAAGTTTATCAATAAAGTTACGAAGTTTACCAAAAAATTATATTTTAAATTTTAAAATATAAAAAAACGAGATGTTATTAAAAGATAATAATATAAGATACATTTTACAGGTTTGGTTACTTTTTGGCTAAATAGGCCATACAGTAGGTAGGTATATATACAGAATGACTAATAAAGAAAAAAAATGTAGTAAAACATTTTTAATTTCGGAAATACAAATGTATTTCAAAAAAATATAAATGAACGTGAATTTCATCAAATACCCCGTATGCCAGCCAGTGTCACGTCTAATAAGTTCTTCGTTTAACAAATTATGTGCCATGTGCCACTGATAACAAAGTAATGGTAGAAACAAACACACTAAACATATCGTCCTGACTTGTTTACTGCTTAGTTTTAATAAACAAACAATTTTACCTGATAGATTTTTGTAAACATTTCTTTCACATTATTTCCGAAACTAAGAATGTTGCACTACTTTTTTTTCGTTACTAGTCATTATTTGTCCTCAGCTATAATTTCCCAAGTTTATGCGTATAGGTTAAGAATCACCCTGTATATACAGGGTTATTCAGAACTTATCTCTAAAACTTTGAGGATATGTGCATCCTTAAATAAGAAATCGATATCACCAAAAAATTTTAATAAGTCTTAGGATTTCCCGTAAACAATGTTTAAAGTTATACCATTATAAAAGACTACGTATATGGGCAACTGTACTTCAACAGCTGATATACCTACCACATTCCTAAGAATGTGGTAAAAAAAGTAAACACGTTTTTGTCCATCGAACGACGACCGAGCGAATAGAACTGGAGCGGGGATAATATCTCTATTGTCTATTCAGTCATCAGTCTATCTGTGTCTTGTCTCAATGCCGGTGTTTTACTTCTATCGTAGGAGTGTTAAACTGTAAAATTTTCAAAATGGCTCATGTGTACAGTAATGCTGAGTTAATGGACTGATACCAGTGGATTATCAATTACAAGTTAGGTTTTGTGAGTGGTTGTTGCAGCAAAATGCTGAAAATCCCCAATTTACTTAATAATTTGCGTTTACAAGATCAGCAACCAGGAGGAACATTCGCTTTAGTGCTGCAAAATTGGATAGCTTTAGGGACAAAATTTCGAACAGCATTTGTAACAAGGTATGTGCAAATTTTTCATAAATTTCATGTTTCTAATACCTAGTAATCAAGTAGCGCAATTCTTCAAAATTAGTGTAACAAAATTTTATTCATTTTAAGGACACGTCACTTCGGTCACATCTATCTATCTTTAAGTTTATTTTAAAGTAAAAACGCTGCAATCTTTTTTGCGCCGGGTGTCGGTATACTCTCAGAACTTCCGAAGTTTTTTTCGTGCTAGCCAGTTTGCATTGTCTGTCCCAAGGTCACTCCATTACAGTGGACCAGTACCCAGCGGCGTGCAATGAAAAATTTTTAAATAGTTTTCAGAAGCCGCCAAAAAATTTTTTTTGCACTACCACATTTCTACATGTATGTTGAACATCCCCAAATTTTATTATGGATAAGTTCTGAATAACACTGTATATATATATATATATACGACTGATATGCAGGATTTATTTTTCTGGTTATATTTAGAACATCACCCGCACGATTCATTATAGGATCCCCCCCCCCTATCAAAGAATGTCAGGCTACAAAAGTTCCAACACTTCATGTGCCCCGTTTATGATTATTAAAAACGAAGCAAATGACCTCGGAGCCAAAGTGCATAAATCAATGTGGTTATCTTAGAGCAGGTTCTATTAAAATTTGCAAAAAATCAAATTCCAATTTTATTAAACATACTGATTTATCTTTAAGATGTAATTTTTAACAAATAACATTTTTAATAGCTCCGAAATAACCATGGAACTCGATGGGATGTATTCATCAAATCCCGTATTTTTCACAAAAATTTCAACAATGAAGAAAAAAATAGTATTATTATTATTACACATTTTAACACTAAACACCACAGACTGCATTACACCGTATGGAATTGTTTGGTGCCGAATGTCGAATGGCCCGAATTAATATTTTGCTGTCAAAAAATAGTCGCCGAAAAAGCTGACAGGAAATTAAAAAAATAAAGGATTGTTTTCACATAGCCTTGGATATAAAAAATATTCAAAAATTCACAGATTTCGCAATTCTTGCAACCATCGGAGTGCATTGAAAATGAATTAAGGAAATTTGGAACTATAGAAAGCTTGCAAAAGTTACCTTCTAATTTGAGAACTTACCATTTGCGACTTACAGACTTTGCCACCTTGTATATTACATTCACATGAGAGCTCAGATTCTCAGACTTGCAATTTGCAATATACGAATACGAATGTCAAACTATCCGCTCACGCGGCCCGCTCTATTCGGTCCCCCACTACCTAACCATGTCGGTGTGACATGCTCATCGCGTTACACTTTTCATGGAAACATGCCCATATAACCTTCGCGATCCTATAAGCATTTTCAATGCTAAAATTTAGAGGAACATTAGGGATGCCTGTTAGGGGGGCTCTATGTGGACAAACTGTCTTATTTTACATGTTCTGTTAATTTTCAATACCAGGTAGTAGGTATACTACTTTTTAATATCTATATTATTTCAATTCGACTATATTAATCACTATATTAATCCATTAGTTAGGTATTTATAATATCGCTAGCAACGATATATTTGTTCTTTAATTATTCTCAAGAACTTGTTCGAATTCTAATATAAGCTGAATGTCCCCATCTCTTAACCCGCATAAGTACCTACCTTTGGCACTTATCTCGATAAGGCGGTTTTTACGGTTTTTGAAAGAACGGGACCTACTGGATTGCGACCCTCTGTTACCAGACGGGTCTCTGGACATACTCTCTATACTTAATTTTAAACACAGTAGGTATAGCAAATTATTCAGAACGTGGCAATGAAAAATGTAAATAGTACCGCAAACTTGTTTTGTCCAGCAGCTCTATTGAATAACTAAACTCTTCCAAGTATATACCATATTTTAGAACTTTTTTTTTTGTAGATACCAAGCAAGTTCATTGTTGGCAATAGTTATTTCATCATTCCGTCTATCTATCTTATCTAGATATAACTTAATGTTAATATTTAATTCATTATACATTCCAAAGGCGAAGTCCATAGTGCAGACCGTTGTAAAATCATCTATTTTTAATTTAGCATGCCAAAAGTAAAGCCATTATTCTCATCGAAAAAAAAAACAACAAAATATTATTACTGAGTCGGTTCTATGTATGTAGACCGACCTACACTTGAATATATAAGCAGCTAGTAAATATACTGTGATGTGTGCCACTAAAAAAACAATCTTAAAACAGTTATAATAATTTTGCATCTATTCAAATGAAGTGCGGGCCTTAATACATAATTGAAGACATTAGAACATCAAACGGGCAGCCAAATTAGAATAGTAAAATTCTATTTGCCTTTTAAATGATATCCTAACGGTATCAAAATATGGCGGTCTTGAAAGAAGACGAATATTTTATCAACGCGGAAGACAGACTATTCATTAGGTATATAAAGTATCCAGCTTAAAGACTTTATATTAGGTTCCTTCGTTGACCACACGCAAATGTTACTTTTTTCTCACCTTTTTCTGCTGACGAATATGTATAAAATTTCATTTATACTATATTAAATATTCATCGTTTTAGGACCAAAACGTTTATATGAAAATTTATAATAAAAACGTCAATAATGTTCAAATCCACACAACTTTATCCACATACCTATTTAAAATATATATTTTATTCATTGAAATTTTTATATTTTTGCGAAAATAGAATTGTATTCGTTATTGTATACCTAATTGTACATTTTTTCACACTAGTTAGGTTTCTCCCTACACTTATCTTTTTATAAAAATTTCATATTACCTGTCTGTTTTCATTTTAATACGTACTTATTAGTTTCATGTCAATCGATATCTATTTTTTATTTTCATTTATAGATAATAGGTATGTATATGAACTGAGCTGTACTTGTCGAGGTGACTCAATACTGTTTTTATTTTATGCTTGTATGTGTACATAAGAATATATGTAGACTTTGATAATACCTATGTAGTGATAAATTGCTACTCACTTTTAAGTTGAGTCATGGTCATGGTCATGAACAACAATAAGTTGAAAATGGGACTGGCTACTGTAATTTTTCCTAATACTGGTTATACTTTCTTATAATAATACCACACACTTCAAATTTAGAAAACAATTCCAGGAAAAATACTTGAACCAGATACATTTTTTCTATTTTAATGCCTCTAAATTTTTAATCTCCCTAAAAGAGTTATTTACTAGGATACTGGTACTAGGGGTATGAATTCGTTGCTAAAAACCGCATAAAGAATACATATCAGTCTAAACTACAGTGAAAGAAATTTCAAGTAACTGTAAATAGAAATCGCATATCCCCAACAAAATATCTGCATTAAATAGGCTCCAAATAGACAGCATAGTTACTACAGCAGAAACGGTTTTGTTAAATCTGTCTACTTACCATTAAAAAAACTTTTTGTTAACTTTTTCTTACTACGGTAAATGGATATTTTTTGCTGTCAGTAACGAAGGCCCATTTTATGCTTAATAAGCGTTTTTTTGGGGATAGCAGATACTTCTCTAATGCAGTATTAATATTTTGTTGCCACAAAAAAACTTTTTTTACTACCAGTAAATTAGTTTTGAGCCATTATACAGTATATTTTAGTAACAATTATAATTACTGGTTCATTACAGTAAGTACTTGTATTTGTCCTAATAACTTCACTTTATTAGCATAGAGTGCTATACTGTATTTCTAGGAAAATGACACTATTGTTATTAGAATACAGGGTTGGCTGGAAGATACCACACTGGAAAAAACCGGGTGGTTTTTTCCACATAAAGTGGCTTTTTCCAATTTTTTAATGTAAATTAACAAAATCAGTAGCATTGCATAATTTTTTATTATTATATGAAATAACAAAAATAATAAAACAAATGAATATTAACAATTAACAAATAAATAAATATTCAAGAATAAACAAACAGAAAACTTAACACAATAAACTCTGTCATTCTTAGGCTGCTTGTTAACGACGATTTTTTGCAGGGTCTACGTCCGGTTTTCTATCGGCACTCCATGTACGGCATATGGAGTGCCGATAGAAAACCGGGCGTAGACCCGGTGAAAAACCGTCGTTAACAAACGCGCTTATTCTAACTCTAACATATTAACACGGTAAGTATTATAATACTAATTGGCCAACTGCCAAAAAACTACAAACTTATTGGTGGGTAGATGGCAACCAATTGTACGAATGTGTAAAAGATGCATAATCAGTTTCAAATACTGGTTTTTTCCACTTTTTATGGTTTTTTCCAGTTTTGTCCACTGGTCCGGACTTTTCTACAAAAAGACGGCTTTTTGCCAACCCTGTTAGAATATGTATTTAGTATTAGTTTAGTATATAGGAAAAGAAAAATAATGTTTCCAGATGCTACCAACCTTAATCTCTATTGTTTTCAAAGCATAGACATTTCTTACATAGGTAGTGTCCTTATTCCTATACCAATTTTCTTGTAAAGTACCATAATAACTAATGTAATGTCATGTAATACACTGTCAAATAACTGAAGCACCTTTGTTTTATCTAAGCATATCTACTTTGGTGAAGTTATAGTGTTTTAGATAATAAATACACCCTTTTAAAATTATTTATTTATCTTTAGTAATATATACAAGAATTTGAAAGAGTAATTACTCAAACCTCTAACACGTTCTTTGACCAAATTAAATTTACCATAAACTAACCAAATAACGTTTACTCCAAGCAGTACGCATCCAGTCAACACAGTGAACACACGTAAAATGTGGGTAAAATATCGTGCGGCTACTAACCGATTAGCGGGAAATCTGTAGTGATCTCTATTGCGACTGCGCATTACATGACTTTCAAATAATAGCTTAGTTGCGGTAAGTCAGGACCGACTTGTCATAAACTAAGATACAGTAACCCCAACTAAGTAAGTCTCAAATTGGTGCACACACTTACTATAAAAGTTTATTTACTTACCTTTAGGAAAATAAATGCTAGGAAAAATAATTCGAAAACGCACTATATGAGAACAGCAAAAGGACTATTTAAGGTAGTAAAAGCATATTAGCAAAACGATTGTCTTTATGGTTAGTGCCTTATAATATAACGGTAATAAGAAAAAGTGCTATCATAAAGCAGATCGTCTTAGCAAAACATTTTATTTGATCCATTTCCTTCAGTGTAGCATGACCTTTCTCTCTTTGTCACTCGCGCTTGATAAAAATTTGTATAAATTTGAATTTTACTTTTTCTAGTACATGCCCTCAAAATTCAGAGGTAATCTGTCATTATAAAGTTTAATAACCGATACAAAATATATCTACGAAACAAGAGGATGATGATTTACTCATAAATCCCAGTGAATCCCCTATTTTATAAAATTCTCCTTATTACTTTATCCATCTTAAAATAAATGTTTCGTAATTCATTATTCAACTTCAGCACACCTGCATATTCCCAATACCATACCTAAAATTTAAGACCATTAATCGACCTTTAATATCAGAACTACCCAAACCGATAAATGCTTTTGAAAAAGCCAAAACAAGTATAAATCCAATCAGGTAAAATATTTTCTAGGTGACTCAAATTTCAATAGAGTATTATTTATAGGTCACCTTGAAGACATATGTCCCAGTTCTAGATCAATACAAAAAAGGTTAACAATGGCGACATTTTGCGTACGTTATTGTTATTTTTCAAAGGGTAAAGGCATGTTTTATGTTACTTTTCGCAAGTATTGTAAGTTCTTTGCATGGAGGGGGATAAAAATAAAACTCATTCAACGAAAAATACTGCGAACCTTAAGTACACCAGGTATTAGTAAAATATGTATACAAAAAATAGTCAATTCACCAATTAAAATATCGTTTGGTAAAATTTAAAGAACTTATCTGTAGTAAAAATACCTATAATATAAATAAGGGCTTCATTTTTTATTTGCGATTTGCTTCTGTATTACAAGGAAAGAATTATAAAAGGGTTAGTTTTTTAAATTTTTAATATTTCCGGAAGTTATTTTGCAAATATAATAGCCAAATTGTCATTATCGTTTTTATAAGTTAAATATTACAAAAGATATAAGACGTGTATATGTACAAATATCTTGACTGACGTTTGTAATGTAATATCTCCGTGGGCAGTGGTGGGAAAAATTTGCGTAATTTACAGACCAATCAGGCAGTATATGTTCATTGTCTTAAAATAATATTTTTTTTTCTGAACAAGGAAATGCATAATTGTTTCTGCTCGAGATTCTCCACTAATTGAAAATACTGTGAAGGTAATAAGTGATAGTGATACCTAATTATTTAGAAATTCCAAAACGAAAATTTTTTGACATCTACAGGCCTGATGGTAGTGATGACCTACTATATTATTTTCTTTTGGATAAAAGAGAACAGTTTACTTCCGAGTTTAGTTCATATTTGTTAATGCGGTTCACATAACAGTTATTGATGTTGAAATTCTAAGCTGCAATTAACCTATTTGACAAGCTAAACAGTTTAAAAAGTTCAGTGGTAGACAGAAACTTGGGGCTCGCAGACAAACAAACAATTCTACAATCCCAGAAACTTCACATTTTTATTTTTCATTTACGTTTTAAGTCTAAAATAAATTCAAAATGACTGGCGACGAAATATAAATATACTTAATATTTTTTCTATTTACATGTTTTGTTCTATTTTGGGTTATTCTGCTGCCATCTAAAATATAAATTCATATAATTTCGGAGTTTTATTTTTTATTATAACATGAAACCTGGGGTAAAATTAATTTTTGACTTATTTATCAAAGGCACTGGGCGCAAATGTTTCAAATAGTTATTTTGGGATTGCAAACAATGTATTGTGTGGGACTAAAGGGAAAGAAAAAACAAAAAATCTAGATCAGAGCAAGTCGAGGCTCGGATCGGAGTTGGTAAATCAAAAAAAAAAAAAAACTGTAAATACAAAAAAATATTATTGTTTAACAATTATTAACAGTTACTAACCGGTAACCAACCAACAGGTACCTAATTAACATCAAATAATTTTTATTTACTTAAGATTTCTTTTTAAAAACATTTCTGTTTTTAAAAACATATTTTGGAAAAGTTCACAAAGTTGTTATAAATAATAAATAATCGCAGTTACCTATATTCTTCAGAAGGCAGGTTTATTTTAATGACTAATACTGCACTAAATTATGACGTTAACCCATAATATCATGTCTAAAACCCAAATACTTTTATTCATCATTATATCAGCAATCAGTCTCCACTCCAATGTTTCATGGAGAGGGCGCATTCATTTTTGAAATTGCCAATACTTTTATAAAAATTAGCTGGAATTTCTAAACGCTAACTTTTTGCTCATCCGGAACATATTTCTAATGTAATAGATCTTTGCCGGGATCAATTCTAAACAGAAGGGTAAGGATTTTGAATAGGGTGGAGTACTCAAGTCTTCTCGTTTTACACGACTTAAGAAATACGATGGTGCAAACTGGATTAGAGAAACAAAAAATACAAACAAAAATTACTTCATTTTTTGAAAAATAAGATTAGAGTACATTTTTTCATTTTACTATAATTATGCATGTAATGTTTTGTCTGTATTACATATTAATAACATTAGTTTATTAAAGAAAAACGTTGTTTTAATAAATTTTAAAAAACATATGATATAGTGAACAAATCGATATAGTGAACTGGGTGTGCATTAATTAGTTCACTATATTGAGAGTCTACTGTATACCATTCTGTTATATAATCTTAAGCTACCACCCAGCAACTAACAGACTGAGCTATCGCCGCGGCGATACGTGCCACTTGATTAGGTTTTGAAATATTTGAAAAAAATAGAAATATTGGAAATTCGTTTTTATATTTTGCAACCTTATTTTTGAGCAAATTTAAAAAATGAAAAGCCCTTATTCAAAACAACTTTCTGTCCTCTATTGGCTAGCATATTTAGTTGGTCCAATTAGGTCCTTTAGATTTTCAATATGATGTTTCGTTTTTCCCAAACAGCCATCGATTTCATTTTATTAAATACGGGCCTGGAATTTTAAAACCATAATTTGCAAGTCGGCTTTACCCCCAAAAAATACATCTTCCATGTTTCTATTCCGGAGTGTTTAATTTTCTTTCTACGTACCACTTTTTGCTCATTTTATCGTGCATATAAATGTGGATGTTACCAAATCCAATTAGCTCCTTAAATTATGATGTGCTGTACTTTCTACATCAACGCAGTTTCCTGAAAATGAATATGAAATGGTTGGGTAGTCGAATGGCCTGCAAGGGCACCAGATTTATTTCCACTTTATTGTGGAACTTTTTGGTTAATCATTGTCATTTTGAAAACATTTTTGTAATAAACGGAACCCATTAATGTTTCATTTGGAAAAAGTAGCTTTCATTTTGAACTTAAAAATATAAGGGCCTAATTGAATTTGGTATAGTTTATATAATGTCA
Source organism: Pogonocherus hispidulus (assembly GCA_963924545.1). Lineage (NCBI taxonomy): Eukaryota > Metazoa > Arthropoda > Insecta > Coleoptera > Cerambycidae > Pogonocherus > Pogonocherus hispidulus. The sequence continues at coordinate 15,652,342 of OZ004698.1, forward strand.
ATTGAAACTGTGAAAAAAATTCCGACAAAAGAAACACCTGCACCTCGACGGCGGCCTCTTTGTTTAGGCACGTGTGTCGTTTGTCGTAATTTTTTATGCAGTTTCAATTGAGATTATAAAGACTATAAGAACGATTGACACTTATGTGTACGATAAATGAGCAAAAAGTGAATAAGTATGTAGTTAAAAAAGTGTACAATTCGGAACGGAAAGGATGAAGATGTTTTTTTTTTTGTTTGAAACGTGTTAAGGGTAAAGAAGACTTACAAGTTGATGACGGTTCTGGAAAAACGAAACATAACATTGAAAATCTAAATATCTTGGCCAATAGAGGACAGAAAGCTGCTTTGAGGAAGTGCTCTTAATTTTTATATATTTGCTCAAATAAGGCTGCAAAAAAATAACGAATTTCCAAAATTTCGGTTTTTGTCAAATATTTCAGAACCTAGTCAAGTTAGCCTAGACCTTTTTTGGGGCATCAGGGTTGGTCCCCCTGATTATGCAACTTTTCCCCTATTTAAGCTTCCTCGTATCTCTTACAGTTTCCGAGATCCCAATGGTGAGAAGGGAGCAGCCTGTATATGATAAGTAGGTACCTACGTTATAGGTCAAAAGTTCATCCTTTTTACCATCCATTTTAACAGACTTAAAAAAATCCATTTTTTTTTTACAATAGCTACGTAATATAATTCCTTTATTTACATTTTTATAAACAGTTTTAAAGTAAAAAAATAATATATAAATTGTGACGTATTTCAAAACAATACTACAACCTCTAAATTATTCCACTTAGGTATCTCATTTCAAATATGTATAATCTAAAAATCAGACTATTATTTGTATTTACTTGGAAAAAACACAAACATACATATGATTTATAAATAAACTTAAATATGTTGTACAGGAACACAGTCACCACCTCTCCCAAGACGTTATTTTGGCGAAAGACCAACCGTACTAACTTTCCCATTACCTATGTCTTTCTGTTATTTATTTATAATTCACGTAAAAAGTTTTGTACAGTAACCACCACACGAGCATGGTTTCCTGGCTATTAAGAAATTATCAGTTTTGCTTTGTTATTCGAGAGAAAGTGAAACATAAAATCAATGAAATACAGTGTTTCAATATTTTCAAATTAAAAACACTTTGATAATGTGTCATGTTACTTATCGTGCTGACGTATATTACCGAGCACTGCAATAATTCTACTGGTGATTAGTGATTTATTAACATTAAACGTATGTTTCGTAAGAAAACGCTTTAGAATATGTACCTACACATCTTGACAACATAATATTGAAAGTTAGGCAGAACAATGTAAGGATTAAAGTCCAATAAAAATGTACGAACACCCTGATTACGAAATAAAGTTTATGGAGCAGTCACCTAAAAGTTATAGTGACATTACACTAAATCTCAAAAATAAGCCACTTTGCAATACGTCTTTTATGCTTCTATCAACTCGTCAGTTGAATATAGTGTAAGTTTTGCACGGAAATTGAAGTCGATCGATTTACAACTGAGAAAAATAAAACAATCACACAGTGGACAAATATCAATAAGTATTTAGTAATATGTTGATACTCTGGGTAAAACCAAGCTATAAATAATGGTGTTTTTGGTAATTGGTTAAAACAATTGTTACACACCATACGAAATCAATAGTTTTGTGACAAATGAGCTTAGCTCCGGTGGTAACAAATGAATAGATGTTTAGTGCGTAGACTATTTCCATCAACAATAGCACCAGGTAAAAAATATTATATAATTTCGTTACATACCTATTTACATTGGGTATAGTATGTGGTCCTCTTAACTGAAAGAAGTTCTACCGGGATATCAAAAATTATCTTGGTCAAGGGTGCTTGTGGAATGTAAAATGTGTGTCTTACTTTAAATTTTTGAATATGTTTTGTTGTGTCAGAATCTGTCAAGTCATTGTGCTGAAATAAAATAAGACACACGTTTTACATTCCACAACCACCCTTGACCAAGATAATTTTTGATATCCCGGTAGCACATCAATAACAAAGAAATACTAGGTATTACAGGTACCTAAATATGTAATGAAATCACAAATCGCAATGATTATCTCGGTATAGGTGTTAAACAGCAAAACACGAGATTTTATTTAGCAGGAATAGCTTTTAATGGAGCACGTTACAGATTTTTGCAAATCTCAATAAAAGATATAACTTAGAACTTCTGTTCTAAAGAATAGCATTTGGTATATAGGGTGGTCCAGTTTCATTTACCACTATCTCAAAATATAAAATAGAAGATAATAATAATAATAATAATAATAATAATAATAATTTTATTTATCTATATAGGCTACAATAGCATTTATATAATACAAAAGAAAAAAAAAATATTGCATATAGACAAAAAGGAATAACGCTCAGTTCACTGCGTCAGCAGAGTACTGTTCTTCCGCGCATCCTAAAGTAAATCGACGACTCAAAATGATAATAAAAATTTGAAAGTAGGTGTTGGAACTTAAACAAGAATATACAGCAGGCAAATTTAAATACATAAGAGAAATATATTTTAAAATTGATTATTTAATAAGTAAGATTTGAGAGATATCCTAAATCTATAAAGCGACATTGACATTGGCATTGCTAGTGAGGGCACTGAGATAACACTTAGTTCATTAAACAATTTCACTATATTATGGGAGAAGGATCGTTCAAAAAAAGTGGCTCTATGTCGAGGCATGGATAATAAACCTTTATTTCTTATATTAATGTTGTGCACGTCCGTTCTGAATGTTATTTTATTATAAAGATATGGAGGAGTTTTCGTAGAAATCAATTTGTGATAAAAACAAAATGCATGGTAATTTCGCCTAGTTTTCATTGATAACCATTTCAGGCTTTTGAAAGCGTTAGATATATGATCATATTTCCTAATGCCACATATAAATCGGACACAAGCATTTTGCATTCTCTGAATCCTGGATGTATCCCTACTGTCTATACAAGGATTATAAAGAACGTCGCAATAGTTAAATTGTGACAAGACCATCGACTCACACAGTAGAATCTTGATTTGCTTATTTAACATATGTCGGCTACCGTATAAAAGTTTTAGATTTAGAAACGATTTTTTTAACATTAAATTTACAAATGACTTAAACCTCAGATCAGAGTCTAAGATTACACCTAGGTTCTTAGCTTCTCTAGTGACAACGAGAGGTTCATTGTTTATACATATATGCATTAAATGAGTAACTTCATCCAGTACAGTATTCCGGCCAATAAGTAAAACGGAGGACTTAGAGCTATTTAATTTTAGAGAGTGATCTGTCGCAATAGTGAACAAAGCTGATAAGTCACTATTAATTTTCTGGCACGAGTTGATAGCTTCAGATGGTAGAAATGAATAATACAGTTGCGTATCGTCCGCATAGAAATGATATTTACATTGGTCAATAAAGGTTTCAAAATGTAGCGTGTAAAGGGTATATAGAAGTGGACCCAAAATAGATCCTTGAGGTACTCCAGCTGACACCTTAACCTTGCCGGATATTTTATTATTAACAATCACAGATTGCACACGATTATTCAAGTAATTTCTGAAAAGCAGTATAGATTGTTCAGTAAGACCTACAAAATGTAATGTAGCCAGTAATATATCATGGTTAAGTGTATCAAAGGCCTTACTAAAGTCTAACAGAACTAGTGCACTGATTTTACCAGTATCAGCTTGGCCAATAATATCATCAGTAATGTTTAAAAGGGTAGATAAGCAACTGTGTTGTTTCCGAAAACCAGATTGATGAATAGGCAGTAACTGATTATTATTAAGATATTCCCGAAACTGATTTTCAATAATTTTTTCTAGTACCTTAGATAGGACTGGGAGTATAGCTATAGGTCTAAGATCTTTAAACTCGGCGGGATTATTAATCTTCGGGATTGGCTTTATTAAAGATTCTTTCCAGCATGAAGGATACACACTATTTTCTAAACAAAAATTAATTATATGCGTTACTAAGGGAATTACATACGGACAACACAATTTTATAAAAGTTATACTGAAACCGTCAGACCCTGTCGCCTTGGTTGATATATTATTAATTATTTTACTAACCTCATCGTCCTTAACTCTAGAAAAAGAAAAACTGTTAGGTATATTATTTTTGGTATTAGAGTTATAAAAGCTGATCCAGTCATGTTTACTGTTGCTATCAACCTGTTGCATCGATGTTACAAGAAAATTATTAATAGAGTCTGGATCTGCTAACTCATCAGGGACAGTTGTCATTACTTTGTTTATAACATTCATACGTTTCAATTCTCTCCAGGTATCTTTTAAATTGGAAGTACGAAATTTATATTCGAAATAAGCCTTTTTTTCATTTTTTACTGCTGTATTAGTATAATTGCGCCATGCTTTGTACTCCTGCCAACGAATGGCATTATTATTCAATTTAAATTTTTTAAATTTTTTGTCCCTAATTGACATGAGTAGTTTCAAATTGTCGGTCAGCCACGGGGCGTACGGTTTACGTAGCGTACATGTTTTAATTGGAATATGCTTGTTAAACAAGGTATTTAGATTATTATTTAAAAAAAACAATTTTCCGTCTATATTATCAATCTCAATCAAGTAAAAAAGTGGGAGCGTCATTAAATCTAACATAAATAATTCATAATCCAGATTTTTGTAATCCCTATACACTATTTGTTTAGGTGCCGAACTTACATGTGGTGCCAATTTAACATAAATAAGGTCATGATCTGATACCAGTCGGTTTATTTCAAGGTAAGATCAATCAAGGTAACAAAAGAGACACATACCAATGTGAGGCTCTATCCAATCATATAAAAATAAATAGAGAATTTTGCAATTTTAATAATACATACAAATATTAACGTTTTAACTTTCTGAATATAGTTTGTTCTTGTAATTTTAGTTTGGGCACAACCGGATATTACAGAAACCCTGTACGTATAAAAAAAATGCTTTAATAAAAGCATACAATTGTTTTACCATTAGTCTTTCTATAAATATAATTCACATCAACATAAATAATCTTATACTTATAAGTAATAATAATACTCGTAATAATGTTAAGTAGTAGGTACATCATTTTAAATAACGGTACAGTAAATTCCAACTAAATTATGCAGAATTATTTACTACTCATTCATTGTATGTCAGATGTATTATTTTTGGCCTCAACAAACAGTTTAACTTGTCACTAACACAATGATGATACACCTTTCATTTTAAAATATTAATGATGTTTATAAAAGATGTAACAATTGTACGGTGACATTTAAATAATCTTATTTGATGCAAGATGAAAGGATGCAAAAATAACGAAGTTACCTATGATTTAAAATTAAAATAAATTCTTCTCGTTTTATGTACAACAGTCATCATCATCAGCCTCACTTCATATACATAATATAGCGAGAAAGGGAACACCTACAATGGTGTTGATTTTAAACTGATGAGTGTTTTATCTTTTTCTTGGTAACCTATAAGGTCTTGATCTTGGTCTTGGTTCTACAAATAAATATCTAAACATTAATACGTAGTACTGTTATATTATGTAGTCAAATATTCAATCAAGTAAAAGCCTAGAGTAAAAGTATGTGAAAGAGTGGCAGAATCATTTATTTAATTTAATAAGCACTGTCACATACTCAGAGATAGTTGTACATGTGACTAAAATCTTCACACGCACTTTATGAAAGTACCAATGTGACGGAAAATAATAAAATAGATAATCAATCATTACTTTGCACAAATACTTTATGTACGAATCAATAAATAGCAGTAGTTTTATATTACAGTACAAACTGTAAAAGAGTTTACTGTCAATCACAGATACCGACATACCTATTTACAAGTATTTAGCGAAAAAAATGAAATTACAAAATATAAGTACGTACTATGAATGAAGTTTTGGTTTTACGTATATTTTTTCCTACACATTTATTTGTTATTTACTTTAAAGTAAAAAGATGTTACTTAGATAAATGATAAGAAGATTAGCGTGTTCCAAATTTTATACCAAAAGTAGATTTATTGCTGTAGAAGGTTAAAGCACAAACACTTCACTTGTTTTAAAAATAATAAAGGTAAGTAATTTAAGATTTATATTTATTATATTTTAATAAGAAATATGTATATTACATGTTACATTTGAATTAATGAGTACTATTTTAGGTAGGAGTATAACCACGCTGGTCTTAAATAACGTTCCCAATAAATACAATTTAATTAATGTATTATACAACAACATAATTTGTAGCAAACAGAGGCAATATATAACATTTACGTAATAACGTGAGTAAGAAATCATGCCCGAACAAATATTTATAGTGCAGCTAACTGGCACCCTTCCAAACTAATTTTGCAATATTGATACAGCTTCCTATTATTTTTTATATATAAAATACATAATTTTTTTGAAAAAAACATTGATGTCATTTAGATGTTCCAAGAAATATATAGAAAACACTCTGTATACTAATATTTCAGCTTGTTAAGCCTTTTTCAATAGAGTAAATGTCTATTACTAAACATTTCCAAGCGCGTTTTCGTCATTTATTTGTTTAGAAATTTACCTACCCCTGATTAATCCTTACCATCTGGTAAAACCCGAGTTTTTATTACCTTTTCTAAGAAGGGCGAGAGTGTAAAATCTAGCTGATCATTTGTAGTACACGGATTTATAATTAAAGATTTTTTAATTTCTAATTGTTCTAACAGATCTAAGCGCTTTCCTTTCTTTTCACGATGCAGTACGTTTACATTTTTCTGATCTATAAAATTATTGTTTTCTATGCAATGCGTGGAAAATCCTGAATTTTTTGCGTTATTTAATATGGATTTTGTATGTTCTTTAACTCTAGTTTCAATACATCTACCGGTTTGACCCACATACACGGCATTACAATCCACGCAGGTAATTTGGTATACCCCGATTGTTTTAATTTATTAACCCTTTCTTTGTTGTTTATCAAAATCCTCCCAATAGTACGCTTGTTGACACTAATCGTTTTATATCTATTTTGTTCTAATCTGGGAGCTATTTTTTCACTAAACCTGGGACGTGATTAATATAACTATAGGTGGCTTCTTTTTCCCGAATATTGTAAAACTCCCGACGAATTAATTTCCTCTTTTTGTGTTTTAGCATGGCTATCTATTAGTTTTTCTTTATATCCGTCGTTTTTTGCAATTTGTTTGATTGTACTTAATTCTTTTTCAAAATCTGCTTTTTCCAGCGGAAACATTAAAAGCCTATGTATTAAACTATGGAAAACCGACTTTTTTATTTGCCAGGACTGCTGCAAACTTGCTGGTATAATTGCGTCGAAAGTTGTTGATTTTCTATAAACCGATAATTTGAATTTATTTTCTACCTTTCTTATTATTACATTCAAATAGTTTAATTGATTGTTTTCCTCCTTTTCCATTGTAAACTGAATATTATCGTTAAACGAATTTAAAAAATTGAGAAAGCCGCTCAAATTTCTTTCAGTACCAGTCCAAATACAAAAAATGTCATCTACATAACGAGCCCAAAAGTGAACATGTGATTTTAAATTATTGTCACTATTGAACAGTGTGTTTTCGAAATGGTTTATAAAAATTTCCGCTAGCAAAGGAGAAATAGGATTACCCATGGGTAATCCGTTTTTTTGTTTGTAATATTTTCCATTGAACCAGAGGGTAGGATTAATCGGGGGTAGGTAAACTTGTAAACAAATAAATGACGAAAACGCGCTTGGAAATGTTTAGTAATAGACATTTACTCTATCGAAAAAGGCCTAACAAACCGAAATACTAGTATATAGAGTGTTTTCTATATATTTCTTGGAACATCTAAATGAGATCAATATTTTTTTCAAAACAATTATTTTCACGATGTTTCATAAAGAACCATCCGCTTCGAGTATCCACTTTATAAAATACATGTTACGTGTATGGCGACTCATTCTTAGAACTCTTGCCTTGCTTTGATTAACCGGAAAGTCAACTTGTGTGGGAGAGAAAGCGGCATATTATTATTCTATAGGCGGCATTAGCACCCAGGAACGACTTGGGTAGGTAAACCCTAGACTACCATTTAGTACAGGAATATTTGAAACCTGAAAATCTCAAGAGCTAGGGATAAGTGTCAAAAGCTAGGGAAAAGATGCCAGATTCTATTAAGCATACACTTAATGGATTATTTAAATTAAGACTGAAGAGCGAATACTCTTTGTATTCATGAGATATTCAACTAATAATTCGGAAATGTAAAGACATTGCAGACTTATCATAAGTTAGGTTATGTTAGGTTTGGGAGGGGAGGGACATCTGGAGGTGAATAAGAAAAGGGAAAAGGAGCAAACGATCAGGGAATGGCAGCAGGTGTGGGACGATGAGAGGGAGGTGGCGGGGTGGACAAAGAGGTTAATACCGAACCTGGACCCCTGGATAAAATGTAGGCACAAGGAACTGGGTACTGGTACTATATCACACAGTTTCTGTCGGGGCACGGGTCCTTTAGGACATTTACGGCCAGGATTGGCAAGGCAGCCTCGGAGGAATGCGTGTACTGTGGAATGAGGGACAACCGGAACACACGATAATGGTGTGTAGGAGGTGGGACAGGCAGAGGATTACGGCGGGTAAGCACACACTAGACGCAGATACAGTGGTGGAATATATGCTCCAGAGCAGGGAAAATTGGAGGGGGGCTCATGGTTACATAAAAGAGGTAATGAAGGAAAAGGAGGAGGATGAGAGAAGGCGGCAGGAGGATGAAAGGATACACCCAGTGCTCTGATGTTATGTCCAACAAGACGGTCCCGGAGCATTGGGGGTGGAAGGAGGGCAAGACAGGAGGGGTTTTAGTCGGTAGGAGTCCGACACTCCCCGGTCTGATAGATCAGAAGGACCGGGGGTTCATGACGAATTTCCCCTCCTCCTCGCAAAAAAAAGGTTATGTTATGTTAGGTTAGGTTAGGTTAGGTTAGGTTAGGTTAGGTTAGATTAGATTAGATTATATATTAATTTTGCAGCAAACTCTACAAAATGGGTTGACGAATATGAATTATCCAGAAATATTAAACTTTTGTTGTCGGGAATATCGAGAAACCGAGAGCAATTTTTAAAATCTGAATTGGTTTTAATAAACAGCGTTTCTGGTTATATTTATAGAATACAGTTTTATTTTAGAACTTATGGATCACAAAAATGTAAAAGTTTGGGCAGTTTAATTTTCTAAAAAAGAAATACCAGGTAGGTGCATAAATATTTATAAATACCTAAATAAAAATCGTTGTTTTGTAGTAGGTACTTTACGTCCAATGTCTGTACAAGTTTATTCAACTTCCAACTTACTAGTTTCGGTTCCTTACCATCATCGGGGAACTTATTAATCAATAGAGAGAGCCTAACAAGACATCAACGCTTATAATACCAAGAGGTTGAGCATTACAAGTATCAGCTCCTTATAGATATAATTAAATTGTAAAAGATGTACCAAAGACGTGTGACAAAAGATGAACAAGTAGCGAACTGATGTCTGATGCAGAACTAGACATTGATGGTTCAACTGTCTCTATTGATTAATAATAAGTTTACCTGATGATGGCGAGAAACTAGTTGGAACTTAAATAAATTTGCATAGAAAACAAAAGCGACTATAAAACAAACGAAGTTGTTTAACTAACAATCAATTATGCATGCGTTCTTCGTGGCAACGTGTTATTTTAAAAACCACGCTCCTCTAAATTTCTGGAACTGTAGCACCACCGGAAGTAGATACTTGAATTTGTATTACGGATATCCGCGCACAGGCACGTTATACCTTCAATTTCAGGGATGGCCGCCTCCAGGCTATTTGGTATTCGTCGGTTTTTATAAGCACTCCTCGCCCAAAGCGAACTCGTTACTAAAACGATTCTTCTTCGTAATTAGTTTTAAAAAATAATGATAACTACGGAGCCGTTATGCCTCACAAGGGAATAGAACTCAGAGCCGGCTTAGGCTCGTACACGCGCCTCAGAATATGCAATGTTTAAAGACGATAGGCGATTTTGTCTACGGAAAAACTGATTAAAAGATAGATAGATAAAATGCCTCAGTTAGGATTTAATCTTAAAGTGTCTTCTTGAACCATTTCTTCTAATTACAGTTACCGTTACAGTTGCTATAAAATACTGTATTTTCTTAAGCAATAAAGTAATAATAATAATAAATAATAATTACAGTTACCGATGCTCGAGCCATCACCGATATAGGTTAGGTGATATTAATGTAATATTACCGGTATTAATGTAATCTATATAGTACGTTTATATTCAAGTTAACATCGCCATTTTAAGCCTAAAATCATAAAAGTTAACGACCAACACTGATATTTACTGAGCGTGATGTATTTGATAATTTTCTTCTAAATACGTGGTCAACGAATTTCAGTTTTTAATTTTAAGGAAGTGTATAAAATGCAAATATAAAATCATCCTGAAATTTGCATTTCCTTTATTGGAAGCTTCTGTAGTACCCAGCCCTACGAAATCTTAAGCCGGCTCTGAAGAAAAAATGTATTTTCTGGAGCTTAATTAAGAGCCTCTACAAGAGCTTCATTTATTTTAATGGAAGGATATAGAGAGAAGTGAATGAGATTCGTTTTTGTTAATTCCGTTCCGGCCTCTTCTGTCGCATTCAAAAGAATTTCTGTCCGCATTTTACTCTGCAAGTATTATTGTAACATGTAAATCCATAATTAAACTTCGAAATCGAATGAAAAGAATTCCGTCCGCTAGAAACACTCTTTTATATTTACAAATTAAATCTGCATTTGCGTTATTTCGTTTTGCAGCACAGAACCCCTGGATATCTGGAATGTGAATGGAACCTACTGGGGTCGGGATGAGTCTGCTAAAATTAGTATTATTATTATTCAGCTATCTAAAATCGAGGTATCAATATAATCTGGGTTTGTTGTTGTAATCTTATAAAAAATGGGTAATGCAAAACATGGGTATTTACATGACACTGATAAAACGGCCAAGTATGTAGTTGTTTAAAATAAAAATTTATTAAACGTATAGCTACAAAAATGTCTCAGATTCGCTGCTTCGTCAAGAATTTCTTTTATAACATAAAATAACAATCGACAGGTTTAAAAACATGTAAATATTAAACTGATATTTTTTTAATATTGGTAATGTTTATGTTCGTACATAGGGACCAAATTAGAGCAGTTTTCGTTCAATGTCAAAAAACAACGGTGTCGCGATCGAGTGACGTAATACATATAGTGGAGCAGATAAAATGCAGCCAATTAAATGTAGCCTAGATATTGAAAAAGATATTAAAAAATAGTTGAGGTTGATATCCATAACCGTTTTCGAATTATCGAATTTTTAAAAAGCGCTGGCGTTTATCAGAGTGAAGTATTACGGCGCGCTCAAGCTTATAGCGCGAATACTGGTACTTCTATAGATGTCTACCCCTAGAAAGAAGCCAGTTAGACCGGGAATTTTGCTCCACTAACACAGATTGCGCAGCACTCGACCAGCAAGCGGCGAGAAGAGTAGTGGGGAGTGTTCAGTTATAATACCGTACTCGCTTAGTGAAGTACAGTCTCATTTGATAGGACGATCAGCGCGCTTATTGCGAAAGATTACGAAATCTGTGAATTATTTTAATTAGGTAGGTAATAGTGAACTTGATGCGATTGTATGTGTATTTAATTGTTTCTTGGGACGAGAATAGCGACATTATGAAGCAAGTAATATATTAATTACAACCAAAAAATAATTAAAACTCCCCCATGTACTCTCCATTGTATTACTCCCGCTTCCACCGGAAGTAGATATCATCTTTTTTATTTTAAATGACATACTATATACATATTTTACATATTTCTATTCAATGTTGACAGGTCTATCTCTAATAGTAATGCAGCTATAGCAAAAACATAAATTATCCTACGTAACGGCCGGTATCCATATGTTGCGTATCCACGTATCGTATCACAATAATTGCATATGAAGTAGATATGAGAAAACGTTGCATACGTATCAAGATATGATTGTCGTTTTTTCGCCGTGACATCAAAGAAATGATACGATACGTAGCGAGTCGCACTTGGATAGAATATATGATTTCCATTCGTTGTACGTTCACCGACATCCGTTTTATTTTTAGAGACACCCATCGACCCCATCTCTATCACTCTTTTCGTAATCTCTATCACTCTTTTCGTACACCTAACCTACATGGTGTATTATTATAGAATAATAAAGTTAATGTCTACTACCGGGAGAAATGGAAGAAATAAAGTATAAAATATGAGAAATGAAGTATGTTTTAATAAATAGAACGTGACGTCATATAGCCGATTGTAAACCCTCGTTTTTAAATTATTTTCAGAGTTACGTTTTTGTCAACTCGTTTTTACACTTCTGCATGTATCAAGCGAGGTATCAACTCGTCATTATACTTCCGTATAGTGTACAAGTGTACCCTAATAATAAAAAAAATTACCGAAAGATTGTGAAAAGATTAGATGAGTTTAACCATTTTTTTTGTTACAATCTCGAAACAGCCAAAACTTATTGATTATTTATTTCAGAAATTTTTTATACTATTCTTACTCTCGAAATATACCATCTTTTTGTAACTGTTTTCAAACAAAATTGTAAACGTGTACAAATTTTTGATATTATTATTTTCTAATTAATATTTATTTGTGGCATTGCTATTATAGGTATAGGAAGAAACATAAAATATCATTATTTTCATCTATCAAATAAGAAGTCATGTCAGCGGAACCAAAATTTCAATTATTGGTTATCTAAATTGGTTTCAGTTACGTCGACTGTTAACACACAGTTTCGTCAGATAAAGTAAAATGCATCTCCTTCAATAAACAGTTTTAGAGGTGTATTTGATATTTTAAACAGATGAGTATGTTTAAAAATATGCTTTAATTATTACTCTTGTTAGTAATGTTAATATTAATACGAACTGGCAATATTTACACAAACGAGATAAAACATATGGAGCGAAATAAATGAGTACTTTTAAAGGAGGTTGTTTTTATGTAGAAAACATATACAGGGTGCTTCAAATTTAATGCAATACATGGGGATCTCGGAAACGGTAAGAGATACGAAGTCGGTTAAATGGAGGCAAAGTTGCGTATTCAGGGAGGCAACATAATGGTGAAAAGAGATCAAGGCTAACTTGATTAGTTTTCGAAATATTTTGAAAAAACCGAAAATTTCGATTTTCGTTTTTGTTTTTTTGCGGGCCTATTTGATGAGGTATTCAAAAATAAAGAGCACTTTTCTATAGCAACTTTTTGCTCTTTTTCGAATGGTGTTAGTGAATTTTCCGAAAAATGTTTCGTTTCCCGGAAACCAACATCAACTAAATTTTTTTAAATACGGACCTGGAATTTTTTTTCAATTTTTTGGAAACATTTTTGTAACTTGATAGAATGGCACCATAAAAGGAACCAGATTTAAACGTTTTGTCTAAGAAAAATCCATCATTAATAATTTCCCGTGGTCCTCTTAGATTTAGTTTTATCTAGGCAAACGTTTCTATGACAAACACATTTCAATGTTGTGTCAAGCACTATCGGTACTTAAAAATGGCTTTCAGCAATCTAGAATTTTTTAATTTTATTTAAATTTCCTCATAATTCAGGAATTGTGCGCAACTACTTAAATGAAACATTTCCAAACAGATAGATAGATTGGAAATCATGGTGCTATAGAATGGCGAGCAAGAGCTCCTGATTCATCCCCATTAGATTATTTCTTATGGGGACGAACTAAAAATGTTTTATATAAGAATCAATATAACATTGAGGATTTGAGAAATGCCACTATTCGTGTTCTGAATGCAATACCTGCAAGGGAAATCGAAAGATCTATTCAAAACTTAAAAAGACGAATACGCCACTGCATGAAGGATTGAGGAATGAGGATTATTTCAACATCTGCTTTAGGGTTTTTATAGTTTTAACATATTTTGTTGTTTTATTCATTGTTTATTCAATTACATCAAAGTTTATAGTTGTTAATTCGTTGTTTTATTATTAGCTTTTGTTTATTTATCGTAAATAAAAATGAAACCTCAAAAATATTATTCAATATTATCTAGAATTAACAAGTCGAAACAAAAATACTAATGATGGATTTTTCTTAGACAAAACGTTTAAATCTGGTTCCTTTTATGATGGCATTCAATCAAGTTACAAAAATGATTCAAAAAAATTGAAAAAAGATTCCAGGTCCGTATTTAAAAAAATTAAGTTGATGTTGGTTTCCGGGAAACGAAACGTTTTGCGGAAAATTTGCTAACACCATTCGATAAAGGGCAAAAAGTCGCTAAAGAAAAGTGCTCTTTATTTTTGAATACCTCATCAAATAGGCCCCCAAAAAAACAAAAACGAAAATCGAAATTTTCGGTTTTTTCAAAATATTTCGAAAACTAATCAAGTTAGCCTTGATCTCTTTTCACCATTATGTTGCCTCTCTGAATACGCAACTTTGCCTCCATTTAACCGACTTCGTATCTCTTACCGTTTCCGAGATCCCCATGTATTGCATAGAATTTGAAACACCCTGTATACTAGTATATTTTATTATGTACGAACAAAGAGACCAAGATTCTACATAATTAAATTTGTAATACGTATTTATATTCCGCTCCTAGGTAATATTTTTATTACTGGCGATTTTGAAATGAACCAAAACCAATATGGTTAAATGGCTCCATATTGTACTTTTCAAATGAAAAATCATTACGTTCTCTTATACAGGGTTTTTCATTTCAAGTTTTAAGAAAATATTATATTTTTAGATCATATTGGACGTTAAGTAAGTTTTTTAAATAAGCAAACATCAGCTTGAAAATTAGGATTCTTTAAGTGGCTCAATTTACACACTTTATGAAATATCTTCAGCAAATATCCAATTACAGTCTTGGTAAGGCCATGACTACAACTTTCTTGCTCTGCTCTGACCGATTGTTTTTAATATCATAATTTAAAGATGTTCATTCGTTTTTATATAATTTATGCATCGACTTATCAGTTACAGTGAATTTGCATTTATATAAATAAAATCTACAGTCTCTAGCATAAAACAAAGAGGTAAATTTTTTACCCGGATGGATATAAAAATTTAATAACGGGTTTTTACAAAAATAAAAAAAAATATTATGGAGAACAAGGGTGTGAAAATTCCAGGAAAACCAAATTCAAAAAAGCTACAATGCAATATGTTAGACAAATGCTACAAAATGTTAAATCTTAAGTTTATATTACATCAAGACAACAGCATTAGAAAAGGAAAAAATCCGTAAGGTCTTATAGTTGACAATATACTCACTTATTATTAATGAATATATTGTATGAACATATTTATTAATGAGTTATTATTATTGTATATTAATTATGTCGCATACCCTTCATGCCTAATCTGCAGCCTTAAGTATTTACACTTAACAATAATCGTTTTTTCTATATTTTTCTTAAATCCACAATGTGTAGAGGATTACTTGCAGTGACAAATAATATAAAGATGTACCTATACGTCATAATTTCTGAATAAGTTTAAAAACAATTATTGGAAACACCACATATCAATCACTAAATAAATTATAGGGATTCAAAGGTCAGGAAGCAAAACACCGATATTCCTAGTGTCCTAAACCCTTTCATAAACAGAACATCCCCAATTTTGCTTGCCCGGGGATCGTTACTATTTTTAAACCGAAGGCTGTAGAGATACGGAAGGGTGGTGGTGGGGATGATGATGAAATACAACGCAGTACAACAATCGTGCACGAAACGAGTCGAAACACTTAAGAAAAATACGAAACGATCAAGAATGGAGACATACAAAACACATCTAAAAAAAGGGATCAGGAGATATCAGACCGGAGGGTTTCTATATTTTTGTTATAATTTAGTTGTTAATTTGTAATTTTCACTTAACCCTAACTGACATTGTTTGTTGTTGACAAACACACTGTAGAAAGGGGCCTGGACGCCTTGCTAACGGGGAGGGAGGGGTAGTAACACCGTAACATTAAAACAACATTTCACATAAAGCTTACATATGCCTATCCTGAGGCCGATTTAGCAGTCCTGCAACCTGCAACAACTGTGGTGTTCCGTATCATTCCCAGCAGGGAGAGCCGGTGAGCGATGAGCCAGCAGATCCGGAATGTCCATGTCCCGGTCACAGAGAGACTGGAGGCGCGATCCGCCGGGCTGCGCGTCACTTGGCAACACCGCGCGCACTGTGGCACCGCCGCCTATCGATCGCCACCCGCGTTTTGCACCCGTGGTAGGGAGGGAGATTCATCATTCGCTAGGGTGGAAACGAAACTGCCCGAAATACTCCTCGCTCCCCACCCCGTTCGCCGCTTTACTACTGTACACACACCCCCGCGCGAGGGGGTAGGGTTGAGGCTTGATCTGAAACTTGTACGTAGAACTTCCCCGGTCCCAAGTTTCGAGTTTTCTCGAGTTTCGCTGAAATATTATCAATGACGCAAAACGCTACTCGGTGATTTGGCAAATTCAATTCGAAGGTCTTTTTAGGTTTACTTGTTGATATATTGTTGTTGTTGTTGCTGGTACTGATGCGGTGTTTTCCGTATGTCCGGGAAATATCGATCAAATGTAGGTACTACGTGCAGCTAATGCCTAGTTGACATTTTTCCTAATATTTTTTTAAATAGTACCATAGCGTATATGTGGTGGGTTATAAATTATTCATATCCTGAAGTTTCCACGGAAGAGAAGTTTCTCTGTACCACGTATGGGCATTTGGTTTGTTCACCTGAAAGTCTTCCTTTCTTTTCGTACATATCGTATGTAGGTATTAAATATTCTCCGCTTTCCTCCTGTTCTAATACCAACGATTTTGTCAGCAACTCTTCCTTTGCAATAAAAAATAAATAGATACATTAAATCGAAGTCCCTGAGGATAGATTTCAACTTTTAACCAATTGAAATTACATCATTTTCATGTTTTAAATACTCTACTCATTAAATTTGTTGAAGATACAGGGTTAACAAAATTAACGTTTAGTTTTAACGATTTTACTTGGTTGAATTACTTTTGTGAAGTTATATTCATCTAAGTAGGTAGATATGTATATAAATACACTCAAAAGCTATTAAGTAAGTAAGTATGTGCTCGAATATATCAAAATTTTCCGTGTAGCATATATTCACAGTTAAATGAATTACATTTCATTTAACTGTGAATATATGCTACACGGAAAATTTTGTCAAATACAATAAATCGATAACAGATTTCGCAGGCGCAAGAGCCGAATTACATAGCAAAATAAAATGAGAATACTTTTAAAAATCAAAATTAAAGTAATTGATGTTTTCTTCATAGATACTGACAAGAAATTAAATGTGTTCCAAATTTCGATAGGTATATAAAATATGTATGAAGTTCGGTATAACAAATAAAACATCATATTATCTTCTCTAAAAAATGAGTTACTAGGAGGTAATCCAATCACCTACTCAGAATATCGCGAATCACCCTGTAGACATAACAGGATCTCTTACTATCTAAATTAAATGCGGGTCTCATAATTTTATGTAATTGATTATTTAACTTTTATAGCCTAAGTAAGCAATTTGTAAGAACAGTTACATCAATCAGGTTTTTTCTGGATTCATAAAATTCACAAAATGTTCTGTTATGAAGATGTGTTATGAAAGATATCGAGTATAACGGCTTCAATTTATAGTATAAATCAAACTTGCAAAGTAGTAAGAGATTGCATCCAATTATTATACATAAGATATCTATTCTTTTCCCATTACAAATAATAATTAATAAATATCCAAGTATGTAAGTTACATCATATTATAATAGAAGATGGTTAACACCATTTTGAATTGTTTATAGCTACAGTGACAGGTCGATTTTAATTTGAAGGGGGATACATATTTGTATTATCAACATTTATACAGTTATAAATATTTATACAGGGTGCTACAAAAAAGTCATCTCACGAATAGATTGATACAGGGTTTGATGATTAATAGTTCTAATAGTGAGGGATATACAGGGTTTTTCACGTAACCCGTTCATTAGAATATTTCAAAGACTACTATGATCTAGATTTTGAAACTTGGGGCACTGGGGTTTTTGAGTATTCTCGTTTCAAAAAAAGTTATGACGTCACTGTAGCACTTCCGGTTGTACCGGAAGTTAGTAGTAACTTTGTTATTTTAAATGGAAAGTTATAGATTTTGTTGCATTTTTGAATTCTACGGAATTTTTTAGGATGTGTTTGTTAATATATGCCTATACCAAAAATGAACAGTTCTGGAGATATTTCGATTTTAAAAAAAAAAAATTGACGATACTAAGCCTATATTGTGAGTGTAATATCTAGAACTTCTAAAAAGCTATAACTTTCAAAATTTAACCAGTAGTAGAGAAGGCAAAGGTCTTTCCAAGAATGTACTGCTTCTGTCGATAGTCCATACGGGATGTTCAAAACTCCAGGGCCAATGTTAAAAACTTCAAACACAAAAAAGTTGTTTTTTTCAAATGGAACACCCTGTGTTTTATCTCATCAGTAAATGCAAAATTAAATTCTACATCGATTGGTATACGCATTCTCTATACCTGTCTCCAACAGTTTTTAAGTTATATGCTATTTTATTAAATTCCCCACGAATACAAAATAAATTTAAAATACCACTCATTTGTAATTATTTAATTATCTGCTGTATAATTGCTGCTATAATTCAACAACTAAAAGTAATTTGACAAACACAGTTAAATTTTTTGGTATCAGCCTTCTTTAAAATTTAGAGATACATATTATCGATGCTAAAGTTTCTTTCACATAAATAATTGCATATAACTCAAAAACTGTTGGAGTTAGGTATAGGGAATGCGTATACCAATCGATGTAGAATTTAATTCTGCATCTACTGATGAGATAAAACACACGGTGTTCCATTTGAAAAAAATAACTTTTTTGTGTTTGAAGTTTTTAACATTGGCCCTGGAGTTTTGAACATCCCGTATGGACTATCGACAGAAGCAGTACATTCTTGGAAAGACCTTTGCCTTCTCTACTACTGGTTAAATTTTGAAAGTTATAGCTTTTTAGAAGTTCTAGATATTACACTTACAATATAGGCTTAGTATCGTCAATTTTTTTTTAAAAATCGAAATATCTCCAGAACTGTTCATTTTTGTTATAGGGATATATTAACAAACACATCCTAAAAAATTCCGTAGAATTCAAAAATGCAACAAAATCTATACCTTTCCATTTAAAATAACGAAGTTACTACTAACTTCCGGTACAACCGGAAGTGCTACAATGACGTCATAACTTTTTTTGAAACGAGAATACTCAAAAACCCCAGTGCCCCAAGTTTCAAAATTTAGATCGTAGTAGTCTCTGAAATATTCTAATGAACGGGTTACGTGAAAAACCCTGTATACCTAAAAAGTGTTCCATAAGCATAATACATTATCGATTCGTTACTAGGCTACAAACAATACAGTCTTTCTTAAACACATTGCTTTTATGGTAACCATGTATGGTCTAATCTACCTTACTATTAGAGTTTTCTCCACCAAACCCGATACAGTGTGTTCGTGAGAGGATATTCTCTTAAAATCTGTAAAAGTACACAGAGGGTTCTATTTAAAAAATATAATTTGTGGTAAATCTCTCCCTTTTTGGGACACCCTGTACATATGTCAATAATATAAAAATGTGTCCCACTTTAAATAAAAATCGACCTGTCCGAGCATTTTCCATGGAAACCAATCCTTTGACTGATCATCGAGGATGAAACTTTTCGTCGACTCACCATGTAGGTATGTATGCTAAATATTCAAAATAATAATACACACTGTATATTATTATTTTGTTTTATTATTTTATTAATTGTTCCTATCTCAATCAAGATCTCAATACGTTGTAAAATAATTTACACAATAATAACATAAGTAATAATAATATTAAAATATGTTGGTTTTTAACGCTTTTAATGAATAAACTGTTTTTATAGCGATAAAACAGCAAATTCCCATAACTGCTGAACAATTTTTAGCAATATTTAATCGACTCAGTCACCTTTAATCTTTTTAATGTCAACAAATAACCTATATAATAACGAAATGTCATTGTAAAATGACACCGGATGGACTTCGACATAATAATTATTAGAATTTCGGCATAGTAAAAGGAAGGGTATTTTTGTAATATACCTTTTAAACAACCACATTAAAACTAATCTGATTGTATATTTTGTAAAATTTAATGTTTGATCAACTGCATGATAAAACATTTGTTAAATTAACTTATGTTTATACTTAATATGTAGTTAAAAAAATAAAGTTACACGTAGTAGGTGAATGGTGGATATTATTTTAATGATTGAAGTACCAATATAACATTTGTATTCCAAGCGTTTGTCATAATATGTCTATAGCTTGAGTGTTACTTACCTATAGTGTAACTACAATTCGTCATCTATTTTTTAATCTTAATCATATCACAAATATTTGAACAAATCATCTAGGTATCAGCGTTACTAAATATTTGTATGTACATAGAGCACCCAGTACTGTTTCACATATTTGGAAACAACTCTTTTTTACGAAGGGTCCTTTAAGGTTTTATCTTTAATAATAAGGGAGATATGCCCAAAAAAAGTGTCATAAGAGTGATGCGTTGGAGAAAAACTCTGTGGCAACGAATCGATATTCTCTTGCTAGCAATTATCCACACTTTTTTTGGCATATCTGCCTTATTATTAGAGATAGACCCATAAAACCTTTATTTATGTCTACAAAGACCTCTGAAGACATTCTGATGTTACAGATTGTTACAATGAAATAATTAACATAAATTACCTAAAATAAAGATACAGTTTTATGCGATTTTAGGTAACAGAACCTTTACCTTGACAAAAAGTAAGGGAATTTTTTTATTTCATATACAAATTTCTTCTCGAACCGCTAATTATTATACTCTGTCGATGACGCCTTTTTTACTAACAAGAATAAGAATTATTTATGTTTCTCACGTGTCTCTAATTTATAATGAGGTTTAGTAGGGGACAAATTTTAGCAACTCATGAAATACCGCAAATTATGATTTTCGAGCTAGTTGTGTAGCTGGGTAAAATAAAAAAAACATATACCTAGGTATGATGAGGCTACTCTTCATATAGTTGACATTTTGATAATAATAGTATTTGGTTGCCAAATTTTAAAAACTTAACCTACATACTGGGTTTTCCATTTTATATAATTATGTGTAGGTATGGAAACATCTGGAATTCAAAACTAACAATATTATTTTATTAAAAAGCTGGAAATTACTAAGGAAAATATTTAATCTTCCATAAATCTCGTTCACCTGATATCTGATGATTTTTTTGATATATTTGATGAAATTATTCGTTTTTGGCCGATAAAATTTAAAAACAACCTCACCATTAATTTTTTTTTCGTAGCAAATGAGAAAGATGGAATTTTTTAAAAAGAAAGATATTCAATTTTTCACTATTGAATGAACAGGCTGTTGACATTTTTTAAATCTTCTACACACTGAATTTGCAGTTCCTGTGATATTAATGTTACCAATGAATAGAGATTTGTACTCATAATAACTTGGAATTAGTTCGAAATTTCCGAAAAGAAAGTCATTTTAGTGTTATAGCTATTGGTAGAAAAATAAAAATATACAAGCAATATCAACTTGGATACTAAAGTTTTTAAAGCATGAAAGGTCATTATTCTCCACTAAAATCAATTTTCTATTATAAATAGGAACCATTACGAAGGATAGTTTTATAATGTATGAAATATAGAAAATAACATAAAAAATAAGTACCTATGGAAAAACAAAAAAATAATAAAACAAGTGAAAATATCACAAGAAAAATTCTAAAATGTATAAAATAAATGTATCTATGAACTGAAGGAAATGGATCAAATAAAATGTTTTGCTAAGACGATCTGCTTTATGATAGCACTTTTTCTTATTACCATTATATTATAAGGCACTAACCATAAGGAAAATCGTTTTGCTAATATGCTTTTACTACCTTAAATAGACATTTTGCTGTTCCCATATAGTGCGTTTTCTAATTATTTTTCCTAGCATTTATTTTCCTAAAGGCAAGTAAATAAACTTTTAAAGTAAGTGTGTGCACCAATTTGAGACTTACTTAGTTGGGGTTACTTTACCTTAGTTTATGACAAGTCGGTCCTGACTTACCGTAACTAAGTTATTATTTGAAAGTCAGGTAATGCGCAGTCGCAATAGAGATCACTATACAGATTTCTCGCTAATCGGTTACTAGCCGCACGCCATTTTACGCACATTTTCATTTTACGTGTGTTCACTGTGTTGACTGGGTGTGTACCGCGTGGAGTAAACGTTATTTGGTTAGTTTATGGTAAATTTAATTTGGTCAAAGAACGTATTAGAGGCTTGAGTAATTAGTCTTTCTAATTCTTGTATAGATTACGAAAGATAAATAAATAATTTTAAAAGGGTGTATTTATTACCTAAAACACTATAACTTCACCAAAGTAGATATGCATAGATAAAACAAAGGTGCTTCAGTTATTTGACAGTGTATTACATGACATTACATCAGTTATTATGGTACTTTACAAGAAAATTGGTATAGGAATATGGACACTACCTATGTAAGAAATGTCTGTGCTTTGAAAACTATTGGAGGTTAAGTTTTGTAGATACTTTGCTGGGAAACTATTAATTTTATGTAGGTATAAATTATGTATGTGGGTGTGTTAAGCTTAACACCATACAATTCCTATATATATATATATATAGGAGTTAACATGTTTTATCTTGATATATCCTGTATGCATCTGGCAACATTATTTTTCTTTTCCTATATACTAAACTAATACTAAAATACATATTCTAATAACAATAGTGTCATTTTCCTAGAACCACTGTATATCATTCTATGCTAATAAAGTGAAGTTATTAAGACAAATACAAGTACTTACTGTAATGAACCAGTAATTATAATTGTTACTAAAACATACTGTATAAAGGCTCAAAAATAATTTACTAGTAGTAAGAAAAAATTTTTTTGTGGCAACAAAATATTAATAGTGCATTAGAAAAGTATCTGCTATCCCCAAAAAAACACTTATTAAGCATAAAATGGGCCTTCATTACTGACAGCAAAAAATATCGATTTACAGTAATAAGAAAAAGTTAACAAAAAGTTTTTTTTAATGGTAAGTAGACAGATTCAACAAAACCGTTTATGCTGTAGTAACTATGCTGTCTATTTGGAGCCTATTTAATGCAGATATTTTGTTGGGGATATGCAATTTCTATTTACAGTTACTTGAAATTTCTTTCAGTGTGGGTATAAAAAGTATAGTAAATTTTATACTGAAGAAAACTCATTGAAGACACGACACAGCGGGTCGCCTCTAAGTTAGCAAAATTGCATTATTTTTTAAATAGACGGCGAGCAACGAAAGTTCTATTTATCTTATAAGATGTTAGTTATAATGAGGACCATCTCTGTTCCTCTTCTCCCTACCCTTATATTTTTAATTAAGGGCAGTCTCATTAATTTCGACGAACCAATAACACTCCGCGTTATGAATAAAGTTTCGAGACGAAGTTGGATGATAGTTCAAGTGAAACGAGGCCTCAGCTCCCTTTAATGAGCCCCGTAATATCAATTTAAAACGGGTGGCAGTTTATTAATAAACTCAATTTGTCCTGTTGGGTTTCATTCTACAGAGAACGAGCTTTTATTTCATTTTTACCGGCAACCGTTTGATCTTTTTTTAAATGAATTAATTGCCGGACTATAAGATGTGGACTTTTTCTCAAGGGTGTATACCATCTTTACCTTAGTAAATAACACTGCCAATAATATGCTCCCTTTATAAATAAACTCTTTTTAAGGACAGCATTCCGTCCCCCCAGCTATCTTCAAAAAAGTTAATTTTGTTGTTAAAGTCTATATAATGTCAATTGAAACTGTAAAAAAAATTCCGAGAAAAGAAACACCTGCACCTCGACGGCGGCCTCTTTGTTTACGCAAGTGTGTCCTTTGTCGGAATTTTTTATGCAGTTTCAATTGAGA
The DNA here is from genome assembly GCA_963924545.1 of Pogonocherus hispidulus. Classification (NCBI taxonomy): domain Eukaryota; kingdom Metazoa; phylum Arthropoda; class Insecta; order Coleoptera; family Cerambycidae; genus Pogonocherus; species Pogonocherus hispidulus. Next base: position 15,676,508 of record OZ004698.1, read on the forward strand.
TTATAAACACTATACACAACAAAATTCACTGTCTATAAAGTCTGTAAATTATATCGACACAAAATATACAGCTTCTTTATAAGTACATATTTGGTTAATTTAAATAAATAGGTAGTTAAGATGCTCGACCATAGTGGACTACGGAACAATACCGCACTGGGGATAGATCTATGTTGGCCTCCATGGATTTCAGGATCATTTTTGATTGTTTCCTTGGCGGTAGACTCGACTCTGGATCAGGAAGTGGAGATACAGGATGGGAGACGGTGATATTACTTACCATGATAATTTTACCGACAAATCGAAGAAAATAGTGTGTGACAGTTGACAGTATAATGAAAAATAAGTCCAAAATTATGTCTACTGAAGATATTTTGAATATTTAGAAAAAGCTAGAAACGAATAAATAAATACGTATAATGTGTATGTATATACGCAGGTAAATAATTTGGCTTCTTCATTGACTCACTGCCGGTATTTCTATGACCCTCATTATTCCCCAAATTAAATATAAATTTTCACTGTGTGTATATGCTACACACCTGACTACACATTTAAACACGTCACTTTGTGCCTTGCTATTAACAGAAAACCTCGCAGAAAACTATTGCTTATCGGAATAAGAGGATTTAAAAAATGCCACCCGAAAATATTTAATAAAATAGTATTTAATTGACATCCCAATCATAATTTCTCTGTCAAAAACCACATCAACGTTAAATAGACAGGTGGTCCAACTATAAAGTACCACATTTTAATACTTAGTTTCTAACTCGAAAACGAAAATAACTATCAACATGCGGTCTTTACTGAACTTCTTAAATTTCCTTAAAGTTTTTCCTGCCATTGTTGCCAATTCCTAAATGTTGTCAGAAATTATCAGAAAAAAAAAAATGGTCTATTTCAATCCAAAATTATGGCCTTGCTTTAAAAAATGTATATATAGAGTGTGGTCGTAAAGATAAATTCAATATCTCGTAAACCACAATTTTTTTTCAAAATCGCTCGGACACGTTGATTTTCTATTTTTACACTTGTTTTGGAAATATTAAATTTTTTACAGGGCGACTCAATGAACCTACATCGATATAAACTTAAACTGTTAAGATATCTCACTATTTCAATTGCTACTAGGTTATCGATTCATTAACAAAAATAATTAAGTATAGCTTTCTGCATTTATTTTTACTTAGATATCTGTTTATTTAAATAAATAAAAACTCTTTCTTTAATTAGTAATAGATACTTAGATACTATCAAAAAAATACAACTCACGTAGATGAGGCATGTTGAAATATCTCATTGTTTTAATTATTACTAGGCTATTCATTTATCGATTCATTTTGAAGACAAATTTTAAGTGAGCACCAAATAGTTTAAACCATACGTTTAGTATCATAAAATTAATAGGTACCAATACGTTTTTGTTCTTTAGGAAAGACAAGCACATGATATATTTTTCTAAAAGTTTCACTGTCAAAAATGTTTTGGTGATTTTAATTCATCAGGCATACAATGCGTGCGGTCTCTAATGTCGAGAGCAAAATTAATATGATTTCGTTTTTCTCATCCCAAAAAAACCCCAAAACCCAGCTTGTGTAATATCAGCTGTGGGACAAAGGTAAGTTGAGCAGAATACTATTTTTCCAGATATAATCACAAGCGATGGCTTAAATTAAAAAAAAATCACTTATGTCAGTAGAAGTATTAGAAGTCAGTAGAATTATTGTATAAAGTAGAAGCACATTTAATCTGTGGTAGAAGTATGGTGTACAAATTTCAGTCGAGGTTCGTTCCTCGGATTATATCTATTTTTGATTATAATGCAGTACGCAAACGGATAACGATCCTATAATGGTACATTTTTTAAAAACCTTGTGCTCATATAAAAAATTCAAATATGCCACTATTAACTATACAGGATGTCAAAAATTAGCAGGTCAAACCGTGAAACAGATTCCTTGAGCGAAAATTATGGAGCTTTCCTTATGTCATTTTTAATTTGGGCGCACCGATATACAATGTGTTGAAGTTGACTTTAAAAAACGTTTTTTATCAATAATTCCGTTGGGTTCTAACATATTGAGTTGAAATTTTGCATACGATTATTAGTTGTGCTGTCACACATTTTGAAAAATTTGGTTAAAAAATTTAAGGGCGCCAACGTAGGAATGGCGGGTGGTGGTGATACACATCGGTCGCTCCAATTTTCCTATGCACGCCTATGGTGAAGAAATAGGTTTTTATTTATGGTTTTTTGGCGCCTATGGTTTTTGGATAAAATGATTATTTAACAAATTTTTTCTCTTGTCAAATTTTGAGTTTTTGACTTGGTTTCCGAACTATCTAAATATTTCTGTAACTGTCATATTATGTCACTTTCTGTTGATAACATTTTTTAATACTTTTTTAATATTATTTTAATACCCCAAATGCATTAAAGAAGCAATAGCATGCCATATTTATTCATAGCAAGTTTTTACTTGTTCCGGAACAACTATTACATTAACTTGGTGTTTTCGGGTATAACAAATGCGTTAAATGTATATTTTTAAACTAGTCTAACTTGCTTAAACGTTAATTATTAGGAGTGAAGTATGAAATATTATTTAGCAATTTAGATAGTTAACTTAGTAAAGTTTAACACTAAAATAGGTCTACACAGTTTTAACTTCTCTCCCGATGATACACTGGGCAAAAACTGTCACGTCAATGATACGGGTCTTACAATTTGGTATATGGTATACAAGTAACATTACATTAACATTATTTTGCCTTCCCAGGACATCGCCGAACTTTCTGCGACCCCATCAATTATTCCAACTATAACCGATACCAACAACTGTCACAGGAAGTTTTCAAAGGGCAGTCCCATGACTAAGCAGAAGCGAGTTCGTCCTGCGTCATGATCGATAAAACGAGGACGACGTAGAACAAACACAGAGGGACGACGGAAATAGTTCCAATCGTTAAAATTTTACAGCACATAAAGTGGTATATAAAACGCGTCGTGCGAGGGCCGTTTCGAACTTGGAAAATCATTTTAGATCGCAGTCGTCGTCTGGTAACGTTATACGTGGACTGACAATAATTGACAGACCTAATGGATTTTATTGCAAAGTAAACGGCTCATAACTGAAAATTACGGTGGATTATTGAATAAACGGCTTCATTTGTCTTTTCGATTATCCAATTAGAAAAAACTTGACGGGATATGTTCTTCGCGTTTGTTTTGAATAAAACAAATGGCTAGCTAATAACAATAACCAAACTGTACAGGGTGGCCCACCGGGAAGGCCCGCGATCGATATACAGAAAAGTACGTACAGGGTGATTTTGAAAATTTGGTTATTTACAAAGGTCAGTGAGGCGTACCTTTTTAAAATATTTTCACGCTTCTGCCACTTCCGGTATAACCAGAAGCGACAACAACTTGCTTATTTTAAATGGAACACCCTGTATGTTTTTGCAGTTTTGGATTCTACGTTCAATTTTAAGTCAACTTTGTGTAAAGTTGTCTATACTTAAATTCAGTTATTTTCGAGATGTCTCCAGTTTTAAGAAAAAAGTGACAGTTACAGCACCATATAAAAATCCTATTTTTAAAGAGAAATAGTAGAACCTTTTTTTTTTTTTAAATTCAAACCACATTGAATGAAGCCTAGTGCGTACAAATCGATAAAAATCTTCTCAGACAGCCAAGCAGCTCTTAAAGCTCTTGGTTCCTACCGTTGCAACTCAAAAACGGTATGGAGCTGCCAGCAGGCACTTGCTCAATTGAGCAGAAAAATATACTAACTCTGGTCTAGGTCCCAGGCCATTCTGGCCATGAAGGGAATGAGGCAGCCGACTCTCTAGCTAGGGAGGGTGCTGCTTCTGAATTTGTCGGACCAGAACCGGTGCTTGGCATATCCTCGAGTACTGCCAAAGCAACGCTCTTGACCCGGGCTGAGGAGCAAATCCTCCAGTACTGGCAGGAACTACCACGATTAGTTCATTCGAAGGCGTTTATAATAAACCCTTCAAAAACAAGAATTAAAAAACTTCTAGAGTTAAGCAGGTTTCACCTACGAACTCTAATTGGCCTATATACGGGCCACTGCCGTTTAAAATATCATCTGTGCAAATTCGGCCTAGCAGAAGATGCTGAGTGCCGCCTATGCTTAGAAGATGATGCAACGGCAGAACACATATTGTGCACCTGCCCCGCTGGGGAAAGGATCAGATACTCATTATTTGGCAAAGGACAACTTCTGCCAGAGGATCTGAACAAATTCTCACCTAATAAGGTAATCAGCTACATTAAGAAGCTGGACCTGTTGGGTGAAATATAAGTAGGTGTGAGCCACAATAGACCACATGGTCGCGGTGGAGGGTCTGGTTTTCGGCCCACTCACTTTTGAACCTAACCTAACCTAACCTAGTGCGTACAAACAAAATGATAGCAGTTATTTATTATCTTAAAAAATGTTAGGTAACGTTTTTGACGTAGGTATATCAAGTTGGCAAACCACTTTTAGCAGGCTGCAAAAAAAACTTGGGAGATTTTTTGTTGCTAGTGGTAGATTTTGTTTTTTTTTATTTAAGTATAACAATTTCTTACACTGAAATAAATTTTGTACCTTCACCCATTTTCGAGAAAGTTAGCAGACTCCGTCTGAAGTTTAGGTTCAGACTGCAGATTTCTCGCAAATGGGTGAAGGTGCAAAATGTATTTCAGTGTAAAAAATTGCTATATATAAAGCAACAAAATCTACCACTGTTTTTTCGCATCTTTTTTTCTCAACATCGGTTTTTCAAGTATTTGAATATTTTTTCTCCAATGTCTTCCGTATTTTAGGGTTAAAAATAGTTAAAATCTAAGAAATGACTATGGATTCTGAAAGTACTTTTAAAGTATAACAAGTTCTGACACATTTTCCAATGCCGTACGTGAATTAGGAATTAGGCATCGAGATATAGCGGAGTCTGCTAACTTGAAGTTTACGTCAGCAGACTGCAGATTACTCGCAAATGGATGAAGGTACAACATTTATTTCAGTGTAACGAATTGCTATGAATAAAGAAACAAAATCTACCACTGTTTTTTTCACTATTTTTTAACTCGACCTATTTTTCCCCTATATTTTACGAATTTTAAGGTTAAAAACAGTTCAAATCTAAAATAGACGGAATCTGAAAGTACTGTTAAAGTAACAAATTCTGATACCTTTTCCATTGCCGTACGTGAATTAGGGACCGAGATATTGCGCAGTCTGCTAACTTGAACTTCAAGTTAGCAGACTGTAGATTTTTCGGAAATGGGTGGAGGTACAAAATTTTTTTCAGCGTAACAAAATAGTAACAAAAAAGTAACAAAAGCTCCAATAGTTTTTTTTGAATTCTACTAAAAGTGGTTTGCTAACTTGATATATGTATGTTTTGTTGATGAATGAATTGAATTTAATGTTCAAAAATGTTTACAAATTAATCGTATCGGGTATTCGTATCTGTTTTTGAATTCAGAATGTTATGCCAATAGGTAACTACTTTGCGTGAAAACTGACATAAAAATATATAAGGGCCATTCTGCTTAAAAGTGTCAACTTTTCTTGGTTATACATTTTACGAGAAGACCTAAAATATATTCGATGTACCACCTACAGAATGTTATCTAGTTAAATTGGGAACAAGATAAAAACAGCATGTTGTGGATATCTTTATAGCGTAATGACATGATTATACGAGTTGGTTCGATAACGTTATCGATTTTTTAATATGTAACCATGCAATCTGTTATAGTCAAGCTTGATTATCATTTGTCAATATATCGCCAACAATTTTGATGGTTTCCATACTTCATGCTTTTATTTACTCGAATCTTTACTATAAAGCAGACGATTCAAAATAAAAATAATTTTCTATGTAAAATTGGACAGTGCATGTAGGTATAATTTATTAACCCAGAGCTGTACCTCGCAGATGTACGATATACATTATACCTACATATCTACGAGTGTGTTGTTCGGTAAGTACACAAACACGATTTACGTGCTATTTTATTGTTAGGCGTTTCGGAACGAACGACCCTGTATGACGGTCTGAATGGTAAGCTTAGTGGTAGTAACACTATCCTTCAGACTTAAGTCAACTCATTTTCAAAATGTTTGCTTCAGAAATAAAAAATTTTTCAAAGAAAAAATACCAACTTTATAGAAACTATAAACTATAAGCTTGTTGTTTAACAATTTCATGTTGCAAAACCAAAAGATGTTGCAATACCCCATTGGGGTATTTTCCTTCAATCGAAATGAAAGTGGAAACCTGTATTTTTATAAAATATATTTTTTTTTATATTTATTAGGATACAAATTATTAAGATTGAATCGGTAGAAAATTTTTAATTGAATTTTGAAATTTTATTCTATATTCGTGACGTCACTAAGCGAAAACTAGGGAATATGTATCTATAAAGAGGCCACACTGATAATATGTGGCTAGTTTCAGTTTGTAACGACGACAAATGACAGTCGACATTTCGATAATAATTGACATTTGAAATTTCCTGTTTGTGTTTGGCTTGACAACTTCACGTGTTGTATTGTTGTTTTCTTGTGAAGTAAACTTTTATTAAACATGGAGCAAGGTTTTGTAGAGGCTAAGTCCGACAATTTACCGGTTATAGATCCTTTTATGATAAAGATCCTATAGGTTCTTTCAGAAATAAAAGGGATGAAAAATGAAAGGTTAGTATTTAACTTAACAGTATTACTGCAAAGTCGATTAAATATATTCAAAAATTACGTTTACAAATTACGATGTTTTTATGTTACTAATAAATACACTTGTAATCAGTCACAGGCACAGACAACAATTTACAGGTAAAAATATAAACTAAAAACAATGTCTCATGTTTACCATGATGTTTACCCTAACCAAATAATTCAAACATAAACAAAAGTAAAGTTGTCACGCAGTGACACCAACCACACAAATGAAAATATCCTAGAAATCACTAAAAAATGGCGCAAATTTTGAATTTTCGCTTAGTCACGTCATATAGATATCGCGCACAATAAAAAAATAATTTATGGACTTAAATGAACCCAATATTAAAATTCCAGAAATACGTATCTTTTCTTTTTCCAACTACTTTCCATTGCCGATATAAAAAAAATAAGAAAACACCCCAATGGGGTGTTTTCCTATTATTATTATATATATATTATTATTTAATTATTCCACTTGACGCGTTGTGTATTTACTTATTTCCAGACTTATTTGAAAAACATCACAGGATATTTTGTGCCTATTCTGCATTTGCACGGATTCTACGAAAGGTGTGCAAGAATCTAATATTACAGACAACTTTGCCCAGAAGTAGGTATTGTATTAAACCAAATTATAAGAAATGGTGTAATTTATATCTGCTTTATGACAACTGCGGTTGATCCGCGACTAAACATAACGGATTCCTAGAATTTCGTTGATTATCTACGTATCCTGTTACTTGTTTTTGTTGAACAAAAACAACTCGCCACATTAAGCACGGTTAGATAAAAAAAAATTAATACGCAAATAATAGTGCAGTAGCATAGCAAAACAAATGATCACAAACTTATATTTGGTAGCTACGATGATAAGCATATATTGTATACAAATTCAAAGAGATTGTTTTATGCAAGATTTATTGATTTTCCTTCAGTTACGATTGATTTCTCGGCTAGTTGTGGAGTTTGCTCAGTGCAAGAAAGTATTTGGTAAAAATCCCATTTGGTATGGTGGGGTTCTGTACACCTGTGTTATCAGTGTTATCACAAATATTTTTAATCCGGTTAAAATGTGTCACCTATCAAAAAGCGCCTGCTAAAAATATCTACAATGATGTAAATAAAGTGTGTTTTACAATTCATTGTTGTCTACTGTATAGATATACTTATGCTAGATTTGCGATACCCATAAACGAATGTTATCTTTAACAGGGCTGTTAAAATTCGTAGCTAGTCGAAAATGAACATATCTTTATAGGCAAGAAAGTTAACGGCCCTGTTAAACATAACATAAGTAATACAGAAAAACATGGCTTCTAGTGTCCTAAACCTAAAAGTTGTACTTAATACTTTTTAATATTCAATTTTTCATATTTTTATAGTTCAGGACTAACGCGTATGCTTCATCATGAGGCTTAGAATGCATACGTATTTTATTAAAACCATAAAAACTAAGTTGATCACGTAATAAACCGCATACAGGACCTGTACTTAACTGACCTTGCGGGATACACTAAAATCTGTGGAGGCCTGTAGCGCAAAATACCATTAATCATGAAGAATAAAAATCTAAAAAGTAATAAAATATGTTAAAAATTAATTCTCAGGGTATAGTAAGTAAATTTATGTTACAACATGCTAAGTAAAAATCAACTAAAATAATATAAATAAACCTAGTTGGTATGGATAAAGATGAATGATAGGACAGAATGCCTCATCGGCATTGGACACATCTGATAGGAACCCATAATGGTAGTAGCAAGTCGCGCAAAATATGCATAACTGAAGTTTAAAGATGTTTCAGCTTCCGCTTATATTCAGAGCTATAAAAGCAAGATAACCAAACGGTCATGAAAGTGTTTGTAATGGTAAAACTTTGAAGTCAATAATTATCAGTAAAAATATGAGACGATCAGCAATGGTTTATGAAATAGGCACATCCCAATTTAGTTTTCCTTATGTATCTATTTTTGTACCTTTGCTTTGATACTGCGAAGCAGATTTTGTGAAATAAAAATGGTAAAAAGTTAAAAACAGTGTGTGGAAACTGAACACATGCAATATTTGTTAGATTTTATACATAGCTACGTACAACTACTTTTTTGTTAGTTAATTGGTACCAGTAAAGTTTTCCCCTGATCCTCAGTAGTATTATATTAGTAGATGTAATACCGGTTTCAATATTAAATTAGGATTTTTGGATTTTCTATTTTAACAGTGATTGTAGTCTGAGAGAGGGCACATCCGATTTTATGTCTCAGATACAATACGTTTGAGGTTAAGGGTTTTAATATTTTATTAGATTACACTGGGTGTGTACTTCGATATTGTTATGTGTTGGGTTTTGGATCTAATTTTGATTTTGAAATAATTATTCACTTCATTATGCCACTTTCTATGGCTCAATAACCTGAACTCTCTAAGTTTCTTGCAGGGTCGATCTCTTGTTGCCTAGCCCTATTATTGTTATTCATATTTCTTTTGGTAGTACAGTCTTTATAATCTAATTTGAAACTGTATAAAAAATTCCGACAAACGATACACGTGCGTAAACAAATAGGCTGCCGTCGAAGTGCAGATGTTTCGTTTGTCGGAATTTTTTTTAGTTTCAATTTACATTATATAGACTATCCTTGGTTGTTCAAATTTCTTGATGATGGTTGAACGCTGCTTCTATAGAAAAACCTCGCGAGATTTTTCGATACGTACGTAGTCTATATAATGTCAATTGAAACTGAAAAAAAATTTCGACAAACGACACACGTGCGTGAACAAAGAGGCCGCCGTCGAAGTGCAGGTGTTTCTTTTGTCGGAATTTTTTTTAGTTTCAATTGACATTATATAGACTATACTGTGGTGGCTGTACGACTGATTTTTTAACAATCAATAATATAAAGTATTAATGGGAACATCGTCCATTAACTTAAATTTTACGTAGCTTTTCTCAATGTCTTTTAAAGCAAGAAGGAATCTCGGGACGAACTTTTTATATAGTAATATTTCTTGTATCATATTATTGAAAAATAAAACAAATGTGATTTGGTATACTTATGATTTTTTTATGATACGCATTTTTGTTATTCAGTCTGCTCCGGGATCTGGTCTGTATAGTAGGTATGTAGGTAACTATCTAGTTTTTCTATAGTATCTTAAAACTGCAAGATTTTTTTCATTCAAAATATTTTGAATAAGCCCCACTGATCACTGATAAGATAATTCAATCACTCCCAAGATCAGTCCTTAATTAGAAAAAAAAAAATAAATAATAAAAGTAGGTATTTATTATACTGCAGCTGTAAGAAAAATTATATTGGGTAAAACAAATTTCAAGTTAAATCCTATATGAGTGCTATAAAATAGTCGCTCCGTAACTAAAAATTTATGGAAACGAACAGTTTGGTGGGTAGATGGTAAACGACATTGCTCCATAAAAAATATAAATTTGTGTAGCAGATTTCTGATTATACTACGAAGGCCACATTTAAACACAGTAAAAGGTAAGAAGTGTGTATGCGGTGAATTTCCTTGAAACGAACAATGCTCAAACCGTTAGTACTCGTAAATAAATATATCCATTATTTTCTTGACAGAGATATTAAAGACATTTGAATAGTTAATTAAAAAACGTGATTCTGGTTTGAAAGAAATGTATAATAAACAGATTTCATCTCATATTCTATTATTGTACATTACCTTTATACAGATAGAAATAACAATAGACAAACAAGTAAACTAGTCCTAGGCATGTGTTTAATAATCAAAATTTTAATATTATCCTTTGAAAATATTTGAAACACAAGAAAAAAATCAGGAAGCTTACTATAAATATAGTAAATATCAGATAAAATTGATATAGGTACAGCTACTTTGCTGTGAGTTGTACATTTTGAAAAAGTGATTAAGAGATGAAATTTTAATTTAAATAAAAACATCGAATACAAGGAAAATAATAATAAGGCATTTCGGCATACATTATGCTGAAAAATCTGTAAAATTTAGAAATCGGCAAAAATGTTGATGTTGAAAAATTTGTTAATAAAATCAAAATGTCTCTCACTTCCTGTTATGCCGAACATTACAGATTTTTTTAATTTTCAAGTAGAACACTAAAATTTTAATGTTTTACTTAAAATATTCCATTTGCATTTTTACGGTTTTGGATTGAACGGAAATTATTATTTTACCCCAGATCCATACAATGACTTTGATGTGAGTCAATGTCACATTTAAAAATATATAAATAATAATTTCTGTTTGATTTGTCCGTCTGAAGCGATCAAGTGTGTAGTTATAGTCTTTATAATCTCAATTGAAACTGCAAAAAAAATTCCGACAAACGCCACACGTGCGTAAACAAAGAGATTGCCGTCGAGGTGCAGGTGTTTCTTTTGTCGGAATTTTTTTTTACAGTTTTAATTGACATTATATAGACTATACCTCTATGGTATATTTTTTCACATACAGGGTGTCCACCTAGTGCGCGTAAGTCCAATATCTGGGTTAATAAAAGAGATAACTTAATTTTTTTTTCTACAGGATTGTCTAATATCCCGAGCTGCACAAAATGAAAATATATTTACATATTCAGGGTGTTCAGTTTTTCCTGGACAGGTACCAACTTCGTTTTTCTAAATGGAAATATATATTTTTTATTGCTTTTTCGAACTAAACCCTTGATTTTAGTAGGACTTTCATCAGCCTTCCCTATACGTAACTTAAACTGTTTTTGAAATATTGACGGGTGAATATTGACATTTTTGCAACTTTGACACCCTGTAAAATCTAAACGGTTTGAGATCAAGCAAAACGGTTTGCACATTCCTATCATAACTTTTCATAAGCTATCGTTTGATACTAATTTCAAATTTATACAGGAATAAAAAATTTTCAAAATTTTCAGAAAATTTTAAATTTTTGGATAATTCTGAAATTAGTACCAAACGATAGCTTATGAAAAGTTAAGATAGGAATGTGCAAACCGTTTTGCTTGATCTCAAACCGTTTAGATTTTACAGGGTGTCAAAGTTGCAAAAATGTCAATATTCATCCGTCAATATTTCAAAAACAGTTTAAGTTAGGTATAGGGAAGGCTGATGAAAGTCCTACTAAAATCAAGGGTTTAGTTCGAAAAAGCAATAAAAAATATATATTTCCATTTAGAAAAACAGAGTTGGTACCTGTCCAGGAAAAACTGAACACCCTGAATATGTAAATATATTTTCATTTTGTGCAGCTCGGGATATTAGACAACCCTGTAGAAAAAAAAATTAAGTTATCTCTTTTATTAACCCAGATATTGGACTTACGCGCACTAGGTGGACACCCTGTATACATAGTCTATAGTCATAGTCATAGTCTACCGCACCTCGACTGCGGCCTTTTTGTTTACGCACGTATGCCGTTTGTCAGATTTTTTTATTCAGTCTCAATTGCGATTATAAAGACTATACCTATTATCACCTCTACTGCTACTACTACAGTTACTCGTGCTGGTGGAATGAAACTAATGTTTCTAATCTACAAATAAATATCAAGAATTGCATGGGTATTTCCGCATCCAATGTTAATACTAAGAATTATTATTTTCATCTGTCCAATATTATAAATATATTCAAACACGACAATCATGACATAAAACTTTACAGTTATTAATATTTATCTCGTTGAATAGTAGTCGGTACTGGATATTTTCAAGGTAATATGTCCACAACTAACTGTTGCCTGTTGCTCGTAATATTATAATAAAATTATTTAAATGCGACAGGTTCACTTCGAAAAATAAACAATGACGTCGTTTTCTCCAAATAAAAATCTTCCGTGGGTCGGTCGTTCGTTAAACAACTAACATGGTTTATGAATATTTTAATATTTTAGAAGTTATATTCCTAATAATTTAAGTTTCAAGTTTCTATTGATATTTTAGCATCAAGTTCCACCTCAGTTTCCCACAGCGTACACATATATCAACCATGGACATATTGCCTATTTGGCGGTACTTTGATGAAAAAAAATCCACTGTCGATGACCTCTAATGATGACATTAACGCGCTTTCTCATCTCAGCCGATATATATCCCTCTTAAATGAAACGATTGGCAAATGAAGTTACTAACAAACGACAGGTGGAAAGGCAATCACAAAACTGTCGTACCAATATTATCAAAACATGATGAAGAAAGATGCTAGCCAATCTCTAACATAGGGTTTGTTCCTGCAGGAGTCCAAAACTGTCAGAAGCATGCGCATTACAAATCTAAGCGTTCCAACAAGAGTCGAACGACAGTCCAGGATTTCTTGTCCTCTGTTCCAGCTTGAGTCAGGGCAGTTTGCTGATAGTTTGAAAAGTTCACTGATTCTTCGGAAACTCATAGTCCGGTGCATGCGCAATGCGCATTAACCAAAATCATTTACCAACTTTAACCTCAATTATTGTACGCTGTCCATTATTAATATTATACCTCAACAAACAATAATTATTTGTCAGAAACGGATGATATTCCTCCATAATTTATAGGTTAAAAAATTATTTGGTTATTGTTTATTGTACTCTTCTTCTTCTGCTATCAAGGTCTCTAAAAATCCGGTGTTCCAGCAAAAATCAGAAACTAATCTAAGATCAGACATGCGCAATAAATCACAATCCCTGACTGTCAGGGATTTATCAGAGATTCTATGCAGGAACAAACCTATAGTCTGCTGAAAACATTCACAAATTGAGCATTTTTGCTTGAACTGTCGTTTAAGCTAGTTTCCATTTGTTTGCGTTGAGCTGCATTATCACTAAATGAATGACTAATTACAAATTTTTTTGAATCTTGCTCTCTATACAGGGCGCCCTATTTCTTGACCCGTTGCATGGGTAACTTTTTTATTAGTAGAGATACAAAAACGCTTAAATGAGCAAATTAGTGCAGTTTCGTATTAGTAATTCTACGGTAAGGCAAAAAATTATATACGGGGGAAGGTTGAAAAGTTATTGACAAAAAACGAAAAATCCAACTTTTCTATTATCCCTCGTAGCTCGTTCATTTGAAGAGTTAGAGAAAAATGCTTCACATGTTTTTTGCAGTATTTTTCATGTAAAATGACATGCACTTGCTACTTTTTATATATCTCTTAAAATGGTTGAGAATCACAGTAAAATATATTTTTTTTAAATGTAATGGATAGGTGGCTGTGACATTAACCGAAAGTCCCCTTTTTTCTCTTTCAGATGATATAACATAGTCCATATTTTATCCTTACAAAAGTAATAATAATCGTTGTTCTTAAAGAAAGTTTATTGTCACATCAAGAATGCTATGGATTATGGAACAAAAGAATGTTTTGAGAACAGAAATTATTAATTAATTAATTTTATTGAAGTAAATGTTCGAAATGACCACCATCCTGTTGGATACATAGTAAGCAACGTTTCTGGATACTTCTTAAAACATTATTTATTGTATGTCCATGTATGCTTCTAATTGCATCTTGAATCCTGACTTTTAGATCCTCTATATCTAGAGGAGCTGTCACATAAACTTTATCTTTCAATAACCCCCAAAGAAAGAAATCTAAGGGGGTCAAATCAAGTGTTCGCGCTGGCCAGTCGATATCCATTCTATTTCCTATAACATTATCAAACTGTTCATGTAAATATTGTTTTACCTCGCGGGAATTATGCGCAGGTGCTCCATCGTGTTGGAAGTATTTAAGATTTCTAAAAATATGAAGTGGTAATTCATTTAAATATTCCTCTGTTAGAGTATTCCTTAGAAAATGAAGGTAATTATTCGCATTCAAATTATCTTCGTAAAAATATGGGCCAATAATTTTGCCACAAAAAATTCCACACCACACATTTATCCCAAATTGACGTTGATTTCTTCTTTCAGAAACAAGATGTGGATTTTCTCGGCACCACATTATGTTATTATGGCGGTTAAAAATACCATTGTTGGTAAATCTACTTTCATCACTGAATAAAATCTTTTTCCAGAAGTCTAGATCCTCTTCGCATTTTGAAATGTACCATCGACAAAATGTCATCCTTCTTTGATTATCAGCTGGATATAAAGTATTGCATATGGAATAATGATAAGGCTTTAAATTGTTACCTTTTAAAATAGCTCTTACAGTTTCCTTGGAAGTGTTGCAGTGATGTGCAATTTCTGCAGTTGAAGAATCAGGTTTAAAATTTACATAAGCCAAAACATTTATTTCAGTGTCTTCATTGAAGTTTCTTTCATCCTTAGGCTTTGAAAAAGAACCGTATAATCGTATATTATTTTCCAGCTGTCTAAATATTCTATGATGGGGTTGTCTTCGTTCCATGTAAGTTTCAAAATAAAGATTCGCTGCAGCTTGTGCATCTCGATTTTGGTTATAATAACAAAATAGCATATCATTTTTCTCTTCGTTGGTGTACATATTTGCAACACTATTATTTTGTATGCAGTATTAATAATAAACAATAAACTACTTAACAAAAACTAAAAATGTCACTTATGATCTGTCAATAATTAAATGCCAACTAGACGTTTTTAAAAATATCAGGAATCTTATTTTTTGTTTTATTTCCATAGCATTCTTGATGTGACAATAAACTTTCTTTAAAAACAACGATTATTATTACTTTTGTAAGGATAAAATATGGACTATGTTATATCATCTGAAAGAGAAAAAAGGGGATTTTCGGTTAATGTCACAGCCACCTATCCATTACATTAAAAATATATTTTACTGTGATTCTCAACCATTTTAAGAGATATATAAAAAGTAGCAAGTGCATGTCATTTTACATGAAAAATGCAGCAAAAAGCATGTGAAGCATTTTTCTCTAACTCTTCAAATGAACGAGCTACGAGGGATAATAGACAAGTTGGATTTTTCGTTTTTTGTCAATAACTTTTCAGCCTTCCCCCGTATATAATTTTTCGCCTTACCGTAGAATTACTAATACGAAACTGCACTAAGAAATGCCATGCAGTAAATATTGATAAACAGTTCATGTAGGACTAAAACGGTACATTTAAACCGCAGGGGAATTCCGATTTACGATTTGATATAAAACACGCTTATAACCACTATCCAGATAGAAAGAGTAGCACATATCGTCTTTTATATCGAATCGTGAAACGGAATCCCCCTACTTATTGTCGATTTGACAGGAAGTGACATCAACTTTTGAAAATTAAACTGTCATTAAAATTGTCAAGTCTTCGTTAAAAGACCCTGTATATAAAAATACACGAAGTGGCCCGAACGTTACTGTCACTCTCGGACAAACTAGCAGAGGGTCCTTTAGGTGCAGTGTTTTTTTAAATGTTTGTCTCACAGGGGTTTTTCAGTTTCATTTGAGAAATTTTTGAAAATGAGAAGAACTTTAAAGAGGGACCTTGCATTTTCACACGAAAATGTTTACCGATTGTTTCTGCAGTAGAAAATTTTGTTTGTAATATTTTTCAATGACATAATCGTTCGTTTTTTCTTAACGTTGTTCTCAGACCCTATAGCAGTGGCGTGCGGTGCCCTTTGAGTCAGGGTAGGCAAAAAGTTATTAAATTCTAAAAATTAGTTATATACCCATCAAATAATGCATCTCAGTAGACTCAGTATATAGGTATCAATAAACAGTTTAAAACGGGTCTCGCAGTTATTTTAAAAAAGGGATTTTCAGTTTTTTTGCACACAGCGCAACACTTTTGTCCCACCAAAAAAAATATTGCTTCATTTTATAAAAAAAATTGTAAATTTTGTAAAAATATTTCATTTATTTGTAAATAAGATCAATGCGACGATATTTTTTTAAAAACTCATTTAATACATCGTCATAGAAATTGGTTGTTCTTTTTAAGTCCTGCAAAAGATTTGTTCCAGTGAAATAATATTAAAATTATTTAAACATTATTGTCCTTGAATATTTCGCAAATATGTGTGGATTCTTTTTAAACCGGCTACTACTGGCTGGAATTGTTACAATTAATTTTGCTAACGTTAATAGCTGAGGAAATACGTGACACATACTTTTATCTTCACAAAATCTAACAATTTCATAAGGATTCATAAGAAAATACTACCTAAAAATAATAAAACCCCCTACGGTCCCTACCACTGTCAACTTCAACCGATATTCACCCCGAAACGCTTAGAACTTAAAATTAGTAATTAGTTAAAACTAAACAAATGTCAAATACCTACTGTCCTATTGTCGATGTCGATCCGACTCGATCCTCTCTTTTCATCGATATAAGACGAACAGGACCAAAGAGAAAGACAAAAGATCAGATCATATGTGCCTTCTGTTCTACGTTGGCGGTCCACCGGGTACGTGCGATTCTTTCTAGTTTATTGACATATTTTTTAACATCTCTGTCTTACTCGTACAAAAGCACTGCTTTTGGTTCCCGTAAGATTTGCAATAGCTCGAGCGTTTTGCTTACCCCATATCGCATATGGAATGCTTTTATTGTCGAATAATAATTTTAAGTGGATACCTATTATTATTAGGCTGCTTTGTGTTTCAGCAATATTTTTTATTTATGTTTGTGTTTGATGGATTTTTAATTTAGTAACTAAACTTAAGGAAAATGATAATAATTAGGTACCTACTTATATAATAATTTAATGTAGACATCGCAACATTTTTATTTTTATTATCTAGTCTCGTTTTGGTCTAATTTATAGGGTAGGCAATGCTTTTTTGCCTATATTGTATGCACGCCACTGCCCTATAGGGTATGCAGATATAAAACGATTATTGCTCGGATTTTCGTCTGGAACTGAAACCAGTAATAAGCGCTTTTCATTTTTTTTTTGTTCTTTCTCCTGATCCACTGGAGCAGATCCAAATTGTACCATGGTCATTCTCTCGTACCTAAATCCTGTGATTTAAAACATATTTTTTTTATAAAGCTGTCAAACTTGCAAAACTAAATGAAGAAGAATTGTCTGTGACTTTTTGATACGATCTGATTCATGTTTTCTTTTTGGTACCAGGTATAATAATAATAAATTATAGTGAAAAATAATACGTAGGTACGTATTATTTTCAGCAGAGTTGTTTAAATTACTAAGACACATTTACCATGTTCACTGTAGCGAAAATATAAAATGGAGTAAGGTTAGTATCTTATTTCTACAACGTTACTAGCGAGCTATGTATAAATTCCGAGTTCAGTCTCATATTTTGTTATTTTTACTGAACCTATTCACAACTCAAGGCTAATTATTGTTGTATCTATATCACGGTTTATTTTTATTGACACTATTAAGCACATTCATTTTTAACAACAAATGCATAGCCAGACAGCTGCAGACCGTTTTTTATTGTATTAACAAATAAAATGTCCCCGGCAAGCACGTGTCCCCTAATAGACACTAGAGAGCAGAAATAGTCTTAATTCGTTTACGGAACTACATATTACTCTAAAAAATATAATGCGTCCAAAATGACTATTGTTTTTGGATAATTAAAATTATATAAGACAATCTTGGAACAATGTTGTTCCATAAGATTTATATTATAGTCTGTATAATGTAAATTGAAACTAAACAAAATTCCAACAAAAGAAACACCTGTACTTTTACGGCGGCCTCTTTGTATATGCACTTGTGTCGTTTGTCGGAATTTTTTATGCAGTTTCAAAGTGGATTATAAAGACTATAAACCTTGGTAATATTGACATAATATGTGCATTGTATAAAAATTAAGTAGTGTAATTTTCTATTCACTAGATCTGGTAATTTTTAAAATTCAACTTGCAGAATAATTCTCTAGAAATATTTCTGAGACCACCGATTCTGTTATTCGATACATTCTTATAATCTATATAAATAAAAACTAAATGGTGTTCGTTTTAAACGCATCACTTGAGAATGGCTGGCTAATTCTGTGGCTAATTTTTTTTAATGTTTGTAATAGTCAGAAAGTTTTTAGGGAAAGAAAAATTGGAAAATTTGTCCGGAAAATTGAAAAAATCGGTAAAAGCTATGATCACTTAGAAGTACGTTTTTTATTATTTATACTTTGTTTACACATTTCACACATTAGTTTTTCACAAATTCACAAAACGATCACAAACAAATTTATTGAAATTTGGACAGGACAAGGTCTGTCGGGTCAGCTAGTGTTATATAAATCAACATAAGTCAAGGGAAAAAGGGGTTAATTATGTTTATTGTATATTTATGGTGTAGGACTATCATTTATGTTTTACACTGTCCTATTATTTCCTAGAAAATTATCAAGTCAAAATTCATATGTAATTAGGGAAAACTTTAATCCCGAGGTAATAAGTAGAACGGTGGAATATTAAATTTAATGTGATAATAATACCTACCTACTAATCAGAATTCACAGAGATAAAAAGATTTAGTTTTATTCTTTTAAGAATCTGACATTCAACTAGAAGAAATAAAAAACTTATACCCTATTTATAGTTAAATAAGGTAGGTATATTAGTAATAAATATATGTATTATCTTAACAATACGAAATTAATCCATTTATGGATTTGATTCCGCGAATAACTTTGTTTTCGTTCAATTCCCTTTCCCTTCAAATAGACAATTTCGAGAACAATTTCTCATTTTTTATAATTAATAGAGGTACCTATTTATAAAATATGGAAACCAAAACACCACTGTTCATAATAATGAATTGGTGTAGGACTATCATTTAAATAGGTATCAGGGATATGACATTAATTATTATTGATTATGTTTAAATTTAATACCTAGATCATCTATTAGATGTGGATACTGTTTGAACAAAAAATAAACACTGTTAATATTTAAATACCTACTAAATTCTGTAGGTACATTTACGTATCATATCCTACAACTTCCAATAAATAACGAAACATTTTCAGGTAACCCTTCATCTCATCATTTAATGTAGCCGTTTTTTTAGATAGATACTTTAGTAATACGTACGGCCGTCAGAGATCCTTTTTCCTTTTTTTACGAAGGTCCCCGTACCTACACAGGCAGCATAAAATTCGCATAACTTTATCACATCACCCATGGTTACCGGTTCACATAGAATACCTTCCACATAATATCCAAGCTGGCTCTGCCTGCCGTGCTGGCAGGTCTAGTAGGTATTTTATATATTGACGTCACACAACCCGGCACAGCTGCTTATGTAACTGCGCGACGATGCCACGTATTGACCAAATGAGCGGCATTGCCACCTCCTTGCGTTATAGTCCGCTCGTTTCGTTGCTAGTGTGCTGTGGAAACAAAACGCTATCGTCTTGCTAGGCCCACTACGAGGCGATATCTCTGTTTTCTTCCAGGTGAAACGAGTAAAGTAACGTTATATTTGCCCGCTCACCGACGCCTGCTCGGCATACATGTACGTTTTATTGACGATTTATTTTATCGTTCTGTACGCTAAAAGTTCTCGATTTATGCTGCTGCAAATATCGGAGATCAATTATGCACGGACGCAGATTTAATTGACGTGGCGGGAATAAATTATAGCATCATTAAGCCAGTTTCATCAAATTAGCCTTATTTGTTCAAAAAAAGAAATGGAATGGTTAGCCCTTAGGTGTATGAATAGGTACTGCCAATTCGAATACTAATAAATTACTTCTGGCTTCTGGTCTATAGACCCTAGATAAAAACCAGTGAACAATTTAAATAAGAATTATCTTTAAGGTCTCATCCTCACCTCCATGTGAGGCTTAAAACTTCTTTGTGTACCCTTTACAGAAAAATATTTAATTATCGTCCCTTCTGCTCTGGGAAACACCAACAAAAACATTTCCAGGGAAAAATCAATAAAAAGGCAAACTCGATGTAAAAACACTGTTTTAGGTTTTAAACAAAGTGATAATTCATGGTTAACTTTATATATAAGTAGCCGAATTGTATTCTTCAAAGCCAGTTGTATTTATTTCAGGTTAATTAAAACAGCGTGATTATTTTGTGTAAATTTAATTTAAACATTTATTTTTAGATTGGAAATTCAACAGATGGATATCAAGATAAATATACACTAATATATTGGGGCCAAAACACTTAAAGACCATCTCTGGCAAATATACATTTGCAAACACATTGCACAGGTGTATTTTTTTATTTACAAATAATAATCCCCTTATCTTCTGATTCATGGAAAAACGCTTAGTTGATTTTTATTTATTTATGAAGTCTGTATGTCTCATCGAGTATCACCATCAGTTGAGCCATCAGCAGATAGGTATATAGATAAATTTAGTAATAAGTGTTCTATTTTGTATTATAGGAAAAAAACAATGATATCGCAGATAATTCCTCAAAATATATAAAATAGTACCTAATATAACAATTTAGTAGTTTTTTCATGAGTAGGTATTTTTTTGAAAGATGAAAGGATAAGTTTCAGTCAGCAAACTAAATATTCTTAATCATCTCACCAACAAAATTTAAGGCGGCTAAGTACGAGGTTACAGTAGATGCGTTGTCGTACGAGTATTCACTCGTACGACCGCGTACGCCCACTGATCGTACGTTTGAACTGGTTACAGTAGATTGGTGTTCGATTGACAACAGTTTGCAACAAGGACGGCGATAATGTGTTTATGTTAGAAAATAGCGTTTGAAAGTATATGATACTGAAAAAGAGAGAAAAATACTGGGTTAACATCCATTTTACCTGACAATGTGAACTAAATACCACTAAATAAGTATTTACATACTAGCACTACCACGCGGACGACGCATCAAAAAACAAACATGTTTGTTTTTGAGGATCTGTTTTTTGAAAAACGTATTTAATGTAATGACTTATGATTTGATAAAACGATGATTTCCAATAAAACAAGTGTGTATTAAAAAATACAAGATGCAATACTTAATTCCACAATGTAATAATTATTTCCACAAATTAGTAATACCACAGTCTGTAATATAGGTAGTGTAGATAATAATTATAAAGTTATTTGCCCGAAAGTTTGCCCTTTGATAGAGAGCGAGGTTGGCAGCTACTACTACTACTTAAAAAGGTGATCTATGAGAAATTCCATTGATAATTATAACTTTAGCAAAACTGTTATTTTTATCCTGATTTTATTTGAATGTTTAATTACCACTTTAGCGAGACCGGCAAATAAGCTATACAACCACATATACAAATATGTTTTCTAGAGAAGCATGTGATAATCGTTTGAACAAATTAACCAAATTTGAAACACAGGTCAAAACACGATAATGATATTGGTGGTGTCATGGATCTAATGAGAAATACAGAACTACCATCGCTACCATCCGATTGGATGAGATAGTAGCGAATGCAAAGTGTGAGTGCATGAAGAGTGCCTCTAATTAAGGATTTAGAAGAGCTTCAATGGGACTGTAACTTAACAAAATAGAAAAAGAAAGAAATAAAGGACATTTCTATCAATGTACAAGTATTACTCCGCATTAATTTTTCTACAGGACTCGAATAGGGTCGTCAATAAAGAATTGTATTAACCAAGCAGAAAATGTTGTGTTAAATTTAGGGATGTTTTAATTGTTACTATATTAATGTTGGTTCTTCTGCCGTTCTGGCAGTGTTTATATCTACTTATATACCGTTTCTAAAACTAGTTGGAAAGCAAGTTATAGTCACGCTTGTATACAGATTTTCCTATCATTTATGATTTTTCTTTACAAATATTGTCTCAAATGGAAATTGAACCTGAATGGTTATCCTGTATTTTATGGACAGATGAGGCCCATTTCTCTCTAAATGGTGGAGTCAATCAATACTCAACACTCAATACAAACTGTCGAATATGGTCAACAGAACAGATAATCCACATGAAATCGTTCAGGAAGGTTTTCATGACAAGAAAGTCACTGTTTGGTGCGGTTTCACATCTAATTTTATCATTGGACCATACATTTTTGAGGAGATACAGAATGGAGAGGCCGTATCTATAACTGTTACTGGTGAACGATACCTGCATATGTTACGAGATTCCATTCCACGGATACAAAACGAGCACGAAGGAATTGAAAACATGATTTTTATGCAGGATGGAGCACCCCACCATATTTACCGACCAGATAAAGAATTTTTAACTGATGTTTTTCAAAATCGTGTAATAAGCAGATATTTTGTAAATACATGGCCTCCAAGATCGCCTGATCTTAACTTAGCGAATTACTGGCTGTGGGGTTATTTAAAAAAATTGGTTTAGAACACGACCAACAACGCTGGAAGAATTAAAAGACTATTAGAAAGCAAATTGCTGCAATTCAACCACAGATGCTGAATAATGCTGTGTACAATTTGGAAGAGCGGTTGGTGATTGTACAGCAGCATCGAACATTTGCGTTGACCACTGTTGGGCATACGAAATCCCATTGTTTAAGCAATCAAATTTCTTCCACATCCTGTTATTAACTTAATTTGTTAAAAATACATAAGCTGAAGTACCTATATCCCTTACTTTATGATAACCTATAATATTATGTCCGAACT
Source organism: Pogonocherus hispidulus (assembly GCA_963924545.1). Lineage (NCBI taxonomy): Eukaryota > Metazoa > Arthropoda > Insecta > Coleoptera > Cerambycidae > Pogonocherus > Pogonocherus hispidulus. The sequence goes on from OZ004698.1 coordinate 15,699,699, forward strand.
TAGGAAGCGAAAAAATGCATAATATAGTGAAATAAAATGATAAATTTGATTTTATTCTGGAATTTAAAAACATATAAAATATGCTTAGGTATTAAAGAAAAATGCAAAAAATTTAAAGATATTTATAATGTACCTAGATTAGGACTTTAAAATGTTTAAATATTTCATGAAAACCATAGCTTTAGGCTTCGGTTTAGGCGATTATAGCAAAGACAATAATCAATTTTGACCATGTGATCAAATTGGAGGTCACACGGTAGAAATTGATTAAGGAGATTACTTCCACAGTACTTCCACATTTCCAAATATGGATATAGTTTTAAGGGTTTTTCTATGTCTTCCAGCTACCAATTGGTATTGTACAGGAGAAAGATCTGTTCATATTTAAAAAGAGTAAAAAATTGTCAACGGGTTGTTAAACAACGAGAAGACTTCATAGCCAATAAGTTTCATAGGCAGTAGTACCTACTAATTTTTACATTTAGAACTTGATTACTTACTTCTTTATTGTTTTTATATAAAGTTTAATCAGTTTTTCTTTATGTTTAATCCGGCCCTGATAGATATAACTTTACTTGGAACGGGTACATACAAATGAATTTCAACCACAAATTATTTTGTAAAATTAATTGTGGTAATCCGTGCTGTAAAAATTTTATTCAACACGTGGGTGGTATTTTGAAGATATTTAATCTAAATATACTGCGTGAGATAATTTTTTTTCTATAATATAAACATTTTTGTACATTTCATGGACACTTTTAGAACTTGTCTCATGCTTAGTAATCTAGTTGACGACGTTATCCTTGAACACAGCAAAAATAGTGGAAAAACGAGACAACACGCGTCGAGTACATTATATTTCAGTAAGTTTTAATTTGCAACACTATCTTGTTTCGACCAAAATATCATCACCATCATCACCATATGAAATTCATTCCACTGTTGTCCTCATTATTTTCTCAGTTGAATAGTTTTAATACATCATATGACGAAAACTATGAAATTAAATTAAAGTAAATAAAAACACTGAGTAAATTTTGTATTTAATCATAATAATAGTACAATCACAAAAAGATGCAAAAAGAGTCGACCTAATCGTCTTGCAAAATCATTGGTATGATTTCAGATATACGAGCCCTAACAACTAAATGTTGGGACAAGGTATTATTTTGGATATAATACAATGGCTCAACAAAACTGCTGAATTATTTTGTTTATTTTTTTCAATACCAACATAACAATATATCCTAGACTATTTGAACACATTTTCGTGCCATGGTGAAGCAATCGGTAGTAATCATAGCGTATTTAGTCATTGGAAGACCAAATTGGCTGACAACTAAATGTTGGGACAAGCACAAATCTCACATTTAAAATGTTTTAAAAACGCTATATAAACATAAAAAAAAAGTTTTATTTATTCATTGACAGTTTGTAAGTGATGTAAATAGTTATAAGTAGTAGTATTTGTTGAAATATTTAAATTTTGTTAATTTAAATTGGAATAATGGATCGTGGAAAGGCTACCAAACAGAACGGTATTACGTGAAATTATCATTCACCAATATAATGCGGGCAAGACAATGCGTAAAATTTCTAGCAATTTACCTATTCCAAAGACCACAGTCTATATTATAGCGAAAAAATATGGCGAGTCTGCCAATGTGGATGTTCGAGGTAAAAGTTCGGGGAGACCAAAAGTTGTTTCACAAAGAGATTTACGAAATTTAGTTAAATTATGCAAATCAACGAGAAGAAGTACCGTTCGAGACATAACTGCTCAATGGAACAGGGCAAGTGGATTAAATATATCTAGAGAATGTTGCCGAAAATACATTCATAAATGCGGTTTGGGATTTTACAAGGTAAGTTCAGTTTTGTATGCTTCATCCATTAGCAAAAAATTGATCCAAATTCGTATTTAGGCCGAAGAATAACCGCTATTGACAGAAATTCAAAATAAGAACCGTTACAATTGGGCAAACTCTAAACTTCTGTGGACAGAAAATGACTGGAATAAAATAATATTTAGTGATGAGGAGAAATTTGATGTTTGCGTTGGAGATCACCGTAAACGGATAATACGAAATAAAGCAGAAGCTTTTCATAAAGACTGCTTAAAAAGGGTTGTGAAGTTTCCAAAGGGAGTTATGATTTGGGGCTGCATGTCGGCAAGGGGCTTATGCATTTTAAAACTTATAGATGGTACTGTAAATACTTAAAAATAACAAGAGATACTTCAGCCCTCACTTTTACCTAGCGCGCAAAATTGTTTCCTAATGAGGATTTTATCTTCCAGCAAGATGGAGCATCATGTCATTCGGCAAAATCTACCAAAAAATGGTTTGGTGATAATAATATAAAGGCTTTATCTCATCTAGCCAGCACTCCGGATCTAAATGTGATAACTGTGTGGCATAAAATGAAGCAGTATTTAAGAAACCATCCTCAACGCACTATTTCTGATTTGCGGACAAAACTACAAGAGATTTGTGATAATTTTTCTCTTCAAACGTGTCAGTCCTTGGTTAATACAATGCCTGCAACAGTTCAAGCAGTCGTTAAAGCTAAGGGCGATGTGACCCCGTATTAAATTAAAGTTGCTTCTTGTTTGTCCCAACATTTAGTTGTCAGCAAATTTGACCTTCCAATGACAAAGTACGCTATGATAAATGCCTATTCCTTTACCATGGCACGAAAATGTTTTCAAATAGTCTAGAATATATTGTTATGTTTGTATTTAAAAAAATAAATAAAATAATTCAGTCGTTTTAATAAGCCATTGTATTATTTCCAAAATATTATCTTGTCCCAACATTTAGTTGTTAGGGCTCGTACATATACAGGGGTCCCGCATAAATTCATTATTTTGAAAATGGTAAATGGTAATGGTTTTTGAAAAATTGCTCGGACACGTCGATTTTCTTTAATTTTTATACTTGATACGTAGGTATATTATGATTTTTACATAGGTATATTAAATTTTTTACAGGGGGACTCAATGAAGCTACGTCGATATAAACTTTAATATTTTAAATGAAACACCCAGTACTGTTTTACATACTATAAGGTGTCTATCTCTAATAATAAGGGAGATATGCCCAAAAAAGTGCCAACTATGACAAAAAACTAAAAAACAGCCGCCATTCTTCAAGATGGCGGGCATTGCACAGCAAGCACGAATGTTGATTTTTGGTATGTTGTTACTGGTCACTAGTAGGTACTCTGAATATAGAAAATTTTCCGTTTGGGAGAATTATTTCCGGGTAATGGGTTATTTTCCCTAATATGATTGAACTACCAAATTGACGTGCCTTTAGCAAATCATTGATTTTCAAGTCTCAATAATGTGAAGGCCGAGGTGAAGGCTCAAGATGGTCGTGCTAAAATTGTTACAAATTGAACGAACCAATAGCTATTTTTTTATGAAAAAAAAATAAATAATAATAATAATAATAATAATAAATAGAAGCGCCGCAAAAATTAAATATCTACTTGTATATCCATGAAAATGGGCATCCTCAAACACCAAGAATACCCAATCAAAAAGCGGTCGCATGTGAATGAGATTTATTTAAAAATTCTTGTGTACGGAACCTCTGCCAAGAAAACTGAAATATCCCATCTTGTGTTCGTTTAAAATTAAAGATCTATTTATACGCCGAATCGAAATAAAACATTGGCGTATCTAACAATTTTAATGGTATGTTGAACATGCCGAACTAGACGTAAAAAGGAGCTTGGTTTATGCCAGATGTTCCAGACCGAACGTTAATAAAACTTCGAAAATCTTTGGTATGTGTACGCGTAAATCTTTTCGTTCTCTAGAAATGTAGTTACAACTTCCTATCATCTAAACATTAATACGTATCTTTTAATAATAACCATCTTGGACATGAAAAGTTTATATCATAACATCGACAGATTTACCAATTTCTAAATGAGGTTCTAAAAGCATGATTTTTAAAACACGGAAATCTAAATTGTATGCAAAGCTTAGCTTTGATGAAAAAATACATATTGTAGAGTAAAATAAATCTATACAGCAAGCAGCGCATAAACCAAAAATATGCATGTAAGTACATAGTACGTATCTATAACTAAAAAATATGGCTTAATACGTACGTCGACCAATACGTTGAGGAGAATCTGCCATCTTGGAAAGTGAGAACCAAATTGTTTCAAATATTTAAAATAAACACGTTTCCTTATAAATTTATCTGATAGAATGGTCCTTATAAATATTTGTAAGGACCTAGAACCAATCTCAACCGCAAAGAATTGAGAGTTAAAGTCTAATTTCTGTAAAAACGAATAGAAAAAAAATTGTATAGCCTATCCTCCAATCGGTCTGCAAAATTTTTCTTTTACATTATTTTTACATAAAACGTTTATTTAAACGATTGATTGTTCATGAGATATTTGGGGAAAACTGTTTTTAGTAGCCATTTTGTAAGAGGGCGGACTTTACAGAATGATTTTGGTAGTACATATATTATTAGAACATTTTACATTACACTTTGAATTTTAATATGAATTTTTCCATGAAATTTATTTGGCAGTTTCTTTTGGAAACTCTTTTTCTTACACGATTACACTTTGTTTGATTGGTCTGAAATATCGTAAGGTGTGTGTAAGGTTCTTTGATCTAGAAAAGATAATAGTAAACCATCCACGTTTCTTCCGAAATGAAAAAAAAGGAAACAAGTTGCATTAACATTATTGCCATAGATATGCACGTTTCTTGACATTTTTTGATGTAGGATGTGGTTTATGTAGGTACCTATAGAAAACGTTATTTTAACAAATAACAAAACTGCCATTTAGGGAAAAACTTTGTGACCTTTTCTTCATGAAATCACTTTAGCAAGGGTCTCCTTCAGTATTTCAAATTACCTACTTGTGTAGAATATGTATTAGATTATCTCTCGAATAGTATGTAAAAAATAGAAGTGAAAATCATTGTCTATGTAATGACAAGTAAAGATCTACAAAATAATCCAAATACATTTTCTTAATAGACAAAATATCAAGAATAATATATTATGATGATATTAATTATTATAATATGTAATAAAATATTACAGAGCTCCGTTGCAATTAGGACGAAGAAATTTCTTTTATAATTTTTTTTTACTTCATACCACGAGCATTACCTATTCTAAATTTACTTAAAAGTTGTTAAATTGGATTTAATTAATCGGTTTTTACCTTAATTTTCCTCAGCTTCAGATTTAATATCAGCGACGACTTGTTTACCTTAGAGGTAAACTTTAATATATAAAATTTATAAATGCATTTTAATAAGTTCACTCTGTTTTGGCTAAAGGGCCTTGTCTTTATAAATATAGGGCCGGCGTCTGAGGTCACCTCAGCACTTTATAAAATACACCTGATAACATTTAATATAAAATGCAGTTTAACAACATATATATTTTTTATGTTTATAAAATGAACATTTTTAATTTAGTTTATCATGCCTATTTACTATAATAATTGTATTAAATTTTATAAAAAAAGTACCTTAATAACACAGGTGCAAAAGACGACCTTGTTAAAATAAATTATTCTAGATTCTAAATAACTATTTTAAATGCATGCCGACACTATACTTTTTAACATAGTATATTCTATAGGTACTTATCGATTAAGTTTACTTAAACTACTCTGATTTAGGTAACCATTGCTGTAATGTTTTTAACTCGGTTTTTAAGAACAGGCAGACAATGCAATTTCATTTTTTTTTTCGTGTAATTGGCAAACTGAGTTTTTATTTGCATAGATCATTGCGAAATCAGTAGCTAGTGATAAAATGGCAAATACCAACATTTGATAGTTTGCACAGAAAATCGCATTGTTCCGACAATGTTGGGCAAGTCCAGTTGTGAAAAAATTGACAGCACAAAACCAAAACTAATCGCATTTAAATAAAATTATATAACATTGTTTATAATAATGTTAATTGTTTTACGTTACATATTACCTTGGAAAAATTATTTACACATTACTCAATAACTATAGGATAATCAACTAGATACGACTTGCACGCTACGGTCTATTGCCAACGTATTTTTAGAACGTTACTTGTATGAAAGGCCATTTAGCCAATAAAATTTTTATAGGTAATGTCATAAATATTGATATTTATTAAAAATAACCCATTCAAACTGCGGTTGTAGTGATGCAACTTTCACATTTTTTAATCACTACTGAAACAATACATTAAATAGATACTTAGTCATTGTTTATAAGCTCTCGACTCTCTTGACAATCTGATAATTTGACCTGCATCTTATTTTTATCTGGCTAATACAACTTATGCATCACTTGATATAAACATTATTTTTCCACATAAGAAGCACCCTTTAAACTGCCCTTGTCCGCCGATCAGTTAGCATCGGTATTGTCGCGCAATAAAATGATTGGCTCGGGAATACGGAAGCCGTAATCCTTCCTAATTACTAATTAAACAGTACCGCTATTTTGAAAGAAGTTGCACTATTGAAAAGCTGATCTGAGAGACATACATGCTCCCTCAAAAATAGCTTCTTCAATTACGTCCGGAAAAAATAAAAAACTAGCCAATTTTCATTCGTCTCGTATTTTTGAGTTTAAATTAAACTTTTCTCGAGACATTTCCACTAAAAAGAGTCAAATTACCTATATTCAATTCAAATACCTATATTTTTCTATATTTGTATAAGTTCCATTAAAAAAAAAAAATAAATAAAATATTCATGTCTCTTTAAAATAGACCTGAATCATAAAAATATCGTAATTATCAATTTCGTATCCTGATAATATAATTTTCATGAAATTTTAAAAGTAAATTTCAAAACTAAGTATATGTATGTAGTCACCCTGTATAGAGTCAGAGCCTATGATTGTATGATAATTATTACGAGTATCGTCTTGTACTATATGATCAGACTTCTATACAAAGAATAAAATAAGTTTTCCAACCACACAACTAAGACACTATAACATTAAATTATTTTGTATAAAAAGAAGGCCATGTCGGGACTGTTTGAGATCGCTATAGCAACTGTACAAAAAAAAAAATTATCGTTCAGTACCTACCAAAAAGTAACTTGACATAGACATTGTAAGTCACATATACAGGGTACGAGATGCGAAGTCGGTTAAATGGAGGCAAAGTTGCGTATTCAGGGGGGCAACATAATGATGAAAAGAAATCAAGGCTAACTTGATTAGTTTTCGAAATATTTTGAAAAAACCGAAAATTTCGATTTTCGTTTTTATTTCGACTATATTTCGTTTATATTTCGACTATTTGATGAGGTATTAAAAAATAAAGAGCACTTTTCTTAGCAACTTTTTGCCCTTTATCGAATGGTATCAGCGAATTTTCCGCAAAACGTTTCGTTTCCTGGAAACCAACATCAACTTAATTTTTTTTAATACGGACCTGGATATTTTTTTCAATTTTTTGGAAGCATTTTTGGAACTTGATAGAATGCCACCATAAAAGGAACCAGATTTAAACGTTTTGTCTAAGAAAAATCCATCATTATAGTATTTTTGTTTCGACTTTTGTTAATTCTAGATATTAAAAAAATCTAATCACAACGTTTAAATCTGGTTCCTTTTATGGTGGCATTCTATTCAAGTTTCAAAAATGCTTTAAAAAAATTGAAAAAAAAATCCAGGTCCGTATTTAAAAAAATTAAGTTGATGTTGGTTTCCGGGAAACGAAACGTTTTGCGGAAAATTGGCTAACACCATTCGATAAAGGGCAAAAAGTTGCTATAGAAAAGTGCTCTTTATTTTTGAATACCTCATCGAATAGGCCCGCAAAAAAATAAAAACGAAAATCGAAATTTTCGGTTTTTTCAAAATATTTCGAAAACTAATCCAAGTTAGCCTTGATTTATTTTCACCATTATGTTGCCCCCCCTGAATACGCAACTTTGCCTCCATTTAACCGACTTCGTATCTCTTACCGTTTCCGAGATCCCCATGTATTGCATCGAATTTGAAGCACCCTGTATTGTAATTTATTCAAATTGAAAAATGAAAACGGATAGCGTTTTTTCAACCCTGTACGCCGCTTGATATAAAGAAGTCAGCAGAAAATGCTACTATAGAACTATTACCCAAAAAATCAAAAGTAAGTATACCTAGTGTATGAAAATAGTTACCTATAAAACGATTACCTATTCATGATGATGTTAATCATGACAGGGATGTCATGATTGCAAAATTATTTTACAATATGAAAACTGGTGGTGTTAATTAGAAACGCTTGGAAAAAATATTATGTTAAATTCGTACAATACGTTTTCGAGACTCGTAAAATTACGCGAAAAACTCGAGACACCATAACCCTTTCACTCGTCCTGAAAACGTATATTGTTTGTACTAGTTAAACAAATAACTATTAAGAATAATTTGAGAAAATAAAAACAGTATTTTCTATTTTGTTTTAATTAGGTATTTTTTCTTTAATCTTTCTTCAATTTCTATACCTACTTAATGGTGATATGCAGTGAAATAGTAAAACTTCATTCTAAATAAGCTAAGTAGGTACTTATATCTAATTAATTTTTAATTCCCCAATTTAATACACAATGAATGCGGAACTAGGTACAACAAAATTTGTATAAATTAGGTATACCGAGTTATACTCAACTATAAAATTTCGAGGTTAACCCAGAGTAATTAAATTAATCCCAATATCTTTCATAATTATTAAAATGCTAAATTCCTGTTGTTAATTGTGAATAGTAAAAAACAAACCACCCATGCTATACGTAGGTAGGTAAGTATCACTACCTACCTATGCATTTTGCTAATAACACCATACAGAGAACAATACCATTGTGCATTAATCAGGTAGGCGGCGATATACCGGTCGAACTCTAGATATCGGATGAATAATAAAATCTATTGTTTCCCGTTCTGGATTTGCTCAGGCACCAGACATTCGAAAGTGGGCAACAACGAGGAAAGTTACGAAATTTAACGAGTCGACTTTTATACGAATTTGTCGTAATGTTTGTTGTATGTCGACAACCTCGAGTTTTTCGCTGCGTGCTTGTGCAATACTGACGCCGTAATAACGACGAAAATCAGCAGATGGCAACTGAGGCATTTATTTATTTAAAGTGTCACAGAATTGCTTGGATCGAGGGGAAAGTATACGTAGGTACACTCATTAACGTCACGCACAAGTGTCGTTTGCAGCCTGCAATCTAGGTAGGCTTCTATTATGAATAATTAACTGCGATTTTTCTGTGAGAACATCTGAAGTGACGGTGTTAGTACAGTAAGAGAAAATGTCAACTACTGATGATGATGGCTATTATTTAATAATTTAGCGGAAAAGGCTAAAACAATCATTTCTAATTGTAGAACATATAAATTACAACGATAAGCTGTTATACGGGGTGATTTGATGTTAATCTCGTAAATTATACCGTAAACAACATAAACTTGTAATAGAAGACAAAAATATTAATATAAACTAAGAAAAATCAGATGCACCTCGTTTGACGTTTTTTTAAAATCGTTAGACAGATATGCGTAATGTTTATGCTGCATGCTTATTGGAATTTGCGATATTTATGCGCATGCGCATATTTGAGTAAGTTCTCTCGAGTAGGATAGAGATAGTATGTCGGCGCCGTGGTATTTTCGGAATTTTTTGGCCTCTACCCGCAATGTAGAAGTATTACCTATATATGTTCGATATTCTATTCTCAATTTTAATATATAGGTACATATAAGAATACCTACTATAAGTACAAGGTTATCGTAAAGTAAGGAATATATTTCAGCTAATTATGTAGGTATTTTTAACAAATTAAGTTAATTACAGGATGTGAAAGAAATTCGATGGCTTAAATAATAGAATTTCTTATGTCCAACAGTGGTTAATGCAAATGTTCGATATGTCGTCCATTTTGCTGCTGTACAATCACCAACCGTTCCTCCAAATTGTACACAGCCATTATTCAGCATTTCTGGTTGAATTGCAGTAGTTTGTTCTCTAATAGTATTTTAATTATTCTCGTTGTTGGTCGTCTTCTAAACACCAAATTTTTTTACTAAACCAACCTTTACTGAGAACAATAATTATTCTCTAAATCGCAATGATTACGTTTGACACTTGTATCTTGTATCAGCAGTTGACACAACTCTTTTGTTTTCCATAGATACAGTAAAATCCAGTTATTGAAGCAACTGGATTCCATTTACTTTTTGGTACTATCTTGATTTCTTAAAATTATATAAGACTAAAGTATACCCCTTACTTTATGATGACCCGATATTATACCGAACTATTTACCTTGGTAGGTAAGTAAGTAGTTTTTATTTTACGTGACTTATGCAATTTTGAATAATTCTAGGTAATTTTAAACCATGTTCTAATTTATCTTGGGGGGAGGAACTAAATCTTTTATTTTTTGAAACTGACTGAACGACTTCGTGTATACATTATACCGTCGATAAAGCAGAAAACTTGTCAATCAATTCAGTTTTATGCCAGGATCTAATACATTAGATGGCATGATTTTTATAAAACTTGAAACTTTGCAAAATATTTTTTTTTAAAACAATCAAACATGATATGAAAAAGGATGGTTTTTATTGAAACCACAAAACAATTTCGTCTTTTAAAATAAGGCATGATGCATTCGACAGTTTTCTTAAGAAGGGTAAGAAGATATAATTTTAATAAAATGGAACAGAAGAAATCTAGTATTTATAACAACATGAAAAATAAACTAATCTTCCACAAAAACATCACGTCGATAACAAAACTAGCACTCAGCCTCTCCTAAAGACAATGCTTTTTAAGTCCAATTCGACAATGTTACATACAAGAATCGTAGTGTTCAATTTGTATTCTTACTAGAACAAAAATCACATATTTCGTTTTAAGCCAAGTTTTCATGCTCACCAAAATATAATAACTAAAGTCCCTATAATAAAGAATGTAGGCATAATAGATTTATTTTCTTTTGAAAAAAAAAACGGAGAGAATCAGTAGGTTTCTACCTACCAGAAACGTGAAAAAAGTGACATCCTCTTAATTTTCGAGGGACAAGTGGAACGTCTAAACTACGGTCGAAAAAGAATTATTATTTAGGAAAAAGGTTAAGATTTAGGTACCGACACTTTGGATATCTACCTGTCGGTCCCGTCTGAGTGGGGTGACCTTTGAAACACAATATTAGAAAACCAGCCAAGCGACTAAAATTTTAACAGGTACAATCTTGTAGAGTACGTATTTCTTTAGTTTATCTATTAAGTTTATAGGTACCATACAAAAATCTAATGTTATGCTGTTACTTGTAGAAACAAAAAATAGAGAAAAAAATAACTCCGAAATCTGATTTGGTAGTAAACTTGAAAAACGCCTTTGAAGAACGTTAAAGTTCGATTATAAATTTGCATTATAAAACCTACTTTGTACTTGTACAGTATTATTTACATTTGGCACCAAATTTTGTGTTACAGAATTTCTGCTGTATGCCCCGACGTATGCCCACATCCCACATTAAGGACTAGACAGAATAGAAGGACTATACAGAATACTAACAGAAGACTGATTCATACAACATATTTACAATAAGATGAATAGTTCAACAAATGATTTCCTATAATCTCCATCCCACTTCATTGGACGCCTCTTTGAAATTAAGATTAAAAATAGCAGTTAAGGTTAGCAGGTAAAATGTTGAAAAAAATGGCTTTCTCCTTTAAGGTCTTCAGCTTTCTCATACAATGCCAAAAAATTCGTTTTATGCATATAAAAAACCGAAGCCCTAGTTTTAATATTCCAATCTACGTTCTAATATGCCTCAATTTTCACAAAAAGACAAAGTACAAGAAGGATATAGAATTTATTTGATGATAAGTTGAAGCGCATTTTTAAAAAATACATTTCCAGAAAATGTTGGGAATGAATACCTGCAATATATAACTTTGTACTGAGTAATGCGTGTCTTGAAGCCTTTCTGGCTAAAGATACAAAGAATATTTAAATGTAAAGTATGCACATTTAAAATGGGCTAAAACTAAATGAAAAACAATTATTAGAACAATTCACTAAGTATAAGTTTATCTAATACTCTCTAATGTCTCTTTCTCTCAAAAATATCTTTTATTATGCCTTATGCCAGCAAATTAAATCCGTATCAGTTATGTAATTAAGAACATCGTGTACCCAATATCGGCCACACCACCTATTAGGTATATAAAATAGGACAAACTAAGGAAGAAGAAATAAACTAATTTTGCATGACTACAATTTTCAAAAATATTTTTAATTTTTTATATTAATTATACATATATTTTGTCACTCGACGATTATACGTAATTGATTTTAAATTTTATTCAACTTTGAGAGTATACTCATCTACTATTCTATAAAAACTATACCTACATCACAGCTTAATAATCAAACTGTGCCTACATCTTTACTACAAATAAATCTGTAAAGAAATGTATAAATATAGGTAATAAAACAAAATTAATTAGGAGTCAGATCTGCAAAAAATTCGTACGTTAAACGTATTAGCAAAAATAAATCGCCACTGAAGGTAATCCCAGAAAATTAAAAAACTGATGACGATCGATACGATGATTAAAAAATGCAACATTTTCGGTGCACCAAATTAAATCTGCATACTTAATGAGTGTTAACACGAGTTAAAAATATCTACTAAAGTACAACAAATCGAGGAAGTAGAAAGGATCAATTTTGCTTCGCATATGGGTCTAGCATTCGGTTTAATGCTATTGCGTAATCGATAAATCCTTATACAGTAGGCACAAGGTAGGTATTTAAAAGTAGATGACAGGCTTTAGCCAGAAAGAATTAGCAAACAAATCCAAATCTGTATTCAGAATGTACCAAAATCCTCGGTATAAAGCCATTGGGGTAGACGGACTAAAAACATTCATTGGCACTGAATGCTAAAGCAACAACATAGTAAATCTTTGGCTAAAACACCATCGAGAGTTCTGGATACTAATATATCTTCTTAAAACTTATCAGGAATCTGATAATATCCAATGTGGGTATAAATAATAAGGAATTCGTCTGGAGACTACGTCATGCAGAAGAGTGTAGTGCGAAGCAATAGCTGGTTGCAAATGGTACAATCTTCTGGGAGAAATGTTATTGCACTTAATAAAATGGGAACAAACTTCTTATAACTCGGCAAGATAAAGGTTATGGCTACAGGTGTAGTGTAGAACCCTATTTGAAACCTTATTGGAACCAATGCGCCGTTTTGGTAAGGTATGTTTATATTGGCTTCCGCTGGGGCTTTCTTTATGTTCCTAATCCTAATTACACTAAAATAAAATCTATATTGTTAAAAATAACCATAAATAGCCGAACCTCTGATCACATGGCTATTAAATCCACTGAAGGGTCGAAATTTCATTTGTATCAAAAATACGAGGGACGAACCGTGACTGAAATTTATATACCATATCTACTTCTACTTTATACGATAATTCTATTGACTTCTACTATACTTCTACTGAATTCTTAATATTTCTACGGACTTCTATGGAATTCCATTGACATCTAAATAATTCTATGGAATTCTACAGATTTCTATGGAATTCTTCAGAATTGTACGTACTTCTACAGATACAATTATATAATGGAATTTACGAGGGGCGAACCGCGATTGAAATTTGTACACCATACTTCTACTTTATACGATAATTCTACTGACTTCTACCGACTTCTATGGAATTCCATTGACATCTAAATAATTCTATGGAATTCTACAGATTTCTAGGGAATTCTACTTTCACAGAAATCATTATAATGGAATTTATCACATCTATTTAGCCTATTTAAGTTAATTTTGATAATAGGTACAGCATATTTTATTAGTACCAAAAATGAATTACCTCAAGTGGCCCAAGTTATACCTACAAAACAATTTATTAAATTGTATTTATCTTCATTTGAATAGCGAGCTATTTTTTATTTGCATAAACTGACTTCAAACAATGTGAAACGTGATTTTTCCTATAAAATCCAAAATACCTAAATAAATAAAAGAAAAAGATATAAAAAACCGCCGACCCTTCTCCATGGTTTTATAATCAGTTTCTATAGAACTTAACTTTCATGGACATTTAAAGAATTTTAAGGAATTCTATGGATATCTAAAGCATTCTACGGGCATCTAAGAAATTCGACAGAATTCTACGTACACCTACGGAATTCTACGGACATGTTAAGGAATTCTATCGAATTCTACGGACTTCTATTAGTTTGTATGTACAGCATATCGCGGTTCGCCCCTCGGGAAAATATAATATCGCCTGGCTCCAGACAACTAATTTATGTTTCATAGAATCCCTGGCACATTACAATGTCTATTTCGACCAGATAATAGCAACGACCGACGACACGACACATTATAAAATAAATCCCTGTGCATGTTAAAAGGCAATTTAAATAATAGCTATTGCGCGCCGATCGTGTATTTTACCAGTGCTCTATCACGTTGATCTCATTCTGGTTTGCATTCACCACTCATTTATGTTTTGCCGAGGCATTAAGTTTTTCATTAGATAAATTAAAATCAAATATCACCTTCGCTGCATCGAAGAACAACCTTTTAACACGACAACACGATGCGGCTAGGAAAACATCTTTTTTTCAAACAACTCGAGAAAGATACGTAGGTACACTTACTTACATGACATAAATAGTAAATTCGCTAGCACAAAATACCTATAAAGTCAGGTAAATCAAAGATGGGTAAATACCTAAAAGTAACGTAAATAGTACTTATAGCTAGGCACCTACCTACTCCTTTTTGGAACAACTTGCATATTTATCTTATTAAGTAGGTATAGATAAAATTCCGTACCTACATAGTATATAAATACCTGCATACCTATTTTACAGATTTATTAAAACTAGAGAATAGGCAACTCGATCATCTTTATCTCACCAATGCTCATAAAATCTACAAAAAAAATTTGTGGTAAGCTTAAAGACGTTATAGAGAAAACTGAAACATGCAACAATGTCTGAAACTAACTAAATATAGGCAAAAAACGAACAATAGACGATTGGATACTATAGAGGAATAATTTTTTTTTACAAATTCACCCCGAGATACTATTAGGTAATAAATAGTATCCAAAGTATTAAAAAGCAACTTAGTTTAAGACCTTCAAATTTGGTTATGAAACCGGCCCTAAACTGAAGAATTCGGTTATTATACGTCAATCGATACATCAATGGTCTATGGATTAGTACAGCTCTCGCCACCGCGGCGCTGCCATCTAAATTTGAATTGCGTATACAATGGAAAACGAGAACAAAATTATTACCAAGAATATCGTGACATGTGTGGTTCAAGTGAACTGAATTGACCCCTCGACCGACCTTAGTGTAAGTGAAAAAACAGCAATTGAAAATTATTCGGACTTTGTGAACCACAACTTTAAAGAACACACTACAATTTCGTACTAGCTACAGAGAAGAATAGAAATAAGCAACGACAGTAAAATCCTAAATACTGGAAATATATGGGCGAGGTCATCGTTTAGCCGAGGTTAAAGTTAATTAAGGAGAATGATTAGACGTTTTCGGGCGGAGGCTTAGCCAGTAGACACAAACTGGCATTTAAAAAATAAAAAAACGCCCACAGCTCGATATGCCTACTTTTTTAGTGATTAAATTAATAAAAAAATTCACAATTCTTGCAACCATCGGAGTGCATTGAAAATGAATTAAGGAAATTTGGAACTATAGAAAGCTTGCAAAAGTTACCTTCTAATTGGAGAACTCACCATTTGCGACTTACAGACTTTGCCACCTTGAATATCACATTCACATGAGAGCTCAGATTCTCAGACTTGCAGTTTGCAATATACGAATACGAATGCCAAATTATGCGCCCACGCCGTCCGCTCTACTCGGTCACCCACTATCTAACCATGTCGGTGTGACATGGTCATCCCGTTACACTTTTCATCGAAACATACTCATATACCTTCGTGATCCTGTAAGCATTTTCGATGCTAATATGTCATATGTCACATGTCAAATCACTCGCACACAATTATTGACATTTCGGGATACTTCTACTATAACTACCTAGCTAATTTGAAAGGATACAGAAAAAGTGTAAATGTAATTTTGATCAATTTCTTAGCCTAGATGCCTAGAAGATAATGGCGACATTCATTTTTTACATTTCCAAGCTATAAATTAAACTTTGGATTGCATATTTAGACACTATTGGTCTAATTTAAAAATAGCTCTAAATTAAGATATACCTAATAAACTATTTTTTTTTTAAGATTTGGGACCCAACCAGTTTTAGATATAACTAAATACTTTAGGTACATCGAACATGATACTTTTAGAAAGCACAAAAATAAAGATTTCAGAGGTACTAAAGCCTTCTAGGTTTCCATTAAAAATCATTAGATACTCAACATGTCAGTAAACAAAGAGCATAGATATCCACCATTGGATTTTTGTAATCGATTTTATATGCTCCAAATCTATAAAACCAAATATGTATCCGAAAATGTAAAAGATTAAATTTCGGCTTATAACTCGTAAAACGGATCGAGATTTACTTATCTGATTTCTCTTTTGGTAGCTGAATTTTTCTTAAAAAAACTGATATGAACGTGCCGCGGAATCAAAAGGTTCTCCTAAAATTAAGCGGTACCTATATATACCATACGATCTAGACAATAATTTTCCAGGCATATTTTTTGGCACCCTTTACATCGATAGAAGTGAGTAGTAATTGTAATTACAATTAAAAGTTACAAATCCACACTAGGTACCACACAAGAGAAGAGGGACTAGATATTTAAAAAATTAAAAACTATCGACGTGGAAATATTGTTAACGTTGTAAGAGAAGTTATATAATCTTGCTAATAATGAATAAGTGCCTTTGAGAACCACACGCAAGATTTACTTACAGGTTTTCCAGACTAAAAAATATCGGGTATCAGATAAAGCATGAATATATCTGTAATCGAATATTTCGTGTGCACGACACGAAAAAAATATCATATATCTCTACAAGTACAGCCGAGTATAATGCCACTGCCGGGAAGAAATTTTTTACAATCACTTAAGTATTATATTCAGGTTTCAGGTGTTCCAACCTTCGTCTACTGTCTTCAAAGTTTCAACGTTAATGTGTCACCGGAAGCAAGGTGCACTGTATTTTCAGTCACTTACATCATTTTATTTTAACATTAATTGTGTTCGGCGGTTAAGTAACACATATAGGTAGGTAGAAGTAGGTAATTTGCTTCCGGTAAGTAAAGGTCTTTTTTACCGTACTTTCCCTTTTAGTACATTAGTAGAATATGTGCTGCTGAGCGGTTCCTTTTTTGACTGCTGCCACTAGACATGCAAGGAAATAAATCAGCTATTTCAAGTTAATTGCGTAATAAGAAAAATATTTGGTAGCAAGACAGAATTTTATTTAAAGTAGGAAACAAAAAATCGTTTAAAGTAGGTATGCCAGAATTAAATTGAACGCAGATATTTTCCTAATAGTAAATCTAATACTCTAGGTAATACAGTATATAAAATAAAATTGTATAAATATTATCATTAAATATGTTTTATTCAATTGGCCTTAAAACCGATTACCTTATACCTTCATAAAAATATTTAAATAGTTAATTGAGGGCTGTTTTCATGTTATGTTTAGTGTAACACGATTTAAACAAATTGGATGGAACTTCCAAGTATATTAACTAAGCATTAGATAGCGAGAACCGACTAAGAAACTTATAAGTAGGTACTTAGCACGTTTCCGAAGACGATTAAGTATATACCAAATCAGAAATTCTACAACTTCATTTGATTTCGATTGATAGTGCGGTATTAAGAATTCAGTTTTCAAAATTTTCTACCACCGATTGCAGACATTGTCAAAAAAGTGAAAATTGGCCGGTAACTTCAATAAAATGTTACAGAATATCTAACGTGTACCAAGTTAGCAAACCACTTTTAGCAGACTGTAAAAAAAAACTATTGAAGTTTTTGTTACTATTTTGTTACACTGAAAAAAATTTTGTACCTCGACCCATTTCCGAAAAATCTACTTACACTCTGCTAACTTCAATCTCAAGTTAGCAGACTCCCCGATATCTCGGCTCGTAATTCACGTACGCCAATGAAAATGGTATCAGAATTTGTTACTTTAACAGTACTTTCAGAATCCATGATTTTTGATCATATTTTAGATTTGAACTGCTTCTAACCTTTAAATTCGTGAAATATTGGAGTATTTCAGAATTTGTTACTTTTACTGTAATTTCAGAATCTATGGTCATATTATAGATTTGAACTGCTTCTAACCTTAAAAGTCGTAAAATATTGGAGAAAAATATGTCAAAAAACATTGGTATTTTTTGTTTCTTTATCCATAGCAATTTGTTACATTAAAATAAATGTACCTTCACCTGTTTGCGAGAAATCTGTAGTCTGCTGACTTGAACTTCAAGTTAGCAGTCCCCGCGATTTCTCGGCGCCTAACGCATGTACGGCAATGGAAATTGTGTCAGAATTTGTTACTTTAAAAGTACTTACAGAATCCATAGTAATTTCTTATATTTCATCAATTTTTTACCTACCTTGTTATTAATTTCCATTGCCGTACGTGCGTTAGGCGCGGAGAAATCGCGGGACTGCTAACTTGAAGTTCAAGTCAGCAGAGTGCAGATTTCTCGCAAATAGGTGCAGGTACAACATTTATTTTAATGTAACAAATTGATATAGATAAAGAACAAAATCTACTAGTTTTTTTTCACAATTTTTTTAATCAACCTATTTTTTCACAATATTTTACGAATTTTAAGATTTAAAACTGATGAATCCTGAAATATAACCATGAATTCTGAAAGTACTGTTAAAGTAACAAATTCTGATATCATTTTCATTGCCGTACGTGAATTAGGGGGTCGAGATATTGCGGAGTCTGCTAACTTGAGGTTCGAGTTAGCAGACTGCAAATTTTTCGCAAATGGGTGAAGGTAAATGCATTTCAGTGTAACAAATTGTTATAAATAAAAAAACAAAATCTACCACTGCTTTTCACAATTTTTTTAATTAACCTATTTTTTCTCAATATTTACGAATTTTAAAATTTGAAACTGATGAATCCTGAAATATGACCATGGATTCTGAAAGTACTGTTAAAGTAACAAATTCTGATACCATTTGTATTGGCGTACGTGAATTAGGAGCCGAGATATCGGGGAGCCTATTGAAATTCAAGTTAGCAGACTAGATTTTTCGGAAATGGGTCGAGGTACAAAATGTTTTTCAGTGTAACAAAATAGCGACAAAATCTCCAATAGTCTTTTTTGCAGTCTGCTAAAAGTGGTTTGCCAACTTGATAGTGAATATCTATTTGATATAAATATATGTGCTTCAGGAAATCCTTACTTTTTTCCTACCTCATAAATACTTGGTCTTCACTACACCCAGATATTCCATAAAATTTGCCTCATATGTTTTCACTTTATAGAATTTGTAACGTATGATTTAGCTACTACATGACTTATAAAAATGCAAATACCTACAATTTTCACTATTTTTTGGGTATTGGTCATCAATAAATAAACATTGTATTTATTATGATGAAAATGTTTCGCTTTACTTTAATACCAAATCTAAATCGTCAGATCTGTAACATTAATTGTAAATTTAAATAGGTACAAATACTTTTGATTCAGTTAGAGATTTATACAAGTAGATGGTGTAAAGTTACATACTATTAAATCAATTAAACATAATTAAACAAATAAATTGACATTATTAACCGTTAGGTTCGAAATGCAGAATGCAACTCAGAATATTTATGTTACAGCTTTTAATTGATTTAATAGTATGTAACTTTACATAATCTAGTTGTTAAATGCTCTAACTGGATAAGTATTTGTATTTAAATTTATAAAATCACAGATTTGATGAAGGCTTAGTATAATAAACCGAAATATTATAAATAAATTCAATGTCCATTTAATTGATGACCTATCCCTGAGAAAATAGAGAGAATTTAAGAGAACAAGTACCTACCATTTTTTACTTACTTACTACCGAGCTTGCTACATTAGAATACAAAATCAAACTAAAAAATATTCACTTAGTTACATATATATAATATACAATCTCAGCTGCATATAATAATTTTATGTTCTATATAGGTACCTACTTAAGTAGAGTTTATATAGAAATATATGCATTATTTTTAATTTTTTCCTTGCTTACTCAGTACTAAATGCAACGCAGTAAATTGTGTATCATACAGCTACAAATAAAGCACCTTATATGTAAATATACCTATGGTTGCTTTACCATGATGAAATTGCAGTTTATTTTTAAATAGAAATTCTGTTGCAAAATAACCGGGGCAACAACCTCTCTTGTAAAAGTGTACAATATTTTCGCAGAGCCACGGACAAAGCTTTAAATGTTATTTTTAATGGTTTTAACATCTAGGCGGTAGCGTTTCTCCATGGTAATGCGATTTTTTGGAGCGGTAAGAAGCCTGATGCGGAGGTGGACGCTGATTGGGAAACTAGTCCACGGTGTGTACGCAGCAAGCCAATTTTCGGATCGGTATTGGTTAGAAACCGGAACGCGTCAAAGGCGGGTAAATTTCGAATTGTAACTGGAATTTCCCTTGTGTTCATTTAAATTTACTTAAAGGCAGTTGAAACCGTCATTTTTTTAAATATACATATTAAAACAAATAATAACGCCTTAAAACCTGTACCTACATATACAGGGTGAATAGGTACTATAAAACGGCAGCACCATTACTTCTCGTTAATTCTCCCTCTCTGTCAAAACATACTCATGCAATTTGATGTAATTTTTAAATGCTATTAGGTACGTACGTAGTGGTTATTGCTGTTTACCTGCTTTTTCTTCTTCAGTGCCATGATATATAAAAGGTAAACTTTTTTAGAGGAATGCGGAATGCCTCGTAGGTTCTAAGTACCTACCTACTTATATGATATGCTATATTTTCACAGAATAAACATTATAAATACAAATAATAAACAAGAATTCAATACACAACTTAGAACTTATAGTAAGGGTACGTACACAGTGGGTTATAAAAACGGCCGGAAACTACATAGAGTAGTCTAGAGTAGAGAGGCGAAGCGACGACGTGTTAAGAATTGAATTCGTATTCGAACAAAGTATATATTTAATTGTTTTGAAAAAAAACACAGTTCTTATTTAGATATTTCAAGAAATATGTAGAAAACACACTCTACATACCTACCAGTATTTCGGCTTATTAAGCCTTTCTCAATAGAGTAGGTAAATGTCTATTACTAAATATTTCCAAGCGGGTTTTAGTTATTAATCTATTTAACTACCCCGCTTGATCCTCCATATCTGGGAAAACCCTATTTAGTACCTTTTCTAAGAAGGGCGAAAGTGTAAAATCTATGTGAACATTCGTAGTAGGTACAAGGATTTCTAATTAGATTTTGGTAAAATCTCTTTTTGGCAAATATATTTTGGTATTTGGTATACCTACTTAAGTTACTTATACCTACAATAAATTACTTATGTAGGTACTTTGATTCTAAAACAAAATTCCATGTCAAATGGCTACCAATACCAGAATTTAATTAGCCTCTCACTGTAGATACCGAAAGAAAAAAAACTCAAGTAGGTAATATCATAGAGAAAATCATCTGTCTATGCCAGTACTAAAATGATAGAAAGCGCTAAAACAAGCTTATCTGTCACTTCTGTCTGTTATCAATGATTTTTAATTAAGTATACCAGTGCCGTATTTTTTTTTGCTTAAATGGATAAATCTCCATAAGTAAAAACAAACTATAAGAAAAATTAAATAGAAAAATGTAATGTTGGTATTTATCATAGGTGGTACCTATATGGACCCATTTAGTGATCGATTTAGAATTTTCAGAATCCTTTGAAATGTCTTATTGCTGTCTCCATAAGCACTTACTTATGTATAAATCAACTTACTTCCCTTACCTTGAAAAACCGCACTATTTAATCCTTTGTTGGATTTTGCCTATCTCTTTTTAATCATGTTTAACCATTATTCTGGTTGTCTTGCTACTTCCGCCTCAAATTTACTACAATTTACCATCTATCTACACAAAGGCATAGATAGGTACGTGGTAAATAATTGTAAGTAGTACTTATACATAGTAGTACATAGATTCCATAGTACCCTAGTACTTACTTGTTAAAACTATTATTTTCATAGTATATAAATATATACTATGAAAATAGTAGTTTTACCAAGTACCGGGTGGCCAAATTTGCTTGCTATTATAGGACAACTCGAGAACTAAGAGATACAAAAAAATTAACCCCCCCTTTCTCGAGCTCTTTTTCTGAGACAAACTTAATGCCGAAATGCAAAATGGCCCATCTTCTTTTGTTTTTGAGATATTAGCGAATATTCGATTTTTCAAATTTTCGATGTCTGCACATATCTCGGTTATTTTAGATATTAGAAAAAAACAACTTACTTATATGTTCTTCAGACACTTTTTTAAAAGGAATGCAGTGGCGTAGACAATATTTTAATAAGTTGATAAAATTTCGTGTTATGACATAAACTTGTTTATGGCTATGATTTAGTTAGAAAGATATTTTTTTTCTCTTTTCAGCGATATATAATATGTGTGGTTAATTTATTCGGCTTGACTATTTTTTAAGGAATCTTTGACTTTTTAAGGTTTATTAATAGCTCCCATTTCGTTTTCGCGTAGTAGACGTATATCTTCTGTTTGAAATTTAAGTATTGACAGTTCTAACTGCATTTATCACTTTGTGTCTGTAATTTATACCGCTTATAATAATTGATCTGCGAATAGTTGTTTCCTAGAAATTTTAGAATACCTACCTTTAAATTTCAAGAATGGCATTTCAAAATTATGAAAAATTCGACATGCTGGAATATTATATAAGCAATATAAGAAACAATTATTACTGTGAAGTTACGGGCACTATGCCAAAACAAAATGGCAGCTATTAATAACCTTAAAAATTCTAAGATTCCTTAAAAAATAGTCAAGCCGAATAAATTAACCACACATATTATATATCGCTGAAAAGAGAATAAAATTATCTTTCTAACTAAATCATAGCCGACTATGATTTTCATTTAAAAAAATACAAGTTTATGTCATAACTCGAAATTTTATCACCTTATTAAAATATTGTCTACGCCACTGCATTCCTTTTAAAAAAGTGTCTGAAGAAAATATAAGTTGTTTTTTTCTAATATCTAAAATAACCGAGATATGCGCAGGCATCGAAAATTTGAAAAATCGAATATTCGCTAATATCTCAAAAACAAAAGAAGATAGGCCATTTTGCATTTCGGCATTAAGTTTGTCTCAGAAAAAGAGCTCGGGAAAGGGGGGTTAATTTTTTGTATCTCTCTTAGTTCTCGAGTTGTCCTATAATAGCAAGCAAATTTGGCCACCCGGTTCTTTGGTACTTCAGAGGGTACTATATAGAATGTGTTTACTTTAATATTATTTTATTCCTGAACGATCTAACTACAATTAGGTAATAGTATTACACTCAGTATTAGTTAATATAGGTACGAACTTTTTTATTAAAATATAAATACAACAAAAGTGGAATGCTAAAAAAGTATGTTTGGTTAGGTACCTAATTGAAGTAGGTTCAATGTGTGTAACATTGTATAATGTTATAATACCTGTAGGTACTTAATACCTATATTATGAAAATAAAAATGATAAATAATAAATAGGTAGGTACCTATAAAAAAAAATTTATAAGTATAAGTAGGTACCTAGGTACATAATTAAAAAAAAAATTAAATTATGTAATGGAAAAGGTAAGTAGGGTACTCGATCGAGGATGGCAGACTTTTCGTCGAAAAATATAAATACTTAAATAGGGACTATCCGACTATCCTATAGAGATAGGTACCTACCATTTCAAAATACCCAATGTTAAACATTTGCGAAACAAAATTAATCTTATGCGTAGCTGAAAAGATGAATTAGGTAATGATTTTTTTAACATTAATTTTAAAGTAGGTACTCATGTTGAAAAGCAGTTCAAAACGTATCCTCTCTTAGGTAATGCTCATTAAAATTTCGGAGTCAGTGTTTAATAGACAGATATTTCTTGCATTTTCAAATTATATCAATTAAGTTTTAATGACACAATATAAAAAATAAAAACCGACAAAAACCTTGTAAGTACCTACCTACGTAACTTGTAAAATTATTTAAAATAAGTACAAATTGAGAATACTTAACGAGGATTTTTACAATTAACGAAGTAGGTACCTAAGTAAGTAGATATTTATTTTAACATTTAAAGCCACTACATACCTACATCAAATAACGTTCATGTTGTCCCTCAGGTTGTCTCTAAATTATGGTGACATCTGCAGAGCAAATTTATTTTACTATTATAGTTACCTTGTCAACTTGTGAAAATTATCAAAAAAATGTCTATATAGAATTTCCATTTGCGTAATACCAGTAGGTAAGTAAGTGTATAGGTATTTATCTATTCTAGATAAAGCTGTCTTTATCAATATGTGGCTCATAGAACCTGACAGGTATTTAATCTTATCTTTTTAATCATAAAATAATGATGCCTATCAATAACAAAGGAAAAAGAAGGTACAATAAAGTAGGTACCCACCTAATAAAGTAAGTAGTAATTTTTTGCTAAACAAAATTCAGATGGCAATTCTTTGTCCACTTGTAAAAAAAATATCAAAAAGGCTATAATAATTTCATACATTTCCTAAAAAAATTCATGTTCTACTGAAAACGCAGGATTGATGGACTAGAGAAGCCTACCAAGTAGGTATAGGTACTGCCTTTTTTATATATCAGTATTTACCTATAACAAATATTTTTTTAATAAATGTTTAAGATAGTTTGGTAAGACCTTTGGTCTAAATAAATGATGAATAATCAAGTATAAATAAGTACCCCCGTAAGTATGTACCTGTTTCTATTTGAAAAGCATATCACGAACAAGTTAAAAAAAATCTCCACTCCGATGTTTCGCACTCAACTCAACAAAACATAAGTAAGTATACTTAGGTGGGTATTCAGAGAGCAATTCTGTCCACATGTAAAAAAAACATCAAGTAGACTAGGTACAATAATTTCATACATTTCCTAAAAAAATTTCATGTTCTACTGAAAACTCAGGATTTATAGACAAGAGAAGCCTACCAAGTACCTAAAAGTATGTAGGTAGGTACTTCCTTTTTTATAAATCAATATTTATTATTATTAATAATAATTATATTGTTTACCTAGGTATAACAAATATTTTTTTAATAAATGTTTAGATACTTTGGCAAGACCTTTGGTCTAAATAAATGGTGAATAATGAAGTATAAGTAAGTACCCTCGTAAGTATAAAATAACCACATTCAAACTAAAAATTGTATGTTGTGTTTAGAACTACCAACTCAATATGAAATTTGACTAGAGTACCCATGGAAATTTAAACAGATAAATTTAAATGGAGTTCAGCCAAGATTTATGTAAAAGTGTACCCAAAAGGAGGTACCCTTGCGCAAATGGAACGTGCTGTTACAATTTTTTTATAGGTACATAGGGTAGATCTAGGTACCGACCTACATGTAAGTATGCACCTAACGATAAGAAATTTAATCACATGTAGGTACCTACTACAACTATTTAAACTGGTACTTAATAGCAAAATTCATTTATTATGTTAGGATATTTAATATTATTGCATAGGTGTAAGTAGGTATGTATATCATATCTAGCCATTTATAGGTACCAGATAGGTAGGTAGGCATTATTTCTTAATAGCTACTGTTTTATTTTATCGATACGAGTAGATAGGTACCTACCAATATGGTGAACTGATGGAGAGAAAAAAAGCAATTACCTATATCTATTTCATCCCAGTTTAGCTACCTAAGTATTTGGGTAGGTTTACGAAAGTTCTAAGTAAGTAGGTAGGTAGGTGGGTACTTATGGGTCTTATAGGTACAACGTAAAATATAGTTACATAAATCTAGTTGACAATATGTTTATAAGTAGGTAAGTATCTATGAAATATCTCTTCGGTCTATTTGTACATAGGTATAAATATTACTGAGGGGTATAAAATTTAACCCTCTGTAAATTAGGGGGAAAATTTTAAACCCATCGCATGTAATATTACTAAAAGCAAAAACATTAGTTGGTCTAGGTAGTCACTTAGATTCTACTACTGCTTTTGTTAATTCACCTAAGTTTAAAAATAACTAAACGTAAATAAAATTATTTGCGACATTTTGGAATCAGTAATGGTTGAGGGTGGGTGGTGGTCCTCGAAAGGTTACGTAAAATATAAAAAGGAAATAAAAATAATTCAGAACGAACTCACTGCATCAAAGAAAGCCTGGAGGTGGTTCAAAGCTAAATACACATAAAAAGAACACAAAACACAAAACAAAAACACATCTACGATCCTGGAAATGAAAATAGTAATCCTATTTGGTATTTACCGTTTAAAATGTTCTCGTATTCGATCTTCTCGTATATTATCGGGTAAATTTCCTACCCACAAGTGTCTAGTCTCTCTGACCATTTTGCCCTAAACACCACATTGAGAAATTTTTGTTTTTTGGCGCACAAACACTATTTCACAAAAAAACACAGCCGTTTTAACTTCATGATGATATCGACGCACCTGAACCGAGTAAGCTTCGTTTTGCACACAACACCACCTCACATAGCGACACTCACTTGTTTTAAAACACTTCAATTATTATTTTTTTCATTTATTTCACTTATTTTTTCACACTTTTACACTGTGCGAGAGCTATTCACTTCATTTTCGCTCTACACAACATACTGGGAGCGCGGCTTGAAAATGTTGTATTGCTCCGCCTTGTGCTGGAAGGCGATCTAATCTGCGACGTGCTGTCAATACCACGCTCCCGACGAAGACAACAATACCAGTAAGTCGGCAATATATCGTACGATTTCGTGTACCACCCTATAGCTTTCCTTTATATTTTATCTCTGTTTACCGGACTTTTCGGTCGCTTGCGACTCTCTACTATTCTACCTACAAATATCGTTGTTTTCGTAACAGTTATCCATACAATGTTTATTTTCCTTTATTTCATTGGAAAATAGCAATGCAATAAGGCCTTTTTAATAGCATGCAAAGTGTTTTCAGTTATGTGAAAAGATAGTAAAATTCAGACACTACAATTATTACAAATCAGTTTATTGACTTCATAGGTAGGTAGGTAGGTATGCCATAGGAGGTAAGGTTAATAGATGGATAGGTACACAGGATATAGATATTCCCATTACAACTCGCAAAATAAAGTACGCATTCCCAGTTTAACTAATGGTAGGTAGGTCCTATTTACTTAAAAGCAGCTTCATGGGTTAATTACCTACCTACCACTAACCAAAAAATGAAAAAATATCTAGATAGGTACATAGGTAAGTGCCTAGGTAGGTAAGTTCGTTCGTGTTGGTTGTTATATTATGTATGTAGCCGCTATTATTACTATGATTAGAATGCTATTTAACTCTGGAGGCTAGTTTCTTATAGGTATACGTTTGAAAATACCTATTTGAAAATACTGAAATAGATAGGTAAATCATAAAAATGTCGAATGCCTAAAATAACGCGTTGGCTGTGCATCACATGCAACCTTTTTAGAACGCATAGTAGGCTGTTTTAATTGAGGCTTGGCCGAGTCTACTTTCTCGATCTCAAGGGGTGGGTACGGTTGCGCTGTTCAACAACGGTATACAAAATTCAGTGCATATTCTGGCACAATGGTTTATTCTTTTGAAACGTATCCGTACAATTATATTGTGTTGGAGCAATATAAAACGTTCTAGCACAAGAAACAAGTGCAATTGTTTTTGGTTCTTGAGATTTCACAAACAGACATCCCAGTAGGTACTACACTATCATGTTTCAATGACGCATTTTTTACTTGAAATACCTATAGGTACGTAGGTACTTACCTACTTATCCACCTAGTGGGTAGATTATTATTTCAATAATAATAGTAAATAATTATAGGTACCTATCGATGTAGGTCCGTATTTCGTTAAAAAAATTGGTAGAGTACCTACCCTACCTGTCTAGTCCGTATCTCTAAACTAGGTACTTTTATAGGTAAGTACCCTAACTATTTTAAAACCTCAAATCTATAGATCCACCTAACTAATTAGGTAATATTAAAAAATCGGTACCTACCTAGGTACCTAGGTAGGTATCTTAAAAAATACGTAGGTTCTTAATTCGAAATTTATAGTTTTTAGAAAGGCGTAGATAGGGTAGATAGGTACTCAGATGTCTAGGTAGGTATAAGGTAAAAAAGCTATTTTCCTTTCTCTGCTATAACATTTAACATGTAAAATATTAAAAAATGTCTATCTAGGCATAGATTAATTTATCTAGCTGCCTATAGGTACCTAAGTACTAATACCATATACCTAGGTATTAACTACATAGGTATAATACCTATGTACTCGGTATTACCCACAACTTAGGTAATTTGACAATTTTAAACATCTTTTAGTTAATTTTATTTCTTGAACATTGATGTCTAGTGGTGTTGTAGAACCTATAGATCCGCATTTTTAACTTGTTATAGTATATATTTTTAGATCTACCTACCTACGTATTATTTTTTTATCTGAGTAGGAGAGTAGGTACTTGAGCTCGCCTCGAATCGATTCACCTTCCACCACGTACTAGAACAAAGTAAAATGGCTGATGGCTGTCGTTGCCGTCCTGTTTTCCTGTTTCTCTTCTCCCAGCCCGTTTGCTTACGTGACTTGAACAAGGTCAACATTGTTCATTATTGATTGGATTCTTTATGCCACCTAGTAGCGAATAGATATACTTTTAGTATTGAAATATAAAATATAGAAATTTCTCATACCTACAAATACCAATTCAAGAAACAATAAGAATTCTGTTAGCTAGCTATGTTAATGTGATATATACTGTATAGATGGCCGAAAATAATCATAAAATAATAATAATAATAATAATAATAATCATATAAGTACAATAGAGCATCAGCAAGACAGTTCGCGGGGAACATTAGAAAAAACTAGAATTTAAAGATTGTTGTAAATGGAAGTTCACATAAGGGAATACCTACGTAGGTAAAAGTATTTAAAATTTTCCTACCTATCTGGAAATATAAAAATATAATTTTTAGGTCAGAGATTTTTGAGTGGTGATGCAACCTGGCATAGGTACCTAGGTCGCCTAAAAAAAAGCAAAAAACGGCAAGTGGCTCCGAAATACAGACAAGTGCTGTGAACTAACCAAGTTCATAGCATTTTTGTCTGTGGTTCACAGAACGATAGTTTATGTACTAGTACTAGTTGACACTGATTTACCTATACGTGCGGAATTTGGTGCGAAAATAATTTTACAGTGATTTACCAAAAGTTTGGTATTTTATTAATACCAGTAATAGCCAAGACCCTATTCAAGTAATTTTTGCTTGTACTTATGTCTTCTTGTTGTCTGTCAACAATTATAGCTCTAACTGCAGTAGCGGAGTATTTGGTACCAATGTAATTGCCGTCACCGAACCCGTTTGCATATTCTAATCTGCAGAAAAAGTGTACTACATACGTACTGTTATCTACTTTTACGTTATACCTTCAGCAAAACGAAATATTTTACCTTATTCCGACATTTTATATAACGTAACTGGTTGTTCCGAGGTATACATAGTTCATGAAATTATGACCGACAAACATAAAACAGTAATTATAATTAAATTTACCACATACTTATAGTAAAAATAAATCACTTACTTAATAAGGAAATGTTCATATTACACAAAAAATCCTACCTTTTAAATAAAAATTCTTAGAAACAGATGCAAATGCAACTCAACGATTAGGTATACACAGTAGGATAATGGTTGAATGCAACCAACAGTAAGTTTTCATCATTTTCGCAATGTTTTCACAACTTGCACTGAACGGAAAACAAAAAAGAAACAGATAAATGGTAAATGGCGGAGGTCGTGTCTTTATATGATAGGTAAATAGGTACTCTAAAATAAAATTTATGAATTTTTATTTTCTATGGCAATATACTTTAGTTTTGTGGCAGTAAAGAGTTTTTTAGTAGTTGAAATGTCAACTTTCAAAAAAAAAATATTTGTGCTGCTGTAAAGTCTCAGGAAACAATGTTACTGTTGCAGCGAAATCGCCTCAGTAAACATATTTACTTATATAATTACAGCATAGAGTACCTACTTAGAACTATGTAAAAGCAAAATGTACTAGAACAGCACAAAAACTGGTAGCAGAAATTTTCTTTAACCCAGTTTTCTGAGTGTAGTACATAAACTAACGTTCTGTAAACTAACCATACCTACGTATTAAAAGTTTGGTATTTTATTAGTGTTGGCAGACACTTATATAAATGTCCTTAAATGTCCGGACATGTATCCAAAAGTGTCTGGACAGAATGAAAATGTCTAGACATTTATCGTATCTGTCTAGCTTCTATCAGATTTATAATTACTACCATATTCAGCTAACTGAGCTAACCTAAAAATCCAATTTAAAATTGTCACAATCTCTTGAAATTGTTTTCTATAGTCTTTTTGTGGTTTTTTTCTCCAATTATTTGGGCTTAAAGATGGTTATCAGAAACTCTGATTTGGAGATACTATAATAAAGTCAATAAATGGCAAGAAACTACATAGAAAATTATAGACCTAACAACTAATTATAAACCTTAATTACATTCAAAACCCTAAGTATTACACATCGCCGAATTCCTTGATTTTTTCTCTATCTAACCACATCAAATTCTAATATGGCCTCCATAAGAAAAAAAAACAAAGGATGATATTCATATATCAGAATCTAGCAGGAGCAAAAAATTCTAGTTGCATTAAATTAAAACTAGATAGATAATTAGGTATGCATGAATGTATGAAATAAATTTTTATTTGAAAATTTCTATAAATAACGGAGCTAAACTAATTTAAGTTTTTTGAAAATGTATTGTTTTGCTAAATATTTTGAGAACCGCTGGTTTTTTCAACAATTTTCGGGGACCACTATTTAGTGCTAGTAATTGCTCAACTTTTCTCTAATTTAACCAACTTCGGATCTCTTCAAATAACAATGATATATATAGCGGGACTCGTGATTCACCCTATATAATTTAATTTTTTAAATCAGAATTTGGAAAGTTTATTTTTTGAATATTTACTGTGTGCCATATGCCATATACCTATGTTATATGTTGAACTTGTTACTCCAAATAAAAATAATTTTTTTTATAGTATCTTTTTTTCAATAATTTTATTTCATTTCATTTCACATGTACACAGTAGAAACTTAAACTTCTTCAAATTAAATCATAATTTCGTAATTAACACTTAATTTTTTACTATGTTAACCATAAGCTGGTAAAAAGTAGACGAAAATTGAAAATTGTTAGGAAAATATTCATTTTTCACCTAATGTTTATATTTCAGAGAATATATTCTACGAATATATAAGTATTTGGTATCATCTTGAAGCTTATCACATGTGCTGTACAGTAAATCTGTCATATTTCATTTTCTAAAATGTCCGTATAAGTGTCTAAAATGTCCAGACAGTTGTCTGGACATTTGTTCAATTTTTAAATGTCCGGACATTTGCCAACACTATATTTTATTAATACCAAAAATATCCAAGCCCCCATTCAACTAATTTCTGCTTGTATATTATGTAGGTATGTTATTGTCTGTCGACAATTCTAGCTCTAGCCGCAGTAGCGGAGTATTTGGTGTCAATGTCTTTTAATCTGCAGTAAAAATGTACTAGGTACATTCTGTTTCTATTTTTACGTTATACCTTCAGCAAAACAATATATTTTACCTTATTCCCACATTTTATATAACTAACTGATTGTTCCGAGATTAAGTTATATTTCATAAAATTATGACCAACAAACATATGTTACCGAGGATGTTACATTGGATGTACACCTCAATAGTGAGACCTAGGCTAGGATACTTTATGGGTGCTCTGGTATTGTGGCATAAGGTCACGCAGGCCACTATAATGGAAAAGCTGAATACCATTCAGAGGTTGGCCTGTGTAGGTATAACTGGGGCCATGGCTTCGGCACCAACAGCTGCGCTAGAAGTCCTGCTAAATGTACCACCACTTCACGTGATGTTGGAAAGAGAAGCAAGGACAGCAGCATATCGAATAATGATTGGATAGGTAGTTCCCAACGAAGGGGGCACTCCAAGATAAGAAGCACATTGTTCGAGGTTCAAATACACGATCTCACTGACTGGGAGTTGAAGATAAATTGTGTGAAGGCTTGGAGCCTTATATGGTTTACAGATGGCTCCAAAACAGGCAGAGGAACAGGAGCTGGAGTATTTGGGCTGAGATCTCTCTAAGCTCAAACAATATTAGTTCGAGGCTTGTTTGGGACTGTTTGCAATTGCTGGTGGAACTGGCAAATACCAATACGGTGAGTCTGTGTTGGGTGCCAGGTCACGAACAGATGAACTTGCTAGAAATGGATCTGAAATGGCTTTCATCGGACCGGAGCCAGCTTGCGGAGTCGCTTATAGTGCTGTCAGAACGGCTCTGGGAAAATCGGTCGAACTAGAACATAGGAATTACTGGTGTTTAAAACCAGGACAGAATCATGCGAAGGCACTCATGGAAGATCCTTTGCAAAGAAGAACTGTAGAGATGCTGGGCATGAATAAATCTCGGTATGTTGGGGCTGTGATGATGCAGATGAGACTGCGCTTCACATCTAAGTGAATGTGAAGGCTACGCTCGTATGAGTCAACGCTCCTGGGTAAACCATTTTTGGAATCTTGCGAGCCAAGAAAAATTTCAGCAAGTAGACTTTTGGACTTTATGCAAAGGACAAAGTTGCTAGCTGAATAGAAGACCGGTGGGATGCACAATAGGCCAAGATATGGCCGCAGTGCTTTGGGACTTGCTACAGAGGAAGTGACCCGCCGGAAAAAGAAGAAGAAGAAGAAATTCCTGGTTAAGGGTACCCACTTTACTTTATATTTCTTGCATTTCGAATCAGTGGCGCAGCAAGGGGGCCTAGGGGTGAAACCCCCCCCAGACCCGCGATTTTTGTAGTTACATCATAGATGAAAAATATTACTATTGATAAAAATAATTAATCTTGGGAACAATATTAATTGTATTTTATATTTACGCTGTGTCTGAGTATAGTCACTATCTGACAGATTGTTGTTTATATTTTTTTCAATTTACTTTATATGTATGTTACGTCAGTGGCGCACACAAAGAGGCCCAAGGGGCCATGCCTCCCCCTCCAAGATCTTTAAAAGATATGTACTTACAAAACTAAAGAAACGGCTTAGCTTCTCTATGTACCTATTCATCAAAATATTGAAGTTAAGGCAGAGGAGGTAGTCTGACGACAACAAAACTGAATCTTAATATTTAGATACCTACTTCGGATTTCAATGTAATACTTTTATTTTTAGTTTGTTTTTAGTTCTTTAAATTTTATTTTATTGTTTCTGTGATTAATTGTGATATTATTTATTTTATATAAGAGATCTTTTAGTTTTGTTTCTATTTAAGAAAATATTGTATTGATTCTTTTATATTTATTTTGGATTCGTATAAAATATAATTGTTAAGTTGTTAAGTACATTTTTTTAACAAATGTAGTTTGTACACCCACTTAAACACAGACACACATAAGTACAACATGATTCTTTCTCTTTCATTTTTTATATGAATCCCCCAATTATCTGAAGCATTACCCCTAAGATCTTTTCTGGGTGCGCCACTGTATTACGTTTTGTGTTCTATATTTTAGGTATTCACGTTTTTCCACACTCTTCCTAATTTTTTTTGAAACCCCCTCCCGACCCCCCTAATACAAAATTCTCGCTGCACCTTCTGTACCTACCTATAATTGATGATGATCAATGATCATTTTATCAGCAAATTTTCTTTTACAAAACTTGAATATGAGGTAGGTTGAATTTATACCTACTCAAATCTACAACATTTTTAAATAGTAGGTACTTAAATAAAATTAACGTCTACATAAACCTGCAGAAGCAGTTTTCTTTTAAACTTAGGGTGAGTAAAAAGCGCGGGAACTCATTCGAGAACGTTATTCTTTTATTCTTCCACAGCATTCTTATGTATGTAGTACGTACCTAAGAGTAGTTCAGTATTGAGTTCCATTAGCATAAGAGCGGGAGAATTATTCGGTAATTGTGATACCTACGTACCTATATAATTTTTCAGATATGAATTTTGAAATACTTGGTAGGTATGTACCTACTTAATACAACATCCGCTCTTTAGTTATATTTTGTGGCGGAAAGTGGGAGTGTATTGTGTAGTGGGTGAAGGTGAAGATGAAGATAGTGACACATCAAGAATTTATTAATTACTTACTACCATTTACCTATGAGTTCAAGAATTCCTTGGAACCTATAAATAAAAGGAACTAAAGGAAGGTATGTAAACATTTCTTATTATTTTTAGTTTCGTAGTGAAGTAGGTACCTAGTCTAAAATGGAATACTTAATATGAATAAGTAATATGTACGTATTTCTCAGTTAATTTCGTTAGTTTTGATGATGTTTTTATCACTAACAATCCACAAGGTACCCTACATATTGATTGCAAGCCATGTTTTTTCTTTGAAACGTTATTAATATCAAAACTAATCTACCTACTACCTACCTAGGACCAATCTTTTTATAATAGAAAATAGAAATGATTAATTACTACTCTGGGTAGACCGAACAGTAAGAAAATTGACAAAAAAAGCAATTTGCCTTTTTTATTTATACTTACGTACTTAATATATTTGTGACCTAACTACCTATTCCTATTTGTTACATACCAACTACCAACATACCTAGAGATTGGTATGTAACTTAGTTTGCATTTTATTTTTCTTCACTAACTCTACTCTAACAGAGATTTAGTGAAGAAAAATAATACAAAATACGCACAGTCAAAGTAGAAACAAAGGAATTAGGCCAGTCATTTAAAACATTGTAGGTCGCAAAGAATTGCACAGTTCTGATTTTTTGAAATGTTGTTATGAAAGTACCAATAGTGTAAAACCAAGTTTGCAGCTTCGAAAGACCTGTGCTAACTGCGTGGTGCTCGAAAAACGTTTCTTTTTTTGGACTTTTTTCAGTTTTTGGCTTATAACTTCTAAATGGTGCATCCTACGGAAAAAGTCGTCCTGTCCAATTTTATAGTAGACTAAATTTACTACAATTTGAGTGCCTCATAACCGCAGCTCCATAGGTCTAATAGGTCCCAAGATACAGCACTTCAAAAATTGGCCATTTTTCTCAAAAAGTTCGAAATGAAGGGCTAAAACAACAATTTTGAACTTTTTGGGAAAAATGGCCAATTTTTGAAGTGCTGTATCTTGGGACCTATTAGACCTATGGAGCTGCGGTTATGAGGCACTCAAATTGTAGTAAATTTAGTCTACTTTAAAATTGGACAGGACGACTTTTTCCGTAGGATGCACCATTTAGAAGTTATAAGCCAAAAACTGAAAAAAGTCCAAAAAAAGAAAGATTTTTCGAGCACTACGCAGATAGCACAGGTATTTCGCAGCTGCAAACTTGGTTTTACACTATTGGTACCTATCCTAACAGCATTCCAAATAATCAGAACTGTGTAATTTTTTGCGACCTAACGCGATTTTTATGTCTACGGTGACTGGCCTAAATCCAGAAATTTCAAACTTAGTGAGGTATATGTATGTACTTAGGTATTTATTACCTACTTATACCTGGGTACTTATTAGATAAACCTAAGTTAGGTATTTTTGTCTTTTATTTGCCAATTACAGAATAAATATCGCAAAGTGAAGAAATGGTTGCTTTCAAACAAATTCAGTATTTCGAACAGAGTGGCGCCCTTCCAAATCTTAGTTATACGAAAGCCCTGAAAGGCCAGGATAAAAAAATTATTTGGACATTTCCAAATAAGATCTGGAAATTTCCAAATATCATTGCTTGAGCTATCACAAAAGGTCAAATCATTTTTAGGTCCGTACTAGTGGCGCAGTAGCAGAAATATTGTAGTAAATTGTAGTAAATTGTAGTAAAAATAAATGAGAAATCCAGGAAAAGTTCAATTAAAATATAGGGTATGTTGTCGAGTGAACGTTTAACTTTGGAACTGTTAGTCGAGATGTGCTTAAGCCGTCCCACACGGTCAAATAATTTGTAGGTTTGTACCAGTGGCGTAGAAAGAATAATGCAAAAAAATTAAAAATCTAGGAAAAATATAGTTTACGTTGTCGAATGAGTGTTTAGTCTTGAAACTGTCACTCGAGATGTGTTTAAGCCATCCAAAATGGTCAAAACATTTCGATGTTCGTACCAGTGGTGTAGTAATAGAATAATTAAAAAATAATTCAAAACTTAGGAGAAAGATAGTTTACTTTGTAATTTGTAAGTGAAAAATTAGTCTTCGAACTCACTTGCGATGTTTTTACGCCGTCCGATATGGTCAGATCTTTTGTAAATCCGTACCAGTGACGTAATAACACAATAAAAAAAAAATTGACATCCGGGAAAAGTTTACTTTATCTTGTCAAACGAATATTTAGCCATGGAACTGTCGTCAATCGAGATATGCTTAATCTGTCCCAAACGGTCAAATCATTTGTAAGTCTGTACAAGTGGCATAGTAACACAATTATGAAAAAATAAAGAAAAATCCAGGAAACATATATGCTTTAAACACATCTAGACTGACGCGATCGCCACACGATCAAATCATTTGTAGATCCTTAACAGTGGCGCAGTAACCGATATTTAGTAATAATAGTTATTTGTTTAACTAGTACAAAAAATACACGTTTTCGGGACGAGGGAAAGGGTTTTTACGAGTCTCGAAAACGTATTTTTTGTACGAGTTTAACATAATATTTTTTATCCAACCTCTTCTAATTAGCATCTCCAATTTACCAATTCATCGGAGTCACTATCTGTTTCTATTTTTCTATTTAATTAAACTTCAATATATCATGTGACATGCAATGTCAATGTCAAATTACTTTTGGGTACTGTAAAACTGTACAATAATCTCTTTTTTGTACAGTTGCTATGGCGATCTCAAACAGTCCCGAAACGGCCCTCTTTTTATTCAAAATAATTTAATGTTATAGTGTCTTATTCGTATGGTTGGAAAAAAACTATATTTTTCCTAGATTTTCAATTATTTTTGCATTATTCTGTTTCTACGCCTCTGGTACGGACCTACAAATGGTTTGACACTCGTATTTATCAGAGTGTATTACTATTAGTAGTATAATATATAAGTATTAATATTAGTAGTATTATTACTAGTATTATAAGTATTATTAGAAAGAAGCGAGTTAGACCGACGATTTTACTCCACTTATAACAGGTATGTTCCGACACCCATCTAAAACCGTACATTGACAGTTCAGTGCATGTGCATTGTGTTTTTGGCGTTTCAACTGTAAATGTAACCGTTCGGCAAACGGTGCAAAAGCTGTTTCAACTGAAATTGGAATCATTTCTAAACAGTTTTATACCGTCATTTCAATACACGATCAGAAGCAAGTGTCGTGTTTGTTGTTATTGTTGTTGTTGGAAGGCAGCGCGGTTACCCGCAGCCGCAGCACTCTTTCGACCCATTGGTCCTGCCGCTAGCCGCTAGTTGAGAGCTATTGGAAGAGACCAATACGCGTTCTAGGGTATTGGTAGGGTATCTAATGTCCTGGGGCAGGAGAAATGCTGCACCCAGATGTTTGTGTCTCTTGACTATGAGGTAGGCACAGCCGACAGAGGATATGAATGGAGTCCTCGTCATTGTGCCCGCAAAACCTGCACCTTCTAGTGTCACTGAGGCCGATAGTGTTAAAGTGCTTGTTGAGATGTCCGTGACCTGCCAGCAGTCCTGTGACAATCCTTATGCTGTTACGACTTAGCGCAAGTATTGATCGAGTTGCGTTCGGCCAAGCCCTTTGGTTCGGGTCCTGTAAACTATGTACTTGAGTCCCCTTTCCGCCAGTGCATCGGCCTCCTCATTTCCAGTTATATTGTGGCGGTACCCAGGTCAATTTTACTTGGTTGTTCTGTCCCAATTGGGCCAGACCATTAATACACTCTAGGATCACCCTGGAGGTGATCCTGTAGGAGATCAAGGCATGTAAAGCCGCCTGACTGTCGGTGAAAGGTTTAAGGAACACATAAGTGTTTGTCCTGTCCTGTCACTGGATGCGTCCAGCAGACTGTCTCCTCCCAAAAATCCCTTGACCACTATATGCAGTTTAGGGAGAGACAGGAGAGCCTCCAGAGCCTTTGTGGGAGCCGTGCGTATCGCTCCTATCGTGCGTACACACGCTAGGCGTTGTAGTTGATTTAGCCGTTGCTTGGTGGTAGCCTGCCGGATGGCTGGCAACTACAATAGACCCACACCACAGCTTAAATTAAGCTGTGCCCATACTGTGTCGTGTTTACTGATTTACGCAATCGTGTGGTTTATTAAATTTATTTTGCTTACCAAATAAGTAAAAGACCTATTTTGCATGTAATCAAATTTACCAAATGTAACTTTTGTAGTTGCCTTTTATTTTTATCTATTTTGGTGGTGTGTAATTGTTGTAAGTGTATGGTGGTGTGGTGGTGGGTAATTAAAACTGATAAAGATCTGATCTGAAGTTTCTGTTGGCTTTACTGAATGTAGGTTTCATTGTTTACGGTAGAGGTAAATTGAGGGATATAGATTATCTATATAATCGATAATCGAGTAAAGAGTATCTAGAGAAACAGTAATAACAATTAAGAACAGTAGGTATTTATTTACAATTACAAAACTAAATTAAATGATGTTATGAAAACGCAGGACACAGAACAAAACCACTCAAACTCAATCTCGAAAAACTTTTCCACATCGTATCAAAAGATAGAGCAGCGCTCGACCGGCGAGCGGCGTGAAGAGTAGTGGGGAGAGTTCAGTTATAATACCATGCTCGTTTATTGGAGTACCTTCTCATTTAATAGGACGATCGGCGCGATTATAATTATGTTTCATAAGTATATGGTGTTATCATTTCTAATGTCACTGATGGTTGCAGAGATTGCGATATCTGTGATTTTTTTTTATTTTGTTACTATGCCATTGGTGCGGATCTACAAATTATTTGACCATGTCGTACGGCTTAAGAACATAGCGAGAACGTAGCCTTCGAACTTAGTCATAGATTACATAGATAACTTAGTTCGAAGGCTAAATATTCACTTACAATGTAAGTCATTTTTTTCCCGAATTTTGAATTCTTTTTTCATAATTTTATTATGCCAGTGGTACGGACATACACATTTTTTGACCGATGGGGCGGCTTAAACACATCTCGTCTAACAGTTGCATTCACAAGCTAAATATTCACGACAAAAGCATGACTTAGGTTAAGTTATGTTTAAAAGTGAGTGAGTCGAAAACCAGACCCTCCACTGCGACCATGTCGTCTATTGTGGCTCACACCTACTTATGGCTACCCAACAGGTCCAGCCTCTTAATGAAGCTGATCACCTTATTGGGTGAGAACCTATTCAGATCCTCTGGCAGAAGTTGTCCTTTACCAAATAATGGGTATGTGATCCTTTCCCCAGAGGAGCAGGTGCACAATATGTGTTCTGTCGTTTCATCATCTTCTAAGCACAAGTGGCACTCAGCATCTTCTGCTAGGCCGAATTTGTACAGATGATATTTTAAACGGCAGTGACCAGTATATAGGTCAAATAAAGTTTGTAGGTGCAACCTGCTTAACTTAAAAAGTTTTTTAGTTCTCGTTTTTGAAGGGTTTTGGTAGTTCTTGTCAGTACTGGAGGATTTGCCCCTCAGCCCAGGCCCAGGTCAAGAGCGTTGCTTTGGCAGTACTCGAGGATATGCCACGCACTGGTTCTGGTCCGACAAATTCAGAAGCAGCACTGTCCTTGGCTAAAGAGTCGGCTGTTTCATTTCCTTCATGGCCAGAATGGCCTGGGCCTGGGACTCAGACCAGAGTTACTTTATTTTTTCTGCTCCAATGAGCGAGTGCCTGCTGACAACTTCATAATGTTTTTGAGTTACAACGGTAGGAACCAAGAGCTTTAAGAGCTGCTTGGCTGTTTGAGAAGACTTTTATCGATTTGCGTGTAAGTTACGTTTGTTCCAGCCTCTGTACACGCAATTCAATGGCATAGATTTCTGCCTAAAATATAGTTGCATAACTTACTAAGGGATGAGGACATTTTTACCGTTGGGATGCAACTATACACTCCGGCTCCAACACCCATGGGTGATATCTGCCCTCCAATAGGCCAGCTTTATTCCGATCCCATTCATCTCTTCCTGGGAAGAGAATACCTAGAAGCACGACCTAAGTACATCGCGAGTAACAGTTCCAAGACTAAATATTTACTCTATAATGTAAATAGTTATTTGTTTAACTGGTACAAAAAATACACGTTTTAGGGACGAGGGAAAGGGTTGCCGGACGACGCGTCGCGGAGTCCGGTAATTTTAAGAGTCTCGAAACCGTATTTTTTGTACGAGTTTAACATAATATTTTTTGCTAATTAGCACCTCTAGTTTACAGACTCATCGGAGTCACTATATGCCTCCATTTTTCTATTTAATTAAACTTCGATATATGTGACATCCAATGTCAATGTCAAATTACTTTTCGGTACTGTACAAAAATCTCTTTTTTGTACAGTTGCTATGGCGATCTCAAACAGTCCCAAAATGGCCCTCTTTTTATACAAAATAATTTAATGTTGTAGTGTCTTTATTCGTATGGTAATTTGACCATGTGAGATGGCTTCTTCTTCTTTCTTCTGCGGGTCAGTTCCCCTATAGTGAGTCCCAAAGCACTGCGGCCACAACTGGGTCTATTGTGCTTTGTGAGACGGCATAAGCACATCTCAACTGACAGTTCCATAACTAAACATTCACTCGATAACGTAAACTATATTATTCCCATCCGTCACTCCCTCCCTCCCTCCGTCGCTCCTTTCCTCCATTCATACCTTCTTCCCTCTTTCCCTCCAACCATCGCTCCTTCCCTCCATCCATCCCTCCTCCCCTCCATCCATTCCTTCAACCATTCATCCATCCATCTGTTTCACCACGTTTATTCAACCACATTTATTAATTGTATACCTACCTAAAATAATCAATACTTTTAGGATGTATTAAAATTCTCTTGTCCTCTGTATTAATGCTCTTCTACGTAAAATCTTGTTTGAAGTTGAAGAAACCACAAAAAGAAACTTATATGAAATAAAACTCATAGTTCCATTTAATAGATTTATTAGATTTTGATGCAGCAAAAATAATTGTCAAAGACAAATCAAGGTACATAAAAAAAACAGTTATATAACTTGTACAAAAGAACACTTAGATAATTAGGTACTTAAACAATAATAAAAGCTTTTTTTAGAATAAAGAATAAGGGTTATATATTATCTATTAAATATTACACATAAGTGCATTATGATCTGTCGAGAATTGCACACTCGACCAAATTTTTGGATAAATAATTCTTATCACTCCAGGAAATACATATATTTTAGCCACGGAAAACATCAGGTGGAAAATTTAGAGTGAGGAAAGTTTATGTACAGAAAGTCTACATAATACATCCATACTAAACTTTAGTAATACACATTGCAGTTGTACAAACTTAAATATATGAACAAAGTAAAAATAGAGAATCTATAACAATATCTGCACAAACGTAAGTTTTTCCTTCTAAATACAAAAAAAAACTTAAAAGCTAATAAATACTTTGTTATATACACTTAGTAAATAATTAATTTTTCTGAAACAGAATTTTTGGGGAATGTTAACTTTGGTATAATTAGGTTGGTAAAGTTTGTATTTCATAATATACAGTTTCGATATACATTAATAAATATCTAAGAACTAAACATAAAATCCTCAAACAAAATAAATTTATAAAAGTACAAAAAATATCACAAAAAAAAAAGAAAAGAAATTCAGTAGTCAAGAAGAGTTGTGATGTGAACCTTTAGTATTATATATTAATAACATACTGTGTGTGTGCAAACATCTAATTGACATTTTTACGTACAGGTTTTTCTAACTATTGCCTGTAATAAGTAAGTAGTAATTATGTATTTTAAATATTAAAATAATAATTACCTATAACTACTGTAATACAATCAAACATCTAAATTTATGTAAGAGAGAATTGGAATAATACTCAAATATAATGAAACAGAAGAGTAAAAAGCATAGTTAAAAAATAAAAAGAAAATAATACATAACAGAAAATGGTTACAGTATGAGTAGGCGGATTTTATATTGGAGATCTTTCACCATTTGGGCTGTAATCTTTTAATAGCTCTCTCAGTCGAATTATTTCTTTTGTAGCCACTGCCAAGTCACCTTGAAGGCCCAGTTCCTTCTCCCTTAATCTCTTTATGTCCCTTTGACAATTCTGGAACAAAAATAATTTTTAATATACCTACATTATGTCAGTAACTTATAACCTGTTCGATGCAAGATTTTTATGTTTAGTTAAGCAAAACTAAATTTTGCACCAATCACTTTCTGATTATAGGTATTCTGCTTGCAGGATAATTTTAACAAGTTTGGACCCCATAAAAGCAAAAAGAATTCCCTATGTATCATTTGTGCGAGTTTATACGCCAGCTAGTGCATTTGGTTCATGTATTCTACTTTTGGGAGAGGTATTGTTACTTCTAAATTTTTCCAGGAATTATTTATCGAAATTGTCTAGTTAGGTTTAAAGTGCAACTCTTTTTTAATTTTATAAATACGTACCACATTCTGTCTCAACAAGTCTAACTTGTCACACTTCAGTCGCGTCACTTCCTGAATGAGGGCCTCAGTGTTTGGTCCAGTGGTACTGCCAGGTCGGTCCTGGCAAACGCTGCAAGCTTTCGCTGCAGTCTCGGCACTGGACATGCTCTCCAGGCCTGTGTCACTGTCTATGTATCCACCAGCTAAGTGTTCCAAATCCTCGCTGGTGAGCGACGAGTCGTCACTTGCTTCGGATAATGGTGGTCGTGAATGTGCATGGGCTGTCAAGTCTGGTGATGATGCGGTCGATGAATTGGTGCTTCCGCTCTTCTTTCCATTCGAGACGATAGAACTCTTTGATATTGATCTCCCACTCTACAAAATGAAGCAATATTTACTAAAAATATTGAACTGAATTTTTGGTACTTTAAGGTACAACAAAACTACTAGTATAAACACAACTGAATTTTTGCTGCTCATTGTTACTACAAATTCTTGGTACTTTAAAACCAACAATACTTCCTGTTAATATTTATATATATAAAAACAGTTTGAGAAAATAAAAAATACATAAATAAAAATAACTATATATAAATCAATAAAAAGTTTCAATCACTAATAAAAATTACTCTTTTTCGATCCTATTTCTTGATTTGTATATATTCTAAATTTTCTTAATAATTATAAATGAAAAAATTTTACCATAGATGTATTTCTAAATTTTGCAAGATGTTTAAAACTTAAGAATCAGAATTACACTTACCGATGGTGTGGATTCTGAAATCGTAGGCTGGCTACTTTTCTTGGACAACCGTTCATGCCCATTACTGCCCAGATTATTGTCCACACTCTGGCTAGTCTTCACTCTAGCGCTCCAGGCTTTCTTCACAGTGTCTATGAATCTTGAACCAGGACCAGAGTCGCTCTTGGGAGTGCCTGGCATTAGATTGGCGCTGCCCCCCAAAAACTCTGATGTCT
Organism: Pogonocherus hispidulus; assembly: GCA_963924545.1. Classification (NCBI taxonomy): domain Eukaryota; kingdom Metazoa; phylum Arthropoda; class Insecta; order Coleoptera; family Cerambycidae; genus Pogonocherus; species Pogonocherus hispidulus. Next base: position 15,743,564 of record OZ004698.1, read on the forward strand.
TCTGTTTCAGCTCGTCAGTTAGGCTCTGCAAGAGTGATGTACGCGTCCTCAGTTCTAATTTTGCGAACTTATCTGCTTTGTAGCAGGCGTTCTCGGCATTTATCAGTTTGGTCAGCAGGAATTCCTTAAATTCCGGACCATGACGGAATATGGCCGGTGTTGGTAGAGTGGGTCCGAAGAAGGGAACATCATCACGTGCTGTTACACTCACCTTGTATCTGCAAAGAACCAAATAAGAATTTTTAGATTATCAAAAGTGATCTACTTAGTGTGATTAAAATAATTTAAACTAGATAAAAGCGATGTCAATTAAAATCCATGTTTACTTATGAATTTCAATAATATAACTATTCGTAAAAATTGTTTGGCTAAACACCTAAATCAGGATATAGAATTACAAAAATCATTAGATAATATAAAAAGATGTCACTATCTGATGTCGCGCTAGAACATGATAAAATGGTGTTTAAATATTTTCCATAATTAAAATATACAGCGTCAATATCATTTCAAAAATGATATTGGCCCTGAACCATTGAAAATCTGGTATTGTGGGCAGGTACAGGTAACCTTAAATGTCAAGAGGTTTAAACAAAACCTGCTATAGAAAAGAACAAATTATTTAATTTCTCAAACACCAAAAGAAATACTTTGGAAATTTTGGTGTCATATTATTGTCAATTTAACTATCCAGGTTTGCTGAAATTTAACCAAGCTTGTACTTCAAGTTCTATACAAACAATATAAAATATTAAAATAATAAGAATAACATGAGTCCCAAAAAAAAACCGTTAAAATTTCCTCAAAAATAGATTACTTGCAAAAAATCCTCTAATTGCAAATATAGGTAACAAAAGAAGGCGTACAGATTTTACTGAAAAGAGAAAAAAATATATAGAAATTACTGCCCACTTTAAAACTTATTAGAGGAACTGATTCCATCACAGATTAAAGTGATCAAGCTCAAGCGTGTTTATAATGTAATAAAGGAAAACTTGAAAAACCAACCAAAAAGTCTAGTGAATGGCAACTTTGTGTCATAAATTATAACTTTTTAGTAAATCAAGCGCACGGCGCAATCTGATCCGCCCCATGTAATTCGATACCTTGGTGTTCCATCGCAACGTAAAGATAGGCAAAATTTTTATGAAGGCCAGAGTAGTAAAACTAATTTTATGGGCGTCCATAATTCTTAATGTCGAATGATTCCATCTATGGCTCGCGATCGGCGACGAAGTGGCTGCACGCCCGGATTTATTCTCTGTTCGTCTTTATCTCCCAACTGAACTGCTATTAGAAATTAACACTAAATAATAAAGGTAATTTGCAAATAAAATTAGTCAATAATTGTTTGTTTTTGGTAAATCTGACAAGTGACGACTGTCAAGTCTTTTCAGTTTTGTATCCTACAAAATTTCTTTATTGCGATAACTGTTTATAAAATCAATGGTTTTTTATTCTTCCGGCTACTTTATAGCAAATAATTCTGAAAATAAAAATAAAACTGAAAATAAATCGCGATTGTTACGCAGATCTGATGCAAACAAGTGGTGTAACATCCGCGCGTGTCATTTCTTTGATGCGACGGCGAAATATTGACAACCGATGTGCCGTCCAAACTTGTTGCACTACGGTGTTACGATACGGTCTGTTGCATGTATGTACGCACCTTTACAAACAATATACTTAACTCTCTTTTAAGTCTAGTCTATATAATGTCAATTGAAACTGTAAAAAAAAATCCGACAAAAGAAACACCTGCACCTCGACAGCGGCCTCTTTGTTTATGCACGTGTGTCGTTTGTCGGAATTTTTTATGCAGCTTCAATTGAGATTATAAAGACTATAATAATACTATAATACACTACAATAACTGTAGAACAAATTTACTATTTAAAAAATTATTATTTAATTTCAAAGGATAAACAGTAATTTGAGAAAATTTAAACAATGTAGTTCCTACATCTTTAAAAGTGTAAAATTCAATTCTAGAAACTTGTAATCTCTGTAACGTAAAACATTTTAAAAAACACAAATTTCATAGAGGATAATTGTTAAATCCTCCGTGCAAAATCACATCTTCGTAATTCTTGTGCGTTCTCGTTTATTTTTTAATAATTAGTAGTTTATTTTGAAAAGACATAAATTTTTATCATTTCTACCATAATCTCTTGTTGATGGTCGACTATAAGAAATATGGAACAATGTTCAAATGAAGAAAAATTCGTGTAATTTTGTGTCAACGAAATCGTAATGAAAAGCTGAACGAACATATCTATCTGTGTCGATATGTGAAGACAAAAAGCTTCATCTAAACAGGCCATCTAAAATACAGAGTGACCCAAGATAATGTGACACATTTTAATGGCTTACAATTTCAACGCAAAATGAGATAACGACGACCGGCTTTCACTGGTGCTCTCAATTTTACAAAAAGTTTTTTTTTGTCATTGGTACTAATTTGTTTTACCTCCACAGGCGCTTGAAGAAAAAATTGCCACTTTTTAATTCAAAATTGTGATCATTTTTTAAATGGAACACCCTGTAAATTATATTACTATTCGATAGACACTTTTCCTCTTTTCAAAAATGTATAGTTTGATAAGAGTTATACTAAAAAATAAAGGAGTTATTTTAATTTACACACCAGCCCTTTTCAATAGACCATAAGATCGCATTTTATTTTTTTTTACATTGTCAGTACAGAATAACTGTATGCATCAACTAAAGCTATTATTAAGAAAAGAACTAATTTAATACAAATTACATTACAGCATAAATTACCAAGTTATTGAAGCAAAAACACCAATTAAGAAGAATTCAATGTTAATATACACACATATGTATTGTACATCTCGAAAATTTTGCATTTTTCAAAGGCCAAACACTTTAAAATAAAAAATTAGATATTCGCAGAGCAAAAATATTTGCTTGAAGAAATAGGTTTCGTTAGGCAAATATCCCCTTTTTTGATGCGAATGACAGAAATATGGAAAATTTATTTTCCATATTTCACTTCACACGTTCACTTTCGACTGTAGTCATAGGAATTGTGCACAATATATAGTTAATAGTTCAACCGATTCCGAAAACGTCGTAAGTAAATTATTTTTATTTAACATTTGTAATAAAGCAACCGCACCACTATGTTGTATGAAATCATTTCTAGAATACATTATATACAGCTCATTTTTTAATTTTGTAATGTTGATCTTTGGAAATAAGGCACACACTGTTTTAATATGTTCCAGAGGAAAAACTATTCTATAGTTGTTAAATTTCTCCTTTTCAAACAAATTGGATGGCTATAGTTAAAAAAACAGTAAATTGAAATCTCTCACGTACGTTCATTAATATGATGTCACATATTTCTTTCCACTGCATTACCTTTGAGTCTACTACAGTAACTTTTCTCTTTTTTCTTAAATTATCCACAGAATGTTCCTCGGAATGTTCTGTTAAAATGTCAGCATTATTTATTAATTCTTCTGTATTATTTCTTAGACATTGTATAGCAGCTGCAAACGAGTCTAAATTATTTCTAACAGTATTATCATCTAGATAATACTGTTAGAGTCTAACTGCCTCCCCTGTAACTGATTGAAAAGTATCTGTACTCTGTCTGGTCGACGGGGCAGCGCCTATTCAATGACGTAACAGAACGCACTAGAAAAGACGCGCTGGAAAAAGAGAAGCTGTGTATCCTTTTCTTGCGCATGCAAATAGAGAAGAAAAAAGAACAGGCACACAGCGGCCGTGCCCAGCCCAGTGGACACACGGATTACACAGACGGTGAAGCATGAAGCGGTCTAGACGCTAGACGGATATGTATGCACTAAATGATTCAATATTCATGATGAAAAATTAATAAAAAAATCCACCAAATTATAATAATTATAAAAGTTTATAAAATATCACAACATTCACAAGTCTTATGTGCTTACGCATAGGGCACGTGCCCTTGTGCCCATTATGACTAGCCGCCAATGTGTTTGAGGTTAAATTGCTGAATGTGCCCACTGTTTTTTTCAATATATTTTTGCAATCTAAACTGCATATTGTTGAAGGCAAGTTCTAACATTTCCGTTTTAGTTGTTTTATATTTTGTACAACAGGACTATAACAACGATCTTTGACGTAACCCCATATGGTACCATCAGGTACCATTAGTTTGGAAAATGTGCAGGTTCTATTGGTCCGGCTCATCTTTTAATGCATTTCGTTATTCTGTACTGACAATGTAAAAAAAATATGATCTTCCAAAAAAATTATGGTCTATTGAAAAGGGTTGGTGTGTAAATTCAAATAACTCCTTTATGTTTTGGTACAACTCTATCAAACTATACATTTTTGAAAAGAGGAAAAGTGTCTCTATCGAATGATAATATAATCTACAGGGACCATTTAAAAAATGATCACAATCTTGAATTAAAAAGTGGCCATTTTTTTTAAAGCATCTGTAGAAGTAAAACAAATTACTACCAATGACAAAAGAAAACTTTCTGTAAAATTAAGAGCACCAGTGAAAACCGCTCGTCGCTATCTCATTTTGCCTAATCTAAAGTTATAAGCCTTTAAAATGTGTCACATTATCTTGGGACACCGTGTATTTTCTAACAATTATAAAAGAAATTGTCACAATGCAGGGTTTATATTAAATTATTTTTCACATTAGCTGTAAAAGCCCATTAAACCATCAAGTGTAACCATATTACAGGGTAGCCCAAAAATAAATTACGACCGTCAACTTTATTTCTTCAAATGAAAATACCTATTTTTTATTTCATTTTTGAATTCTGCATCAAATTCTAAGTCTGTTTCATGTACCATGTCCTATACCTGTCTTCAACTGTTTTTGAAATATTGGCAGGTGAATATTGACATTTTGCAACTTTTAATTTCTTGGTTAAATCTGAAATTAGTGTCAAACGATAACTTACCGGATAACTTACGATAATTTACGGATTGTGCAAACCGTTTTGGTTGATCTCAAACCGTTTAGATTTTACAGGGTGTCAAAGTTGCAAAATGTCAATATTCACCTGTCAATATTACAAAAACAGTTGAGGATAGGTATAGGACATGGTACATGAAACAGACTTATAATTCAACAAAATTAAAAAATGAAATAAAAAATAGGTGTTTTCATTTGAAAAAATAAAGTTGATGGTCGTAACTTATTTTTGGGTTACCCAATACATGAATTTAGCATAAAAAACCGCATTAAAAAATAAAAACCGACAGGTCCGAGCGTTTTTCCAAAAAACACACCGCTGAATTTTAAATGAATTTAGACTACTTCTGGGACTCACTGTATATTCAACACGTAGGTACTCTTATGGAAAATGCACGCCCATCACCGCCAACTGGCTCCCGCCAAAATATGTTAATATCGTAGCGCCATCTACAATCAGTTTTTTGCGTATTACTTTATCTATTACAGAATAAAACTGTAACATGCAATAAATTAGATCGCAGACGAGTTCAGAATTTAAATTTTCTTAACCTAGATGCACACCGCAAAGCCCTTTTATGTATTCATTTCATGTCTAAGGACGCCGTGCAGTAAATAGATTTATTGCAGATTTTGTGACCTATATTGCACGCTGTAACTGGCAGTATGTATGCATTTCGCTCGGTAAACCAACCCGTAATGACGTACTTATCGATTGTAGTACATACATGTTTCTTTTCAGAACAGAATCGGAGATTAAAATACTAACTCGGTAGTTCGCGTGATATGTTGTGAAACTACTTTGGCTACTTGGGTTCAGGCACAGCGCCACGGTTGCGTTCGATCAAATGCAGCAGGCAATTTACGAGTAAATTTGAGTCAAAATCATTAAACCAGTAAACGAGAAAAATATAATATTATACAGGGTAAGCCAATAGCGTGACAAAGTACGGTTAATAGGTACCTACCATTTAGGTACATAGTTGTCAGTGCGCGCGTTAGAAATGTTAATAGCCCATGCTAATTCTCATTAGTCAGATGATATGGGAAACCCGGTATACGAGACCGAAAAACTAAAAATAAATAATTAAGTATGAGTTCTTCCTGCACTTATGCTGCGGCCGAAGCACCGAAGTTTCAGTCTAACCGATGACGGAATATTCGATATTCTGTCGGCCTAAAAAGGCTGCATGCAAACTGTTAAATATGATATTGTAACAAAAGTATTTCCGGAGACAATTTAATTTATATATAAAAAGTCGCATATGCCACAGTGCAATTGTCACTTTTACAGCGATAAAAGTTACCTGCAACTTTTACAGTGACAAATGCACTAGTGGTTTTTTCACTTATTAATTTTTTAATCAATTATCGCGGTCTCCGTTGCCAAAATAAATAGTTTGACATTTCTGTCAACGAGTTATTGAATTATTAAACACTAACAATGAATCGATTCGGTGATGCTCAAATAAAAATGTGTTTATTTTTAGTGTTTAATAAATAAAGTTTGCATTCATGTTTCTAAATTTCTTATTCATTAAATTGTCCTGCCGAATTACACTCGATGTTTGTATTAATACCGGATAAATTTGTATTTAAATTCTAAACTGTTTCCTTTTAGCAATTTGACTCGAAAAACTGTCAACCTAAAAACGCTCCAACTTCGGTGTCGCGTTTTCAATAGTTGACAGTTTTTCTCGTCTAATTGCTAGGCAACAGTTTCTCATTAAACTCATGATAGTTGTATCATGATTAAACTATCCAAATTTATCCGGTAAAATACAAACCTCTTCTGCAATTATAAGTGAAAATGTTTCAATAAAAGCATGACTGCGTATCGCCAACAGGTGGAAAAAATCAAGTTTTCTTAAAATTTTCGGCGATATGCACGAATGTGTATGCGGGCGGGCTTGTAATCATTTTTCTTAGTTTTAGTTCTAACTTTTTCACTTGAAATAATTTATTGAAAGTATCCCAGTATTTTCCCAGGGTAAAATTAATGGGGAACCAATCTACGAAACTATTTTTTATATTCCTATATAACTTTTAATGTTTGAAACTTGGAGCAAATGATTTGTCCAATAGTTAATTACAATAGCACATATATATAGGCACTATTCAGATTTGACAGACATATTTCTACAGCATGTTATTATCACCAATACTTTTTGCTAGTGGTTTATATACATTCTAATGAGTAGCTGTAATGAGAGTACGGTTGATTTAAAACGTATTTCTGCCATTAAGATATCTATGAAACTTGTAAATAGTTTGTTACTAAAATACTCATCTTTAACATACCAAAAAACTCTGAGAAACCGATAATAATCGATAGAAATGTTTCCGTTTATACCTGTAATCTGCCATTTACGTAAGTTGAATAAATGTTATAATATCACACTATCAGGCGTGTTTAGTATGTAGACTAATCAATCATTGCTGTCTTTATTAAAATATAGAAGTAATAAATGAAACAAATACATTTTCTACCTACTATTAGTATCCTCCACCAATGTGCAGGTGGAGGTATCAAAACAATTAATTGGCTGGAACTTTCTAAACAAGACTCGCCATTTAAAAGTTACACGATTTTAAAGATTATAAATATTCTGCTAGGTCTTTTGCTATAGTTGGTGCTCTAAAAAAACAGGAGTTAATCAATTCTTACCTTGTGTTAGAAGAATTGGGATCGATCACTTGTACGGCGATAAAGGTGTGCAAGAAATGGGAAGCTATCATATCGGGCGAGAAGGGCGTATTTTCCTCTTGGAAAACGATCGCCACGATGTCGTTCCCGATGTGCCTCTTCCTCTGCAACTGCTGCGGGTCATTCTCTGTGTACGGGAGGAGGGTGGAGACGTGGAACATGATCTCCCTCTCTTTGAACACCTCGTAGACCGCCGTGTCTCCCGTGTGGCCGTTCTGAATGTCCAAACCACCCCTGCATCAAAAAACTTTTAATTAAAAATCAAAATCTAATTTTAAATCACTCTACAAAAAGTCCAAGAAATTTATTTTAACGCATGTGGTAACATATTTTATAGTAAAATTTACTGAAAAGATCAGTGAGAAAGTATTTTCAAAACAAAAGTATCCTTTCCCTTGTCCCTTTCCTCCTTGTATCAACGAAAATCACGTAAGCTTACTATGCATTCGTTTGTGCCCTTTATCAATAATATACTTCACAAATTGTTTTAAATACTAATTTCAGAGCCTTTGCCGATAAAAAGCAAATATTTGTTTTACTATTGTATCAAAAATGTGCGGAAATTAAGCTAGATTGATGTCATGGGACAGCGTCAATAATTAAGTGCAACCCCCGTGCCACTTTTTTAATTCAGCAGTAGTGCGCCATCAAGCATATTATGTATATAACTTAGAAGACCACTTACCTGTAACCCTTGTGATCTTTGAGCTGTATCCTTTGCCCGAGCAGCGAGAGGAAGTCCTCGAAAGCAGGAGTCGTGTCATTATTGCAGAATAGATCCTCTTCGGTAGTCTGACCGTACCTTTGATAAAGTACACCGAACTTGAAGTTCGTCACCAGGACGTGCTCGTCGTAGTTGGCTATAAGTTGGGAGGCTTTGGGATGCAGGACAGGTACGAAGTTTTCAATATTGAGCTGCTCGTTGAGCAGCTTCGCCATCTTGGCCGGGTTCGGGCTGGACCCCAGGCACGAAGAGGGGACTATTTCGTGCATGGTGCCAGTGCGGAGTCGCAGCAAGATGCGGGTGTGTTCTTGGTTAGCGACATTTTCCGTTTTGATGGAGAGCAGCACCGGGCCCATGTTCTCGTCGGTGCCTATGAGAGATGAGTGTTCCTGGAATGAAAAAAATAACTATTAAACTTCCCCCTTAGACTGTATTCTTAAGGAACAAATAAATAACACCAGGGTGTTAAAACTTCCTAGTGTATACCAACATCATTAATACACCTTCAACATTATATTTTGTTTGGATATAAACATTGACATGTATTTTAAAAATGGCTTCGTTAGTTACTGACTTGTCTATCGCTTGTGTCACTCTTAATGTACCTTACACAGATAAAAATAAAACACAGTTTTATATAACAGTATTTATACTTGAAAACTTTTTCAATGTCTTGGCAGTGAAGGTTGCAGTGGCATCTGCTAATGTCTACAATTAATTAGAAAACAAAAACTATGTAACTTCCAATAAATATTTCCATAGTTCCGTCAATTTAGGCAAATAAATCCTATTTTTCAATCTTTGTACATTTGTTAGTTGTTAGTTTTTTACTAACTTCTCTCATATATTGACTAGCATTATTTAATTTTTCAGAGGTTCTTTTCTAGCGTTCAGGATTATTATTATTTTTATAGAAAAACTAAGCCATAGCCTACATAACTTATTGAACCATTATGAAGTTATTAAAATATTTGAAAAAAAAAAACAGTTTTTTATGATATCGGCCAACACCCTGTATCTTCAAAATAAAGGAGCTTAGGGAAGTGTGTAATGTTCAGAATTAGTTAAGGATAAGACATCTTGAATTTAATACTTATATGTATGTATTTAGGTACTGATCCTGTTATTTGTAGATAATTATCGGTACCGATGTATCGATTATGTACCTACATGATCGAAGAAAATGTGAATGGTTGAATTGTACAAATTGCAATCATTTAATGAAGACCGAAGTAAAGAAAGTTGCTTGAAAATTAACAGTCGTTAATTATGACTACATTTTTTGTAGGTATTTTATACTTTTACTTTCTTACTATGCTATTTATAGTATACCTATGGCAGATTTATATAAGAAAAAATATCCCATATAATTATTGAATATAAATTTGGCAGTTTTGCTTCCATATTTTAGACGTGTTATGTATCCAGATAAATTAGTACAGGAACCCGTCATAAGCCGTTTTTAATTTGTTCGACCAAATGTTTTCGAAGGATATTAATTTTCCAAATAAAAAACAAACCATAAATATATTCTATATAATCTGTTTCCCTATATTTTACAGTTAAACTATTTTGTTGTAGTGTAATAAATTAAATAATACACATCCTACACAATTTTCCTCTTACCATTTAAAATAGCGCGAGAAACCGTTCAACTTTGAAATAGTTGAACGTTAAAATTAATTACTTGGGCTAAAAACTTTAGCACTAAATATATTAGCGTCTGTACCCTTTGTATCATGTGAAGTTGACTGTTTTATCTCGGCTGTTTTAACCTTTGTATCATAAATAATATTGTTAACTACCTATCAACCCGTGAAACTTATGTTGTGAGGCGTTTCCTTAGGTATAATAACAAGGCAATCCCAAAATTGATAACCAGGATAATAACTCTTTGAATTACGGCTTAAATGAATTAGACAAAGTAGGTATTTAGAGTAGCGTAGTAGGTAGACAATAGATTTATTGGAATATGAATTCAGGTCTTCAAACGTTTGAAAAAGATATACCCCTTGTGTCTTTATTTCACAGCTAACTACCAGTGGCGTAATTAGAATTTTTGGGCCCTTGTGCAGAAATCTTCTCGGGCCCTCTCGCCAACACCCGACCGACTTGCAATAGTTAACTTCTTTATTTCTCACTCGGACTGGCCCCCCCGGGGTCCCTAAAGCTCTTGGGCTCTTGTGCGTCGCACACTGCCACCCCAGCGTAGTTACGCCACTGCTAACTACTGATCTATGAATACTTAATTCAATGAAACAAGAGGGTTCTTGAAGAGCTTTAAGATTTAGTAAATCATTAAATTAAGATATGCAATAGGTATAAATAAAATTATCAAGGATATTATTTTATCCATGATAATTTAATCAAGGATGTGTGTATACTTTAAATCAGAAAAAATATCTTTCATTTTAGTCAACAATATACAGAGCATTCCATAAAAAAATATATACTTTTTGTCGCCCCCCCCGTATATATGTTTTCGGAAATTACACTGCAGATTTGGAAAGCAAAAAAATTTCCCTGTACGTCAGTTTTTTAATTTTTCCCGTACGATAAAAACTTAAAAAGTTACGAGGGTTGCTAGTTTATTAAAAATTTTAAAATCAGAATTACATACAGGGTGTCCCAAGATAATGTGACAAATTTTAAAGGCTTATAACTTCAAGGCAAAATGAAATAGCGACGAGCGGTTTTCACTGGTGCTCTTAATTTTACAGAAAGTTTTCTTTTGTCATTGGTAGTAGTTTGTTTTACTTCTACATATGCTTGAAAAAAATTGCCACTTTTTAATTCAAAATTGTGATAATTTTTTAAATGGAACACCCCGTAGATTATATTACCATTCGATAGAGACACTTTTCCTCTTGTGTAAGTTTGTAAATGTAAAAATGTATAGTTTGATAGAGTTGTATCAAAAAATAAACGAGTTATTTCAATTTACACACCAGCCCTTTTCAATACACTAAATTTTTTTTGGAAGATCGCAATTTATTTTTTTTTACATTGTCAGTACAAAATAACGGAATGCATCAAAGGATAGATAGGTAGAGCCGGACTAATAGAATGGCCTGCACATTTTCTCGAACTAACGGTACCTGCTTTTTTCATATGAGGTTATGTCAAAGGCCGTTGTTATAGTACTGTTGTATAAAATATAAAATAACTAAAATATAACATAACTAACGTTTTTCAGACCATAACACCGGAAATGTTAGAACTTGTTTTCAACAATATGCAGTTTAGATTGCAAAAGTGTATTGAAGAAAATGGTTGGCACATTCAGCAATTTAACCTGAAACATTAAAGATATACAATACATACGTGTGTATATTCAAAATGAATTCTTCTTTCAATAACTTGGTAATTTATGCTGTAATATAATTTGTATAAATTTGTATTAAAAGTTATTTTCTTAATAATAGCTTCAGTTGAAGCATACCGTCATTCTGTACTGACAATTTAAAAAAAATAAAATGCGATCTTCCAAAGAAATGATGGTCTATTGAAAAGGGTTGGCGTGCAAATTGAAATAACTGCTTTATTTTTTGGTATAAGTCTATGAAACTATACATTTTTGAAAAGAGGAAAAGTGACTCTATCGAATAGTAATATAATCTACATGGTGTTCCATTTAAAAAATTATCACAATTTTGAATTAAAAAGTGGCAATCTTTTGTCAAGCACCTGTAGAAGTAAAACAAACTAGTAGCAATAACAAAAGAAAACTTTTTGTAAAATTAAGAGCACCAGTGAAAACCTCATTCTACCTTGAAGATATAAGCCATTAAAATGTGTCACATTATCTTGGGACACCCTGTATTACAGAAAAAAATCACATGGGCCTAGCTTATACACACCTACCTAACTATCCACTAGTTACTTATCTCAGTAGTTGTATATCAAATAAATAAATAAATTGTCGTTCTTTGCTTCCAGTATCACCCAGTATAAGTTTTATTTACTTATGCCAATGCACATAAACCATTTTCCTAAGCGCGCAATCAGGTGAACGTGCCCGGTTGCGTATTGGCATTGTCTCCTATGGCACGACGCAACCTTAGAAAAATGTACGTCGAATCGCGAAAGACAATGTCCCACGATTTGCCAATAATAGGCTTGACATTCTCTCCTACGTTAGAACAACAAGTGTTGAATATTGAAAGCGTCTGAATGCAGTGCATTTTGTCACAAGTAGGAGGGACAAATCTCCTGTTTTTTGGCGTCATCGTGTCGATGTTGTTTGCATCAGTTTGCAGTTTGGGTTGTTGCATGCTTTGTGTCGTGTGCTTCGTTTGAATTTGTGTTTTTGTGATTATCTACATTACTTATTTATTTTTGAACCTTTTGTTTTAAAGACTGCTTGCGGTATTACCAGAGATAATAGCACAAACAATTATGTTGAGGCCCCTGTAAGGATTTTCAAAGACATAGTACTTCAACGCTGCAAGGCGTTTAATGCATGTGCTCTTGTGGATTTTATTGTTAGTGTTTTCGAAACCTATCACAAGAAGCATTTATTAGAGTTCGCTAATTGAAGGCGAAGTCAGCCAAAATAATCGTATTTGAAATTCTCTAAGAAGGTAAAATCTCTCGATGTACATAAAATTTACTCAAACACACAGATTTCTTCGACCCAAAATAAGCATATTTTTTACACTGCATATGTAAATATAGCATTATGCGACGAGCACATGGATATAGATGTAGGTACCAACAATTATAACTAACAGCATCAGTGATAATTTCATTCAAAATATCGAACAAAGTATAAATATACCAATGAATGAAGAAGAAAAATCAGTCGAAACCCAAAAAATAGGATTCACTGAAGGACCGTCTGATCCCCTGCATATATGTATATACGTGAAGCGACTATTTTAAAATCGAATTTTGTTCGAATTTCAGAAATTGCACTTAATAATCCAAATAGCGACTTAATCAAAGTAATGCATAAAATTAATCTTGCCGAACATTTGATTTTGATTTTTATAGTAGATATTGCCCCTCATAATGGGGAAATTTCTCGTAACAAAATCTCGGTGCTTTAAAATTCAGCACGTGTTCTCCTAATGCAGGAGATAATAGGTTTGTTCCTGCAGGAGTCCAAAACTGTCAGTAACTGTCAGAAGCATGCGCATTACAAATCTAAGCGTTCCAACAAGAGTCGAACGACAGTCCAGGATTTCTTGTCCTCTGTTCCAGCTTGAGTCAGGGCAGTTTGCTGATAGTTTGAAAAGTTCACTGATTCTTCGGAAACTCATAGTCCGGTGCATGCGCAATGCGCATTTACCAAAACCATTTACCAACTTTAACCTCAATTATTGTACGCTGTCTATTATTAATATTATAACTCAACAAACAATAATTATTTGTCAGAAACGGATGATATTCCTCCATAATTTATATGTTAAAAAATTATTTGGTTATTGTTTATTGTACTCTTCTTCTTCTGCTATTAAGTTCTCTAAAAATCCGGTGTTCCAGCAAAAATCAGAAACTAATCTAAGATCAGACATGCGCATTAAATCACAATCCCTGACTGTCAGGGATTTATCAGAGATTCTATGCAGGAACAAACCTAATGTCGAGCTTATTATTGGCAAATCGTAGGACATTGTCGTCCGCGATTCGGCGTACATTTTTCTAATGTTTCGTCGTGCCATAGGAGACAATGCCAATACGCTGCCCGGTTTAGACGTCCAACGTTTAACAACAATGGGCTCGGCCCAAGCGGCCGATCTGGCACCCGATTTTTCCAGACTTTCTCGCCCACGCCCTCGTTCCTTATTTTAAAGTCGTTATTATATTCTGTCTTCTATTGTTTAGTATAATGCAGTGCCGGTAAAGGAGGTCACAATAGTGTACGTTCGCGGTGAAACACTTGGATTTCGTTGCGACTCCTACCTCTATGACACTTCAGAACAATGCCATCGTCGCGGGTGGAGAATAAGAATATGCCTTTTCTCAGAAACAGAACAAGTGAAAACAATTTTCTGCAAATCACAAAAAAAAGGGACAAAATTTGATGGTAACTTCATTGTAAAGAGAAGTATGAAAACAAAAATATCCTGGATGTTTTTTGTCAATCACTGACATATTATACCTAAAGTGGCCCGGAGGCGGTCAATAATATTGTCATTAAAATTGATGATTTCAATTGCAATTGCGATTGATGGAGATCCAATGAACACGTCAATACTTCATAGTTGCTCAGTGAATTTCTCGCGAGTCGAATCGTTTATTGATTGTTTCTGAACTAGTATAATGGTCAATTTCTCGATCACACTATCAATTGGGATGCGTCAATAGTCCCCGTCAATGTACTTCAATCAAATTACCTATCAATCTCCGTCCATCGATTGACAATGGCATCAATCGCTTCCTACATGATCAATTAGATGCATCAATGAGTACCATTGACAATATTATTGACCGTCTCCGGGCCACTTAGAAAGCATATACAATTTTGTATAGTACCGCACTTTCAAATAATTAATTATTAATTATAGTCAAAATTTGTTAACGGTAAAAATTGAAAGTTGCCTGAAAACAAGAATAGCCGAAATATTAGCGAAATTCACGGCTTATATTTGAAGTAAACATTTCTATAAAATTGTTTATACTTAGATTTTTATTTACCGGAAACGAAAAATAAAAACTTTTTAATAATCAATAAACAATCACTAACACTTTTCATCTCTTGACATTTAATCGTGTCGGATTCCTTGTTAAAAATTCATAAAATATTTTTTGTTTCGTTACCATTCTTTATGAATGAGTATGCCATTCCGCGTTTACTAATCAAGATTATTAAACTTGATTTACCAACTGTACCAACCTTACAAACTGTAAATACATACTACACAACAATTTTATGGATTTTACTACCTTCATTGACGGATTTCAGTATTAAATTAATTCATTAATCTCATTTGTATTTTAGGCGAAGAGAGAAGGAAATTAAATAGTTTTGATAGCATCGGATAGATTCTTCATTATACAAGGTGTCTATTTAAAAACGAGCAATGCTCTCTAAGTATGGCCCTAAAAAAGATATAAAATTTTCTCAAAACCGTTTATAGGGTATGTGGGGGAATAGTATGACCACAAAAATGACTATCACCAACCCCTGGGGATGTAGCCACCCCAACTAAATTTTTTTATAAGGCAACACCCCTTTGTGATACCTCATTGGAAAGCTCTTGGAAATTGCTATTTACATAGCAACATATTGCTTGTAACTAAAGTATAATAAACAAAAAAAGCATAAATAAACAAATTGTTCAACAATAATCAGAATACTTTAATTTTTAGGGAGTAATAATGGGAGTCATTTTGAGCATTTACTTTAAAGAGCTATAAATTAAAGTGTTCTGATTATTGTTGAACAATTTGTTCAATTATGCTTTTTTTGTTTATTATACTTTTATTAGAATTATTTTGTGTTCTCCAGCTTTTTACGAATGTTTTTACTACCTTACTTGCACCAAAATGGTTTAATTTGATATTAAGTATAACGAGAAATTGGAATAAATTATTATAAAATTTATTTTGCGTATTTCTCAAAAATTAAACTATTAAGAAGTATTTTGTTTAGTACTGTTAAATAGCAATTTCCAAGAGCTTTCCAATGAGATATCACAAAGGGGGTGTTGCCATTTTAAAAAATTGAGTTGGGGTGGCTACAGCCCCAGGGGTTGCTTAGTGATGGTCATTTTTGTGGTCATACTGATTCCTCCCACATACACTAGAAACGGTTTTGAGAAATTTTCTTTTTCTCTTTTTTAGGTCCATACTTACAGAGCATTGCTCGTTTTTAAATAGGCACCCAGTATGATTCATCGATGAATTTACAAATTTTGCCTTCATATGTGGACTTAATAATTTCAATTTTTTAAATTAACAACACATCATTTTTCAAAACAAGCTAACGTAATTGATGAACGCTTCTGACTTCCTAGAATCTGAATAAAAACTAAAATATATTTTTCTGGGTCAATAGTTGTTAATCCATTGGCTTACTTGTATTGGTATGGTATGGTATTTATATTTACAATATATTCTAGAACTTAATGTTCTGAACAATTATTTTACTTACTTGTAATTGAGTTTCCGGCAATAATAATTAATGTAATGATAATAAATAATATATGAATTAATATTTAATATTCAGTTTATTCAATTCGTTTAATCAAGTTTTTTTAAAAAATATGGTATTTCAAAGTAGATGTAGGTTGTATGTATAAGTACTAATAATGGGTAAATGTTTTATGTGAAACTGTGTCAGTGAGTGTAAGAAAAGGCATATGGTGAATGATGCACCTAGTTTTCTCTTATACTGCTTTTATTGATATCTTAAAAAACTATTGGCGATTGATACGTTAAAGAGAAACCGGTTACATTGTATTAAAAAGGGTTATAAGATAGCAATCAAGAAAGTTAAATAATTGTTCCTGTACTCAGGGTGTATTTTTAAGTGAAGGTCATATTTGAAGGGGTAATACTACTGGTTACTACTAGTGAAATAATTTTTCTGAAATCCTGAATAGTTACAATTTTACGTTTAAAGTTACAATTACAATTTTTTTTTTAAATTTTGCTTATACAATTTCATCCCGGCGCCGCTGGTTAACAAAACAAGAGAACTGTACGTTTCACAGTTGCAATAATTTTTGAGAAAGAAGCTTTACGCCTTCCAGTGGCGGGGTACCCATATTAGAAGTAAAAGGATTTAAAAATAATTATTTTTCAGAACTTCAGAAAAATTCAAACATCAAAAACAGATACGTATTTCTGTGGTTCAAAGGTATCACCCCTATAAACATGACCCACTTAATTAAAAATACACCCTGTATAGAATGACGAATTTGCTAAGCTAAAAGTAATTTCTATTATTAACATCACGAACTATACTGGTTAGTTATATAACCTACATATGGTTAGTCAGTAAGTCGCTATGACTTTTCTACATATATCCTACTTATCCTTATTTTATCCACTATTTTATTGACCCTACACATACAATTTTACTTTGGTATTTTATCAAAAAATCCATAAGCTTTTAACAATACACATTACAGACTATTACAGACCAAACAATACGGAATTGTATTGTTAGACCTCATTTTTAAGCAGTGACAAATCCTTATTTATTCCACATCTAGACAATCCTTATGTACGACAAGCAATGCTCACGATAATGTTCCATTGTCTTTGATCCGCATGGCGTGCTTGTATTCATGACTTTAAAAAAATGCATTACACTTGAAACATGCAAAGCATCCGGTTATAATAACGTTTTTTTTTATAACAAACATATGTCGTTGACGCACTTTGTACTATACACATGCAATTACTATGCAGACATAGTTGAAATTCGTCGGTGTCAATGAAAAGCTACAAGCAGCTGGTTTTTTGGTTGAAATTAAATTGTCGAATAAATATTCTTAATTGTTTCAGACTGGTGCTTGCTTTAAACTGCAGTAATTTTTCCGATCAGGTAACCTTGGTAGGCTCGTATAGAGGCTGTTTTAGAAAGATATAAAGTTAAAGCTTGAAACATATACACTATTCATAATGGCTAAAAATTCCATCAGATTTTCTCCAAGCACTCTAGATTTTGAGATGCGATAGTCAACTTCTTTCTTTCTTTCGGACGCCATATTGGATTTTTATGTCATCAGATGAATCGTTTTATTCTCTTTACAATGAAGTATTATATGCCATATTAAAATTTTGGAAATGAAGAGAAATCAACAAATAATATACATTTTATAGTTGGTCGTGGAAACAAAATGTTGGACAAGTACAATGCAAGAAAATAATAATAAATTAATTTGCTTAAGTTATTTGGAAACCGAAGACCACATTGAAAATATACACTGAAGATAAAATTATAGTAAAATAGGTGGCAATTTATTTACCCTTCATTTTTACTGTAATTTTCTTATTGGCTGTAATTTTACAGATAAACTGTAAAGTCCTGTTGTAAAATTATTTTGGAATGTAATTTTATATTTGATTAATGTAATATTACAATGTGAATATACAGATCAAAAGTTTTTGTACATAATAATTTTGTATTTTTACTTTGTTTATAATCACATGTAATAATTCATTTTACATAGTAATTTTAAAATACCTACTAAATAAAACAAATTGAACATGCCACCAAGTAAAGTCAAAATTGAATTTTCTACCTTTTTCAATTTAGTAAGCAACTTTTGAAACACACTGAGCTGAAGATTTGATTATGTTAACATCCTTGATTGGTTCGTTTTTCGAAAATTTTTAATCAGTTATGTTTCTGGATTAATGGTTTAAAATACTACTACTAGTTGATATGAATAAAAAAATGCCAATATTATTTTCGTCCAAATTCACATTATTTATTTTACAATTCCAAACAATTAATCAAAATTACTTATGAAGAACATACAATAAGATTAGAGGATAGGGCCTCCCAGGTAGCTGGCGTCATATACCTGTAAATTTTATTACCAGTTAGTGTAATAAAAGGTTAATATTTCTATTAATCCTTCTTGGAAACATAATACTTAAAACCCTAGACTAATCCTAATACCCAAGAAATATCTTTACTTTTGTATAGCCTAGCCGCATCCCCTCTATTATTTTAGATGTATAAATAGTGAAGCAAACCTTCCCGTATTTCATATAACAATAGTTACTGAACCAGTGCGTACTATATTCAGCTCTTGATATATTTATATAAAGTGTATTCTACAGCGTGCTCGAATATGAATCCAATAGTGAACAAAAACGAGTATCCAAGGACCTCCACCTTACTACCATCATCAAGAAGCAGAATGAATGTTTCTTCACCGAACAGTTCTTATATCCTCTTCAACGAAAACCTACAAGAGCACCCTAAGCGTTTCACAGTACGCGGGGTCAAAAACTTGCTGCCAGGAATATTGTGTGGAATGCTAGTTTTGAAAAGCGTAGTAGACAGTTCGCCAGAGGAAATCAATAAGAAGATTTGCCAAGAGGCTGCAGCAAATCATTCAGTTCCAACCAGGAAACCACAAAGTTTTCCCGAGTTTTACAAACCTAGGGGGCACAGGAGGACCGACCATTGTTCAAATGGTTTCAGTGAATGCAGATGTAAGGTCTCGACGAACTTATAAGGACTCATTTACTGTATGTTATTATTATTTTTGCAATTGTTTTCTTTGAGCAATGTCAATCTTGTGAATATATATTTATGTTAACTTTTACATATTTGTAATATGTATGTACTTATATGCTTACTAGGTAAATATACATAATACATAATTTAATGGAGTGTTTTATTTATTTTAAAAAACGTCAATAACTTGCTATATAAAATAAGTGTAAATGTTTTAATTAGTTGAGGTTAATAAATAGCGTGAGACAATCGTATGTGTCTGCTTGCTAAAGCAGGAGAGAGTTAAAGAATGGCTTTAGTTAAAAAACATTTAAGTCTTTAAAATATTAATGCATATTCTCTAAATTTCGAGAGTGTTCATATTTAGAAACATTTAAATTGCACAAGTACAGGGTGGCCAGTTAAGCGAGGTAAGCGGCTGTATCTTGGAAACCGTTCACCGTACAGCTTTCGGGAAAAAAATTCGTTAGTAAATACGGCCAAGAGAAATCGCTGGAAATTATTTTCAAGTTCGTAAGATAGCCGCCAGGGGGCGTAACAGTAGCAGTGTGTTGGGAAACGACGATTACTCTAAAATTTGCCTTGACAAGGTCTACTGATAATACTTGGAAACAAATCTCGCATCTATTATGAACAACTTTCCTTACATACATTTTTCTCTAACTCTTCAAATAAAGTGGTGGGGGTAAGGTGAACATTCATTTAGAAAAAATGCAATATCTGAGGAACACCTTGTCAGATAATATTAAAATTTGTACCATTTAAAAGAGTTTTTCTTGTTCTATCAGCTACGTTACAAGCGATGTCTTTGTTATTTTCACTATGGCCGCTAGGTGGCGCTTTTTTAAAAAATGAGAAATTGTGTGATTTTTCTCGAAAAATTTAAATGTAATGGTATAGATATTACACTGATACAAAAAAGAGAACTAAAGGCCAAAGCCAATGGTGAAAACCGCAAGTCCCTATCTTTTTTCTAACCGGAGATATTAATGGAAAATTAATATACTCATCTAAAGCTAATTTATCTAGACCCCCGGGCATAATGCTAAAAGACAAGTAGGCACGGACACAAAAGAAATGTTTATTTGACATGTGAAATTACCTATAAAACATTTTTCGAATTGATTATAAGTAATATGTGCTTAAAGTTTAAACAATTTATCACAAGTTCAAAAAATGTAGTTTTTTGTTTTAAAATCTCTCGCATTCTTTCGTGTGATAGAACATTAGATTTCAACTATTAAGAAATTAAGGATTTAATTATAAGTATGCTAGTGCCTCCTTAGATTTTCAAAGTGCCTGCCATCATTTTCCACACATTGGTCGAGCACCACGAATAAAGCAGTTTTAGAAAAAAATTACTTTAAAATTATTTAGTTTTTAAATATTTCACTTTTTAATCTCTAATAGAAAGTATTCCTAGAATTTAGAAAACCTGTGACTTTTTTTATTTCATTTGAATACCTGTTTTAATAGTTTTCCATTAATATCTCCGGTTAGAAAAAAGATAGGGACTTGGGGTTTTCACCATTGGCTTTGGCCTTTAGTTCTCTTTTTTGTATCAGTGTAATATCTATACCATTACATTTAAATTTTTCGAGAAAAATCACACAATTTCTCATTTTTTAAAAAAGCGCCACCTAGCGGCCATAGTGAAAATAACAAAGACATCGCTTGTAACGTAGCTGATAGAACAAGAAAAACTCTTTTAAATGGTACAAATTTTAATATTATCTAACAAGGTGTTCCTGAGATATTGCATTTTTTCTAAATGAATGTTCACCTTACCCCCACCACTTTATTTGAAGAGTTAGAGAAAAATGTATGTAAGGAAAGTTGTTCATAATAGATGCGAGATTTGTTTCCAAGTATTATCAGTAGACCTTGTCAAGGCAAATTTTAGAGTAATCGCCGTTTTCCAACACACTGCTACTGTTACGCCCCCTGGCGGCTATCTTACGAACTTGAAAATAATTTCCAGCGAT
The DNA here is from genome assembly GCA_963924545.1 of Pogonocherus hispidulus. NCBI lineage: Eukaryota > Metazoa > Arthropoda > Insecta > Coleoptera > Cerambycidae > Pogonocherus > Pogonocherus hispidulus. The sequence goes on from OZ004698.1 coordinate 15,765,086, forward strand.
TTCTCTTGACCGTATTTACTAACGAATTTTTTTCCCGAAAGCTGTACGGTGAACGGTTTCCAAGATACAGCCGCTTACCTCGCTTAACTGGCCACCCTGTACAATGCAAGAAAATGTATATAAATTAATTTGATTAAGTTATTTGGAAGCCGAAGACTACATTGTAAAATACACACTGAAGAAAAAATTATAGTACAAATAGGTGGCAATTTATTTACCCTTCATTTTTACTCTGATTTTCTTATTGGGTGTAATTTTACAGATAAATTGTAAAGTTCTTGTAAAATTATTTTGGAATTTAATTTTTACACTTGATTAATGCAATATTACAATGTGATTCTACAGATCAAAAGTTTTTGTACATAATTTTGTATTTTTACTATGTTATTTTATAATCACATGTAAAATTACCAAGTTAATTGTTAATAGTGCATAATGTATAATTACAATAATAATACATTTTACATAGTAATTTTAAAATACTAAATAAAACAAATTGAACATGTTACCAAGTAAAGTCTAAATTTGAATTTTCTACCTTTTTCAATTTAGTATGTAACCTTTGAAACACACTGAGTCTTTGACACGCCGAAGTAATGCGGGACTAGGTTGGCCGGTTTGGGAGACCATTTTTCGACTAATGGGAGACCAACTCAAATAGTCGCTGTAAGCTTGGACCTCGCGCTAACAGATGGCGTAATGTTGCACATAAATTCTGGTTCATAAAATCTAGGCTCCCCCTTCAAAATATGATTGGTTTGAAGCACTATACCTCTATTTTATTACCTACTTACCCTCAAACAATTACAATTTAATATTTATGATCATCATCTCCAAATTTGAATTATGTTTTTAAAAAGGAACACTGAATTCTTTAACAGATTTAGATAGAGTACATATTTCGAATACACTGATAGAGTTTGGATGGGCCTATTTGTAAAAATATGAAAGATATGCCCAAAACAAAGAATCTTCGTATATACTTACCGCATATTTTATTGAACATATTCGCCTTTATTAATAAAAGACAGACACATCAAACTTATGTCGATGTAGTCATAGAATACTCCAACCAAATCTGTAAATATACAGGTCGTTCACTAAAATAAAACCAGTTCAATGCGTATATCTGACGCTCGATCGTTGGTTTTTTCTTAAAACTGTTACTGTTTAGACCAAAACGAAAAATAAATAAGGAATGATTAATTGTTATGTGCATAATTCTGTACACACTGTATAACGTGTTTAAATACTATTACAACTAAGAACTCCATCTCCTTGCTTATTGTTATGCAAACAAAGGTGTTTAAAATACATTTAACGGGCATAAAAAACTGTAAAACTCAAAACAATATGAGTAATGAATAACATAATGACTTCCAAGTAGTAATCCTTAAGAAATCACACAGGGGAAACAGTTCGGAACCAAACAAAGACATCCTTCAAATAAAATAAAAAAAGAAAGAAAAATAAAGCAACACCTTGAATGATCGTAATAAAAGTAGATTTCACATCCGCTGGAGTTGGACGCCTGGTAATGGTCTTAAAAGTGTCAAAAAAGCAACGCCCCTTTGTTTCTGTGGGAATGGGAAACTTCTCACAAGCGCGAGAAGGAAACAATACTAATGATACACAATTAATTATGGCGGTAATTATTCTCCTTTTATTGGTCCCTAATGTTCTGTTATTAGTTCGTAATAAATAATAATAATAATAAAGGCCGGGATCTAGCAATTATTGTTTTATGCAAAATTTACTGTCGAGGATTTATTGGTCTATAAAATTTGAATTTGTTCTCCGCAAAATTGACCGTTGCAGTGCAGTATAGTCGGGATCAGGGAAGCTGGTAACTTCTCAGTGTAAATAGTTTAAAAGCAGCAGTTTATGTCACTAAAATTTTACCATTGTAGTTGGAACAAATTTGGTACAAGCAAATTCTTTTATGTGCTACCACCACCTATTTAACTAGAGTTATTTGACTGACTTTCATCTGACTGATGCAAGTAGTAGTACTTATAACGACAATAGTAAATAAATCCGTACATTTAAAACGGAAAAACATTTTCCTTGGGAGATAAAATTATAAAAATTGCTCCCACAACATCCTCAACATAGTAAGTAAACCCTTTTAAAATACTAGAAATACTAGTATAAACACATGACATGTTGATACTTTTTAATTATATCACTAGAAATGGGGGAAAATTGCTATCGCGATTTTCGTTCTCATTTCTAGCCCTATCGAGGGTCCAGGCGTGACAAAAACATCTAGAATAATATTATTATTAAGAAAATACATATTAACGAAATTTGAGTTAATCCCTTGTATATATAATAAATTTAGAGACAGAAAGCTGAAATTTTGAAAGCATCTAGAATGATGATGTAATTATACTAAACGATTTTTCTTAATACTATTTTGATGAATTGTAAGGGTGCTCTATTCTTGATGGTAGAACATCATTATTTTTTAAGTGCTGAAAGTAGAATTCATTTTTTAGTAAACCTTTTTATCAATGTGATCAATGGTGCCCTCCGCTACGGTTCGGAGCCCCGGAGGTTCGGAGCTTCCAAAAGGTATAACAGCGGCATTAAAAAATATATCGCTGTCATAATTGTTGCAACAAATTAATATTGTAGAAGATATTTACTTTTGTAAGCTAAAATGATGAATTTTACAGACTGCCAAAATGAACAAATTAATTCATGTACCTGCAGAAAGAATAACAATGGACAATGAAACAGAATAACTAAACACTAATAATATTGGAATATTATAACATATTATAATATAATTGGAATTAACAAGTTAAATAAAGAAAAAAGTTGCCTCCAGTGTGACTCAAACTTGAGAAATTCCGTATTACGATTTTTGAAATCCTGCGACTTATACCATTACGCCACCGCGTCATTCGTTATTGTTTAACGCTGAGACAGTTAAGTATGTAAACTGTACATGTTAACCTGAAAAATTAATTTTTACCGATATTCTAATTGGAAGAGCATTTCGCTTCAGTATTTTGGTACCTAATCAGAAGTGTTTGGCAGTTAGTACTATTGATTCCGTTAGCAATGTTTCTCATAGGAAAATAACCTATCCGAAGTTTAATTAATTTGACAGTTTTCGTAAGGTGTTTTTTGTTAGTTCAATCTCACATTGGCAGATAAAATGAAAAAGAAGTTGAGACGGACGCGACTCGATATTTTCAAAGACGAAATTGAGGTAGAAGAACTCGAAGTACGGTCTCGAAAAAAATCTCAAAGGTTTAGAGAAACGACGGAAGTTTCGTGTGAAGCGGTTCTCGAAGCCGTAAAAGTTAGAAAAAGGATCGAGCGTGTCCCGCGAAAAGTCGGGATTTCGGCAGGCGTGACGGAGCCATTAGGCGCGAGAACAAATGCCGGTGCTAGCCGCATCTCTCTCGCCGAACGGCGATCGACGAAAATTTTGCAGAGATTTTTTGAAAAGGCATTTAAATTGGGAAAACGCGTAAGAAACAGGACGAAAATACGCCTAGGCATAGGAAAAAGGTTTGGGGCGACCTTCGGAGGTGATAGCTTAGAAACTTTGTCGTCACCGTCGATTTGGCGACGGAATTTAGAGCGAGACAGAATCGACGCGTTTTAATATAAGTATATGGATTATCACTTTTTTTTTCAATTATAGTTATAGAGGTTATACATAATATAATTTTAATACTTTTAGAAATATCTAACTTACATATGGATGTATTTTTTAAATAGTAAATAAATAAGTAGAGGAAAGTAGCCTAATTTCGGATAGGTTCCCATTTTCAAATACCCAGAATTCTACAAATTATCGCTATGTTAGAGGCAATTTCATTACTGTTGTGCGTATTTGGTTGCATATTCATAATGTGATATGATAAATAGTTGTGCTTACGCCCGATAAGTGAACTGTCAAATTCTTTTGCACAGCGGAGTATCAGATATTTTTATGTGTGATATTTGGAGAGTCCATGATGTTTTTGATATTTATTCTCATTTTAAAACTTTGTATAGATTGCTCAGTAAGCATAGGATATAATAGTTGTATGTTTCTAAAGAAAAGTTATTTGCACCCATAATTTTGACAAAAATAATTATTTTTGTATTAAGTGCGTAAAATGAGTGTTTTTTTAATGGCACATGAGAGTGTTAATTTTTGGCCGAGACCGCAGGTAGAGGCCAAAAATTCTCTCGAATGTGCCATGAAAACACGAATTTTATACACGAAATACAAACAACATTTTTTGTACAACTGTGAATGTGAATTTACATCGTCTGAAATATATTAAAAATAAATACTTCCAATCGTGGTCTTTTTGTGTCGTTACTATAGAAACGGTTTGTTGGTACGCCGCGTGTTTGACTGTTTGACTGTGTTTGCTCGTAGTTGCTTCAATTTCAAGTTATTTTCAAGAAGATGGATGTTGATTATAATAGTGGTAGTGAACCCCATCAGATATATCTGAGAAAGCAAATGCAATAGTGTAATATTTCATGTTTATTTTGTGAATTATTTTGTAAGTGAAAAAAAGACTTTTTTTCACGGTGAAAAAAAGTAAACATTTACGCATCAATAGACATGCAAAAGTTTTTTTGACTGTTGCACAAAAAAGTAATTTAAGTTGAAACTAGATTTGCCCTAATTTAGGATACTAAAATGCACCCAATTTCAGATATCTGAAATTAGGCAAATAGGTATCCGAAATTAAGAAATCTAACACTTTTTTAATTATAAAATTGTATTACATAGAGAAAGATGGTCAAAGTGCGTGGCAAAAGCAGACAGTAGGTTCCGGTTAACATCAAACGGGCAATAGATGCTGTTAAAAAAAAAAAGAAATAATTTCAGATACCCTATCCGAAATTAGAATTTGCATTTTTAAACTGGCGAATTCGCCATTTTTTAGTTTTATTTTTATTTTCCATATCTACTTAAATTTAATTACTCAATGCAAAAATTTTGTGAATATATAGGTATTACAATAAATTAGGTCATACCAAACTGTTGTTAAATTACGTTTAATTACGTATTATATGGCTGATTTAGAAAATTTATCCGAAATTAGGCTGCTTTCCTCTACTAAATGTAATTTTGCACAGGAATACCTAGTAATTAGTTGAACAAATAATCTGCATAACAGAATCGTACCATGTAAATATTCCCCATTTAAATATTTTCTATTTTTCGCAGTTCAGTAGTTTTTAATTGCATATAATATTATAATATTAATTGTTGTCAATGTTACGCTCGACTGAAAATTTTAATTTAAATCACATCTCAGTTGAAATGCTCTAACTGAATACGCAGCAAATAGTGAAAGTTTATGAAATTTTAACATTATGTAAGACATTAATAATAGGTATGTAGTTAAATAGTAATTTAGTTTCTTTGTTCTTAATTTGTTACTGCACGCCAAACATGAATAAATGAACATACCTACATGTCAATTGATGCAATTGACGTAGTTTCTTTACCTTTTTTTTTTAAAGTTCAAGTAAGTGAAACACGAAAGTGAAACGCTGGAATGAATTGATGCAATTTAAAAATCAAGCTACTTTTGGAAACGGAATAGCGCGACGTGTCAAACAATTCACATTTTCATTTAAAATCTCAACATTGCCTTCTCAGCACCCTGGAGAATAATTTTACGTCATAATGTAGTAAATTGGATGCCAATCGTTACGTTCCTTGATATCTACCTAGAGTCGTCCAAAATTCTCGCCACCCGAGAGGGTGGCTGTGTAAGGCCACATAATTACAATGCCTATATAATTAATACAATAATACTAAATACAATAATACTAATTTACTTGTAAAACTTGAAACTTTGCATATTGAATTTGTGCTTTTTTAACACTAAATCCTTGTAGTTCCCTTTGGTATTCATACCACATACCTAACAAGTTAAAATCTTTGTATTTTATGAATGTATCGTTTTCAGAATCTAGACTGAGATTCTTTAAAAATTTGTTATTCGAAATATAAATTTTATTTCTTTCCTCTAGGTCGAACTCACAAAATCGTTCAGCCCAAAACCTTTCTGCTTTATTTACAATGGACCCGGGAAAACATTAAAAGGTTTTCGATATCATTTAATGTTCAGGAACATTTTTGTTACGTTTGTTTATAGTATATTATATTCTTAAACGTATGTACTTATAGGATATAAAGGTTGGCAGGGTAGCATTCATGCAGACAAAGTAATAAAAGCAAAACAAAAGCGTAGTCGGACTTGTAGAGATGCCGTATTTCTGTGTATGCACTTTGATACTATACATTGTTGTCTTTGACTCTCCCGGGGACCGAATCAGGTTTTGACGTATGAAAGGGCACGATTTGTAGCGTTACATTTTTCCATTGATATATGGGCAAGATGATCACCGGAGAATTCTATTGTTTGTATGTACTAGTTTCTTGTTTTTCATTGTTACAAAGATCTTGTATAGAAGAAATACAAGATATAAGGCTACAAGACAAATGCCGCCGTTTTCGTTATTTTATAGCGAGCAATTGGATTAAATCTAAATATTTTATGAAGAAATATATGTTAGGGGGCACTATTTGCTCTTCACTTTGGATAATTTCAACATGCACGAACGACTATGATATTAAGAACTAAGAATAATTCTACACAGTAAAAAAATCCGACTGATTTTAACACTGAATCCACACTCATCAGTGTGTATATAGTCCACACTTGGCAGTGTTAGACATATCGGTGTATTATTACATTACATAAAAGTAATTCAACACAGTAGATTTTACTAGGTAATGTGTAATAGTTAATTATTCACCGTGTAATTATTCCGTTTTTAAGGCGGATTGATTCATTTTTAACACAGGGTTTTGTAAATTTTACTACAATTTATGAGTACTTCTACAAACTTGGCGGGTATATCGTTCGTGTAATATGAGTTCTAAAGGTTTAGTTATTATACTACCCAGTTCGTGTTAAAAATAACACTGCAACAAATTACGATTACCATTTAGTAATTTTACCATTTGTCTTTTTTTACTGTGTACTGTAACTCGTAACACCAAGGAACTGATAACGTGGTCATCGGCCAATGCTAACGATAACTCATTTAATACCTACTATTTTTTCAGTTCTTCCTAATACTTTGCGGAAAAGTAAAATGTAATTTTCAATATTTTTTTTTTTATATATATATAGAAAATACCTCTTGAAGGGTATTTTGCTGCTATTACAATCTGATCAAAGGGAGATCAATGAGTAATTTGGTTCTATCCTAATTTAACTAAAGTTGAAAATCTTAGAGCTAAGGTCTTACTCACTAGTGTACCTTAGTGTCTGGTAACTTAATTACACTAAAACTAACGTGTAACAATAACCGCACAATACTCCGCTTTTATACTGATATAATCAATTCACTAACTCAAAGGGTTTAACCCTCTTGAGCCTTCTTACTATGTTAGTGTTGTCGAGGAGCTGGATGGCCTCGATGTTCACATGTTGATGGAGTCGTTGTTCGTGAGTCCTTGCAAATTTAGTAATTGTCTGCTCTACAGTGTCCATCTGAAGATCTCGATGAAGGTCGCTGTTTTTGATGTACCAAGGCGCTTTGACAATGTTCCGCAGTACTTTGTTCTGAAAGCTTTGAATAATTAATATATTACTCTTACTGGCACAGCCCCAGAGCTGTATTCCATAGGTCCATACTGGCTTGAGGATTTGTTTATACAGCAGTATTTTGTTGTAAGTTGTTAAGCAGGAGTGTCTACCAAGTAGCCAGTACATTTTCTTATATCTGACGTCTAGCTCTTCTCTTTTCTTTTGAACATGGACTTTCCAGTGAAGTCTTGCGTCTAATGTGATGCCTAGATATTTTGCTGAGTTTGCATATGGAATCTGCGCATTGTTCAGGTTAATAGATATTTGTTAAATTAATCTGCACTGATTTGGTTTCATTCAGCTTGATACGCCATCTTCTGGTCCAGTTATTGATTTGGTTAACTGATGTTTGGAGTTAGTTTGCAGCTTCTTCATAGCCCTTGCCTGTCGCAAGAATGGTAGTATCATCTGCAAGCGTGGCTATTGTGTTTTGCTCTAACTGTGGTATGTCACTGGTGTAGATCAGGTAAGATAGGGCCTAGGACGCTTCCCTGTGGTACTCCTGCTTTGATTTCTTTTAGTTCAGTGTATGCTTCATCTTGTTTGACTCTGAAGAGTCTATCTGAGATATATGATTCCAATAATTCTGAGTATTTATATGGAAGTAATTTATTTAGTTTATATTTTAACCCATCATGCCACACTTTATCAAAAGCCTGCGCAACATCAAGGAATATCGCTGAACAGACTTCTTTGTTTTCTAGCGACTTTTCTATTACATCAGTGATTCTGTGTACTTTATCTAGGGTGGAGTGGCTTTCCCTGAATCCAAACTGGTGAGTTGGGATTAAATTGCCTTCATCCATGATTGGTTTCAATATTTTCAGTAGAATTATTTCGAACAATTTTGATATTACAGGTAGCAGGGATATCGGCCTATAAGACAAAACTTCATGGGGGTTTTTCCCTGGTTTGGGTGTCATAATGACTTCTGCCACTTTCCACATTTTAGGAACATACCTTAATCTGAATGAAGCATTAATGAGATGCGTTAGTTTGATTATAGGTTTCTTTGGAAGTTGTTTTAATACCTCTCCAGTGATTAGATCAAAGCCTGGTGCTTTCTTGGGATCGATGTTTTATTTTTATCTCTTTTGCTACTTCTTTAGGGGAAGTTGGTCTGATGTTTATTTCTTGCTGAGTAGGTATTTTCATTTCCAACTCTGATAGATCCTCTCCTGGGTTAGGCTTAAATGCATTTTCAAGATGTTCTGCAAACCTATTTGCCTTTTGCATATGATTTCTACTAGCCCAGCTACCATCTGTATTTCTGACTGGAGCATTTTGAATTATTGGTCTTTTTAATCCCTTTGTAGTTTTCCAAAGGAAGTAGCCAGTGCTTTAATTATTTGTCAACTCACTGAGGTACTCACGAATAGACTCATTTTTAATCCTTTCTATTTCTCTTTTTAGATGCTGAGTGGTGTTATTGAGTCTAGTTTTATCTGCTGGACCTCTGGTGTAATGCCATTTCCGCCGGAGATATTTTCAATATTGATAAAATTAATATGCAGGGCTTAAATCCTGTGTAATTATTTTGCTGGAGCGATCGGCCAAGTGTGAGTTAGGTGTTTACCTGTTATTATTATTATCACTCCCATACCATGCATAAATAGTTTAGGCGCACTAACATAATTATGCAAATGCATTCATTTTATAATCTAATTAGAATAATTGAAGTTATGTTCTATATGCGGTTAATTTTAGCTAAAACGTTCACGCCCAAATGATTTTAAATTATTATACCGTCATAAGAATTTTTTTGGGAGGGGATATTAGAAATGTTGGGTACACCAACAAAAACTAGATACACTACCAAAAAAATTGATAAATAATTAATGTTGATGTTGACGACAGGCGAGACATGCCAGATACAAGCACATATGCAAAATAGGTGAACGCATTCAGTTTTGGTTTTCTTGTACAGAACATGAGATAAATCAAACGTGAGGTTTTGCAGACACAAATTTTCTCCAATAATAAGAAGTGTTATTAATATAATATGGTAATATAAACAAAAAGTGTACTTTAAGAGGGCATTCAATTTTATTTAAAATCATCTTACAATCATTCCTTTTGTTATTAGAAAAGACCAACTAAACCCTATATCACATTATTCATGAGAGAAAGTCCTAGAAAATTAACTAACATATCTATTTAAAAAATATAAGTTTGGTTCTACTTCATTGCAATACTTTGTATAACTCGGCAATAATTTTAAAAGATGCCCAAAAAAGTATAACACAAGAACAATGTGATAACGAAGAGTTAGTGGCACCTTTGGAATAACAAAGAACTGAGATGATATTATTTTTTAATACAATTTCGATAATAAGTATCTATTCGGAACTAAACGTTCTATCAAAATCTACAAAAACAAGCAGTTTTCCATTATCGGTGGTTGTAAATGAGGGAACATTCTCGAATGTGCTTGGAGAACATTCGCGAAGCTTCAAATGAATTTGCGCGCACTTTCCCGGCCGAGCATTTTGGAGTACATATTGAGATCTTTCCCTTGAATACGCTCGAAAATTCTCGGCAAAATGCCTCTATATGTGCTCCAAAATGCTCGGCCGGGAAAGTGCGCGCAAATTTATTTGAAACTTCGCGAATGTTCTCCAAGCACAATCCACCTAAGAGGTAAAAGTGGCATTATTGCGATTTGCGACCTATTTCCCGAGAATCAGAGGAAATCATAACATTCTAAATAATAATTGACTTGCTTGAATAAATTTGTTGAATTTTGTAATCCCCAGACTTGTTAGTCATTTTTACATATTCTACGCAGTCTCCAAAACTCAAAATTTTCTGTTTTATATGTTTATAAATTAACTTTTTTGATATAAAAATAGGAAATAATTGTAGGTAAACTTTCTTCACATATTTTTACAATATCTTTACGAGGATACGGCTGGCAACGTCAGTCAGTAAGAGTCCTGTATTAATTTCCGCGACTTCTAGGATTACCTGAGAATAATATTTGCATTTTTATTTTTAAAACTACGTATACGTACGTGGTGGCACGTAGATCGTATAAAACGCGACTGTTTATTAATATCGAATTAGAGAATTAATTATCAGATTCTCGGTACCGTTATCGCTTCCTATTATTGCTGCTTTTCCCACATTAAAAAGTACTTTAACTTATGCGTACATATGGTAGGCTAATAAGAAGTGTATACGGTAGATAGGGACTTGGAAATAACTCGGATCCGATTATAATAACGCGAGGATAAATACATGTGGTCCTCGGAGCACACAAACATGTTTGCCGATGCCAGTAAAGTGCTGCTGCTTTATTTCAATGGGAAACAAGGTTCCTCTCAACATAACATTATTTTCCAGTAATTAGTAAATATTGCCATAAATGTTTCTAAAATCTTATCTTCTTTTTACGTTGTGCCCCTATTTCTCAAAATAATACTGTAACATTTTTATTTATTTGAAAACTTTATCTTTAACAAACAAATATTTTCACATTAATTACTAATCAATTACTATCCTTCACATCCGAGGCCACTGGCGATGGCCTCGGATGGGAAGAATGTCAACTTGGTGTTAATGTGAGAGACTGAAATCAGTTGATGTTTGACTGTCCCCCTAACTAATGAGTTTTTCCAGGTTTCCCTCATTCCAGCACTGAATGGTGGTTAGGGCCTAACAATGTAAGTCGTCCCTGAGGCGCAAATGAGGCCCGTGAAATAATATGCCGCCCCCTCTCCCACACAAGTCGCAGACCTTCGGAATAATCCTTGTGATTAGAATGACGGGTAGAGATATTGTTATTATTATTATTATTACTTATTTATCGTTTTGTTGTTATCCGCGGTCTTCACTATATCACCTTAGTTCGTAATGGCCTGATATACAGGGTATCCCACGACGAGCGTGCGTTAAATGTAACATAGAAACCAAAAATGCTTTAAATCCGAAATTTTATTTCAAAGGGTAGTCGATACTGCCGATTTCAATGAAAGTATTGGCAGTGGCTAGCAACTTCGCTTTTTTAAATGGAATCACCACTTTTTATTCATTTTTCGGATTCTACATGAAATTTTAGCTAAAATGACGTTTTGGAATTAATTATATCGATTTATTTCGAAAATTTTGTAAAAGTAGGGGTTGTATCTCCAGCCCCGTACGACCCCGTAAGATGGTGTACTCAAAAGTACACCATTTCTCTTAAAATAACAAAGTTATTTTCTCGAACGAAGGTTATAAGAGTACCAACGAAAGTGCAGTCGTTTTCAAAGTATTTTTATTAAATAGGGCCTACGTGTTTATTCTGAAATTTTCAGAAAAAATTGTGAACGAAATTACCAAAACACTTCTAATGAAAGGTTTCAATTAATGACCCAGTATATAAATAACTAAATTGTGTCACTTAAAAAAATCTATCAAGTTTTTAGAATTTAACAATTTTATTATTATGTTGTACCTATCTACCAGTGAAGACATCAGAAAAATAGAATGATTAGAGTGTGATTAGTGAACCTAAATTCCAACTGTGTATAGATACTTTGAGTAGTGACAATGAACCTGATTTTCTAAGTGATAGATGTCTAATGCTTGCAAGTTTCTGATTGACTATTAGGTATGTTATTATGTGTATTTATTAATAATGACAGTTTGGATACTATAGTCAATAACGAATTATTGTGAAGTCAGTCTTCTCCAAGAATTTTCATAATTTATTCTGACGGAACAGATGTCTGTTATCAATTAAGTTATGTTTGATCTAAATCCAAAAGTGCTTATGCGACAATAGGAGAAACTTCGTCCCAGCGCAATCTTCGATTGTCGAAATTAAACGGTCGTTTTGAATACCTAATATTCAATTACAAGTAGCTTTTAAAATTTTTTTGTTTTAATTCGGCGAAAAATAAATTCGTTTAAAAACAAGTTTGTGGTATTCGAGTGAACAGCTATATGCTTGATAATCCTACCGAACAAATTTTTTAAGCTTACATAAGACATAAAACACACCACAGAAATGGGCAACCTCCCTTCTGAAAGCCTTAGGCTTGTGTAGAGGGAGGGTACATATGAAAAAAACGCAGACACACAACCATTCCCTGGGAAGAGGTGCCATTTCTCCCCTACCGAGATTCGCACTCGCGCCGCGATATACCATTCTGTTAGTCACAAGCTACCACCCAGCACTTAACAGACTGAGTTATTTTAAAATGATTACAAATAAAAGTTTTCGCTGGACACTCTGTATACTGCTTGTAATTAAACGTCTTGTTGGTGTTTATTTTATTATTGACAAGCTCGCCCCACATTAATCTTTATTTTTATATATGTAGACACAAATAAATATTCATGGGCTTTATCTAATATTCCTACTTATCTTTGAGAGGGTTAAACTTTTTGTTGATAAAAAAGCCCATCGCACGTCAAGATGTTCCATCCAATCTAGAAAATTAAATTTATCTACATAATTCAGTTAATTTAAGAGTGTAGTTCACGACGTCGCATCTCGGCCTTTTCATACAGGGTGTATCACGAAGAGGGCCCAGTAGGATTATCTCAAAAAGTAGTCAGAATTGAAATCTGAAAATTTGTATACAGGAGTTTATCAAAAAGATCTATTCAATGAAAATAGTGTCAACTTCCTCGCACTTCCGGTTATTCCGAAAGTCATCATCAACTTGCTTTAAAATAATACATGGTAGGGTGTTACATACCCTACCTATATATTCTTTTATTTGTATCTGGATTCTACGTAAAATTCTAAACACAAACACAAGTCTGTTTCGTGTACCATGTTCTATACCTATCTTCAACTGTTTTTAAAATATTGATAGGTGAAAATTGACATTTTGCAATTTTGACACCCTGTAAAATCTAAACGGTTTGAGATCAAGCAAAACGGTTTGAACATTTCTATCTTAACTTTGCAAGCTATCGTTTGACACTAATTTCAGATTTAAGAGATTAAATTTAATCGAAAATTTTTAATTTCTGGCTAAATCTCAAATAAGTGTCAAAGGATAGCTTATGAAAAGTTAAGATAGGAATGTGCAAACCGTTTTGATTTTACAGGGTGTCAAAGTTGCAAAATGTCAATATTCGCCTGTCAATATTTCAAAAACAGTTGAAGATAGGTATAGGATCATGTATCCTACATGAAATGTGTTTAGAATTCTACGTACAATCCACAAAGAAAATAATATATAGGGTGTTACATTTAAAATAAGCAAGTTGATGACTTCCAGTATGTCCGTAAGTGGAAGAAAGTTGACACTATTTTCATTGAAAAGATCTTTTGATAAACCCCTGTACACAAATTTTCAGATTTCAATTCTGACTACTTTTTGAGATAATTCTACTGAGCCCTGTTCGTGATACACCCTGTAGAGATCACAAATGGTTCAAATTGTGTGAATTATGAACTACTTAGTTAATTACCTACATCCACTTTTTTGAATAATTTTAAATTAAACGAAAATGTGTAAAAAATATTCAGCTTCTCACACGTCCAATGCATTCGCCCGCATATCTGGACCGTTTTCAAGAAATATATCTGCTTTTAAATGTATGCAAAACGAACATTACCTCAAGTGGTCGAGATACAACATAAGAATTACATATTTGAGAGATTATGCATTCTTACGTTAGCATTTAATAAAACTGGATACGTACATTACATACACCATAATTTGTGCCCTTGTTTGACTTAGAATAAAGTTTTTTACAAACATGTCTTCTACATATGTACTAATTTAAACAATTATACATCACATACAAATGTTTTGTACTTCCTGAACTAAATTACTGTTATAATCTAGGGTTATAACATTAAGTTTTTATAGGAAAACAAATGGTTATTTATTATTTTACTCGTACTTTTTACTGCGTCATTAATTATTGTATTAATAATAATTCCTTGATTAATTATCAATGCTTTGTTATCTGAGAACTACAATTTTAGGCCCTAAATGTCTTCGTTATTAACACACAGGGTCTCAAAGTTACAATTAGTAGCTGTTAGTTACCATAGCCACGATTTTTCTTGTTTCTATATTATTATTCTTAATTTTTATGACCTTTTCTCAAGTTTATTTAACTGTAGTGATATGTAACTTTAAATGCGATTAATGTTTTTTACCTATATGACTATATACATTTAAAAATTCAAAATTAGACATTTAAACAAAAATTACGGAATTAAGAATAAAAAAGAAACAGTTTCATTAAAGATGTACAGGGTGATTCACTATATTTTGACCCCCCTGTTAACCTGTTTGTTTACAGAATTATAAAGAAAATGTGAAATATAAAAGTTGCACGATTTTTTATGAAGTTTTCAAAAAAGATAGTAAAACAAATGACTAGTCCAAACAAAATGGCCGCGGATGTTAAATGTGTAACCTAATTTAAATGGAACACCCTGTATATTTTTGCATATTTGGATAGAACATTAACTCACGAATACAGTAACATAGATATTAATGGGTTTGCCTTTAATAATTTGTAACGTACATTTTAATGTCGTTCCATGAGGTTCACTATTATTATGCACCCCGTAAAACACCCAACCTAATTGTTGGTGGCTTAAGTTTTCCGTTTTTCAATTCTGCGTTGGAGAACGCTCATTGGCTAGAAAAAACGGTAGCCCCTCCAAAAATCCAACAGACTATCAGGTGTAATTAGGATAGACAAGATAGACAGTTCCCGTCTTCGAAAGTAGGCAGATGCAGATGTGAGTTATTTTACCTTTTGATATATATAATTTATTCACTTTCATTATTGGTTGCGATTATAATAATTATTAGTACAGAAATAAGATAATAGCGATTTGTTGTCATTATTAAGTAATTATATTTCAAATATAATCAGGATTTACCTGGATTTTAGGTAAATTATTTAGGCGTGGTCAGTGAGATTTTTTTTGTCACCCTATATGGTGAAATGTAGTACGATTCGAAACAATAGAAAATAGTTTCAATATGATTTTATAAATTTGTGAAGCTGTGCTCTAGTCAGGAGATTATAGAAAACATTGTTTTTTAAAACCAATAAATTTGAGTTTTCTTGCCTCCATTTTGTTTGAATCGGATTGCGATTATCCACCACGTGTTGTGCCCTTTTGGGAATTAAGTTAATTATCTTATCGTTATCTTATCTTCTCTTATCTTATAGTTATAATATATGATTGGAGCTATAGAAAATTGCTAATATCGTAATTTCTGCACTAGGTTAAGTAATTTGTTACTTTATATAGATTTGAATAACTCACATTCACGCCGATTAGAAGACTGGAACCTGTTTCCTAACATAGTAAATTCATTGATTATTGTTCTTTGACAACAAATTTGTACAATAAATCAATACGAATTTCTATAACTTGTCACTCAGTTTTTGAAATATTAATGAAATAATTTTTCTCTTTTACCTAATTAGACTGGTAATATTTCCTTGTTTAACCGGTTATGAAACCGTTGTTTTTGGAATTTTGGGTCAGATAATAGAGGGTTTTTTTATTTAATTTATTTTTGTTCCTTCTGAACTATTGTATCTTTAAATAGTAATGATTAGAGTTTTTTATTAAGAAATTGTCGAGTGCTGAACTGTAATCAGTTCATTTGAATGCAATTTTTTGGGTAATTTTATTTGCTTCATTCTGGGTAGGGTCACTAAAGGTTGACACCTTCCAGGTTTTGTTTTCATTTGTTAATTACTTTCCCTGTGAGAATCACAGAGGATTTTTCCATACCAGATTTGCTGGTACATTCCCTTCAGGAATTTATTTATAATTTTTAATCTTGGCTACACTAGCCGTCAACGTTCATCTATATATTTGTAAATTTTGGGGCACTCTTAACACAAACAATTCTTTGTATGTACTCTTCTGAGACGAGGCTGCTGTAACCTGACTGCGAGATCTATAACCTGCTGAAAACTCTGGACGCTTACCACCTGCAGATCCCTAGATAAGAGGATTGGACTTAGCAGTACGTGACCATCATCTGGACTAGAGCTCTAGCTTCCCCACTTTGCCACGGAAAGTCCACCTGGATCCAATCATCAGCACAGGTTAAGGGTGAGAGTACTGACCTCATAAAGAAGGAACGAGATTTTCAGAGTGACCCCGAACCTCTTAAAATTGTGTAAAGTTAGCCAATTTTAAAATTTCATTTTTCAAATTTTTTTTCATATTTTAGTCAATATTAAATTATTTTTGAATTATTGTTAAATAGTCACTTTATTATTCATTTGTAAATTCCATTCAATTTGTTTATTTGATTATAGTGTATTCAACTAACTTTTATATAGTTTTCTTTTATCTTATTATAAAAATTATCCTGGTGCCCAAATAAATAATTGTCAACATTCAAAGCAGCCCTACGAATACTACGCCCTAGTGTCATAAATCTCCCTGAGCTACCGGAGCTAATGTCAATGAACTTAAGCTAGTGGAATTGCACATCCCTAGCTTAGCTGAGTTTGTGGTGACAAATTACGGAGATATGACCAAAAATGTGCGCCATAAGAGCGATGTGTTGGAGAAAGACTGTGCCTAGCAACGAATCGATATTCTCTTTCTAACACATCGCTGGCACATGGCGCACTTTTTTGGTCATATCTCCGTTATTATTAAAGATAGAATAGACCCATCAATATCTATATTACTGTATTCATGAGACAACGTTCTATCCAAATATACAAAAATATACAGGTTTTGTTTGGTCTTTATTTATTTTTCTACTATCATTTTGGAAAGCTTCATAAAAAATCGTGCAACTTTTATATTTCACATTTTTTTAAAATTCTGTAAACAAAAAACTTAACACAGGGTCAAAATATAGTGAATCACGCTGTTCATGAAGTTGATTTAACAAAAAAAGAATATTTACATTAAAAAAAATTTAAACTGTCGGAGGTCCAATCTTCAACACCACAATAAAAATTGTTAGTTCTGAAAATTTTATGATGAATTTTAAATGATTAGTAGTAGGTAGTCGTCACATGTCAGTTACGACGTACCATCGCTGCGTATCGGCTAAATATACTCACTATGAAACACAAATCTAGAGGGCGTGACGGGCAAGTGTTAATTTTATCTAAGAATTTGTTTTAAACAAATACTTTTCGATCGATGCATATTTTCATGTCTTTCAATCAAATTAATCAGCATTATTTAGTGAAAGCAAGTAACATTATTAATTAACCCATTAGCTAATAAATGGAACCCATAAAATATACTGTTTATTATACTTATTATTCGAAAGGTTCTGAATTTTGAAAGGAACTCGCAGCTGTCTACTTGCAGCCTTTCCAGTTATCGATAAAAGTATAAATTTGCACTTTATATAACCACATCCGGTTGATTTGACAATTAATTACCTATCAACGATAAATTGTGCAATAAACTTATCTAGTTATAATAAATTTTATTAAGGAAATGTAAATCAAAAGTTCTCAAAGCAAGTAGATCACACAAATATTCGAGTAAACTGCTATATAATTCAGAAGTTTAATACACAGGATGTTCAAATTAAACACGCACTATGACTAAATTACGTGTTATTAGACGTAAGAGGTCAGTTAAATTACCAAAGTAAAACACAGACCAGACAAGTGATTGAACATCTTAGTTTTACAACACTGATCTATCTAAAAGGATGTCCCATGTTTTTTTTTTAAATATATACTAAGTCTTAAATCTTATTTTGTCGCAGTTTTCTTTATTCTTGAAAATTTGTGAAATAACTGATATAATACACACTAAATCAAGTGTTTTTTTTTTAATATTTCTAATAAAGTTATGCTTTTTAGCGAAATTTCCATTTAAAATGTTTAAAATGTCAAAAACAATAAATATGAATAAAATTTGCGTATTATACACGAATTACAAAATTTACGAATTGCATTACTTAATAATTAAGTAATTTTTAACTATGATTAGACCAGACAGTGCGAGTACCAGAATTAATGTCTAAATTCATTTAAAATTGAGGGGTTTGTTTTTTGGAAAAACGGTCGGATCCGTCGATTTTAATATGTAATGTGGTTTTTTTGATGGTAAATTCATGTATACAGGGTACCCCAAAAATAAGTTACGACCATCAACTTTATTTTTCCAAATAAAAACACCTATTTTTTTTCATTTTTGAATTCTGCATCGAATTCTAAGTCGGTTTCATATACCATGTTCCCTATACCTATCTTCGACTGTTTTTGAAATACTGACAGGTGAATATTGACATTTTGCAACTTTGACACCCTGTAAAATCTAAACGCTTTGAGATCAAGCAAAACGGTTTGTGCATTCCTCTCTTAACTTACAATTATTAATTTTTTTTTTTTAATTATTTATCTTTTCCTTTCAACATCCGCCCTAAGACCCAAACTGTCACTGTCAATACACACACTGTTATGAAAACTTACAATAATTATTATTAGAAAAATTATTTTTTCTAATAATAATAAATAATTTTTTCTAATAATAATAATAATTTCTAATAATAATTTTTTTAAAAGCATTTATTTTCATAGTCTGCTGCATACTGCATAAGTTTTCAGATGTATTGTTAACGAAATGCAGTAGTTTGTTCCAAGGCTTGCAACTTTTACACTTTTTACAGGAAATGGGTAACATGATGGATTTTTACAAAGGTGATAGTAAGCTCCCTGAATTTGCAAAGAATACAGGGTGTCCCATTTGAAATTGCAAAGTTGTCTTGCACTTGAAAGTGAAGGATTTAATTTCGGTGTAATTAAAGTTATTTAAGAGTAATTAAAAATAAGAAAATGACTAGTGAAAACCATATCTTCAATAGTCTGAAGTATATGAGTCAAAATATATATGGGCATCCCCATATAATTACCGTAATTAATTACACTTTTGCAGTAGTTTTTTATTTTCGAAAAACTCGACGTTTCGATCAAGTCTTGCTCAAGATTATTGCTATTACTATTATACAGGGTGTATCACTGTGTTATCACTTAAGCGTATGCGGAGCATAGCGGCTAAACAGAGAGCTAGAAAAAAATGTTTCAAATAAAAGTTATTTTCAATCAAGTGTTCTATGACTTAAAATTATTTTCGATTATACAGGGTCTTTAGTGTACGCTGGGTGTAACACAAATTCGTTATTTTAAATGGAACATCCTGTATATTATTGCATACTTAAATAGAACGTTGTCTGACCAATACAGTGTTATAAATTTTGATGGGTCTATCTCTAATAATAAGGAAGATATGGCCAAAAAAGTATACCATAAGAGTAGTGTGTTAGAAAGAGGTTGTCAATTCTTTGCAAGGGTACAACACATCTTCGTCTAACACATTACTCTTATGATACACTCTTTTCGCCATATCTTCCTTATTATTAGAGATAGACCCATCAAACCTTATATCACTGTATTCGTCAGAAAACGTTCTAACGAAATATGCAATAATATACAGGGCGTCCCATTTAAAATAACGAAGTTGTATTGCACCCAGCCTACACTAAACACCCTGTATAATCCAAAATAATTTTAAGTCATAGAACACTTGAATGAAAATTTTCTAGCTCTTGCGGTTTAGCCGCTATGCTCCGCATACGCTTAAGTGGTACACCCTGTATATACCAATTAATTTTGCTTCTCAAAGATGTATGATTTTAGCTATGATTCAACGAAAATTTGTTATTTCACCATATTACATGTAATCTTGTAGATTAAAACGCAAACAACCCAAATAAGGGACGCGTCATGCTGGCATCATTATATGATTTTCCTGGTATACACAGACACAATGGTACAGTAATATAACGTAACGAGCAGGGCGCAGGAAGACAATCCTGCAGATAAGCGGATTTCCCGCCCACTGAAAGTTTGGAGTTCGGCTGTTTTGAAGTGGCCACGGGTTTTGCACATTTTCCACCATTTTGCAACAAACTCAAACTGTACTTGAAACGTAGCGTGAGTTGAATTCAATGTAGTGTAGATATTCTAATTTTACCAATAGCTCTCACAACGAAAACGTTTTAACAGATAACTCGGTTTATAGTGAAGTTTAGATTAGAAATTTGTTATATCTAAAGTGAATCCTTTTTGAAAATCTGATTTATTTATATTTGTTATCTAGTTACAATTATTATTAGTCAAGCAAGTCATGGTATCAGAGGGTTTTGGTCTATCTGTATGTCTGTCAGAGAACGTTTCACATGCTCCTTTGTTGGGACCGAACGAATGGGGTGTTTTCCTATTTTTTTTTACATCGGCAATGGAAAGTAGTTGGAAAAAGAAGAGATACGTATTTCTGGAATTTTAATATTGGGTTCATTTAAGTCCATAAATTATTGTTTTATTGTGCGCGATATCTATGTGACGTCACTAAGCGAAAATTCAAAATTTGCACAATTTTTTAGTGATTTCTAGGATATTTTCATTTATGTGGTTGGTGTCACTGCGTGACAACTTTACTTTTGTTTATGTTTGAATTGTTAGGTTAAAGTAAACATCATGTTCATGGTAAACATGAGACATTGTTTTTAGTTTATATTTTTACCTGTGAATTGTTGTTTCTGCCTGTGACTGATTACAAGTGTATTTATTAGTACTAGAAAAACATCGTAATTTGTAAAGGTAATTTTTGAATATATTTAATCGACTTTGCAGTAATACTGTTAAGTTAAATACTAACCTTACATTTTTCATCCCTTCTATTTCTGAAAGGATCTATAGGATCTTTATCATAAAAGGATCTATAACCGGTAAATTGTCGGACTTAGCCTCTACAAAACCTTGCTCCATGTTTAATAAAAGTTTACTTCACAAGAAAACAACAATACAACAAGCCAAGTTGGCAAACCAAACACAAACAGAAATTTCAAATGTCAATTATCAAAATGTCAACTATCGTTTGTGGTCGTTACAAACGATACTAGCCACATATTATCAGTGTGGCCTCTTTATAGATAAGTACATATTCTCTAGTTTTCGCTTAGTGACGTCACGAATATAGAATAAATTTTCAAAATTGAATTAAAAATTTTCTACCGATTCAATCTTAATAATTTTTATCCTAATATATAAAGAAAATATATTTTATAAAAATACAGGTTTCCACTTTCATTTCGATTGAAGGAAAATACCCCATTGTTGTTTATCTGTAGTTTGGATATAATTGGAACAGACAATAATTTGACAATTCTTCTTTTTTGTTTCAGATTTATCCCATGCTGCACTGACGAGCAGCGACAACGTTGAAACATTCTTCCCTGCATGCGTTTCACCCGGTAACCCCATCGGCCGTCATAACCATCGCAATTACGGAGCGATTTGCTCGGTGTGGGACACAATGGGCTAGGTGCATGATGCATTTCCTGGATGGTAATTTATTTGTGTGGTAATACGGCGTCAGCGGTAGGAGAGGAAAAGGGGGGCGGTTGGAAACACTGACGGTGAACTTCGCCGTTGTCTGTGAAGGGCTTGGCAGAGATTCCACCCAGATAACATTATGGTATGGGCATGTGGGAAGATGCGAGATTTATTCTATTAATAGCTCTTAGTTGTCGGTGACCGCGGACAACGAAGAACTTCTGGGCGCTGACAATGCGCGAGGATGAAGTATAAATTTACAATGCAGATTAGCAGATTTAGGAGGTCGAGAATTTGATTTTAAGGATGCTATCTTTATAGTTCGCTCGTTTGCCAAATCTACTAACATTTCTAGCAGTTCGGATCTACATAAAAAGTAATTAGTTTGCTTAATAACCATAAGTATGTCGATTCTGTTGCAAGATTGTTATGATGACACATGAAATGCAAAATTAATTTCACTTTTCTACTTTTTCCTGCCTAAACTGTGGCAAATATTGTACAGGTTGGTTCAAATTGGTATGTTTCCGACGGTTGGAGAAGCTCCTTACACTTTTTCGAAAAGAAAAAACAATGGCATAAACCGCATCTGTCTATCTCTTAGCGTTTTCGAGCTACAGGGCGTTTCTTGATATATAGCCAAACTGACTAATGCCTTCAAAATGGTTTCATTCTTTTACAGGCACTTTTTAGACATGCATTCGATGGCATAAAAATTTTATTTTTTCGTTTTATTGTTTTATTTATTTACATTACTTGTCTTACAGGATTAAACCCAATTACAAGACAAGGTTACCACAAAAATATAACTACTAGGTACTAAATTACATCTGAATATAAACTAAAACACTTAAACATGAAAAATAAACATAGTAAATAATACAGAACAAAGAATACAGAACAGAAAAAAATACGCCAGAATTTTACATCAGTGAGGTAACAATCTCCGAACTGCAGTACCCGAAATATTGAAGTAGTCAATAGTGATTTGCTTATTATACAAATAAAGCATTGAGTATAAAGGTGAGAACTTTAAAATATTTGTCCTGGGAGTTGAGAGATAAAAAGTATTGAAGTTTCTGCTGTTCTCACGGGGAATATGAAAATTTAATTTACATAATATATTGGGACAGTCAATGACATTATTCATGATATTGAAGAGTGTCGTTTGCAAAAGATATTCCCTTCGCTTCTTCAATAAACAAAACTTAAATTTATCCAGTAATTCATGATGGGGATACCCCTGTGGCGGGTACCATCCTTCCTTTCTCAAATTAATATATAAAAATTTACGCTGTATATTTTCTAATTTATCACTGTAAACATTATAGCCTGGGTTCCAGACAACAGCACCATATTCAAGCCTGGATCTTACATAAGTGATGTATAGTGTCCTGATAACATCAATTTCAACGAAGTCCCGAGTGCATCGTAAAATAAAACCAAATATCTTTGAGGTCTCAGATATAATATTGTCGATGTGAGTACTAAATGCGAGTTTCACATCAAACGTAACACCAAGATCTTTGAATGAGTGGACACGAGAGACTAGGCTGTTATTTAATTTATAGTGAAACGTCAGGGGCAGTGATTTTGATGTAAACGACATAATATTACATTTTTTAGGATTAAGTTGGAGATTATTTACTTCGCACCAATCAGATACTATATCCAAGTCCTCTTGAAGTGCAATGCAATCATCTATATTTACTATTTTCTTGTATATTTTTACGTCATCAGCATATAATAGAAATTTACCTTCAACTTTACATCCAATATCATTTATAAATAGGTTAAAAAGTAAGGGGCCAAGTACAGATCCTTGAGGAACACCTGATGTAGCAAGGTACTGACAAGATCTAGTTCCACTTACTTCGACTACTGAAATCGTTCCTTCAAATATGAATTAAACAAAGCGATTAATGCATTAGAAAATCCGAAATTTTCAAGTTTTATAAGTAATAACCGATGATCCAATCTGTCAAATGCCTTAGTGAAATCCAAGTAAATTACGTCACACTGATATCCACCATCCATTAATTCCGCAATTTCTTGAGTTATCACCAACAGATTAGTAGTAGTCGATCGGCCCTTATAAAATCCATGTTGAAAAGGCGTAATCAAATTCTTAGTAAGAAAAAATATACGATCATGAATAAGAAATTCGAATATCTTGCAAAAGTTGCATATTATTGACACTGGCCTGTAGTTACAGATATCAGATCTGTCACCCTTCTTATATACCGGACAAACTTTAGCTATTTTCCACAATTCTGGAAACGATTTGGATTTTAGACATAAGTTAAATAGTATCTGCAGAGGTTTACCTAAAATAAACCTACAATCACGTATTAAAAATGCTGGAATAAAGTCCGGCCCTGTCGTCAATTTATTTTTAAGTTTCTTTATTGCTGAGATTACAATAATGTTTTGACAACAACATGTTTTAAATGGAACACTATGTACTTTATTTCTAAAATGGAAAGAGGACTGAAAATGCATTCCAAATATTATAGTTTATATACAGTGAGGGCATAAAGTCCGTTCCCCCCCTCTAGTTTTTGAACCACTGGGTAGATGTGATGAAGTTTGGAACGATAAAATATGACTAAATTCTGCATTTTTTGACACATTAATGACAGCTCTGAATGTCAAAGTGACAGCTGGGCGCGCAATAGGAACATTTTTTTAAATGGAAATGAGGGTCGAGTAATAACTCATTTTGAAGCTATTTTTATGCTCAAAACATCCCCCAATTTTGAGAATATTTGGTTCAGTAATTTCCAAATAAAAACCAGTAATATCGATTTCTGTTATATCATTTTTTTACATACATATTACAAATTATTGTAAATTATTCAAAGCAAAACAAAAATTAAAATTTAACCATAAATAACCATAATTAAAATAAACCATCCCTAACCTAAAATAACTTAAATTAAAAAATTGAAATAATTTAAATTAAACGTAAAGGCAGAAACAAATTTAGAAAACACGTGTTACTTCAAAATATGTTGAAAATGATCATCATGAACCTCCTGACAAATAAATGTTCCATAGGTAAGTTCTATTATAAAAATTATGTGGTAAAAAGATTATGTTATAAAGTGATATTAATGGTTTTTATTTGGAAATTACTGAACCAAATGTTCTCAAAATTGGGGGATGTTTTGAGCATAAAAATAGCTTCAAAATGAGTTATTACTCGACCCCCATTTCCATTTAAAAAAAGTTCCTATTGCGAGCCCAGCTGTCACTTTGACATTCAGAGCTGTCATTGATGTGTCAAAAAATGCAGAATTTAGTCAGATATTATCGTTCCAAATTTCATCACAATCTACCCAGTAGTTCAAAAATTAGAGGGGGGGGACTTTATGTCCTCACTGTATAATAAATACTCACAATTGGAAATAGAAATCCTTTGCTAAATTTACATTTTCATTTTTTAGGCTAAAACATTTTATTAAAATGTATTTATCTTCATTTGAATAGCTCCATCTTTTATTTATATAGTATAAACTAACTTCTAAAAATGTAAAATGTGAATTTTTTTGTTTTCCCTGTTTTCTATGCCAGGCAACACTATAGAAATTGTTCGAAAAATAATACATAAACATATATTATGCATATTTGGAATTTATTTTCAGCTATATTTCCATTTTCGAAATAAAATAGAAGTTAATAAAACACAAGCTCTGGTCAAAACAAGAAAACGAAAAATTATATCAAATTCATTTTTATGGCATCGAATGAATGTCTAAAAAGCGCCCATAAAATGTTCCCATTATTTTGAGATATCTTGAAAGGGAAACGAGAAAAGGGCATTAGTCCGTTTTGCCAAAAAATCGAGAAACGCCATGTAGCTCGAAAATAGTAGGAGAGTTACGGTTTGAGACATTGTTATTTTTTCGAAAAAAAGAGGCCAGGATTCGTCCATCTCTATCTGTTACATATTCTCGGTAACCCGCGAAAACATACCAATTTGAACCACCCTGTACATGGATATGGGTGAAAAGAGACTTTAGACAAATTACAAAGACTATTGTGTGCAAGAGGAAATTTCATTTTCAAGTCTTTTATCGTTATTATCTTTATTTTCACAGTTATTCTCAGATAAGAGAACAAATACATACTGTCATTTAAACTTTTCCAGTTGTACATGACTTCAAAGTGTTTGCTCCTTTAAGGCCTTTAAGAGATTTCACACTTCTACTTTTTATCTGAATTACTGAAAATTTAGTCAGTTACAAGTCATATGTTATCGAGGTAAATCCTCACAAGGACTATATAATTTTAGTTTTGATCCCTGCGGCCTTGATATGATCAAATGTAACTTGTATTTTCAAGAATAAATAATTGTTCTCCACTTTTTTTAAATTTTTTTTAGATGGACCTGTACAGTAAATATTTCCGAGTATTGGAGCCAAATTGTTTCAAATTACATCCAACAAATATCTGAGCTACTCACCCTTCCAACGAAAAACCTCCTATAACACTTCGCCGTGTCATCGGTCTCAATTTTCGCCCTCCATGTGGGATGGGGAACCACAGGCAACCCCCTGTGGTCGAACTGTTCCTCGTGATCGGTACCATCCACCCAGTACCCCTTCTGGGGCACCGCTATCATGGGGTAGGGGCCTGTCCTAGAGAGGATCTCTTGAAGGAGCCTCCTGGACTGGTTGGGCTGCTGGGGGGAAGCGGGAGGCGTCTGCAGAGACGGCGTGGGGATGGGAGAGATTTTGATATTGTTGTTCGTCGACAGCCGGTCATCTTTCATATCCTTCTCGGATGTCTGGCTGTGTTGTCTCTGCGCGGGGGGAGGCTGTAAAAGAAGAGAAATATCAAATAGTTTGCTATTTTTGAAATATGTTCCAAATTCAGGTTTTGAAAAGTACTTATAATTAGTTAATAATTATTTTAGGACTGAACTAGCCTCCTTACCATTGAAATACAAACAGTTTTTGGATGCGTTCAACATCTCTAATTGCAGACATATTTTTCAAAGCGCTTTCTAAAATTTTTTGAAACAATCTCAAAGGCAATAGCACAGAAAAGATAAAAGGGAGCAAGGAATATTAATCCTTGACCTGGGCTGAGGGGCAAATCCTCCAGTACTGGCAAGAACTACCAAGATTAGTTCATTCGAAGGCGTTCATAATAAACCCTTCAAAAACAAGAACTAAAAAACTTTTAGAGTTAAGCAGGTTCCACCTACGAACTTTAATTGGCCTATATACTGGTCACTGCTGTTTAAAATATCATCTGTGCAAATTCGGACTAGCAGAAGATGCTGAGTGCCGCCTATGCTTAGAAGATGATGAAACGGCAGAACACATATTGTGCACCTGCCCCGCTGGGGAAAGGATCAGATACTTATTATTTGGCAAAGGACAACTTCTGCCAGAGGATCTGAATAAGCTCTCACCCAATAAGGTGATCAGCTTCATTAAGAAGCTGGACCTGTTGAGTGAAATATAAGTAGGTGTGAGCCACAATAGACCACATGGTCGCGGTGGAGGATCTGGTTTTCGGCCCACTCACTTTTGAACCTAACCTAAGGAATATTAATTACTTGCTTAGTTTTAGAACGGCAAATTATGATGACAATGTTTCCTGAAATAGAAGCCAAAAGATCAATTTACAGAACCAGGCAAGTATCCACGAATGTATGTATAAAAGGGAAATAGCAAGACCAATTTACTCCTATCAGACGTTCTCTCCTTTCTAAACTATGCAAAGGTTGATCGATCAGGAAAAAGACCATGGATCCTCTGGATATATTTATTCCTATGTTCGTATATCTATGCTTGTATCTGTATATTTTATTCTAAAATAATTAATACAGGACCAATATTACTGATGATAAGTTTAATTAAACTGATATAAATATACCACAACTATTACATAAATCATCACGATTTTTGCGAGGATTTATAAAAAAAAACAAGCAAGTTGTTGTGTTTTATTCATATATTTAGTTTTCAGGTTCTGTGGGATTTTAACTTTTAAAGCTGGATTTTTTAACCGATTTTTTAAAGTAATATGGAAATAACATAAGAACGCAAAACACTAATCAGTTCTTGTATATACATTTCCATAACTTATTATAAATATTACCCCGCTTGCTATGATCAATCACATAAAAAGTAATTTTCTAAACTATTCCGAATCTACTGCACTGTTACTAATAAATGTTTACGATCTCGTATATTTATAGTATCTATATCCTTCTACGTTTGTATTGCATAAAAATTGTTTATGATGTTACGAAGTCTGTTGTCTCCCCAGGAGAAAACGGCAATAACATTTTCGTTCAGATTAAAGGAAACAGTTCAGATTGAAATATGAAATATGTATCATCCTTCTTTAGCATTATATGTCTTACATCGACTTTACCGAATAATAAATAAACTAATAGGTAACCAATAAAAAACCGTAGGTACTCATACACTTTATATATAAATGTTTTCGCAAATGTTCGTTCTTTTTAACTTGTGTAAAAATGTTCATGTAACCTCTAAGAGAACACTGGTATGAAATTAGGCAATTGAATTTTTGAAATTGCAAATTTTAGTAAAAAGTCGCCGAAAACGGCTGCCATATTTGAATTTCGCGGCTGACTTTGGAAATTTGAATTTCATGTCATTTTATATTTTCGCGTTCTACTGACTGTAACGTCGAACATCTACTTACAACCTGAAGCAGGATAACAATCATTTTCATTCAAACATTGCATTCGTAATTCAATTGAAGGTGCTACATTGAAACTACTGCAATTTGGTGTTTCTATGGGTGCAAGTATTCCTCTTAGAACACCTATAAAACATTTTCGAAACCCCCTTTCTCATCGAAGGTATAACATTAACATATATATATTATTATAATATTAACACAGGGTTATAGAATTTACATATAACATTAAATTTATTTAATGTCTGTAACTTATTTGTGGTGCATTTTCATGATTCATTGTAGCCTTTTTTTGGGATGACACCACCTACCTTTTACCTTGCATAAAGCTAAAGGGCCAGTTGGCTCCTTTAGGGATGCATCCCTGGCTACACAGCCACTGCTGATTTACCCCAAACCACCACTCAGCACTAGAGCGGCCCTTGGCGCTCTTCCTCCGAGACAGAGTACCACCGATGGGTCATACTTGCAAGCGAAGAAAGAACACAAGACAGAAGAGCGCCAGAAGATCCTACCCAGCCTGCAGGGTAGAGCCAGCACAGGAGGAGACCCACGAATCGCCCACACCTATCACTTTTGTGATCGGGGTTGGTGAAGGATGGGGTCCGCTTCTACGAGGCAGTCCAGGCCTACAGCGGTAGGGAGGGTAAAGAGCGATAATCTCACTCGGCCCCAAACCATCCCAGGTCATGACCACGGTCAATGGTGGTTATTGCCCACCTACGTTTTTTCTAAAAGTTACCAGTCGATCCTCGATTCGTCGTCAGTGGAAAGTTTGTAAGATAAAAAATTGTGAGATTGATTTTTTTTAATTAAAATTAATGTGATGAATGTGGTGTTTTTCTCATAAACTTCCTACTGACGACAAGTCGAGGATCGACTGAAAACCTTTAAAAAAAGCCAGGTGGTGTAATCCCAAAAAAGACTACAATGAATTAAATTTATTTGTTTTTTCAATGTAAGACTAGATAATTATTTCGAGTATAAAGAAGCATTTATAATTTCGTCCAGTCCCTGAAACTTAAATGCGAAATTTACACCTACCGATGACAGCCGTTAATAAACTTATATCTTAATAAATCTGCTTGTATATAGAAATTCAATTAAAACTGACAGCCCACGTTGCAGTTTGTAGTTACAGTCACCTCGTTTCAATTATCTCCCTGTCCCGAGATTGGAAAACAGTCTCCTTCGCCGTGCTACTCAAACTGTAGCCCTATAGTCCATTTCAGAAATATCATGGAGCAGAGCAAATAAAATTTTCAGATGAATATACTTTAGAAAGTGCTCTGATTACCCAATCAGAGCACTTCTCTAATAGTAAAGGAGATATCCTCAAAATAGTGGATCATAACAGCAATGTATTAATGCATTATTGTTCGTTATTATTCTAATCCACTGCCTTTTATGGACCACTTTTTAGAAAATATTTCATTTTCGTTATCTTTATCAAAGATACCTCAAGCAAAATATCAATACAGTATCTATTATTTGCCGATGACCTAAAAATCTACTGCTTTGAAGACTGCACTTTATTGCAAGACACACTTAATCCAATTCACGTCAGTCGAGACATTCGCAGACTTTTTATTGCGGGATACTAAGAACTAACACTTTAGTTAAATCGCCTGTTTATAATATGTCGTAATTATTCAACACAATTTCTCATCTATGTGATATACACTTTGATAGCATAAAATTTCACTATTAACGGTTATAAACGGATGCTTCAACAACAACGTATTTAGGGTTTGTTATTATTATACTTCAATACTTAATTATATATTTTCTCTTTGTACAGGTGCTTATATTGAGGGTTTGACTTTATTTCGTAGGCATGTTTTATATAATAATAATTCAGGATACTCTTTAGTCACGTAAGGTCTTCTTTTACATTTTTTGTGCATATATTATCTATTAATGTTAATATTATTAAAATATCTCCGTTCTATACCACTGGAAACAGACCAAACAATCCTTGCATAAATCTTTCCAAGAAAGAAATTTGTATACAAAAAACTATAAGGTGTTGCCCGTAAAATAAGGAAGATCACGTCATTTGATTTCCACCAAGTCTTTTGTTTCTTTCTCTCTCCTATAAATTGCGTCAAATCTTTACAAACAGGATCTAAAAGTGGATACCTAGGATTCATAATGAAACTCCTGCTAGTTCGGAGTGATTGATTATGATTAGGATAAGTAAAACAAATAAAAAAACCGTTACAGGTGTTCATTTATTGGTTTTGTATTACAATTGCTATATTAAAAACAAATACTACATTAGTTGCGTTCGGTAATATGCTCACGGATGCAACAAGATTACAGTCACGTGATTCCAGATGAGACGGACAAATAGAAAATAAATGAACGAAATCGATTGCATGAGGCATAATATACCTCACCTTTTCTGTTTTGACTTTGTTGACGGTTTGTTTATATTCTATTTCGAATTATTTAAATAATGAATATTGTAAAATCAATCATTTTAAATGCAGTCCAAGGATATGAAATAATTTGAAGATAAAGAATGTACAAATTGTTTGGAAAAAATGAAAACTTCGCTTATGAAACAGTGCTAAATTTTTGTAAATTGTAAATTTAATGTAATTGTATTTTGTAAATCAAATAACTGTAAATCTACTTCTCCATTTCCAAAAAATGACAACTCAACTCAACTCAACTACAACTTCAAAATGTCAATAACAATTGACAACCATTACCACCACAATCTCACAAATTCAGATTAATCTTTATCCTCGACCAAAATGCTTCGAGCAAACAGATCTTGCTCTGATCGTTCTGATTTAATTTCTGAACGATCGAGATTTACCTCCCCTACCTCTAGATGTAATTAATGAACGATGCGGACTAAAAAAATCAATACCTAATTACTGAACGCCACTATTACGTATCCCTTTTCTCAAATAACATCCTGGTTATCAAATAAAAAAAGAGTTCTGTTTCTTAATCTGTGAAACAAACCATACATGCCATTCTGTTCAGTGTAACAGAACGGATTTCTCATCCTCAACCGAGCGCTTATTCAATAATATTAAACTAGGTCAGGTTAACCGGGCTCTGGATAAAATATTGAACATGTCTAGTCTCTTTAATAGTGGGTATAATTTTCCAGTTTATAACGGTCACACCTGTTTGCGTTGGGGCGGAGACTGCGATTTGCGACAGACGACATTGTTTTTTATGGTAGCTAGGTCAAGTGACATAAAAAAACACTATAATAAATTACAATATAATTTTAATATGTAAGCAATTCAAATGCATAACCTGTTAGTGAATAGTTAGTTAACAGGAAAATTGTACAGTTTTATTCCAGCTCTTGCCTCCATTAAGTATTTACATAAATGTTACTGCGCTACGGGCTGACAGCCAAAAGCTTATTCAATCCTGTGCAGGCAGCTAGAGTTATTTTTCTTTTCGTTGACAGACAGAAACGCAAATAAGACAGTAGGCTTTAATTACAGTGAAGCAAAAGAATATTCTTTTAATACCTGACTGAGGTGACGAATAATAGACGAAGGGGGACGATAAAGGTCACAGGGAAAAATATACAGGGTTATTCACGCAAAGCGGGTATTAGACGTTTTTAGGGTTCTGTTAACGATAAAAATCTGATTTTTTTTATGGGGAGGTTTTCCA
The DNA here is from genome assembly GCA_963924545.1 of Pogonocherus hispidulus. NCBI lineage: Eukaryota > Metazoa > Arthropoda > Insecta > Coleoptera > Cerambycidae > Pogonocherus > Pogonocherus hispidulus. The sequence goes on from OZ004698.1 coordinate 15,797,392, forward strand.
TTATTTCCGATTCAATGAAAATATTTTCAGGTTTGCATCACTTCCGGTTATATCGGAAGTAGACCACAACTTCGTTATTTCAAATTTAACACCCTGTATATTATTGCAATTTTGAACTCTACGTGATATTCTAAACACATTTCATGTAGGATGTCCTATACCTATCTTCAACTGTTTTTGAAATATCTCAGGTGAATATTGACATTTTGCAACTTTGACACCCTGTAAAATCTAAACGGTTAGAGATCAAGCAAAACGGTTTGCACATTCCTATCTTAACTTTTCAAAAACTATCGTTTGATACTAATTTCAGATTTAACCAAGAGATTAAATTTATCCGAAATTTTTTTATTTCTGGATAAATCTGAAATTAGTATCAAACGATAGCTTTTGAAAAGTTATGATAGGAATGTGCAAACCGTTTTGCTTGATCTCTAACCGTTTAGATTTTACAGGGTGTCAAAGTTGCAAAATGTCAATATTCACCTGTCAATATTTCAAAAACAGTTGAAGATAGGTATAGGACATCCTACATGAAATGTGTTTAGAATATCACGTAGAGTTCAAAATTGCAATAATATACAGGGTGTTCCATTTGAAATAACGAAGTTGTGGTCTACTTCCGGTATAACCGGAAGTGATGCAAACCTCAAGATATTTTCATTGAATCGGAAATAATCGAAAACCTACCCCATAAAAAAATCAGATTTTTATCATTAACCGAACCCCAAGAACGTCTAATACCCGCTTTGCGTGAATAACCCTGTACATTGCTCTAATTCAAGATGTGTTTGTCACTCTTTTTTATATATGAAGTTATAGGTTCCATCTCCACTTCAAATGAAAAATAATCTATGAAACATTATATCAAAGTTTACAGAATATATATTTATTCTGTAAACTTTGATTATATTATTTATTTTGCTGCACTAGAAATATCACTGATGATATAATTTACCTGATCCTGGGGACCCTCAATTGGGATCAACACTTTTTTAGTATGCTGTCCGTCACTGACAGGTATTAATAATTATTTCGTTTTCAAACTAAACTTTTCCTACTATTTCTACTACATATTTTCGTATTGAGTGCAATCGCTTTATGTTTTGCCTTTTGTCTTTTACTTCCAACCTCTATTCTTTCTTTATCCCTCAGTTTCACATCAAATTCGCTGATTTTCGTAGACCCCTTTCCTAGTTGCTTTCCAATTAACACTGTTTTAGTGCCAAAATTGTGCGACATACTCTGATTTCCAAATTTCTTATTTGAATAGTCTGTTTAATGGTTAGACTTAATTTCCTTTTCGTCACTGGATATTAATATGAGAGCAGTTTTTTGGGTAAATTTTGGGTAAATTTAGAAGTCTAGTTAGTTTTGATGATTTTATGGTATAAACAGATTATGACATCTTCTTTTATAAGTGTATATGTTACGCCCAAACATCAAAAACGCTAAGTGAGCGAAAAAAACGGCCACAACGCGTTGTGGGCGGTGCTGAAAGACCAAATACCGAAATCAAATAATTTTTCTCGTTGTGGTCGTTCTTGTTGACCATGACGCGTTGTGGACAACGCTCAAACTGCCACGACGCGTTTTGAATGATTTAGACAGCTTATAAATCGATTGTGCTTTAATATTTAACTAGATTATCAGAAATAATAACTGAAAATTTGAAAACATTTATTATATGCTTATTCCTGCATGAAACTTTATTGATTGAAAAGGAAAATAATAGAATAATAACCAACTCAACCGCAGGTAGTTAAGAAGGATATTCACTTGTTCTTTCACACTATTATTGTGACATTTAGAATTGCACGTCACCTCATTGGTCCTGCAGTTGCACTTTCTTGTATTACAATAACGTTTATAATGGCACATGATAAATCCTTGTTTTGATCCAGACGAAAGAGCTGAAGCTTTTCTCAAATTTAATGAACAACTCGGAACATCTGATGAGTTTATAAAATTAGAATCAGCGAAGATGAATTCATTACAACTATAAAGTTTTTGCAGCACTCGTTCTTTGGTTCCCAACTTACATATACAAGCTAGATTCATTAACGCTTAGAACTACAGTTTGAACACTTCTAGAGGAGGCAACCTTCCCTCTGTCGACATCCGGAACTTTGACTATGACGGGACAAAGGCAGCATCTTTTCAGCTTGCTTCTCCATTCCTGCTTTGGCATTTTCGCGTTGCTGTTCTGATTGCATCATGTCGGCAGCAAAGGCTGCATACGACTTGTCCTTCAATTTCAACACCACACTTCATGTGGACTTTTAAACTGCATGTTTTACATGACTGGATGATTCCAAAATCTTCGCAAATGGAACATGCTACCGCGCTGGATACCGCATTGATTAGATTTTCTTCCTCTCCCCAATCTGTTTCAAGTGCCATCCCGCATCCAAGATTTTCTCTAAACCTTGGAAAAACAAGAAAGGTCGGTTTATGAGCTTTCTAAATTATCCAGATTGTCCACAACGCGTCATGGTCAACAAGAACGACCACAACGCGAAAAATTATCTGATTTCGGTATTTGGTCGTTCAGCACCGCCCAGAACGCGTTGTGGTCGTTTTTTTCGCTCACTGAGCGTTTTCGGTGTTTGGGCGTAACATATACACTATTTAGTTATTAAGTTTCTGACAGAATCCTTTAACAACCTAGCAGCCTTTTGGTGTGTCCCTTTTGCACATTTGGCAGCTCTCGGCTAGTTGGATAGTGCACACCCACTCACCTTTGGGTTTGAAGCACAGTAATGAATAAATTAATTTATGCAAATGCTTTGCATTTACAACAGATAAATTAAATTTGTAGATACGTCTACAAAAGTAAGGAAGAACTTACAAGTTAATTTTACAAAGAGGAAAATTAAATTAAGTAAAGCTTGCAATTAAAATTCAAAAAGCGAGTTAACTTATCTTTGTCTTATCAACTATCTTATCGCTTAGCGATTAATTCCTTTTACAAGCAGCTCATAGGAGCTTTCGAGTCCGTGAGTATTGAGCATACGAAAGGAACACGGTATCCTATGGAATTATCCGAATAAGTAAGGCGAGCTTTTGCACCATTACATGCATTTTAGATGGCCCGATGAAAATATAACCGATCATATTTAACACAGTGAACGGCAGACAAAAAAGACGTCACTTATATCATCCACAGCTTACCTAAACGCGACCTAAAAGTTAACAGCGTGGGAAGGTCTAAATTAAGAGTAAATATTTACGAGGGATTTATGATTTATGTGGCTATTCAAATTAGATGAGGGCTAAGTGTGATAATCCTACTCTAGAACTGCTTCCAATTTATGGTCACGTATTTTGTAATTATTAGGTAATGCATAATCATTCTACTGTAATCACGTTTTCATAGCAAATTTTTTGAGCTAATTTATCGCTAACATTACACCCGACAAATAATATTAATAATACTAGGATATCATTTTACAGCAGAAGAAATTTTGTGGAGCAGTAACACAATTAAGTGTATTTCTATTGTAGATGGATGAACGCATTTGTACGGGTTTACAGCAAAATGATTTCTGCGGACTTTTAAATATTTATAAAGGGCTCGCTTTCAACCACATCAACTCTGAATTCACAGGGTCTGAACACAGTAGTGGAGTTATTCGAAACTGCATGTACAACGATTTCAGATTTAATTTTAAATGCCTCCAACAACCGGCGTAATAATTTTCATATGCAAGCGTTTTTTTTACTATAAATAAAGCTTTTACCGTTTTCGTGTTTGTACATATTTATTATCACTGTACTGCTTAAAGAACGTAATTAGATTATGAGAATACTAAAATAAAAACTCAGAATTTGACCGAAGTCTAAAGAAGACGTCGTTGCCAAATTAGGTTAGGGCTCTAACCTATAGATGTCTATTAGGAATTCCAATGACCTGTCAAAAATGGTCATCGTGAGTCAAACAACGCATAAATGTGCGCGAGGAAGAATAGTAATGCCTCCAAGTTTATTTAGAAACTTATTTTAATTGCTAAAGGTAGAATCGTTGAGTGACCAAGTTGTATTTGGTCACTTAACATTTACCATACATCGGGGTGTAGAAAAAGAGTTCTACAGCTTAACAGATGGTTAATGTAATTAACAAAAACAAACCACTACGAGTGTAGTCAAGATATCCCCATATCCTACATCTGTAAACACGCCTTATAAAATAAGGACTGAACCAAATTAGGCCAAAACAGCTCCTGGCTAATGCCACGCCGAGCGCTAAATTACAAAGCAAAATTTGGCGTATTTTGTCTAACGTTAGAATCAAAAATACAATGTTTTGGATTGCAACGAAAACTACGAGGAAATACTCTGGACTCTGAACCTCACATCGTAGGATGTCACTAATTGCAGGCCGGTTTCGACCTTTTTATGGTCTCATCAGTGCAATATAAGTGAGCATACATACGAATGCAAAGAACTGAGTATTTGGCACAATAGGATATTATGAAAGCCTGAATTAGCCTTGCGTGCGCAAGCCCTAATGACGTCACGTCTTGGTAGTACTCGCAACACAATCCAAACCCAATGGGGAATCTAACAATCGGGTGTAGAAAAAGAGTTCTACAGCTTAACAGATGGTTAATGTAATTAACAAAAAAACAAACTACTACGAGTGTAGTAAGGATACCCCCATATCATTGCAATCCAAAACATTGTATTCTTGATTCTAACGTTGTTAGACAAAATACGCCAAATTTTGCTTTGTAATTCAGCGCTCGGCGTGGCATTAGCCAGGAGAATAGCTGTTTTGGCCTAATTTGGTTCAGTCCTTATTTTATAAGGCGTGTTTACAGATGGAGGATATGGGGGTATCCTTACTACACTCGTGGTAGTTTATTTTTGTTAATTTACTATACAACTCATCCCATCAATATTTCTGAATTCTAGTAAAAGATTCAATTTCCTTATGTTATTTGAAGATAAAAAGTGGTTTTAGAACTTCTGAATTAAAGGTACTCGCGGTAAAAATCACAAAATTTTTATTTGTTTGACCCTCGGAAACCATTTTTGTCACGTGTTCTGGAATACCTAATAATTGAAAACTGGCTGTCACTTAATCAAATACACTATTTTATTTAGACAATTTCAGAGGGATAATTTGTATTGAGATTATTATCTATCACAGTGTGCTGTAGTTTTACTATTCACTCTATAAATATTTAAATATAGATATACAGGGTGTCCCCGTTTTTTCGTTCATAACTTTGGCAAAGGATAGAGCATGCAAAAATAATAGGGTTTATCCTATAAATTTTTTTTCTAAGACGCTTCGTTGTCGTTATACGGGGCGTTCAATTTTTAAAAACAAATTTTATTTTCTTTAATATTTACTAAACCTATAAATATTTTTTGTTGAAACTTGGCACACACTAATCGTGATAAAAATCTAATATTTTGACGTAAAAAATATTTTTCGACTAAAGACAGTGCCGTAGTTATGGGGTTTTGTTAGCAATTAAACCCCCTAAACTTCTACGCCAATGACGAAAAATGATTTTTCGATACAGATGTTAGTATTTTGATCCTTTGTCTAAAAAAAGTACTCTTGACAAAAATCGCTAGGAAGTCTTCTTTTTGAGATATTTGGATCATTTAACAATGGTTAGCTTATGAAATTATTTAAATCTTGGCTAAAAGTTAGTGTAAAATTAAGTAGGCATTGCAAGTTTCAATTTTTAACAATAGTATTGACATATGTCATCTTTAATCAGTTTGTTTAAATTAGTGTTGGATGTACCTAGTTTGAGTAATTGGTTGAAATTAGTTACAGTTATAGTTTAAATAAGTTAATAATGTCGTTTAGATTTACTAATCAAGAATACACAAATATACATTTTGTTTATGGATTTTGTAACGGAAATTCCGTAGCTGCTGCAGCTGAATACCAAAGACGGTTTCCAAATACAAGACATCTATCCCCAGCAGTATTCAGAAGAGTTCATCAGCATCTTTCAGAAGATGGTCCTGCACGTAGGAGAAAACAAAATACCAATAATAATGTTTTAGTTAGAGGTAGAACTAGACGTGTTCTTCGGTTATTTGAAGAAACAAGATCTATGAGTGTTCGAACAGCTACTCACATTCTTAATATACCTCGTGTTACAATTTGGAAAACTTAGCACAAAGATCGTCAAAGAGCTTTTCATCTACATCCCGTACAAGCTTTACATCCAGGAGATAACGAAAGACGTTTAGAGTTTTCCAATTTTATTATTAATTCCCTGAATAACAACGAACACTTTCTCCGGCAAATACTGTGGAGAGACGAGTCCCATTTTACTCAACGGGGAGTTATAAATTTTCATAACTTACATTTATGGGCCCATGAAAACCCGCATGGTATAAGACCGAGAAATTTCCAAGAATAATTCAGTGTCAATGTGTGGGTTGGAATTTTCAACAACAATATTTTTGGACCATACCTTTACCGGATGGACTTAATGCCGCTACATTTCATCAATTTTTGGAAACAAATCATTTTAACATGTGGGAGGAAATACCACTCCCCGAGAGAAGAAATGCTTGGATGCAATTAGACGGTTGTCCTGCACATTATGGACGGCAAGTTCGGGAGTGGCTAGATACTGTCTACGGGGAAAGGTGGATTGGTCGAGGTGGTCCAGTTGCTTGGTCTGCTCGATCACCTGATCTCAATCCCCTAGATTTTTTTGTTTAGGGCTTCTTAAAAAAAAGTATATGCGACCCCAGTTAACAATAGAGATTTAATAAATCGTATTCGAATGGCTTGTAATGAAATAAATAATGGCATGCTAATTCGTACAAGACGTTCATTAAGAAATCGATGTCATCTTTGCTTTCAAGAAGAAGGATATCATTTTGAGCATTTATTAGATTAAATCATTTGTAAATTATTATTGTTTTTGCCGTTTGTAATAATTATAATATTGTATTTGTAATATTATTTTTTCACATTAGGGTATACGCTGCGGGGGGAGGGGGTTGAAATGTGAATTTATTTCAACAAATTACACAAACTACAAGCAAACAAACTGATTAAACATGACATATGTCAATAGTGTTATACTGTTGTTAAAAATTTAAACTTGCAGTGCCTGCATAATTCTACAATAATAATTTTTAGCCAAGATTTAAATAATTTCATAAGATAACCGTTATTAAATGTTCCAAATATCTCAGAAAGGGGGCTTCCTAGCGAATTTTGTCAAGGGTACTTTTTTTTAGGCAAAGCATCAAAATACTAACTTCTGTATCGAAAAATCATTTTTCGCCATTGGCGTAGAAGTTTAGGGGGTTTAAATGCTAACAAAACCCCATAACTACGGCACTGTCTTTAGTCGAAAAGTATTTTTTACGTCAAAATCTTAGATTTTTATCACGATTAGTGTGTGCCAAGTTTCAACAAAAAATATTTATAGGTTCAGTAAATATTAAAGAAAATAAAATTTGTTTTTAAAAATTGAACACCCCGTATAACGAGAACAAAGCGTCTTAGAAAAAAATGTTATAGGAAAAACCCTATTATTTTTGCATGCTCTATCTTTTGCCAAAGTTATGAACGAAAAAACGGGGACACCCTGTATTAATATCTAGGCAATAAATAAAGGATTCGGCTAGATTGCACCTGCTTACTTAAATATAATTGTGACCTGATACCTACTCGAGGAAGTCTCGGTGAATATTGTACTTCTCAATTGAACATTCGTATGACTGGCCTTGAAACCGAATACAAATACTTGAAGCAATATAAACGGGTTTCGCCCTCAGTTTTAAATTATTTACAACAATCAGTATTACTTTTCTTTTTGTTTTCACTTTCCGAGACAGAGCGATACGTGCTGGTCTCTCCACTGAGACAAGTACTTAGTAGAGTTGCGACTTTTTAAAAAAATTCAGGCCAGACCAGGCCCGGCCCGACAGGGTATAGGCCAGGCCAGATAAACCCACCGAACGTTTGGCCCAATTAAAGCCAGGCCTCTTAACAATTATGGCCCGGCCAGGCCAGATTTGAGCCAGGCCCGACCAAGCCAGATTGAATTCGGCCCGGCCCGGCCAGGCCAGACCCGGCCCAGCCAGACCAAGCCCGGCTCGGCCAGACCAGACCTGGCCCAGCCAGACCAGGCCCGGCTCGGCCAGACCAGACCAGGCCAGACCAGACCAGACCCGGCCCGGCCAGACCTGGCCAGGCGTGACTCGGCTACGTCAGACTAGGCCAGACCCGACCAAGCCAGTTGAATCGAAGCTCAAATCGAATCTGATCCGGCTCGGCTCTATCAAGGCAAGTTTATCCAGAATCGGTCCGCCCAAATTCAACCCAGTCTGCCTAAGCCACATTCGGCCATACCAGAAATCCTGCCTACTTGACATTGACAATAGGTATGACAATTCATAAATTTATTAACTCCATTGTATAATTTTTCCATTTTGGGACACCTTAAATTTTAAGTAGTATGAGTGAGATTGGCCGTAAGTGGTCAGATAAATGGGTGAAACACCTCAAGTTATTATGAAATCAAATTCCTCATATAGGAAGAACAAGATATAGTATTTTAAAATTGTTATACAGCAAACCGGTTAGCATAGGTTAGGTCGAAATCGGTCCGATCCGGCCCGAAACGGTCAGGCCAGCCCAGGCCCGATTCGGCCAGGTCAGGCCCGAACCGGCCCGGCCAGGCCCGAACCGGCCTGGCTCGACTCGGCCAGTCGGGCCTGGCCAGTTCAATTTCAGCCCGGCCCGGCCAGGTATTACAAAGCACCCGGCCAGGTCCAGCCCGGCCAGTAAAATATGCAGATTTTCCCGGCCCGGCCAGGCCCGATTTCGGGCCGGGCCTGGCCTGGCCGGGCTTCTGGCCTCAAATCCCAACTCTAGTACTTAGGCACATGAGGATTAAAGTTGGTCTAAAAAATCAATGTCCTAAGACTCCTGAACCACGCGGCAACTGTTTTCACCCACCAATACGGTGAATTTTTGGATAACAAAATCAAATCTTACAAATCTAAAATTGCAAATCTTTACAAATATAAGCTACATCCTAATATCCAATTTTACACTGCCCAATTACGTATATCCTCTGGTCAGAAATGATTTTTCCACTGATATATAGGGTTTTATAAATACTCTTCGCGTTACGTAATTCATTTCTGATCAGGTAGATAAACAAGGCAAGTCACTGTGATATGATTTATACAACACAACCTACTTCTAACCAAAATCCAATAGTATGGATTTTCTTAGTCTCTTATTACTTATTTCAATCATATACACGGTGACCCATTAAGAATGGAAACACTCGCGTACAAAAGTTGCCGATTTAAACCGGATTTTTTTTAAAAGATAGATCTCCAAAATCTCTATGTTGATACAAAATGTATGGTTTTATGGTTCTTATTAATAATTACACCAGTGTTGAAGTTGTTTAATTTTGTTTCACTTTGGGTTTTATTCTAATTTTATAAAAGGATAGGTTCACTGACAAAGGCAAACATTGGTGATGCCGATATTGTCATAACTTTTTTAGGAACAAACTTTTTTTCGCAAAAATTGGTACAAATGCATTCGAAGGGCTCCTAAATCCAGTGGTGTAGTCAGGTTTTTTATAAAAAAATCGCTAACAAAATTTTGCTATTTTTCACTTAAAAAACATTCGTAGTAGGCCTTGAAAATCAAAATTTCGTCTTCAAATTTTGCATCACCATAGAGCTTTTGGAGATCTATCTTTAAAAAAAATCCGGTTCAAATCGGTCCATAAACAAATTTTGTACGCGAGTGTTTCCACTTTTAATGGGTCACCCTGTATAAATGAATGTTCGCAATGTGGTACATTCAAGGGTTTCAATCCAAACCTCTACTTGACTTCATCCGGGTACCTCAAGGTTCAAATTTTAGTCCACTGCTATTTTTCATATTTATCAGTGATATAATGAAAACTGATCTGTTCTAAAAGCTCTTTTACGTAGATGATCTAGAATGGTTTCGTGTTATTAACATATCTATGATTATTTGCTGACTGGGTATACCTGCAACAACGGTTATAATGCAACAAGAATTATTTACGTTACATAAGCATACATTATTTAAGTACATATTTAGTTTTTTAAGGCATTGGTCAAAGCTTAGGGGAGAGGCGGGGAATCATACGCAGCGGGCAATCATACGCATCGGGCCTAACGCCTAGGAGATCGTTGAATATCGGCTCCAATCGTTTGTTTTGATGACAAAGCGGTTTTAAAGCAAGCCCGTGAAGATCCACTTCAGTTCTGTGCCATAGTTCGTGCGCCACATGTGAATAATATTTTTTAGAATTTTTGTTATAATATTGATGCCGAGTTAAAGTAAAGGTAATGCTTTTAGCTTTATTTAATAGTGGTTCTCATTTTTATAGTAACACAGGGCACCTATCAGGCAGTAAATCACGTAGATAACCGTACAAATATAGACTTAATTTTTGTTGTGGTGACTCGTAAACCTAATGGCGTCAAATCGGGTAATCCTACGCAATATGCGTACCATTACCCGAATGCGTACCATTACCCGAAATTGAATTATATAAAAATTCGTAGCTACGTAAAAAGCCACTTCTAAATAAAAATCCTATTTCAGATGCCACATAAGTATGTGAGAAAAACAAATGTGGCCAATTGGACAGAAGAAACCTTACAGAAAGCTCTCGATGCAATTGATTCTGGGAGAAAAATTAGAGAGGTTTCCCGAGCATTTAATATTCATGAGGCAACATTAAGGTCACGCAGAAAAAAGAATGACAGCTCTGGTCCCAGGTTAGGAAGACCTCCTGTATTCTCAGCTGAGATTGAAAAGAAGATGGCAGATCACGTTCTAAAATTAGCCAAATTGTTTCATGGATTAACCCCAAAAGAGTTACGTAAAATAGCTTTTCAATATGCCGAAGCTAATGGCATGCGACATGAATTTAATAAAATTCGTCAAGAGGCGGGCAAGGACTGGTTGCAATTATTTCTGAAGAGAAACCCATTAATCAGCCTAAGAAAACCAGAAGGTACGAGCATCAATAGAATAACAGCTTTCAATGAAGAATCTGTTAAAACATTTTTTTAAAACTTAGAACGTTTGTTAGAAAAATATAAATTTGCGCCGAGCAGGATGTTTAATGTCGACGAAACAGGCATTTCGACGGTACAAAAGCCAACGAAACAACTAGGACCGAAAGGCGTCAAACAATTTGGGTCAAAAATATCTTGGGAACGTGGAAAAAATGTCACTGCCATATGTGCAATGAGTGCTTCTGGAAATTTTATTCCGCCGCTTCTCATCTTTCCCCGCAAACGAATGTCTCCAACACTGACTAAAAACGGACCGATAGAAGGGATTTATGCGGTTACTGATAATGGCTGGAGTGACGAGAAATGTTTCCTTCAGTGGTTGGGACATTTTAGGTCATACACAAATTCAAGCTCAGAAAATCCCACTCTTCTGTTGCTTGATAACCATTACAGCCACATATCCTTAGCGATTTATAACTATTGCAAAGCTAATGGCATCGAGATGCTGTCAATACCGCCACATACCTCCCATCGTTTGCAGCCCCTCGATACTTCATTTTTTGGACCTTTTAAATGTGCTTTCAACAAGGAATGCGACCATTTTTTAAAAACTGGCAAACAAGAAAAAATAACCTTTACAGATTTGGCTGAAATATTCAATAATGCCTATGTTAAAATTGCCACCATGGAAAAGGCTATGTCAGGTTTTCGGTCGTCTGGTATATGGCCATTTAATCCGGATAAGTTTACCCAAGAAGATTTTGAGGCTGCTAAGCAATATTTGCCTATTGTATCCGAGGAAAACTTGGATTCAACAAGTGATCTTGATCCTAGTCCGTCAACTTCAAGCGCTCCAGACATACCTCAGATCTGTAAGGACAAATCAAAACCATTCCATTTAATCGATTCGGCATCGCCGAATTGTCGCCAATACCATCTTATTCTGGAAAAGGCAAAAAAGGCATCAAGCAAAAGTCAGAAATATTAACGGCGACACCAATGAAGGAAATATTGGAAGAAAAACAGCAAAGGAAAAACAAAACAAGCTCCGCTCGAGAAGGAATTACTAAAAAAAAGAGAGCGAAAATCGCGTTACAAAAGAAACCCAAAAACAAAAGAAATATGGAATTTGATTCTGAAACTTCTGAAGACGATGAAATTGATGAGAAAAATCTTGTTGATGATGACGAAATGGATGATGTGCTAGATATGAAAGATTCAAATCAAATGGAACAATGTGTGCTGTGCGAAGATTTCGGAAAAGATGGAGAAATTTGGTTTAGGTGTGTCTGTTGTGGGCAGTGGGTACATGCCGAATGCAGTGGACAGGACTCTGCCAGTGACTATGAATGCGACTTTTGCCGTAAAAAATCTTCAGCGAAAAAGATACTTGCGGACAAATTTTAATTTTACCTTTTTCCACGTGTTTAATAATTTTTTATAGGTTTAAAAATAGTAGCTTAGAGGTTTCTGTTACTTTTTAAATAAACGTAATATGGTTTTGTTTTCACATCTGGATACTTTTGTATTTATGTTTCAATAAATATATATTTTTACACATAGTATTATTTGCGTACCATTACCCGACAAACTGCGTACCATTATCCGCACTGGAGGGGAATGATACGCAAAGCATAACAATTGGTTGTGCCTACTTTTTTTCCAACTCTTTTGTTTAAGCTAAAATGAAACACAATCATGTTAAAGAAAACATATGTATCACCAATGTTGCAAGGCCGCGGCCTAATGACGTTTAAAATTTGGGATTTAGAGCAAACTTTGCCTAGGTGCGTACCATTCCCCTTCTCTCCCCTATTAGTTAATCTTCAATTAAGAATAAATTTTATTAAATAAGAAATAATTAGATTCACCTACGCTGAAGATAGATGTCAATAATTATAATTAAAAAATATAAAATCGCCTATATTAACTAGAATCAGCGAATAATAATATAAGGACAAACATTTTGAAAAGAAACATTTAATAAATGTTATTTATTATACAGAAAATTTCACACCGCCATATTTTAACCAATCAGAGGCTTGTTTTTTGTTCAGTTACCATGCCAACCCAAAAAATTTCCGGAAATTTTTAACGTTGTGTCAAATTAATAAGTGGAAATTTTTCTGTCATTTAAAATGTCAAAATAAAGACGCGTGACTTGAATGAATCAATACATTTCCTATGCTCGAATTTAAGTAATATTCTCAAAATTAAATTATGTTTCACCAATATTAGTAGATTAAAGGAAAATATAATATGTTTTTAAGTTATTTATAAAAAGTTCATGTAACTAAACTTGGAAAATTGTATGTTATTTCACCAAGAGATTTCGCATTTTATTAAACATATAAACTTTGAAGTAGGTACTTCAGAATAATTATCAGAAATAAATGATGTTCCACCAATATTAGTAGATCAAAGTTAATAAGAAACAAAAGTATAATAATAATATGTTAGTTATTTGTAAAATATGTATGTAACTAATGTTAGAAGATGACATTTTGTTTCACTAAGAAAACTCACATTTTATTAAGCATAATATTTGCAATCGAAGTACTTCAGAATAATTATCAGAAATAAATGATGTTTCCTTTCCAAAGCGGAACATTTTCACAAACACAATCTAATAAATCACCAAATTGCACAAACACAATGACACAATGACAAGTGGTGGAAGTTGACTAAGGTACCGTACTTGACAGTCGTAAAAAATATTTGTTATTGCTCATGGCTCACTATGAGGAATGAATGTTATCCCTCGCCTGCGGCTCGGGATAATTTTCAAAATATTCATGTCCTCGAAAAAATTTCCGGAAATAATTTAAGCACTAGGGATATTATAAGTGAAAATATTTCTGAATCTTTGCGAGACATTGTGATCTGGATAAAGAAACTATTCAGTAAAGTAAAGATTATTTGGACATGATACAGACTCTGTTCACGATTGCTAGAAAACTAATGTTATTTTTTTATTGGTTTTGGGCTAAACAGAAAAGCAACTGAACGTCACATTTTCGAGTAATACGTTTCGAGTGAGAGAACATTCTACCCAAACCTTTGAAATATGCTAATTGTTTATTCAAATGACACTTTCATAGATATATAAAAAATCTATGTTCTCATACAAGTTAAGTGTATTAAAATCCATTAAATAACACTAATTTGATAATTTCAATTTTCAATAATAAAACGTTAGCAATAGTGAATGGTTTTTTTTCATAACCTTCTATATAATAGTCCATTGGTACTTCAACTAAGAAGTTATGTTCTCCAGTGCATTAACTTATAACCTCAATATTGATATATGTATATGTAATTAAATTCATATATAATAACTATATAATTACATGTACACTCCCAAAAGAATTTCTTAATGAATCAGAGTTGTGCCACAAATAAGTATAATTGACTGAAGAATTTAATAAGACAGCTGAATTTCTCAAATAATCCACCACATAGACCAATCATTAACGAGATTCAATTTTATTCTTAAAAAATACAGTCTATCAAACAAAACACTCTCAGCTACGCGTGTTATCAAATATATCGGTCAACGGTAATATACAGTGAGTCCCAGAAGTAAATGTCTAAATTCATTTAAAATTCAGAGGTGTTTTTTGGAAAAACGTTCGGACTCATCGATTTTTATTTTTTAATGCGGTTTTTTTGATGTTATATTCATGTATATCTACAGAGTAGCCCAAAAATAAGTACGACCATCAACTTTATATTTTCAAATGAAAACACCTATTATTTATTTAATTTTTGAGTTCTACATCGAATTCTAAGTCTGTTTCATGTACCATGTCCTATAGATATCTTCAACTGTTTTTGAAATATTGACAGGTGAATATTGACATTTTGCAACTTTGATACCCTGTAAAATGTAAACGGTTTGAGATCAAGTAAAACTGTTTGCACATTCCTATCTTAACTTTTCATAAGCTATCGTTTGACACTAATATCAGATATAAAAAAATTTCGATTAAATTTAATCTCTTGGTTAAATCTGAAATTAGTGTCAAAGTTAAGCTTATAAAAAGTGAATATAGTAAATTTAAAATTCTCTTTTCGATTCTCTGCATAATAGTCTTTGAAAAACTGAAATCGGTCCATCCGTTCTCATGTTATAAGCGTTTCTGTGAGTAACTATAAAGTTTTGTTCAAAATGAGCGGCTTGGACCTCTTGATAGTATACGAATCTATTAGAACTTTTCTGGCTCCCGTTATAAAATGTTTTCCTGGGAATATACGCACACTCGTTGGTAATTCTCTACCTCAAATCCAAAAGATTGTCTGGTTGGGTAATGAACACCTTAGATTTAAGGCATTCCCATAGAAAAATCCAATGGATTCAAATCCGGTGAATGAGTAGGCCAACCAAGAGGTGCTTGACGTTCAATCCACCTGTTAGGATGAAAGTTATCAAGGAAATTCCTGACGTCCTTAAAATAATGTGGCGACGCACCGTCCTGTTGATATGTTATTTTAAGTCCACGAAACATGGACATTATTCAAGGAGATCACATCATAGGACTCTTTTTCATTGACGAAAATTTTATAGAATCTGTATACCTTGACTTTTAATGATATTCAGTCTCCGATAACGAAATAGTCCAGAAGAATGTTCATGAGTTTCAAAAACTTAACATAACGTATCTATCAACAGGATGGTGGTTTACCACAATATT
Organism: Pogonocherus hispidulus; assembly: GCA_963924545.1. NCBI lineage: Eukaryota > Metazoa > Arthropoda > Insecta > Coleoptera > Cerambycidae > Pogonocherus > Pogonocherus hispidulus. Next base: position 15,813,114 of record OZ004698.1, read on the forward strand.
TTAGGAATTGGTCAGTCGGGAATTTCTTTGACAACTTTTATCTTAACTAAGTGGCCTGCTTGTTCGCCGGATTTGAGTCCATTGGATTTTTTATGGGGTATTCTTAAATCTAAGTTATAATAGTTATTATTTATAGTAGTAAAATATTTAGTTATTCCCATTAAAATATTGTTTTCTTTATTAAACTGTTAAATTTGATTGCTTTTTATTCATTTATATCTTTACTCACAGAAATGCTTATAACTTGAGGTTGGATATTTAAAAAACTAGTATGCAGAGAATTGAGAGATCTTTTAAATATGCAACATGTCCAACCTTATCATTTATTTTATTTGGCAGGGCCTATGGCTCCACCTTTCATTTTGGTAAAGTGAAATAATCGTCAAAAAATAAATACATTTTACATAATTCACCGTGTATTTTGTCCGGAGTCTCTAACTCAATTAGTTCAAAATGTAGCAGGGGGGAGGCGGAGGTAGGTAAATCAAAATCCCGAGTAATCCCGCCATTAAAATCCCGAGTACACTTCCAAGTTTTTCAAAAACTACGTTTTTAGAGAAATGAAGTATGTGGAACATCGTTTTATAGATTATTATTACTGAATGATATTGTTAATAAAGCTGTACTCTAGAAAAAAACAATAGGTAATAAAATATTTTGGTAATTGAATTAGTTATTGCTCTTAGGTTGATTAATGTCCATATAAACAGCATGTAGCAGTATTGAATAATAAAAAATATATAAACACTATCTCAATACACGGTGCCCATTATCTATCTCCTTACATGGCTAACTTTGTTAATAGTGGAGATGGAGAATTGGTTAAATTAACAAAATTGGTTAGAATTACAAGAGGAATTCAGTGCCTCCTTGAGATTTAATTTTAATTTTCAACTTTTCGAGATATTTTGAAAAAACTGAAAATCGCCAAAATTTTTAAACTCGAATATCCCGAAAACTATAAAAGATACAAATAATATAAAAATACTCCGTGATAGTGTTTTTTAATTTAGTGTTGAAAATTTCACAGGCATCTTAGTTTTTGAGAAAAAAATAAAGTTATGTTTTTTTAAATGGCAACCATAGTTGGCTATGGATTTATTAAATATTATATTTTTGAAATCAGAAAAAAATAAGCTTTTTATTGATACCATAGCCAACTATGGTTGCCATTTAAAAAAACATAACTTTATTTTTTGTCTCAAAAACTAAGAAGCCCGTGAAATTTTCAATACCACCGCTGAATTCCACGTAAAAAACACCATCACAGAGTATTTTTATATTATTTGTAACTTTTATAGTTTTCGAGATATTCGAGTTTAAAAATTTTGTCGATTTTTAGTTTATTCAAAATATCTCGAAAAGTTACAAATTAAAATTAAATCTCAAGGAGGCACTGAATTCCTCTTCTCCACTATTAACAAAGTTGGTCATGTAAGGAGATAGATAATAGGCACCCTGTATATTTTCTATATACTTACATACGCACTTAAGTTTAAAAAAAAAATGTGGAATTATTGAAAACAACAGAATTGGATAAAGTTCTGTTCTCGGCATATGTTTTCATTCCTCTCTGAATGCGCTACTAAATGTGAAACTATGGCATCACTCGTAAAGTTTCTACATTACAATAACAATTCCCCCAACGCAAGCAATGTGCTGCTGCGGCACTGTTTGTATAGAACAGATAATTTTCTTCCACCAGTTCCGAGTTCCCAGCGTGGCCGATTGACTTACTTTCCAACAATCATCTAACAACGTTAACTGTACAATGACCATACTAGTTTCTAATTCGGTTAAAGTAAAACGCACACACAGCATCGTAAACGTAAACTTTAATTAGATGGTTTTGTGTTTATGGTGGACGTCTTTATTATTAGCATACTTAAAAAACGTCAACGTGCAGATGCGCTAGACAATTTACATATTTCGACTTCATATACAAAATTCTGGGTTAATATATTAGCTGGATTATGTGTTCTCATAGGTAACGGTAATAAACATCGAGTGTTGGGCAAAACACGCAACCACCTAAATAAATCCCAAGATATTTTTACGAAACCTACTTTAATAATTATACAGACAACAATGACTATAGAGGAGTATTCCAAGAATAAGAATAGGTACAAACAAGATTTACGAAAAAAAGAGGATATGTTTAACATTTAACATAACACAAAAAGCGGATTTTTACATTTGATTCTAATTGATGAACTGTAATTATTATATTCAGAACTTCGATGTTTTCAAACTGTATTTTGGACTCTCATGATGATTAAATGAATGATCTGGGCGTCGTGTAAAATTTGAAGACGAATAAGAAATTTTTCATTTTCAATATTACCCAACAGTAAAGATATCGGCAAGAAAATTTCGTAAATAAAACAACAAATTTATAAAAATGAGGTCTGCGCAAGTTTCGGAAAAACATGGTTTGCAACAAAGTCCGTCAAGTTAGCGACTCATATGTTGAAATTTTACATTAGAGTTAGTAAATAATTTTGTGCTCATTTTGTGCTAATTTGTGCTGTAGGTTGTAAATTTTGTGCTCCATCCATTTTCGAGGTAAGCCAAAAACTAAGATGAGTCGCCAGCTTGACGCTGCGACTCACACATCGAATTTTTGATATTTAATGTTTCCAACATTTTGTGCTAATTTTGTGCTAATTTGTGCCGTAAGTTATAAATTTTGTGCTCTATCGGTTTCCGAAATAATCCGAAAACTAAAATGAGTCGCCAGCTTGAAGCTGCGACTCACATATCGAATTTTTGATATTTAATGTTTCCAACATTTTGTGCGAATTTTGTGCTAATTTGTGCTGTAAGTTATAAATTTTGTGCTCTATCGGTTTCTGAAATAATTAGAAAGCTAAAATGAGTCGCCAGTTTGATGCTGCGACATACGTATCGAATTTTTAATATCTAGCTTTACAAGTATTTTGTGCTTACTATGTGCTAATTTGTGCTGGAACTTATAAATTTTATGCTTTATCTAATTTAAAGATAATTTAAGAGCTAAGAAGACTTGCCAGCTTGACGGTGAGAGTCATGTATCGATTTTTTTACAACAGAAGGCGTCGAATAAGACGCTATATAGCTCGAATTAGACGTCAACGCTATAAATATGTACTGTTATTGGAATCGTAGTAACTCGTTTTATTTAACAATTTGTGTTCCATCTCAAATATAATATATATCTCACTTATAGAATTGATAATTAAAAATAACGAAGTTCTAATTTAATATGTTTTTAATCAATTTTTCTTCAAGTAGATACTGCAGAAAAATGACTCAAAATTACCTGACTAAAGGGAACGTACTCATCAGTAGTCGTTGCGGTTAAATCGGATAGATGGCGTAATGAGTAAATAGATGTGTAGTGTTTGTTTTAACGGTTATAGAGGTTTTCAATTAGTTATAGAAATTGCTTAGTGTCATTAGTGAATTGATATGCCTTTTTGTGTTTTGTGTTTTCATGTTTGTCAATTTTTAACTTTCAAAAATCTTTTATATTGATAATTCATATAAGAATTTAATAATACACTACAAACAAAAAATCACAAAATATGTAAAGCATAACACAAATAATTATTTAAAAAATGGATTGGACACAAAGTTTATAAGTTTCAGTACAAATTTGCAGAAAATGATCACAAAACATTTGTAAAGGTAGATCTTGAAAATTCGCTACGTGAGTAGCAGTACCAAGCTATAGACTTATTTTAATTCTTGAATTATTCTGAAAATAGATAAAGCATAAAGTTTATAAATTACAGCACAAATTAGCACAAAGTAAGCACAAAATACTTGTAAAGCTAGATCTTGAAAATTCGATACGTGAGTCGCAGCGTCAAGCTAGCGACTCATTTTAGTTTTCGGATTACTTCAGAAACCGATAGAGCACAAAATTTATAACTTACGGCACAAATTAGCACAAAATGTTGGAAACATTAAATATCAAAAATTCGATATGTGAGTCGCAGCGTCAAGCTGGCGACTCATTTTAGTTTTCGGATTATTTCGAAAACCGATAGAGCACAAAATATATAGCTTACGGCACAAATTAGCACAAAATTAGCACAAAATGTTGGAAACATTAAATATCAAAAATTCAATGTGTGAGTCGCAGCGTCAAGCTGGCGACTCATCTTAGTTTTTGGCTTACCTCAAAAATGGATGGAGCACAAAATTTACAACCTACAGCACAAATTAGCACAAAATGAGCTCAAAATTATTTACTAACTCAACTGTAAAATTTCAACATATGAGTCGCTAACTTGACGGACCTTTTGCAACAGGTATTTTTGAACTAGAAAGTCCAGATTTAAAACTAGTGAAGAAGGGGCTCGAGAAGATGGAACGTTCGAGATTCTCTTCAATATTCAGCGTAAATGCATTAAATCGATGAATGGCATGGCATGTTCCTTTGATTTTTTACATATGCACATCTTAGCGAGAAAAATAATATACCTACTTATTTATTTGAAGGAGATGCCGAAAACAACTACTCCACGGTCAATTTGCCCCGACTGGCATTGCATTACAATCGGCATCTCCATAGGAGTTCCCACATCGTTCAGACCTTCTACCAGACACTGACCGGTTTCGCGCTTATTTTGCGCTCATCAGAGTGCCATAGGTAGTGGACTCGATGAACGATACTGCGACGGGATTGCCTAATGGGCATTGTGAATTTCTCACCACTACTAACATACCTACTTATTTTTATAATAATTCGGAGAAAACAGGTAATTTTATTGCACGCACACCTTGTTCCGTCGGTGAAACTGTACTAGTGATTCAATGTTCAATGGGAAGACAAAGAACAATGGGAAGAGCTTATCTACTATATGTAATTTTTTTATTTAGACAATAAGATAAAAGGTACCGCAATGTTCATAGAAATATATATTACGTGAAATGTTTGTGTCCATACTTCTGTCCATTGCTGTACAATTAATGGTAATATTATTTATTACATACTGTACAAGTACAGCTATTAGCTAATCCTTTTCCTACAAAACTATCTTTTTAAAGACAGATTATATTAGAATGAGATATAATTTATAGAAAAAGAATATTAAAAAAATGGATTTTAGCTTATTTTATATAGCAACTTGTTTAATTATTCTGAACGGTAAATTAAAAATAAAATAGCTATCAGACACGGAAAAAGATTCCGATTAAAAAAATTCGGTAGTAAAAATTGTAAGAAATAACCTTAGTAACCATATCGTGGTCGTGGGAGTTAATCGACGTTAATAATATAGTATTTGGTTAAGTGGTGAGAATAAATTCGCGATGTTTGTATTCTAGTAGGGATACCGATACCCGTTAATTTTATTACCCGGGTACCCGTTTTCAATACCCGGTATTTACCCGTTACCCGTTAATTACCCACTACCCGTTAATTACCCGGTATACCCGTTAATTACCCATTACCTGTTATTTACCCGTTACCCGCTATTTATCTATTATGAGATATCAACCCATAGCATTCAACATAGCAAATATTTTCCAATTTATATCATATTTTATATCGCTAAACCTGCGCCAACGCAAAACTGCAAAAAAAAAACAAGTTGTCATATGAATATGAGTGACATAGAGGGCGACCGAGTGCAGGTGCTTAGAGGGTTATCGGATATTTAACGGATTATCGGGTTTTTAACCGGTTATCGGGTCCTAAAATGGGAACCGGGTAGCGAGTCGTTATCGGGTACCCGTCGGTATCCCTATATTCTAGGCGCTTGTACGTTTGTCAATATACCTCGAACAGGAGGGAGAAGCAGATATTCCTTGTCTACACCTGTCTTCATGCAGGCGAAGAAAGAAGACAAGACAGAAAAGCGCCAGAAGATCCTACCCAGCCTGCAGGGTAGAGCCAGGACAAGAGGAGACCCCATGAATCGCCTACACTTATCACTTTTTGTAATCGGGGTTGGTGAAGGATGAGGTCCACCTCTATGAGGCAGTGCGGGCCTACAGCGATGGGGAGGGTAAAGAGCTTCGGTCTTTACCCTCCCCCGTTCGGCCCCAAACCATCCCAGGTCATGACCACGGTCAATTGATATTGGCGTATACTTATCTATCTATTCCTGTCTATTTACAGGTAAGTAAAACATCTCTACCAAACGACAAAATGAGAAATTCGGCAAAATTTGCAAAGTGGCCTCAGTAGCGGAAGTAAGTCAGCCATATATAAAATAGATTGTAAAAACATTCTTTGCAAAATACAAAAAATTAAATGGTGAAAGATGTATTTTAAGACGATTGCTATTCGATTGTTTTGAAGAACATTTGACAGTTTTCTGATGGCGCTTGAGAAAGGCAAACAAGCAAAAATGTAGCAGAATATTCAATAAAACAAATGTTTAGTATACATTCCTCAAGCCTTATTCAAAGAAATTTGAGAAATTCACTTGGTATTGTTTAACGTTAAATCTACGTCCAGTTATATCTCTAATTCATTCTACTATATTACGAGCAGTTAATATACCGTTAAACATCCAACCCTTCAGAATCGCACAGCCACGATCAGATGTTAATCTTATACCCCTGTCAGGATGGTATTTCGACCTAGGATAAGCGAGTCTGATAGCCCTCGCGTTTCTACTCGTTCCGATAAGGACGAAATGTGCGTGGAGTAACTTTTCCTTTTATGTAGATTGATGTTAATTTTCGATAAAAGTGAGAATAGTTGCAGCTTATCGAATACAAGCCAGACGTGATCGTTTTTTAAATGTCAAGGCCGCGTCAGTGTTATCATTGTTATCTCAAAATGGTCGGCGCTCGCGACTGAAAGCATTGCCGGTTGACACGCACACGCAATGTTATTTATTTGTTTGTGTACGCCAGAAATATTAATAAACCGGTCAATGATTAATTGATTACATTACTTACGAATAAATTAAAATTATCTCAAGGGAGACGGCCGATTTTATACTAACTTTAACACTGTGGACTGACTGGAAGATATAAAAAGAATTGCCCTCGTTTGGAATTCAGTATACCCCTATCTTGTAAGCGATGTGATATTATATACCGGGATATCAAAAATTATCTTGGTCAAGGGTGGTTGTGGAATGTAAAACGTGTGTTTTACTTTAAATTTGAAATAATTATGTCACTGTCACACTGACATTATCAATAACCTACAAATTTCATACCTATTTATTTCAGTTTTAAAACAATAATGAACTACAAATTATGAAATAACGGTTTTAGTAACAAGAAAAACTAAATTACAGTAATTGTTGGAAATGTCCCCCGTTTTGTTCGATGCACAAGTTGACGCGCCTCCTCATGCTGTGAAGAGCGTTTTGCAGCATTTCTGGCGTTATGGTTGCACATTGCTGAACTTTGTTGCAGTTCTTGCAAATTATTTACCGGAGTTGCGAAAATCTTGTTTTTTAAGTAAGGAAATATAAAATAGTTCATAATTGTCAAACAAGGTGATCTCGGAGGAAACTCAACTTCTGTATGCAAACTTATCAGCCGGTCATCAAAAAACTCGCGGAGGAAAGCAATATTTTCTCGTGTAGTATGTGCTGTTGCATCGTCATGCTGGAAATAACCGTACCGAAGTTCATCATCGTTTAACTGTTGCACAAATTCAGCCAAAAAGTTGTGTCTGTACCTTTCTGTGTTGACGGTGAAATCGAAAAAAATTGGCCCAATTATTCTTCTGCGAGAAACTGCCATCCAAACACCAATTTTTTGAGCATGTAGTGGCGATTCAGTAAAAACATGAGGGTTATCATTGCTCCACATTCGCATATTTTGAGAATTGATGTATCCCGAAAGGTGGAACCACGCTTCGTCAGAAAAAAAAGTTAAGTCAGAAGATCGTCATTCATTAAATTATTGACAAACCAATGGCAGTAGGCAAGGCGTCTGGGGTGGTCTGCGGGCAGAAGAGCTTGATGTGCTTGCATCTTATATGGATGCATGTTCAAGTCTTTCTTTAAAATCTTATGACTTGTTCCATAAGAAAGTCCAATTTCCTGAGAAAGACGTTTCAAAGGTTTTGCAGGCTCCTCTTCCATACGTTGACGAACGTCATTGACAACTTCTTCTGTACGAACTCTTGGTCTACCAGCACCTTTTTTATGAGTCACACAACCAGTTTCGCGAAACACTTCAACACAATTTGTAAGGCACGCATAAAAATTGTCCGGTAATATTGCCACGTTTGGAAAGTGCTCTCCAAAATTGTCCAAACACAAACGTTGGCTGTATTGCCAATTTCCATTAACTAGCGCACCCGTTCGAAAATAGTCTTCAATCATGAAAATTTTGTGCTGTGTGGTAAGAGGCATGAATCAAAAACTGGATTAGAAAATTTCAGCACAATGACTTGACAGATTCTGACACAACAAAACATGTTCAAAAATTTAAAGTAAGACACACGTTTTACATTCCACAACCACCCTTGACCAAGATAATTTTTGATATCCCGGTACAAAACTTACGCTTTTTATTAAGAGATGGCGTATTGGTATGAGTACGACTATATTGTTGTTGTTGGAAAGCGGCGCGGTTACCCGCAACACTCAGGTCTTTCGACCCATTTGAGTAGGACTATAGTGCCTTGTTGTAACGCCATTAAATGTGCCATCTCTTGGTAAAAATTGTGTTTAATAAACTTACAAAACTTAGTTTTGTCGTTTCCTATATTTTTTTTTTATTTTTATTGAAATAACGTTATGGGGAAACTGTCTGAATTTTTACATTATTTAAATCTATTCTATTATATTATTATATTCCATAGTTGCCAATAATATATTAAAAACATTTTAGAAACAATACAGTTCCAGAAAAACCATTCAACAAAAAGGTGTTGATACATTTCACAATACAAGAAATACAATCCAAATTCCATCCGGACCGCTTGCTTTGAAACAAATATATTAGAAGTACACAGAACCACTAAAACTTTTAGAAGATGAATGACTTTTCTACGCTGCAACTTAGCAAGCCGAAGGGGATGCCACTGGCATCTTTAAATGCCTGGAATTTATTGGAAGGCGAAAGGATAACATTTTTCCATTTACTACGAGCCGCCATACCAAAATTATCTGTAAGTACCTATGCAATGTACTTTTATTTGTTTTCGATAATTGAGACAAAAACGTGCTATCAAGATGTGATTGACAACCTAATTTATTTTAACATCGACCTGCCTTTTTACTAAAATGTGCAAGTTCTAATAATGTAAATAAAATGTAAATACTCTAATATCATGTAAGATATTAGAAGGTATCTAAGTACTACGAATATAAATTTCTACATTTTGTAAGACATTTTTAAGACAAATTGTGTACATATACAGGGGTCGCTGATATGTATAGAAACGGTCGATTATTTTCTAAAGTAAGATGGCTAGCAAAAAATGTTAAACGTTTTAAGGTTTTTTAAGATCTATTATAATAGAGCAAAATGATGTATGGAGGATCAGTCAAAAAGTCATGGAAAAACAAAGTTGCCCTTTTTTTAATGGAACACCCGGTATATTTTTTGATTTTTAATTAGAACGTTTCTTTACGAATACACTGATATAGGAGTTGATGAGTCTATATATAATAATAAGGAAGAGGTGACCAAAAGGGTGTGCCATAAGCGTAGTGTGTTGGAAACTGAACATAAATGGCACATTACTCACTCTTATGGCACACTCTTTTGATCATATTATGTTCCTTATTATTATAGATAGGCACATCAAATCCTATATCAGTGTATACGCGTAAAAGAACGTCCTAACTAAAAATGAAAAATATTGTCATGATAGTAAAAAAGGAAATAAAATTAGTAGCATGTCAATATTTAAATATTTTATTCATAATCATATTTCATCCTATATATCAAATATAAAAAATAAAATCAATTCCTAAATTGCTTATTTGCTGTGTTGCAATAATTATCGACCAATTAAAAGTCTCATGCCAATGAACTGGTAAAACTGAATAGACAGGGAAAATTGCCGAACAATAGGTTCCTAATCAAACAGGGTCATAGACCGGCAGTTGTGTGCTGGCTTCCTAACAGTGACCATCTCCCCAATTTCCTCCAATGTCTGGGATAATGTAAGTAGAACTTAGTGACTGTATCATTATTTCTTTTACCTTTACTACTTTGTTTATGGCACCAGTAATTTAAAATATAATTTAATTAATTATGTTTGTAAGCCAATAATCACCGTTTGGAATTAAATAGTTCTTTGTAATAAAAGCGAGTGTTATACTTCAAAGTTACCCCCTTGTGTGTAACACCGGCGCCTCCACCGAATATTACGCCGTGGGCGCACAAGGGGGTAACTTTAAAACACTCGCTTTTATTACAAAGAACTATTTAATTACAAAAGGTGGTTATTGGCTTGCAAGCATAATTAATTAAATTCTATTTAAAGTTACTAGTGTCATAAACAAAGTAGTAAAGATACTAGAGGAAAGTCACTAAGTTCTTACCAAAAAATATATAACGATTATTTCCACTCAGACGACAGTGGGACGATTCTTTTTTCAGCAAGGACACCAACTTTAACTATCCTATTTCTGGAAGGCCGTTTTTTACTCGTACAGACGGAAAGCCATAATTTAAGAAGTTCGCAATTTCATTCTATTCAAGTCTTTAGCGATGAGTTCTTCAAGTTTCTCGATGGCCATTAGGGAATTATAGATTTCTCAGTCGTAACTACTTTGTTTTTTGCCGTTTCCACATACTTAGAGTACTATATTGTATTCATCTGCACAGACACATAAAAAGACAAAACGCCGACATTTTTAACTTGACGAAAGTTAATTCTATTTGTCAGATATCTTGAACGGTCTAGGTAGCCTATTCGCAACGTTTACAAATTAAGCTTATTCAAAATGCCATTGTGCGGAAAACAAAGTTGGGTAAGTATTTTAAATGGATGTAGAATTATTCACTGTTACCGAAAATCTAAAATAAAAGTCACCACTGCCACATCTTCGTTACGTGGATTGGGTTTGGGTTTAGTCCTGCTAATGATAGTAATTTGTTTCGTTATTGTTTTCCCAAATAGTTGTCAAGTAGTGGTGGTTTCTATGGGATTTTCATTTATTATATAAGAAATACTGAGTATTTTTAGCGTGCTCTTTTAGACTTATAATAATTGATATATAAAATGTTTAAATAGCTTTCGGATAATTCGTAATTGTCACCATGTCAACAGCTAATCGTGAAAAATATAAAAAACAATTATACCAAGACAGTTTTTATTCTTGATTTGCGGAAATTGCGTATGATTATTTTTTTATAAAAAAGTGTCTCTGTAGTTTTAGTCTACGTACTTACAAACTGATAACAGATATTACAACTCGTCAAATACTTTTACATCAATGACTTATAGTTCCTGGAACTCAAAAGAAAATTAAAACTGACTACTGCAAAAAATGTACTAGATATGGACAAAGTAATAGACCAATAGTATGTAATGTATAGAATCAATAGAAGAAATATTACTATATTAGAACACCTAACATAGTGCGGTAGAATTATGTATTAAGAAGTGGAAACAAGCACAGGAAACACAATCTTGCCACAGAACCAGGAAAAAATTGAGGGAGGGATTAATGAAATTATAGGCTACTCTAATAGAAAATCTGAACATGGGTCAGAGATAAGCTTGTGTAAATATAACTGGGGCCATAGCCTCCACTTCACGTGATGGTGGAAAGAGAAGCGTGGGTAGCAGCTTAACGAATCAGGAATAATATTGGACGTGTCGTTCCCTCGGATGGGGACAGATAATCCCAGATTAATGTTAGAGCTTATCCTATAGATATCTTGACAGAATAATTCAGTTTACTTCTGTAAACTATTCGAGGTTCAAATACACTTTCAGTGACTGGGATTAGAAGGTAAATTTCCTGGAGGTTTGGAGTCTAATGTGGTTTACAGATGATCCAAAATAGGCAGAGGAACAGCCACTGGAGTACTTGAGCTGACATCTAGATGGCGTAGAAGTCTGGGGTCATCCCCCGGTATTTTAAGTAGAAATATTCGCAATAACGGCGTGTCTGGAGGAAAATTTGAGGAGGGAGTACATTTGTAAGATTACCTACATGTCATCTGATAAAGACTTTGAACTCAAACAAGGTTAGTAGAGACTTGTTTGGGAATACCTGCCTTCAATTGCTAATTGAACTAGCAAAGTGGAGGTAGAACATAGGAATTACTGGGTATTAAAACCAGGACAGAGAACCTATGATAGATCGTTCTTAGAAAAAAATACAGGGATGCTGGGCATGAGTAAACTTCGGTTTAAGGCTATGACAGGGCTTATAACAAGGTAGCTACTACTACTATCTCAAGAAACATAACTGTAACATGTCTGGTATGCTGGATGATGCAGACGAAGCTGCACTGACCATTTTGAGTGAATGTGAGGGTTACGTTCGTATAAGGCTAAGACTGAGTAAACCAATTTTGAAATATTGTGAGTTAAGGGAATTTTCAAGGAGTACACTTTTGGACTTTATGAAAGGAACAAAGAAATGCAATGTGGGTTACATCGAAAAACCCAATTCCACGCCTTATAAAAGACAAGTAGTTCGATATATGAAACATATTTGGTCATCATTGTGTATTATATTATCCATAATTTTTTTATTTCGGTTTATATACAAAAAATAATAAAACTGTAACACTTATTTCTTATTTCATATATTTAGTAACTGTTTCTTAGATAAACAAAGATATTGTATATATTTAGTCAATAAGCAAGGTACTAACCATGGAAAATTGTATTAAGTGTAGAGGTATGTAAAACTAATACGTAGGTATGCAAAAAGCGTTACGTTTTATAATATGTCCTATTGGCAAGCGTGTTAAGAGAACCAAATAAAAATGTAGATAAACATAAGTGTACACAAAGTGAATATTAATTACTGAATCTTAGCTGTAACAAACTGTTTATGTTAGGGTATCGAGTATTTCCATGTGAATATCACGAATCGAAATTTGTTGAACGAAATGATTCACATTAGCTCTATTATAGAAGAATGGATTTATGGAGACTTTAAAGTTGTTCAGTTGCTTGTATAATGAAGCACTTTTGTTTGTTTTCTTTTAAAATTGATGCACTAAATTTAGTAGTAAAAGTAGTTTCCAGTAATATGCCTTCGAAAGTCGTAAAATCCGAGCTAATTACAGCAGGATATTAATTCCACCATTGCGGTTGAAGAGGTTTAATTGCAAGGTCTTTTAAGTGAAATATACTTTGCAAGTATGTATTATTCATGAATAAAAAATATTATATACATATAGTGTGTTCCAAAATGATGGACAAAATTGCGCAATGCAACTGTGCAATGTCCAATTAGGTGTGAGGAGGGCCGCCTAGATGGCCACGACCACGCTTCCCTTACTGAACTCCCTTAGATTATCGAATACTAAAATGGGAACCGGGTACCGAGTTACTATCGGGTACCCGGGAACCCGTCTGCATCTCTAGCAGGTATAATCTTATATCGGTGAATTCGTTCTTAGAAGGGATATCTATTTGTACTATGTAACATAGAGCGACCTATTAAAAACGTGTCGGTAATGTTACAGATTCGTCAAACAAGGATAAAAAAAAAATAGGAAGTTGCAGAAAAGTGAGTGACAATTTCTTTATACTAATCGTTTTTTTTTTAATATCAACTAGAAAATGCAAATGAATTTTGTTCAATAATTTTGGGACACACTGTATATATAACATATATAA